>BSBM01000203.1:5252500-5860000 GCA_027924585.1 Larix kaempferi | reverse complement strand
CTTGATAGATATGAGTTTAAGATGGATCTATGCTGGTAAATTGACAATTTACATAACAAACAGGTGGACCAACAAAAACATGTGCATTATGTTTTAGAGAAAAAATAACATACCAATCTTAAAATAATGACATTTTGGGGTGGTTATACCACATTTCCATAAATAAAAGTTATATATTCTGGAAGGTCATCTGTTTTTCTATATTTCATCTTTTTACACCTAATTCGAAAATTTTTTGTAGGTACCTCTAATAATTCAATGATAATATTTTTGTTTTTCCAGCATGCCATTGTAACTAACGTGTCATAATTGGATATCATTACCTTGCACCAGCTCTAATATATTATATTAAAATATATACATAATATAAATTATACGAGTCATGAATATCACATTAACATAAACACCTAGTACAAATTAGCATAACAATACCAATGCATATCAACAACTTGAGGTGGAACTAAAGGGAAAAGAGTGTAATGCCCTTAAGGAGGAATCAAATTTGTAGTGAATTACTTTAAATTTGGCAAAAAATAAAATTGGCCAGAAAGGATCATCCTTGATGTTTAAAAATAAGGTAAGTAAGATGCATCCTTGTTATTTAAAAATAAGGCAAGGGGCATCCTTGTTCTTTAAAAATAAGGTGTTAAAAATATATATAATTTTAAATGATCAAATTTGAAAAACTAACTGAGTGTTGGATAAAGGCATAAATACTTACACAAATTTGTCACCATGTTTAAAATCATAAATTATAAAATTTACATTCAATTTTTCAAGCGAAAAGTGATACAAAATACTTCAAGAAAGTGTAACCTAAGTAGATTTAATTGTTATATATTAAAAAAAGATTACGCTCATTTGATGATATTATTAAAAAAAAAGTAATGTGTCTTTACCACTACACTAAAGTTAATTTGCCCTTAACCTAAAAGACAATAAAATGTAATAAAGTTGGCCTTAACCTAAAACACAATAAAATGTAATAAAGTGTATTAATAATGTAATGACCTATTATTATTTATAAATTAGTTTATTAATAACATCAACTACTTGCAAAGTGGGTGCCAATAATTAAGATAAACATTAATAGAAAATTTCAAAATACATATTATCCTTTATTAACATCTTCTAAAACTTATATATAATAATAATAATAATAATAACAACTCATAAATAATGTAATAATATCTTCTACATTATATATAATATATTATTTTATAATTACACCCATTTTTGGATAATAGTGAATAATGGATATCCCTCACACATGATCATATTAATATATTAATGCATTATATTATAATATATACATCACACAAATGATTAAAAGTCACGGATATCACATTAATATAAATACTCACACATGATCATATTCATACATTAATGCATTATATTATAGTATATATATCACACAAATTATTAGAAGTCAGGGATATCACATTAATATAAATACTAGTACACATTAATATAAATAATTTAACAATATATGAATATATTTTATTATAATATATAATTTATTTCAAATTATTAGAAGTTATGGCCATCACATTAATATAAATTTCTAGCACAAATTAACATAATAATTTAATAATATATGAATGTATTGTATTATAATTATAATTTATTTAAAGTTATGACTAATCAAAAGTATATAACTTATTTTAAATTATGAATAATAAAAAGTGCAATTAAGATTAAAATGTTTAAAGTTAAATGTTATTAATTTTTTAGGAGGAAATATATCTGCTAAAGCCTAATCTAGTGAAGTTCATTAAAAAGTAGATGAATTCATTAGAGATAATTTAGAAATGATCATAAATAACTTTCCAAAACTTAAATTTAGCAACATTTGATAATGTCTTTTAATATAAATAGATAATATATTATAATAAATTTCATATAAAAACATTTAATCATATTTTCATAATAATTATGTTATAATAAATTTTACCACTTAAAAAAACCATATATATAACATAGTAATTTGACTAACTTATACATAATTTTTAAAATTCTTTGATAAAAAATACTCTTTATTATTATATCTTTTTCCCACAATCCAAAATTTATTAATTCTGAATCAAATTGTTCATAAAATACAAATGCCTTACATTTATATTTTATCATAAATCATATTGTTCATCAAACACACATACCTTACATTTATATTTTATCATGAAATAATGCCCATCCATGATAACATTTCTATTATTTTCACAACCAATCCATTAAAAAGATTCCAACATCTCAATTTGAGTTGGTGACCAAGAAGCCTCTTCACTAAACAATTGAAAGAATCTAAACATTTAGACTCTTCATTTGTTGATGGCTCAAAATGATTTATTCGACCATGCACTTCTCACCCTTCACATTATTAGCATGAACTACTCTCTTTTGCAACTATGTCCAATCATATCTTGAAAGATGATGCAGAAGAACAATCATGATCTACACAATTTCCAAAAAATGAGGTAAATTCAATTATCCTGATAAGGGAAGGTGAGCCACAATAATAATTAATATTAAACTTTCATACCAGTGATCACATGGCCCGCTTAACAACCACAAAGTTTAGTTTAAATTTTTGGACATTATTTTTTTTTAATAGTGGAGTTGAAAACTGAACTTTCGCAATTAATAGTTTAAAACGTGGGTCATTATCTTCTCATGATCTAGTTAGAAAACAGAACTTTCACAATTGGTTGAATAAAATATTGGAAGTGTGAGGCATGTTTTCAAATCTTTTTGAATTTTGGATGGATTCATGAATTTTCGATGGATCTAGCTGTAGTTTGAATATGTTAAAATTTGGATTTTTGAGGATGTTTATATTTTTGTAAGAATTGTAAAGATTACAAATATAAACATCAAAAAGCTTTTGAACATGGAGATTTTATGAAAATGGACCACAATTGGCATAACTACGGTGGGGCTAATGTAATCACAATTGGCATAACTACGGTGGGGTTATTAAACATAGGGGGCTAATCTAGCTAATTGTGATATTATTTTTGGATTTTTATTATACTTAAGTTTATAAATTTTGAAGTTTAAAGTAAAGATTTTATTCATTTTTTTTTCACATATTATTATTATTCATCCAAAATCAAATAATATAATGATGTTCATATCCAAAAAAACATATTAACTTCAAAAAAGTTCACAATGTGCTCACTTAAAGATAATGTGCTTACTTGAAGATAAAAGATTGTTGGTTATAACAATCGCGATATTGCTATAATGCTTTACCTTTATTGTTAAGCTATCTTATCCTAGGTAACTTAACAAATGGACAGAACATGTTATTTGGCATTACCTTTATTGTTAAGCTATCTTATCCTAGGTAACTTTAACTTTAGATCATTCAATGATCTAAGCTTCATGCATTGACTGTTAGTTCTGCATGAAAGTGACGCAAAATGGCCTAAATAAATTGCAGAGCATATATATTATAGTTACAATCCATAGTTTAAACTACAATTTCCCTTATACTGGTCTTGAGCTGTAGAGTTGTATGCTTTAGAATGTACATTTTGACATCATGTGAATCAACTGTTGATGTGAGGCTGCCTTGTAAACTTGATGGAAGGTTTGATTGCTGCAATGGAAAAAAAAGAAAGTCATATTCACTCCACTACTCCCTAAGCATAAGCGCAATAATTTAAAAAAAAAATTATATGTGGTAATTATTGTAATGGTTAAATTGCTTGTGTAAAGAAAAACATAATGCAGAGGAGGAGAAAGTAACCATACAGCCCACAGGTCTCTAGCTTGTACAACGGCATTTGAGGAAATGTTAATGTCTCCCCATTTGGCAGTTATAGCAGCTTGTGAACTGCTTCTGTTCCACAGGATTACAGCAACTCTGTTGTTGGACAGTTGCCCAGCCCAAACCTAGAAAATATATTGAAAGAAAATATTTCAAATTTAAATACATATATTGACACTCAAGGCCCACAAGAGAATATAGAATGCAAAAAAGGCATGGGAGAAAGAGAATACAGATATTGAAATTGTACATACACTTGGACATAATCTGATATTTAACCAAATTTGATGATACACACGGGTACATATAGTACATAGAATTCTGACACCAAATAATTCTTCACAGAAACTAAATATTGAACCTACAAGAATTGCATACCTCAAGGTCCCCTTGCTGGTTGACTTTCTTCCCTTGAACTCCTAAAGGGTCTGCACCAATCAAAAAGAGGTATCAATCACTCAAAATAAACTTTGAAACTCATACTAAAAATCCTTCTTCCAAAGGATTTTATAAAACTCACCTTGGTTGACATTAATGACTTCAATGTTGCTTAGAATCTGCAGTGTTTCTGTGGTCGCAGACGTTATATCACATCCAATCAGCAAGGGTGCCTGCAGGACAGAAGATTATCAACTATATCGTCATGAAACATCGAAATTAAAATGTTAGAATTCAATTGTGTGCTTACATATGTAGATACAAGAGAGGAATCGATTGATTCTCCATCAATTCTTTTGTGTATATGTAGTTCTGAGAGTCTTACTTAGTTTCAGTGTTTTTTTGTGTTATGATAAGAGAGCAAAATATTGTTGATAAATGAAAATAAAGATAGATAGAGTGTCCACTCAAAAATCCAAATCCAGATCTCTAAACACTAATACAATTCGCAGATAACCTTCATCAAAGCCCATATGCTGAAGTGTGACCGGTATTCCACGGTGCTCATATTGCCATTTCCAACCTCCAACATGTCAGGATCTGGTTCATGCAATGACCAATAGAAAATGCAAATTGGAAAGAGAGGTTGAGATTTATCATAGAAATATTAACAGAAGTATCATGACAATATTAACAGAAGTATCATGACAATGACATTTATATGATATCAATGGTGTTGTTAATTTACCATTCCATCCACCAGGCCCGGCATACGCTGCCCACTGGTCATTCTGGTCAGCTATAGATGTGATGCTGGAAGAAACAATCTACAGTCAGAATACTCATCAAAGGTGATTTGATATAAATGCTATATGTAAACCATTGTATATTGTTCAATTTGAACATATTATCAATCAATAAACTCTCGCTGTTAACCTATGCAGTCCTTTACCTATCCCAACTGTCCTGAATATCTTTTGTAGTTCTCCAGCTGTTTCCAATATTGGGTGCCCAAGTTGCAGGTTTCTCATCACCCCTGCAGAATCAAACACAAGCTGCTTGTAACATCTGATTCACAGAAGAAACCAATATTCTAGGTAACTTTTCTTCTTGGATTAAACACAATCATAAATACATCTTACCATTCACACATTGAATAGAATATAGAACGACCTGAGTTACTAAGAGCTGCGCTCATTTTTGGGTACCTGTATATTTTCCATACAAGTTCAATACCGATGCTGGATAGAAGTCTAAACCCATCTATGGAAAGCTTGCTGATAAAAAACATCACAAATGATATGTACCTCTGCCGAGGACTTGTGCCATCATCATTGCAGTTATCATATTTCAAATAGTCTATTTCCTGAACATTCATCGACAAAACAGCCAGACATTTTTCAGTATTGCAACGACGCCATGATTCAAGGTCAAAATCTAGCAAGAAGTTGAGAAAATGTTTTGACAGAAGGATCAGGTTACCCATGAAGCAAACGTTTTAGCATCTTGTTCCTCGAATCCAAGCGAACCTGGCATAGTTTTACTGCATGTATAGGATCTGGCAAAGTATACCACGCACAAAATCAATTTGAATGCAGAGATAAAACCAGAATGAATCAGATTATTGATATTGAAAATAATGGTTTTGAATGATCAAGTATTTTATGTACACTGACCCAGCATCAGAATATATTCCAAGCTTGAGTCCCTTAGAGTGTACGTAGTCTGCCAAAGCCTTCATTCCCGAAGGAAACGTTGAGGATTTAGCAACCATATTACCCTGACAATCCATAAGCTCTGTTTACAATTAATCAAAAGTTCTGGGCTCCAACGAAAGAATTTACAAGTCTTAAAAAAGGAAGAAGCGTTATAATTTCATTCGTTTTGTTTGAATCTATAGTAATACCTGAGCATCTCGATTCAGCTCACCCCAACAATCATCTGAGAGTCCATTAACATGACAACCATGAGCTTAACAATATAGAATCATCTACTGGATTATTGATGATTTTATAAGTTTATGCTTAATTTATACGACAATGACGACCTGGAATAATATATAACGTTACCTAGATTCACATATTCATATCCAACCTTGGATAATCCAGTTGAGACCATTGCATCAGCTGTATCATACGAATTCATAAGAAGGTACCCAATACATGAAATATAATGTGAGTGAAATTTTCTTATAAATTAACGACCCAAAACCTAGATTCTTTAAAGCTGACTGTTTACAAGCAAGCTACCTGTTGCACGAATAATACTATCATTAATGTTGCAGCCGAAATGATTCCAACTATTCCATCTGAGCACAGACCACAACCACGTTTATATATGTGAGTATATTTTTGTATATACACAATTTATATCATATCAGAATTGCAAATAGCAGATTACTCAGAGGAATTTACCCCATCTGAGGAGTGTTGCCAAGCCCATTAGACGATAAATGCCTATGAATTGGACGACCTCCATTGGTCTGATCCGACAACCCAATTACAAAAATAGCCACAAGAAAAACAGATACCATCTTCATGACAGGATAAAACTAAAGAATTAGAATAAATCTGCTGTCAACTGCAGGCCTATCTGACTTTATAGATTTTCTGGTGCGTGACTGCTGCAACCTGGCAGATTCTTTACCTAGTGCAAAATAATAGATCGCAATTGGTTGTTTGATCAATTAAGGAAACAGGTAGCTCATCGATTCTTATAATAACTGTTTGGAATGGCAGAGAGGATATTGGGTTGAGGCAATTTGGATTTTTCCTTGCCGACTTCTGCACTACAATTTCAATTTCAGTGTGAACGCCTTTGAAGTTTCAGGTAGTTGTAATCGTAAAGCTGAAGCCATCTCGAAAGTTCAAACCACCGGGATAGATTCTAAATTCAATTAATTCAAATGGAAAAAACATGCATTTCATGTGTTCAATCGATTTTTCCAAAAGCAATTTGAAGTAGGTTGCTTGAAAAACAAAGAAGTAGTTTGGAGGGTGTTTGTTGATGATTCCATTTAATAAATAGACATGATGGTGTATGATGTTCAATTATTAAGAGGTATGCAATCCTTCAGAGTGCAGAACACTATATTTATGCTTCATTTTTTTAATTAATTTTTTTTCTAATAATATTTCTTAGGTAAAAGGTTAAGTTATTACAAGGATATTGGGTCTTAATTATATTGTGAATATTATTATGTTTTGGCATATTGATGTTTTAAAATAAGTTTTAAAATTATTTTTGTTTTATTGAGAGTATTTTTTAGAGAGTAAAGACATAAGTTTTTTTTTTTTTTTTACTAGTACTCGCGTGTTGGGTGTGATTTGAACTCGTAATTTTTCTTTACAACATGTGACTTCATATCAAGCGAAACACATAAATTAGAATGAGTCATTTTAGCTAATATGATTTTCTTCTACTAATAAAGGATACTAATTAATAATAATTAAAATTGATCATCTTATAAAAAATAAAAAATATACATTCGACCTTTTTAAAAAACTAAAGGGTTTAATTTACTTTTCAAGAATATAAAAAAATAGCTTAATGACCAACTAGTTAATGTGAATTTCTTTAAATACTGAATTGAATCCGGATGGATTGAAATCCATCTAACACCACCAAAGGACCACCACGTTTTTCAAAACCTAAAGGGTTTTACTTAAATAATATAATGAACCTGATCAAAGTTTCAACGTAACTTTGGAAGTTTCATTTTAAAGTCATAAAAATGGTTTCTTTGAAGGTTCACACAAGTTTACACTAAAGGTTCATTATTAGGGTGAGAATTGAATTGGCAAGGATCCAGACAAAATGACTTTTACATAAAACACATACTTGGTAGGTATTTTGTTTTGAAGTTATTAATAATGTGAGAATTGGATAGATTAAAAAAAGTTTGTATGTTAATGAGATGAAATTGTTTGAACTCTTGAGGTTGGGTAAAGGTTTTTTTTTAAGAAGAATCACATTGTATGGTTATTGTGTTTTGTGGTCTTTGTCTTTATTAAAATATCATTGTGTTTTGTGGTCCTTGTCTTTATCAAAATATCTTGGTGATGTCATCTCCATGGGTCAAGAATCTATCGTTATGATGTTTCGTGGGGTAGAATAACCAACCTATAAAACTTTTGAAATTTTTAGATTACATTTTTGCATTCATTAGGGGATTTATCTATCACGATCCATCTTGCCTTCTTTAACCTTAGGCTTTCAAGGAGAGTTTCTATGTCAAAATACCTTAACTAATAAGTATTCATGAGGTTGGGGACAAAGTGATAAACAACTTTTGAGGTGCATAAACCACATGAATCCCTAATTTAGGTGTTAATGTCATTACCATAGAATTTAAGAATATCTCCTTATGTTTTTTGTTGACACTCTAACTACTCCCTCTATCCTTAATGCCAAGCTTAAAATGCTTTTCAACCCAATAATAACAATTTTGGGCTCATGTAACCCAATTTTTTTTCTCAAAACAACAAAGTGGTAATAGCACAAAAAAAATTACTAACTAAATTAATGATGGTTGTAGTGTTGATAGTGGACAAGACTATGACCTCAATCCATTCATTTTGATTGCAATATGTAATGGACCAAATATCCCAAATAGATAAGAAATAAAAGAAATAAGTAATTCTATTAGTGTCTTAACCTAACCTCCCTACTTTAGGCTACGTAGAAATTAGTCAACTAATGTATGTGACCACCTTTTTGAATAAGGCCACTTAGGTAGTAGTGGATAATTAAGTGAAGTAAAAATGGTCTCTCTATTAACTAAGGCCCACTAGGTAGTTGGTACTCATTAATTATGGGACCACAAGTAGTTAAGGTTTTGGATATTGGAAAGCTATTTAAAGAGTTATGAGGCTATGGATTCTTTTGTCGAGTATTGTTGTATCTTGAGAATTTATCAAGTGAAAGGTCACCCCCTAGCTTAAGAGGCAAGCAAACATTGTTTACTGTTGGATTACCATAATACAAGGGTTTATTCTACAATATTTCATTTCGATTGTGTTTTTGTTTGGTTATTCTGCACTATAATCTTTGGTTTCTTGCATTATAAATATTTGTACACTTAGTTGTGTTCTAAGTTTAAGTGTTGAATAACATTTAAAGTGGTATGAGAGCACTTTCCTTAGCTAGCATGCCTCCAAAAATTTTGAATTTGTTTTACGCTAGGGACATTTGTTATTTGATGGGTAAAATTGTAGTCAAGGATGACTACATGTAGGAAATGAAAGATATTTTACCGAGTTAGACACCCTTATACCCTTTGTTGGTATTTCTTTGAGTAGTATTGCATCAGACAACACTTGTATATAGAATTCACTTCCACATACCCTCATGTATATCATAATTTCCCTAGGCAAGATGCATATAGATTTAGATAATCCAATCAACCTTCCTTCTACTATGGTGGCATTGAGCTCAACACTCGAGAAGATTACTCTCTAGTACCTGGGTAATTGGGAAGTATGACTAAAGGTAGGATTTGGGACTTACTTGTCCTTAGGACCCTGGAAACCATGTTCTTTGTGGCAAACCAATGAAATTCCTACATCTTTGCATACAAAAGGAATTTGGTAATTTTGTCACTGCAATAATATTCAATAGGGAGTGATACTATCACCTGTGTAAGAAAAAGGGAGTCTTGTCTAAAAAACATCCTTGTGTTGTGATGATCGTATTGGCATACATATACAAAGACCCTTTTTGTATGGACCTAAAAATACAACATTTAGTGGTACATCTCAAAAGTGTCCTCTTTCGCCATTAGTCATTTTGAGATAGGTTGGCATTAATACTTTCTAGCTCATAAATGGTTCCATGGTCCACACTAGCAATTAACCACCCCTAAAGAACTAATGCATGGACCAGAACAAAACACCTAAGTCACTTGAAAACTGGGTCATGGAATTGCAGGAATCTGTCGGGTATCAACACCAAGCTAGACAACTAGAAACAAGTATTTGATGGGTTACATAATCATCTAGGTCTATATTCAAAAAATGAATATTCAACTATAGAAGGATTTGCAAATGAATTCCAAGGCACTTACACTCTCTTCCTAGATAGACAAACTCCACCCTTTCAATATAACAATTCATCGCACCTATTTTTGAACGTAGAAATGTGTAAATTTGATGGCTCTAGTCTCTCATTTGGGTTACCCAAATGGAACACTATTTTTCTCTCCATAGAATTACTGATGATCTTTAAAAATTAAAGTGGAGGTTTTATATTTAGACATTACATGTTGGCAATGGTTTTAATGGTATCAAAAATATTATTGTAGTTGTGTTCCTTGGACCCAATTTATGGAGATTCTTCAAGATAATTTTGAACATGACACTCACTACCTACGAATATTGAAAAAATTATGCCAAAGAGGCATAATTATGGGTTATATTATAACCTTTGATAAATTGGCAATCCACATAGATGGCTTCTTTGATTATTTGTTTAGATAATGTTATGCCAGTGGTCTAAAAGAGGCAGTTCAAGAACATGCCATAATGCAGTGCCCCAAAACATTGTTGAAAGATTGTGATAGAGATAGGGAGGTTGAGATGGTAATCAACATCCAAACTAAACAAAATTCATTCCACACTCACACCATGCCACCCATGGAACCTAATCTCAACACCTTAAACCCTCTATTGATTGACAATCCAAAATTTGTCTCCAAAAGAGATGGAAGAATGTCAATGCCTCATACTTTGTTATAGTTGTGATGGAAGGAATTTCAAAGAGAATAAATTGAAAGAACATAAATTATTCCAAATATATTTCTACCAACAAAATCACTTAGGATATATAACAATTGAAGGAACTCAAGAGCTAGAAGTAGAGGATACTACTTCACCTATGGAAGACGACACCACCTTGCAAACTCTTGGTGAGGAACCCCAAATCTCTCTCCATGCATTATCAAGTTTGTTGACACCCTAAACATTGAAGCTAATAGGATACATCAAACACTACAAAGTGATTGTACTAATTGACATCGATGGTACCTACAATTTTATTCGTCAAAGAATGGCAACATAAACCCATTACTATGTCTATCCTATACAAAATTTCCAAATTATGATAGCAAATGGAGGTATGATGAAATGTGGGGGTCAATGTAAAAATGTGAAACTTTAAATTGGTGGCTACCATCTCAAAATGCATATGTTTGCAAATGAAATGAGTGGTTGCAGTGTAGTAATGGGGGTTGAATGGCTACGAAATTTGGGTCCTATCAACATGGATTCCAAATACCTATGCATCGTATTCACTAAGAATGGGCATACACATGATGTCAATGGGGTCTCCATTTATCTTGAAATTATCACCTCTCACCATATCTATAAGTTATCAAATAAATTCCATTTGGGTATCATTTCACAATTCAATTCCATATAAGTAGTGGACACACTCCCCAAAAACATTCACCTTGACTTGCAACTAGTTCTCTCTAAACACCAATCGGTTTTTGAAACACCCTAGGGGTTACCACCCTCTTGTGGAGAAAATGACCATGGTATTCTACTAATTCCAAGAAGTCATCCCCCTAATGTTTGACCTTATAGACACCCTTTTTCACGAAAGAATGAAATAGTGAAGATCATTCAAGACATGTTGGAGGATGGCATCATTTGTCCTAGTACAAGGCCTTATTCCTCGCTAATGGTTATGGTATTAAAAAAGGAAGCACTTGGTGCATGTGTCTCGATTTGATGGCTCTCAATAATTTAGGTATCAAGGATAAGTTTGCTATTTCAGTCATTGATTATCTCTTGGATGAGCTTCATGGAGCCAATTTTTCACTAAACTAGACCTTCGTTTAGAATACCACCAAATAAGATGACTTTCCACACACAAGAGGGTAATTATGATTTTTTAGTGATGCCTTTTGGACTTTACAATGCTCCATCTACCTTTCATAGCCTCATGGAAAATACCTTCCACTTTTTTCTCTACAATTTTGTTTCGGTCTTCTTTGATGATATATTGATTTGAAACACTACATGGGAATGCCACCTCGATTATGTTAATTGTGCCTTGTAATTATAGAGGGACCACTAATACAAATGTTATTTTGGGGTTTCCGAGGTTGAATACTTGGGTCGCATTGTGAGTCAAGAAGGAGTGTGAGTAGACCTAAATAAAGTGGTGTCTATGCAAGATTGGCCATGCCCCAAGACCCTAAAGAGATTGCATGGGTTCCTTGGACTTACAAGTTACTATAGAAAGTTTGTGAAAAATTGTGCCAAAATTGTAGCTCCCTTAACTTCATTGCTAAGAATGAATGGCTTTTCATGGAGTGATGTAGCTAAGCAAGCATTCTTATCCTTAAAGGATGCCATGTACAATAATCCAATATTAGCACTTCTCAATTTTACTAAGAATTTTTGTGTTATGTTAGAAGATTAAGCCAATATCCAAATCTTCAATGTTCTTCCTGCAAAGCTCTTGACAAGGACCATGCAATACTCACATGCCTCAGGTGTGTAGGGGGGTTAGATGGGTGGGGCCTCTAGGGGTGTTGGGAAAGATCCCTCCAGGAGAAAACTTATGGACCCTTCTAGTGTATTTCAATTCCTTCCGGAACCCTCATATGTATTGTATGAAAGGGGAGTGACCCCCCAAAATGGTAATAAAAGAGAGATAGAAGAAAGCGTTGTAAGTTTATTTCCAAGTAATAATAAAATATTGAAGCTACCATTGCCTCATGGTTTAACTTGCATACAAAAGGGTTTTCATGTAAATATCGTGTTCTAGTGTTATTGTTGTTTGCTTTTGTTTTTTATATTTTTATAACATTTGGTATTAGAACATGAAAAACTCATGGGTATAGGGTTTTCTACGAGTCGGAGCTACAACAATGATAGGAGGTTTATCCAAGTTCAAGATTGAGAAGTTTGATGAAAATAATTTCTTCCTATGGAAGATGAAGGTGGGGGATTTATTGGTTCATAATGACCAATCCCTAGCCTTGAAAGAGGTTGCGAAGAAACTGAGTGGCATGATATATGAGGACTAAATAAATATGGATATAAAGTTAGTTTCTACAACTTGTATTTCCTAATAGACTCTATCTTGTTCAATGTTGCTAAAGAGAAAACCGCAGAATCCCTTTGGGAGAAACCTGGGAAGTTGTATGAGACTAAATTGGCAACAAATATGGTTTTCCTGAAAAACCAAAATTTTTATCTGAGGATAAAGGAGGTTTCATCTATGGAATATCATCTGAATGAGTTTAATATCCTAATTAGAAAATTGCTACAGGTTGGTGTAAAGGTGGAGGATGAGGACAGAGCGATGATTTTACTCTATTCTCTCTTGGACACCTGGGATAATATGGTGGTGACCATCACTTAATCATCACCAAGAACTCTGAAATTCAATGATGTGGTAGTTGCTTTGCTGGAATAAGAGTTGAAGAAAAAATTGTCTCTTCATCCTTCTACCAATGAATCCCTATCGATGAGAGGGAGGTCTACAAAAAGGGGTCAACATGGGAGATCACAATTCACATCCAATTCTAGAGGAAGTAAGAAAGAGAAGCATTTGAATTGTGGGAAACCATGGCACTTGAGAAAGGATTGTTGGTATCTGAAGAAGGAAAAGATGGATGAAAATCTAGATCAACCATTAACTGAAGCTAGTACATTAGATTCATAAGAGACATCAATATGTGAGGCTTTTTTGTTAGTAATAGTAGATCCATATTATATGCTTAGGTTTTGGAATTAGGTGCATCTTTCCACATGTCTAAATATAGAGACTAGTTGGTCAGTTATCGTCCCTATAGTGGTGGAATGGGCTACTTGGGTGATGATCATCATTTAGAAATTGTGGGAAGAGGGGAAATTAAGATCAAGTTGGATGATGGTAGAGAAAGGAATATGTGTGATGTATGACACGATCTGTGAAATAATTTGCTCTCAGTCAAGATGATGGATAAGATGGGGTATTCTACTACCTTTGGTGAAAATCAATGAAAAAATTACCAAAGGATCCATGGTGTTAGCAAAAGAAGAATCCTATGGGTCCATGTATCATTTATGCAGTGATATAATAACAAAATCATGCACCAACAATAGACTCAGGGAATTTTGTGGATGTAGTGATGTTGTGGCATCAACGAATTAGAAATATGAGTTAAAAAGGTTTGAAAAATTTGTATGATCGAGGTATGCTTTCTAGGATTAATTCTTGTGGTTTAGACTTATGTGAGCACTACATTTTTGGTAAACATGAGAGAGTTCAATTTATTGCAATATCTAGTAAAAGTTATGAACTTTTGCAACTTATTCATTCTGATATATTTGGACCAGTACTCACTCTATATATCTAGGTGGTGCTAGATATTTTCTGACTTTTATAGGTGATTATTCTAAAAGAGTGAGAGTGTATTTTCTGAAAAATAATTCATAATCCTTTGAGAAATTTAAAGAGTTAAAGGAATGAGTAGAGAAAAGTTTGGGAAAGTCTATTTTATGCCTCAAATCTAATAATAGAGGAGAATATTGCTCCATGGAATTTGATAAATTTTGTACGTGGGAAGGAATTAAGCACCAAAATACTATTTCATATACTCTGCATCAAAATGGTGTGGCTAAAAGAATGAATCTTACAATCATAGAACATGCAAGAAGCATGCTCAATGCATTTGGTTTGGAGAATGGATTATCGGTAGAGGTTGTTAATACATTTGTGTATCTGATTAACATATCTGTTA
Organism: Larix kaempferi; assembly: GCA_027924585.1. Classification (NCBI taxonomy): domain Eukaryota; kingdom Viridiplantae; phylum Streptophyta; class Pinopsida; order Pinales; family Pinaceae; genus Larix; species Larix kaempferi. Next base: position 5,845,112 of record BSBM01000203.1, on the reverse strand, counting down.
AAACTATGTTGGATGGAAATATTTCATAGAAGGTTTGGTGTGGTAAGACAATTGATTATTCTCATTTGCATATTTTTGGTTGTGATGCATTTCCCACGTGCCTAAAGAAAACATTTCCAAGCTTGACCCAAAGTCAAGGAAATGTGCTTTTCTCGGTTAAATGATAATATAATAAAGTAGTATAGATTGTGGGATCCTATTACCAACAAGGTAATTGTTAGTCGAGATGTTATTTTTAATGAAAAATCCATGAAAAGGAATGAGGTACAATAGACACTTGAGATTGTACTAGTTGAAGTAGAAATGAGTGAAGATGAAAATTAAGCTTTTGATTAGCATGAAGAACATCGAGTTCAACAACCACAACTCAGGATATCTACATGTCACAAGAGATGTCCAAAAAAGTATTCGCCTAACTTTCGATCTTCTTTTTTTACTGTTGAAATGATAGGCTTCAACACGACAATCAAGGGAGATCAAGAACATCACACACATAACTACCAACTCAGACTATTGGGAAAAAGACGTCAAAATCCACTATTATTCATGTATTTAATGGGTATTTATACAATATAGGGATGGTTGGAGTAGTTAAACCCGCTCCAACTAATCATTCATTAAGGTTCCAAATACACATAGTATGTTTATACAAAAGATAATGATGAAAATTATGGGGCCCAAAGGGTCCCCTCCAACGTCTCCCCCACCCCAAAACTATTCTTCGTCTCGAAGAGAACAAAGAAATATGCAACAACATATTGGGTCTCTGCTCCTGTCATAGTCCTTACTGTGCATCAACCATCTATATTAGTCTGCATAGGTAACTCAACATACTAGTAAGTTGGAAGGAATATAATCATCCATCGATGTTTAAGATCGACATCATTTTATGTTAGATGGTACCTATAGTGCTGAAGTTTCTTCAACAAGTCGATCCCTCCATTCTCGATGCTGCAATCTTTTGGCCCCTCTCTTGAGGTGATCAATTTTTCCTTCTATCAATTTGCTTGATGGGAAAACTATGTTTAGGGTCGATGGGTGAACTGGTCGATGCATTGATGGGATAACTATTGTTATCACCCAATATTTTCCTGGGTTGTGGCAGGAAAGACCATGGGGTAACTGTTGCAAACCAATATTTAGTGGATGGAAACTAGCCTTTCCAACCACAGAGAGGGATCTCTCTTTTGTGCTTCCAACAACAGGATATAGCTTGAATGGGATGGAATATTGGTAAAAGTGGTGGCTAGAGATTCAAAACAATGAATTAAAAGGGGTTTTTGGTTGGTTAGAGTTAATAACAGGAGTACAGTTGGGCATGGAGTCAACTTCGGTGGGTTTACTGTCACCATGACAGATTCATACCATAATAATAGAGGCAAGAGGCAAGGTAGATGGGGTTCTTTCACGTCAAATTAATCAACAGGTGAAGGAAAAAAAAGGAGACAAGTTCCATCACAAGGTCAGAGCATTTATAAATGAATTCTAACCTGCAATTTCAAGAGGAAAAGGGTGGAATACCTAGTCATATGCATCTGGATCATGTGGGCATGAATTCCAGACCATGTAATCTTGATCTTTAGGTACTGCAGAAGTAAACAATCAATGGAAATACAAAGCAAGAACACATACATAGGAAATAACCGATGTCAGAACACACATCACAGGAATATAAACCTCGAGAATCGGGTCTGCTCATTTGATTAAGAGGATGAGTTCAATACAAACACAGAGCAATAATCTCTCTGAAACAAAAACATCCAACCTTTTGGTTCTCTTCGGAACCTTCCTTTATAGGATTAAAACATATCAAAATATCCTAATTGATTTAGAACAAACTTAGATTGGTAATGATGAGGCCACTTGAATCAAGAGCCTTTGATTCTGTCATGCACAGAGGAAGGGAATCGCTTGTGCTGGAAGTGCACCATTGGGCCATGGAAGCCACCTACTCAGAGTGATGGTGGGGGATTTCATGCGCTGGAAGTGCGCTATTGGATCGAGGAATCCTCTTGCTTGTCCTTAGAATCAAACTGTTTTAGATTGATTAGGAAAGGAAACTGAAACAGGCCCCCTTTGCTGCTCTGAAACGCACCATTTTTCTATGAAAATATTCATTCTCGTCGATCGCGATTTTCTCTGTAAAACTTTTCTCGATCCATAATTGCCTTTCCGCAATTTCCCTTTCGCAATGGCCTTTCTGCAATGGCCTTCCGCAACGACCTTTCTGCAATGGCCTTTCCGCAATCTGCAATACGCCACATGGAATGCAGGAATTGGAATTTAGGCTTCATGCCTTCTATAAAATTACCTTTCCGCAATGCGGAATGCGGAATGTAGAAACTTACTTTTTCGCCCTTTGGAAAATTGTTGTTCCGCAATCCGCAATTGCGGAATGCGGAACTCAAAAACATACTTTTGGGATTTTGGAAAAAGGTCGCTTCCGCAATCCGCAATCCACAATGCAGAATACAGAATGCGGAAACCTACCTTTGTGCTCTTTGGAAAATTGCCTTTCCGCAATCCGTAATGCAGATGCGGAACTCGGAAACCGGCTTGCAGATCGCATTTTCAACTGCAGATCTAATGTCGCCGTTCAATCCTGGACGTCGAATTTCCTTTTGTTGCGGAAGAATCCCATATTGCTATTTTTTCTTACGGAAGAGCCATATTTCCTTGTTTTTCCCATTTTCTTACTGTAGCTCGACCATTTAGCTTGGATTTGCTCGACACTTAGTTGTTTTTGGGCTTTCTAGTTCTTTCTTTGGCACAAAATATTGATCAGTGAGGCTTGGGGTTGTCTCCTCCTCCTTGAGGAGAACACTACCATATGGGAGTTAACAACGGCTCCAACCGGGGATGCTATCCTCCCTGCGAGGTAGCAAGAACATGTAGAATAGTGACCTGATCCGTTCGATCATTTGAAAACCTCCATTTGTATCCTGTTCCCAACTCTGAAAACTTCACAGCCATATAGGAAACCGAACTACAAACTGAAACTGAAGTCATCATACACTACTGAAAAAATGAACTAACTTCAAAACCCTCCTGAGATATATACAAGCTAAAATTCAAAAACTGGAGAAATATACTGCTGAAAAAGATGCTCAAACTGCTGATCTTATTCCTCATATCTACCTACCCTAACTTGGCGGAATACACCTAGAATCAAGTGATGCTAAAGTACCAATGTAACCAATCCAATAGTTGGATACTTGACTGAAGCATGCATTCAAGGCCCCCAATCAGAAGAAGAAATCTAAACTGCGACAACTCAAATTGAGGATTTAATTCATTCTTAAAAATCACCCTCTTTGAAGAACCAAATTCACTGGTTGATTCTGGGCCAACCATTAAAAACTCTTTCCTTGCTGTCTCTAACAAGGATACAAAAGGATCTTGAAAAGCAGGATTGAAGGCCACTTGCTGACCAATAAATAGGGAGGGACAATATGCATCTAAGGCCTTTTCCGGTTCAACAACATGAGGAAATATGCCAGGTCTTTCTTCCATAGCAGCTGATTCTTGACTGGCTGGAAAAATTGATTTAACCAAACCTTGCTCTTCGGGAGCACCTGAGGATAACTTCTTCTCTTCATTATTTTATTGCATTTCTTCATTATAATCGTCATAAATTGGGCTACTGTCTAAGGTTTCAAAACAAGGAATTTCAAATTCTTCATTCTCATGTGTTCTTTTGAATATCTCAAAGAAAGGAAATTTTAAAGACAACAATGAACAACTATCCTCACACTTTTCTTCATCCTCCAAAGAAGGCATCTGAAATTGAACATAAGGATCTTGTGACCATTGTTTTCGGCCTACCTCATTATCCACTTCTGGAAACCCTGTGTAATTTTCCATAGGCTCATATTCCTATTTTTTATTAGTATCCCTACAAATCTCTCTCAACAACTCAAATGAAGAGAAACAAAAGGGTAAAGTGTCTCCTTCGACAGGTTTGTTGTTTTCCTTGTTTGTATCATTGTGATTATGGACTGTATGCTGATTTCGTTTAATAAATGAAGGAAAACCTGTAGTACCTCCAGCTGGTTGTTCAAGTAAACTATCCATATAATCACCCCCATCTTCATCATATATGGGTAGATCAAAATCTTCTTGAAAGCCATCAATAGTGAAATATGTACAAATATATTGGTGGTTATAATCTTCAGTAAACAGATCGTTATACCCTTCTTCTCCCTCTATTAAGTCCTTAACAAAAGGTGTTCTGACTGGTTGATTTTCACCCTTCCCAGGGTCTCTTGGTATTCCCTGTGGGGCAGGAGGCCTCCTATAATTATCATTTCGAGGTTGAGGCTCCAGGTATTCTCTGACAGGAGGCTATTATCTAGGGAGATCCTATCTACCAGCCTTTCCATAGTCCTCATCATCTGCTCAAATTTGGTATCAATGGATTGGGATGTGGAAGGTTGGGTAGCTTCATTAGATCTTCTTTTCTTAGCTTCATTTATGTGCTCTAATTTACCTGATGCCATCAAATTGGCTTCTACTTCTTCAGCATATTTTAATATATCAGGTAGAGTGGCAGATCTCCTTTCTTTCAATATGAGAGAAAAGTCACTGTCAAAACAATTAGCATAATGAAGCTTGGATGCCCCTACAAGAGGCTTGATGTCTACCGAGATAATAATCAGGACTTGGGTGCTTTTGCTAGCAGCTTTACTGAAGGAAAATATGCCACTATTTGCTTCTTGGGATTGTAAATTTTCCCACAAAGCACTCAGACAATGGGTTTGGAATCTTCTTTGGTCAAACAAGGCTTCTCTTAAATCTATTTCAGATCTAGACCTAAATGGGGAAGGCTTAGTCATTAAAACTGAAGAGACACTCTCTATGGCATGTGCCTCTTTTTCATGTAAAGAAAAGGATTTGGTTAATGGAGAAATACCTTGTACAGAGAGCGCAACATCAACTTTGGTATTATGGAGCTCACAAGACTGATCATGGTCAGAACTAGGTATGCAAGATGAAGAGATATCTACAGTCTGTAATGAAGGATATACAAAAGGGGATGGATAGTCTTGGTTGGAACGACCCAAACCATGAAATATTCTCTTGATAAACTCAGGAATAGATAGGAAATAACTGATAAAGAAGAATAAAATATCTAGGAGAAACCTCACACTTGAGTACCTGATTTTTCCACAATGTTTTTCCATATCCTTCCATAGTAAGTTCGCTCTCCAGTGGAATCTCCAAACTGAAAGTTGGATTTGTCGGGGCAAATAATACAACCTTAGAATTTTAGACCCTATGTTTTCCCTCAGAGGTCCGTTTTGATACTGTGAAAACCAGAAATTCTCCCCAGGGGAGTCGCCAAAATGTTATCACCCAATATTTTCCTGGGTTGTGGCAGGAAAGACCATGGGGTAACTGTTGCAAACCAATCTTTAGTGGATGGGAACTAGCCTTTCCAACCACAGAGAGGGATCTCTCTTTTGTGCTTCCAGCAATAGGATATAGCTTGAATGGGATGGGATATTGGTAAAAGTGGTGGATAGACCTTCAAAACAATGAATTAAAAGGGGTTTTTGGTTGGTTGGAGTTAAGAACAAGAGGATAGTTGGGCATGGAGTAAACTTCGGTGGGTTTATTGTCCCCGATGACAGATTCAGACCACAATAATAGAGGCAAGAGGATATGTATATGCGGTTATTTCACGTCAAAGTAATCAGCAGGTGAAGGCATAAAAAGGAGACAAGTTCCATCACAAGGTCAAAGCATTTATAAATGAATTCTAACCTGCAACTTCAAGAGGAAAAGGGTAGAATACCTAGTCATATGCATCTAGATCATGTGGGCATGAATTCCATACCATGTAATCTTAATCTTTAGGTACCGCAGAAGTAAACAATCCATGGAAATACAAAGCAAGAACACATACACAAGAAATAACAAACATCAGAACACACATCACAAGAATCTCAAGCTCCAGAATCGGGTCTGCTCATTTGATTAAGAGGCCTAGTTCAATACAAGCACATAATAGTAATCTCTATGAAACAAAAAACATCCAACCTTTTGGTTCTCTTCGGAACCTGCCTTTATAGGCTTACAACATATAAAAATATCCTAACTGATTTAGAACAAACTCGGACTGGTAATGATGAGGCCGCTCGAATCAACAGCCTCTGATTCTATCATGTGCGGAGGAAGGGAATCGCTTGTGCTGGCAGTGCTCCATTGGGCCACGGAAGCCACCTGCTTGGAGTGATGGTGGGGGATTTCATGCGCTGGAAGTACGCTATTGGACCGCGAAAGATGCCTTCTTGTCCTTAGAATCGGGCTGTTTTAGATTGATTAGGATAGGAAACTGAAATAGGAACCCTTTGCTTCTCTGAAATGCATCGTTTTTCTATGAAAATATTCATTCTCGGTGATCACGATTTGCTCTACAAAAATTTTCTCAATGCGCAACTGCCTTTCCGCAATTTCCCTTCTACAACAGCCTTTCCGCAATGGCCTTCTACAATGGCCTTTCCACAATGGCCTTTCCGCAATCTGCAATATGCCACGTGGAATGCAGGAATTGGAATTTTGGTTTCGTGCCTTCTGGAATATTACCTTTCCGCAAACCGCAATCCACAATGTGGAATGTGGGAACTTACTTTTTCACCCTTTGGAAAATTGTCATTCTGCAATCCGTAATTGTGGAATACAGAACTCGGAAACATACTTTTGCGCTCTTGTAAAAAGGGTGCTTCTGCAATCCGCACTCTGCAATGCGGAATGCAAAATGTGGAAACCTACCTTTGTGCTCTTTGGAAAATTTCCTTTTCGCAATCTGCAATCCGCAATTTGGATACGGAACTCAGAAATCGGCTTGCGGAATGCATTTTCAACCATAGATCTTATCCCTTCGTTCAATCCTGGCCGTTGAATCTCCTTTTGTTATGGAAGAAGCCCATATTTCTAGTTTTTCTTGTGGAAGAGCCATATTTCCTTGTTTTTTTCCCATTTTCTTGGTGCGGCTCAGCCATTTAGCTTGGATTTGCTCAACACTTAGCTATTTTTGGGCTTTCTGGTTCTTTATTTGGCGCAAAATATTGATCGGTGAGGCTTGGGGTTGTCTCCTCCTCCTTGACAGGAACATTACTAGATGGGAATTAACAACTATGTTGATGGGTCGACGGGTGAATTGGTCTATGAGTTGAACTGTGTTGATGGGTCAACGGGCGAATTGGTTTATGCTTTATTCATGGTCGACGAACTTAATAACAAAAATAAATCATCTTGTCGATGGATTTCTTCCTACTCGGTTGTATTGGTCAATAATCAAAGCTAGTTGATAGACATGCTCTCATCAACAAGGTTCAATGCATAAAATTTGTCATCAAATTCAAATTGCTATAATATATTGAAGTCAATTTTCACAAAATTATCATTGTTTTTTGTATCAAGTCGCATATAAATAGTTAATTCTTATCAAAGGTTTCTGGTCAAACATCTCTACTTCACCCCATTCTTTTTTGGATCTTGAATACCATCTTGGAATATGAACATAGCAATATTTGGGATTCTCTTTGCAATACTTTTGTTCTTTGTAAATATTTCAACATCAACGGGAATGTATTACTCTCTCAGCACAAATATCTACAAAAGTTTCTTCTTTTTCTTTGAGTGCATCTCATTGTCATTATATTATATCATACTCAGGTAGTGATGGGTTTTAATGATTGTCGAGTGATCGATGATTGGTGGGAAACCGTCATGTAAACATATTTGGAATGGTCAATGATCACATACATTTTAAAAAGATACAATGTAAACAATAATATGCAGGCATCGATTGGAAATTTGAAGGGTACCTATATTCTCCTTGCAAGTGTTTTCTTTATCCATGTTGAGAAGTCTTTACTCATTCTTATAGGTTTATATATGTCTCACAGTTTATTTTAGGTTTGAACTGCCTCCATTTTTTGCTATTGTCACCCATGCCAGACAAAGGAGGCAATGTCGACAAAGTGTTGAAATGATAGTCTTGAACACATCATTCAAGCAAATATTAAGAACATCACACACATAACTACCAAAACATAATATTGGGTAAAGTACATCCAAATACACTATCATTCATGTAGTTAATGGGTATTTATATAGTATAAATATGATGGGAGAAGTTACACCCGCTCCAACGACTCATTCATTAAGGTTCCATTAAGGTTCCAATTACACACGGTATGTTTATACATAACATAACGATGAAAATTATGGGGCCCGAAGGGTCCCCTCCAAAATTAACTAATGATGGTGAACCTAGTTCATTCAATAGGCTAAAGAATATGAGAATCCAGATAAATGGAGGAAATCCTTGGATGGAGAAATCAAAGCATACACTAGAATGAAACATGGGAACTTGTGGATTTGCCACTAGGAAGAAAATCTGTTTGAAATAAGTGGGTGTATAAAGTAAATAAGAACAATGATGGGTTGTTGGAATGTTATAAATCTCTCATTGTAGCAAAAGGCTATGTGAATAATTTAGTTATATCTTTTAATGAAACTTTTTTGTAGTTGTGAAGCTTACTACTGTAAGGCTTTTAATTGCACTTGTAGAAGCATGAGATTTAGAGTTGGAACAACTGGATGTAAAAACTAATTTCTTTCATGGTGATCTTGATGAATAAATGTGTTTGGATCATCTTGATGGATATTAAGAAAGAGACAAAGAGAATTTAGTTTGCAGACTCAAGAAATCTATGTATGGATTGAAACGGGTGCCAAGGATGTGGTACAAAAAATTTCACACCTTCATGAAGAGCCAAGGTTTTAGTAGAAGTCAAGTTGACCATTGTGCATATTATTATAAGAGGTTTGATTATGAAAATTTTATTATCTTGTTGTTATATGTTGATGATATGTTAGTTGCAAGCCCTGACACGAATAAAATCATTGATCTCAAATCTAAGTTGGCTAGGACATTTGAAATGAAGGATCTAGGAGCAACAAATCAAATTCTAGGGATGAAGATACACAGAGACATAACATATAGGAATATATGGTTCAGTCAAAATTCATATATAGAAAACATTCTACAAACATGCTTCAATATGAAAAATCAAAAACTAGTTAGCACCCCACTTCCTATGAACTTCAAGTTGTCTTATGAACAATGTATTAACGTAGAAGTAGAGAAAACAAGCATGTCTCGTGTACCGTATTCGTCAATAGAAGAGAGCCTCACGTTTTCCATGTTGAGCACTAGACTATATATTGCTCAAGTAGAGGGAGTTGTTAGATAGTTCATTGTGAATATTGTAAAGTGGATACTCAGATATTTAAGGGGCACTTTAGATGCTAATATTTTCTACATATTGGTAGATTTACAAGTTAAAGGTTTTGTAGATTCTGATTTTAGTGGATACAGATATGGAAGAAATTTGACTACAGGATATACTTTCACTCTTACTGGTGGAGCTATAAGCTGGACATCTAAGTTGCAGCCAAAGGTAGCTTTATCAACCAATGAAGCAGAATACATGGCAACAACTGAGGCTAGTAAAGAGGAAATATGTCTAGATCCATTGATGGATAAATTCAAGATGATATAGGGGAATAACACTTGGTATTTTTATATTCAAAGTGTTATTTACTTAGTGAAGAATCCAACATTTCATGATCACAAAGCATATTTTTATTAATTACCATTTCATAAGGAAAGTGTTGGAATAAGGTAGGATCTTGTTGGATAAAATTAATACTAATGAGAATAATGCAGATATCCTTATGAACCCTTTCAAGATAGAGAAGTTTGAATGGTGAAAAAATTCTCTGGAATTGCTAAAAATGTGATGAAGGCGGCATTGGGAAATGGCATGTGGGTGGAAAACATTGGCAAGGAACTTCATGAATATTGACTTTAAGTGGGATAATGTCAGGAGATGAAGAAAATATCCCAATCTCCAATATTCTTCTTGTATATCTCTCATCTTGGAACGTTCCCTCCTTGTATGCACGAGGTGCATGGGCAGTTTAGAGGGGGAGATGTCAGGACCCCCATTTAGGGGTGTAGGGGAAGAGAGCTTGAGGAAAAAATTACTAGACCATTCTAGTGTATTTTGGTTCCTTTTGGAACCCTCATATCTGTTGTATAAAAGGGTAGTGACCCCTCGCATTGTAATACAAGATAGATATAATAAAGCATTATAAGTTTTTTGTGGAGTAATAATAAAAGACCAAAGATATCATTTCCCGGTGGCTTTACATGCATACAACATGGTTTTAACATAAATAAATTGTTCTATTGTTATTGTTGTTTGTTTATATATTTGTATTTTTCTAACATTTTAGAATGTGATTCCTTTGGAAGAGATCTTGGAGTAGTATTGATGCAAGAAAGACAACCTTTGGCATTCCCCAATAAGAATTAATGTGATTAGAAATTGAGAAAATATGCATATGAAAAAGAGATGATGGTCATATTTAATGCAGTTGAGACTTGATGTCCATATCTCATAGGGGGGAATTTTTAGATCAAGAATGACCTTCATAGCTTAAAATATTTCCTAGAAAAAATATTTGCATCACTATAGCAATGTAAATAGGTTACTAAGGTGTTAGGGTATTATTATGAGATTATCTATAAGGGTCGAGAAAATGTGATGGTGAATCCATTGTCTAGGTAATTTGGGAAGGAGGGATCCCTATTTACATTATCTTTATTAGTTGATTGAGGAACCTTGTCAAGAATGGATGGTGAATGATACCATAGTGTAACTTATAAAAAGGTTTCAGGAATACCCAAACCCTTCTAATGGGTATACATGGAACATAGATACATTTAGGTGTAAAGAGTGCATATTTCTAACACCCAATTCTTTCTTAAAACAATGAATCTTAGAGGAGCTGCTTTCATCACCCACATAAGTTACTTGGGATTTCATAAATCTTATGAAAGGATTAACTTCTCCTTCTTTTTGGAATGCATGAAAACTGACATCCAAAACATTGTAGAAGCCTACAAAACTTGCCAGTAATACAAGGGTGAGATGGTGAAGTCACCAGTGTCCTTGCAACCACTTCTCATTGTGAAAACTATATGGATTTATATCCATATGGATTTTATAGTGAGGCTTCCTAGATATGATAATAAATCATTCATCATGGTGGTTGTCAATTCCCTTTCCAAATATGCTCACTTTTGTTCCTTATCACAGCGTTTTACATCATCATTAATGGACTAAGTCTTCATGGATTAAATTTTTAAGTTACATGACATGCCAAATTCCACTGTATCCAATCGAGAGCCTACATTTATGAGACAATTTAGTAGGATCTATTTAAGCTTTAGAGTGCGCAACTAAACCTAAGTAGAGTCTATCACATTGAAACATATGGCCAAACAAAATCATTAAATAAGTTCTTAGAAAGCTCTCTAAGATGCTATGGTTCGAAAAACCCACACCAATGGGACCAATGGATTGCTCTTGTATAATGGTGGTATAATATCACTTATCATGGTGCTACCGAAATGATGTTATATGAAGCAATATATGGCTAAATTAACCCTTCTGAATGGTTTCCAATTTACCAGGCACCTCCAAGGTTCATGCAATGGATAGTACACTTCACACAAGAGAATATATTCTCCACACTCTTAAGGACAACTTGGTTAAGGATAAAAATAGAATGAAACAACATGCTAATCAACATTACTTGTATTTTTCATTTGTAGAAGGGGATCAATTGTTTTTTCACCTTCAACCTTATAAACAAAGTTCACTAAAAATTAAACTACACCAAAAACATACACTGAAGTTTTATGGACCCTACAAAATGATACAACACATTGGATAGGTTACCTACAAGCTAGCTTTGCTATACCACTCCAAGATGCATCTGCTATTTCATGTGTCTTGCCTCGGGAAGGTTGTATCAAATTGTAAAGTGCAGAACAAGTTACTAGAGCTTGATGAATAAAGGTCCATTTATCTCCAATTGGAAGAAGTGTTGGATACTAGAGAAAATCTATTACAAAAGTGAATGGTTAGAGAACTCTTTATCTGGTGGAAACATATGAACCAAAATATACCTCATGAGAACCAATAGGGATTATATAGAAATTTCATCACCTTCAACCTTGAGGATAACATTTCTCTTGAAGGGGGGAGGGGCATGTTAGGATCCTACCCTATGCTCCCTACTTTATGCTACATAGGACTTAGTCAACTAATGTATGCACTCATATTCTTTGAATAATGCCACTTAGATAGTAATGGATAATTAATTAATGTAAAAGGGGAATCTCTCTTAATTAAGGCCCGCTTGGTAGTTGGTACTCATTAATTATGGGACTACAATTAGTTAGTGTTGGTATATTACTCTAACCCCTCTACTTCAACAATATTGAGAAGTACTTTATTTATGTATGAGTTCATCTCTTTAAAATAAGGCCTATTATATAGTTAGTTTAAAGTTACTCAATAAAAAAGGGTCTCTTTATTAATTAAGACCCACTTGGTGATCGAACCTCTTTAATAATGGGACCACAAGTTGTTAAGATTTAATATGCTAAGACAGAAAATAGCAGCATTACATTCCATTTCACAATAATAGCATATACAGGATCACTGAAGAAACAACAAGCACAGCATAAACACAAGAGACAGAGATTTATCCTGGGAAACCCTCATGGGGTAGAAAACCCAGCAAAGCTTCCTCAATATAGATGACCAGCAATATACAAAGATGAAACCCTGAGACATGATCTCTTCCTCCATAGTAGCAGACCTCTCCTCCACAAGTGCACTATCCTCAAGTGAGTGAGTGTGTATAATGAGGAACACACCTCCTCTATTTATACACTACTCTGATATGTATTTTAAACAAGTACACGTAGGCTCGTATTTAACCAATGGGTTAAATACCCCACTACAACTGACTGGGCCGACCCCTCTAGGGTGGTATAATAACCCTTTGACCCACATAACACATACAGGTCCGACCCCCACTAGGGAAGTCTAATAACCCGAGTTACCACATTCTGACGGAGGAATAAACATCTCTGGATATACAATAACATCTTCACGGAGGAATGAAACATCTCCGGAATAATAAAGTACAAATATAATATTCTTTGAAGTTACAATATCTCAACACTCCCCCTTAACGAGAAGGATATTATAACAACATCTGCACGAGCAAGGAGTCATCAACATCATACATGATACATCTATAAATCATTGGAAGCTTTCTCAACATCATCAGTAACTCAAGCAGTTAATGGAACATCTTCAATACTGGAACATCGACATCTTCAGTATTGAGTCTTTATCTTTTGTAACACTTGAACAACTACAACAATATAATCATCTGGATCCTCACGATTATCGTCATCACACGATCATCAGCATCTTCATCTCATGATCATCAGCATTGTAATCACATGATCATCAGCATTGTCATCTCACGATCATCAGCATCGTCATCACACGATCATCAGCATCGTCATCACACGATCATCAGCATCGTCAGCGTCGTCATCACACGAGCATCAGCATCATCATCACACGATCATCAGCATCGTCATCACACGATCATCAACATCGTCATCACACGATCATCAGCATCATCATCATACGATCATGTTCCTAGGATGATCAATCCTACTCCCTTTAGGACATAGGTCCATGGATGATACAATCCGATCTTCAGTTCTCGAAGACATCAGTCTACGGATCTATTCTGGGACCTCAGTCCGGGGATGATGCAATCCCCTGCCTGTTCATTCAGGACTTCATTATCGGAGACCCAGTCTATGGCTCTATTCTGGGACCTCAGTCCGGGGACGATGCAATCCCCTGCCTGTTCATTCAGGACTTCATTATCGGAGACCCAGTCTATGGCTCTATTTTGGGACCTCAGTCCAGGGACGATGCAATCCCCTGCCTGTTCATTCAGGACTTCATTATCGGAGACCCAGTCTACGGCTCTATTCTGGGACCTCAGTCCGGGGACGATGCAATCCCCTTCCTGTTCATTCAGGACTTCATTATCGGAGACCCAGTCTACGGCTCTATTCTGGGACCTCAGTCCAGGGACGATGCAATCCCCTGCCTGTTCATTCAAGACTTCATTATCGAAGACCCAGTCTACGACTCTATTCTGGGACCTCAGTCCGGGGACGATGCAATCCCCTACCTGTTCATTCAGGACTTCATTATCGGAGACCCAGTCTACGGCTCTATTCTGGGACCTCAGTCCGGGGACGATGCAATCCCCTGCCTGTTCATTCAGGACTTCATTCTCAGAGACCTCACGTCTACGGCTCTCTTTAGGACTGAAAGTCCAGGGATGATCCAATCCCCTCAACTGTCTACTAAGGACTTCATTTTCGGAGACCTCACGTCTACGGCTCTCTTTAGGACTGAAAGTCCAGGGATGATCCAATCCCCTCAATTGTCCACTAAGGACTTCATTCTCGGAGACCTCACGTCTACGACTCTCTTTAGGACTGAAAGTCTAGGGATGATCCAATCCCCTCAATTGTCCACTAAGGACTTCATTCTCGGAGACCTCACGTCTACGGCTCATTTTAGAACAAGTGTTCAAGGATGATACAATCCCTCTTCTTTCTCAGAGACCTCTATCTATGGCTCATTTTAGAACAAGTGTTCAAGGATGATACAATCCCCACATGTATTCTCATCAATACAAGTACAAGTATCCTCATCTATACAAGTACATTAATCAATACATGTATCATCATCTAGCATCAACAGCATGTATACATCATACATCAAAAGCATGTATTCTCAGTAATACATCTATCATCAAAAGCATGTATACATCTATCATCAAAAGCATGTATTCTCACTAATACATCTATCATCAAAAGCATGTATTCTCACTAATACATCTATCATCAAAAGCATGTATACATCTATCATCAAAAGAAAAAAAATATAAGATTCCTAAATCTAAATAATTCTAAGTAACTAGGTGCAGTAAATAGGTAACCTCATCATTGATGAGACAGACTTGTTATCAGATACTATGCTACTCCCCCTTTCGAGGAGGGTCCTTTTGGACTATACCAAGCTTGTCTCGGAAGTATTTAAACTTTACTCGAGATAGAGGTTTAGTTAAGATATTAGCAATCTGATCCTCAGTGCTTATATACTCGAGCTTGATGGCTCCTCTCTGCACCATATCTTGTATATAGAAGTATCGGATCTCTATGTGTTATTGACTTATCGTGGAATACAAGATTTTCTATCTTGATGCAGTATTGAATGTCACACATAATCATAGTGGAATTCATTTCTAAGTCAGACACTCCATATAATAGCTTCTGAAGCCACACTGCTTCATAGCTGGCAGAGTAGACAACTATATATATATTCTGCTTCAGCAATATTGAGAGCCACACTAGATTGTTCCTTGCTGAACCATGAGATCATGGCAGATTCAAGACTATAACATCCACCTGATGTACTCTTTCTGTCTAAGGCACTTCCCGCCCAATCAGAATCTGAGTAACCATGTAAACGGAGTTCATGAACTCCAAGATAATATAGACCAAAATCTATTGTACCTTTTAGGTACCTCACTACATGCTTTGTAGTTATTAAGTGAACCTTTCTAGGTTCTACTAGACACTGACTTAGGGTATTTGTAGCAAAGCATATATCTATCCTAGTATTTGTTAGATACATCAATGACCCAATGATTTGTCTATATAGGGTTAGGTCCACTAAATACGATAAGTCATTAACTAACAACTTCAAGTTGGAGTTTATGGGAGTGGCCATGGCTTTATACTCCAACATATCAAATCTTTTTAGAAACTTCATAGCATACTTACCTTGGTTGAGAAAGATTCCTTCTAAGCCCTGCCATACTTCGAGACTTAGGAAGTAATGCATCAATCTGAGATCTTTCATTTTTCATTTCTGCAGCCATCTTCTTCTTTCTTTTCATGATCTGTTTCTCATTCCCTATAAGAAAGATATCATAATAATAGTATGATCCATAGCCTTGAGGTAAAGGATAGGAACAACTTTGATTTTTGGTAAAGCCCAAGCTTATCAAGAAACTATCAATTCTCCCTTTGTGACTGAACATCATTCACACTCTGCATTGAATGATTTTCTGCATATCTATCTGTGCCATCTCTCGATAGATGGGTCTACTGATATGGGCCTCAATATTATTCAAACTTTGTGGTGAGTTCCTTCTTGCATCCATGTCATCTATGTATAAAAAAACCATATTCAATCTTGTAGCAAAGGTTGAGATCCACATCACCCGTGGTGATCATTAAGCTCATCAATTGATTATCGATCCTGGGTACCCATACAAAACCTGAATCACACTTCTTCTTTAATTACATCATTAAGAGAATGGTTTTATTTATCCACTTGGAACAAACATCTCATCATGATTCTCTTTCTCTTTTCTAAGAGAATCTTCTGACCACAAGCCTTCTATAGTGTGTTTGATTTGTAAATCCTTTTGTTGAACATCCATCGCTTGTTCATCATTCATCATGATTTTTCCTACAAATCAAAATTAGGTACATGATTAGTAATACTTCATAATCATCAAATCACAGATGCAACTATCTTGACCAATACTTTGGCACAACACTTTCCCATATCCTGTATGCATACAGTGGCTATCTAGAAGCCTTCCATCTCTACCAGAACATACTATCGAGAGTGTGCACAACTCTCAGCATGTCAGCAAAGAGGTTTCATTCTAGACAAGCAACAATGGAATGTTTGTCCAACTTACCAATCATATGCATATTAGTCGTATACTGTTCAATGTTCTATGAATATTTACACTTAGCATGATATATTATAGGAATACAAATATGCATACAACCTATTACGGGCAATATCATTTACTATTTCAAATAACAACTCAAATACTTATCTTTTATGTTTGTGTGGTTGCCTCCTGCTTGATCTTCTGTATGTCTTTCGAACTTCTATTCATTCTGTACCACTGTGCATGTTCAAGTGTCATCCTCATGATCTCATACACAAACATACACCCATTAGTATGTTCTAAATGTTATCAAAACATTATAGTTCTAAATAATCTTGAGAATGTAAAGTCATGATTATAGTTAATAAACATTAGTATTCAAGTTTTCAGGGAAGTCTTCTTTTACTTATGCATATCATCAATCAAGATAAAAGACATAATATGCATAATCCCTTGATTACTAACTTTATGAATAAGCATAACCAATCATACCAAGTATACTTATATGAGGGATCCTAACACAAGGTAAGATTCATGGGAAACATACCTGGATTAGTATACCTACTTAGTTATGTACAACATACCTAAACAAACTCTTCAATGATTTAGAGATCCTGAGGTAGAACCTGCATGTCTCATAGGTTAAGCATAATATAACAAAGTCATACATACCTCATAAGTAGAACAAAGATTATGGATGAGTCTTTGTCTTCATGTTTTCATGGTCATGGAACCTGATTTATCTTTTGTGATGTACCTGTATCTTGTTAGCAGACAACATCAACCTCACACAACATCATAATGCATTAGTACAATCATATAGCCCTAATCAAAGAATGTATTGATCATTCACATGCATTCATACTGTTACTAGGGTGATAAGACAATTCTAACATTAATCAAGATTGTACTAATAAATAATATGAAGACAAACACATCATGAACTTAATCAAGAATTAGATTTCAAGACATACCTGAGCCTCCTTAAGTCATACCTGTCGAGACTTCTTGTAGTCTTCTTATGTAAGGCCTTAGCCTCAACTCCCCCTGAAACTTGATCTGGAGCTTGATTAGGGTTTTCTAGAGAAACCCTAAAAATTCAATCTTTGACTTTCACACTTCTGAATGGATGAAAGAATATGTCTTGTTGAGCTGATCAAACTAGCATACTTCAATTTTGGAATTTCCAAAATTTGACCCCTCAAAATTGCCTTTGAAACTTCTGGATCTTCTGGACAGGATCCCGAACTAGGGTTTGATGAAGCCCACCCTTTTGCCCAAAAAAAATGTTCGATCCAAGGCTCTAAACTCTTGTTTTTCTTAGGAGTTTCCAGCCATGGTTACAGACTTCAAAAATTCCAACTTTTGATGAAGCCCTAATTTTCCATCTTTCCGATCAAAATCCCGAACTGGGGTTTGATCAAGCCTGGTCTTCCACCCAACCAAAAAATTCGATCTTGGTCTCTAAATTTCAATTTTCCTGAGTAGCATTCAGCCGTGGACTCCGATTCCAAAAATTCTAACTTTCTCCGAAACCCTAAATTTCGGAAGCCATGAATAAAGGTGCTCGAAAAATAATTCTGTTTTGACAGAATTATGCACCCGATTGTTTCTGCTATAACTCTGAAATTTTTGCTCCACAGGGTCTGAAACCCTTTTTCTGCAGTAGCCTGACCTGTCATATTTCCATCCTGATAGGTCTGACCTCAATTGGATTTTCTGAGAGAGAGTTATGCCAAGTGTCGCAACGTGACCTGTTTATGGGATAAAACAGGAGAATGAACTTGTACGGCGTGCCACGTGTCACTGGTTCATCTTCCGCCTCTGAAAAAGTTTCCTGAGATATTACAGTCTGTGTACTACCTATCACTTTTTACTAAATTTCATTTGGAGCTTCCTAGCCCAAATTATGCCAAGTGTCTCAACGTGACCTGTTTATGTGATAAAACAGGAGAGCGAACTTGTACAGCGTGCCACGTGTCACTGTTTCACCTTCGGCCTCTGAAAAAGTTTCCTGAGATAGTACAGTATGTGTACTACCTGTCACTTTTTACTAAATTTCATTTGGAGCTTCCTATCCCAAGTTATGACCTTTTTTCCAAGGTCACCGGATTTTGACTGAGATCTGGAAGAGGCAGAAACCCTAACTTGTACTGATCATAACTTACAAAGAACAACGAATCTGAGGATTCCCTTTGAACACAAGGTACCTAGGGATGTTATCTTCGACCTGTAAACTTTTCCGACCCTGAACCTTCGCCAAAATGGAGTTATAGAGAAAGTTCCACGATGACTGGTTTTTGCTATGTAAAACCCTAACCTTCAAATTGTCGTAAGTAAAGGAAGTGTCGTAAGTGCCATACCTTGTCTTCCTTCAGGTTAGCTCTGATACCATGTTAAGATTTAATATGCTAAGACAGAAAATAGCAGCATTACATTCCATTTCACAATAATAGCATATACAAGATCATTGAAGAAACAACAAGCACAGCATAAACACAAGAGACAGAGATTTATCCTGGGAAACCCTCATGGGGTAGAAAACCCAGCAAAGCTTCCTCAATATAGATGACCAGCAATATACAAAGATGAAACCCTGAGACATGATCTCTTCCTCCACAGTAGCAGAACTCTCCTCCACAAGTGCGCTATCCTCAAGTGAGTGAGTGTGTATAATGAGGAACACACCTCCTCTATTTATACACTACTCTGATATGTATTTTACACAAGTACACGTAGGCTCGTATTTAACCAATGGGTTAAATACCCCACTACAACTGAATGGGCCGACCCCTCTAGGGTGGTCTAATAACCCTTTGACCCACATAACACATACAGGGCCGACCCCCACTAGGGAAGTCTAATAACCCGAGTTACCACATTCCGACGGAGGAATAAACATCTCCGGATATACAATAAGATCTTCACGGAGGAATGAAACATCTCCGGAATAATAAAGTACAAATATAATATTCTTTGAAGTTACAATATCTCAACACAAGTAGCTAGGGTTATTTCTATTGATGTGGTATATATAGAATAGAAGGTTGTGTAATGTGATCAAGGATTGTTATTGTATTTGTATCTTTACTTATAGGATGTTTCCTCCTCAAACAGGAAAGTAAACATTATTCTATCTTTTGAACATCATTAATACAAGGGTTCTTTCTCAGGTTCTATCTATTTCCATCTTGACTTTTCTATTTAGCTCTAACATTTTATCGTGTTCTATTATTTTTTTCTATAATTATGGGGTTAAGTACATTACAAGTGGTATCATATCACATTCTTGGGCCAATCCTGAACCTACATTTTATATTTTTTAGGCTAGAGACATGTTCCAACATCTTTAAATAACATAGAGATATATCATTTGATAGATAAAATTGTGGTTGAGGAATATTACAAATAGTAAACACAAGAGGTTTCACTTGGTTGGACACCATTATAACCCATGTCTGTACCCCTTTGAGTAGTACCCCATTAGACAACACCTATATGTGGAATTCTACTTCCACATACCCTTACGTATATTGGAAGTTCTCTAGGAAACCTAAAACCAACTTTAGGTAATTTGATCAATTGTCTTGCTGCTATAGTGGCACTGAGCTCAACACTCAGGAATATTACTCTCTAGTACCTAGGTAGTTGGGTAGTACAACTAGGGCATGGTTGAGCCTCCTTAGTTATTTCCTTGATATATTAATCCAATTATGATTATTAAACCTTGCAAGTATATTAGAAAGCTATAGCACCCTAAATTCCCTTATCCCCAGTACCTATCTATGACCAACCAGTGAAATTCATATAGGATACCTATCCCAAAAGACTCCTTGTTCCATGTTGATCATAGCAGTACCACTCTCTAGTAACATTTTTTCAGTGGAATTGACCACACCATTGTGGATGACCTAACTCATGAGACTCCTTGCAAGGCATTGATCATAGTGATCTCACTCCCTAATAATATTTCTGGGAGCACCCATAGACACCATGTAGTTCAGTAAGATACTTTCCACTTGCATGATAATACTCCACTTTTCAAGCACAACTTAAAGACATTTCTACCTAATAGGATCAAGAGATGGCCACAATCAAGGACCAAGTTATCACATACCTGCAAAATAAAGTGGTTTCTTTGGTGAGTATAAAATAACAATGTAGTTGGCTAATAAATCACTTCCTCCCAACTGATAACCAATGGAATGAACCATACATTGATATCCCTAGTGAGGAATATTCAAAGGAAGGTGAGATGCACCATAACTAGCCCATTTTGGTTCCTCACATGCATAAAACTCCCCTCATCGATAATCACCGGAACATATTTCCTAAAATGGACATGAACAAGTTTGATAGTTCTAACCCCTCGAGTTAGGTCGATAATCACTGGAACATATTTCCTAAAATGGACATGAACAAGTTTGATGGTTCTAACCCCTTGAGTTAGGTCACCTATATGGAACACTACTTTTCCTCCATGTCATATTGATGACATGGTAAAACTTAGAGTGGGCTTGTTGTACTTGGACCTAGAACAATGGAAATGGTGGGAATGGAATAAAAAAACATATGGGGGGTGCATAGTAAGGTAGGGAAACACCTTGCAAATTATCCTTTTATGGAAGGAATCCACTCATGTTCACTTGCCTCTTTGAAGGGGAAACCTCCTATGAGATAAGCTCCAAATACAATATTATTCCATGCATGAATCATAAGGAGAAATCCATCCTTATTTATAGATCATAATAAAACTTTAACCATATTAACCTCCTAAATATCTAGTGGAACTTATTTTAATGAGTCCCATTACATTTATTCACCATAACTACCATAGTGGGTCTTACTTAACAATTAAAAACATAGTGTACCTAGTCCACCTTACACTGAATAGCCTCCACTATTATAATCTAGTGGGCCCTTGGCCCCCCATTACACCACTAGGTAGGATCACACTAATCCATTCCCCTTTAAAAATGATTTCCCTTAATGCTTAATGTGAGAAATTACAACCATAAACTAGGGTCCGATGGATGAGTATTTGACCACAATGATGAAGTAATCTAAGGAACCAAGGTTCCATGTATAGGTGCTAGCCACATTGATAAAATAGTCCAATAATCTCCACCTAATTCTGGGTCCCATGTATGAGTGTTGAATACC
Source organism: Larix kaempferi (assembly GCA_027924585.1). Taxonomy (NCBI): domain Eukaryota; kingdom Viridiplantae; phylum Streptophyta; class Pinopsida; order Pinales; family Pinaceae; genus Larix; species Larix kaempferi. Next base: position 5,823,209 of record BSBM01000203.1, on the reverse strand, counting down.
ATGTTGAAGTAGCCAATGTACCATGTTCAAGTACTAGTTGGCATGCTGAAGCAATCCAAGGGACTCATCCATAAAAATTGGTCCCATGTCCAAGTGCTCAAGATGACACCCAACCAATGAAACTTAATCCCCATGAATTGAAAACTTTTATAAATCAAATGCCCACCATGGTCATGTGTACACAAATAATTATAACTATACAAGGAAAACAAATTCTCCATGTATTAGTAAGAGGATGGATCTAAAAGGAATTGCACTATTGTAGAAGAAGCATATTAAAAATTGGTAGGAACCCCTTGTTGATTTCTCTTCTCCATGAGGTTCTCTTCATATGGTGGTGAATAGTCATAAAAAATAAGATAGAAATAGTTATATTCCCAAAAATTGCAACAACCCATATACCAGTACTTATTATTATCTTCTAAATCATACCATATGGATCATTCTTGGTTATATTCTTCAATAATGAAAGAATATGTGCTATCAATAATAAATTTCTCCTCAAATTTATAGCTTGATTGATTGATGGCTTCCAAATTTTCACACATTATATCCTTTAAAATTTTGGTTGAACACATTCATTCATTCCATGCCATGTTCCATCTCTTTTCCATTCTTGAATTTCATGAGGGTTTGAGGGAGAAATTTTCTAAGGGATATGACTTACTAGATATTGGATTGAAATATACAATATATTATGTCATATCAAATCGCTTGAAATTATCTTTCCAATGTCATTGATTTGGTTGTAATCTTACCCCCCTGTCAAAAGTTATGTCCTCTACAATATCTACAGTTGTCACCAAAAACCCTTTAAAATATGAGATTTCAAACTACAATATCTCCTTCATCCAGACTTAAATTTGAGTGGATTTTTTTAAACCATATATTTTTGTGAGTATCTCACACACACACACACACACACAGATTCTATAAATTCTACTGAAAAATACTCATAAACTGATCTGAGTGTTGTAGCCCTCATTTTTCCTTTGAATCCTTCAAAATGAAAGGAAATAAAATTATCTATTTTTGGACTTAGAAAGTGCTCTAATACCACTTATTGTGTACCTTAGATCTGGAATTAATGTTACCACATACAATATATCCAAGGATAATATAGAATTTCTCCACACCTTATTAATATCAAAACACTTAAGGTATGGAAACAACTTAAAATTGATGCTTTTATGGAAGGAATCCACTCCTCTTCACCTGGTTCTTTTGGGGGGGGGAAATCCTATGGGATAAGATTCAAATATAATATTCTTCCACACATGAATCATAGGAGCACTCCATTCTTATTTATAAATCATAAGAAAAATCTAACCGTGACAACCTCTTATCTACTTGGTAGGCCTTCTTTAACGAGGGCCTATTATATTTATTCACCATAACTCTCAGAGCGGGCCTTATTCAATAATAAGAAAAATAGTGTACCTAGTCCACCTTACATTGAATGGCCTCCACTATTGTTAATCTAATGGTCCCTTTGGACCCCAATACACCCCAGGGAATTAGTTTATTAAATCCATTTATGCTTGTTTCCAAAGAGATACACACTATTTGAGATGGTTGACCAAGTTGTGCCAAATGGAATCAATAGTAGTTTCATCCTTTGAGCAAATGGAAATATGTACAAACGTATTAACTAATTCATTTTATAAAAAAATACTTCAATAGTGGCCTTAGGGAATATATTAGAGCACAAGTTAGGATGTAGAAACCCTCTACTTGGTTGGAGGCCACTTAACGAGCTCAATAAGTGGAGACAATAATAAATGCACAAGCCAAAATACATCTTTTATGCCCCACACACCCCCTTCAAAATACACTCTCCCAAACACATTGCCTAATTTTTCCCTGAAGGTACAACAATTGTCTCCAATAGAAATGGCAGGCATTAAAGGCATGGACTTTACTATTGTTGTGATGAGAAGTATGTTCCTGGTCATAAATGTAAAGAACGTAAATTATTTCAAATTGACGTCATCTCCTCACCCCAGTCAAAATAAATCATTATGGAAGATACCCTTGAGTTAATTATAATAGGCAATCACCTTAGCATGAAGGTGTAAATGGAGCTTGAGTTTCATTAGGAAGAACCCGTAATCTCCCTTCAAGCTCTACTTATCATTTTTCTCCTCAAATCCTAAAACTTCTTGGCTACAACAAACACCAAAAAGTAATTTTTTAGGTTGATAGTGACATCACCCACAATTTTATTCATGGGTGCTTGGATGAAGAATCCCATTGCTATGTCCATCTAGTGAAAAACTTTCAAATTATGGTATCTAATGCATATATGATGAAACGTGGAGGAAGAGGTGAAATTTTGAAACTCTAGTTTAAGGGACTATCATCTCAAAGCTCATATGTTTGTGATATATATGAGTGGTTGTAATATAGTTTTTGGGGAAGAATGGATATGTAGCTTGGGGATAGTAACCATGGATTTCAAGAATTTATACATGAGATTTACTGCAAATGGTCATACACACACCCTCAAAGGGAATTAGCCAGGATCCTTAGAAATTATCATCACTCACCATATGGAGAAGTTATTAAAGAAATTCCATTGTTGCATTATTGCCCAATTCAATGCCATGCATGTTATGGATAGTCCCACATAAGAAATATACCCTTATTTGTAACAAATTTTTGAACAAACATAATAAGGTACTTGAGACACCGATTGACTTATCCACATCAAGAGGAGAGCATGGTCATGGTATTCCACTGATTATAGGTAATCAACCACCAAATGTGTGTCCTTATAGACACCCTTTTGAAAAAAATAAATTGAAAATACTATTCATGAGATATTAGGAGTAGGTGTGACATGTCCCAACAATATCCCTTATTCATCATTGGTGATCATGGTCCCAAGAAAAGAAGGTGCATGGTGCTTTTTCCTAGACTTTTTTGCTCTCAATAATATAACAGTAAAGTACAAATCCCCAATTCTAGTGATCAATGACCTCTTTGATGAGCTTCATGGTTCCATGTTCTTCACCAAGTTTGACCTTCGCTCTGGATACCACCAAATTAGAAAGAAGGAAGTTGACATCCCCAAGACTACTTTACTCACACATGAATGTCATTATGAGTTTCTGGTGATGCCTTTTGTACTTTTCAATGCCCCATCCACCTTCTAGAGCCTCATGAACAATATCTTTATACCCTTCCTACGTTGCTTTGTGATGGTATTATTTGATGATATCTTGATCTATAATGAAAATTGGTAGGCACATGTGGAATATGTTGATAGAGTACTACAACTACTCCAAGAAAATTAATTATTTCTCAAAAGGTCCAAATATGATTTCGGTGCTTCTGAGGTCAAATACTTGGGTCCCATTGTTAGTTAACATGGGGTGCAATTGGATTGTAAGAAAATTTAGGTTATCCAAGATTGGCCACAAGACAAAACACTAAAAGGATTATGTGGCTTCCTCGAGCTCACATGTTACTATAGAAAGTGTGGGCATATAGTTATGGGAAGATAACTTCCCCATTAACAACCTTGCTAAAAAATAATTCCTTTGTTTGGATCGAGGTCACAAAGCAAGCCTTTTTAGATTTGAAATAATCTATGTGTACAATGTGATTCTTATCAATACATGATTTCATGTATACTTTTGTACTAGAATGTGATGCATCGGGCCACGGTTTGGGAGTATTACTCATCCAATATGGGTTCCCCTTGGTCTTCACTAGTAAAAACTTGTGTGGTGAAAATTTGGATAAATCCACTTATGAGAAAGAGACGAGGGACAACTTTATGTAGTTGAAACTTGACATTCCTATCTCATTAGAAAGCACTTTCAGATCAAAACATATTATCATAGTCTGCATTATTTTTTGGAATAAAGGTTTTCACATCCATAGAAACACAAGTGGTCGTGATGATGCAAGAGTATGATCTCACAGAGTATGATCGTGAGATCATATATAAAAAGGGAAAAAACAATATGGTGGCAAAAATTTTCTCTACAAAATATGAGGAAGATAGATCTTTATTTGGGTTATCCTCATTAATACTAGAATAGTTAGTAGAAGCACAATAAGACTAGTTGACTCATGATGAGGTGTATTAGCTTATATAATGTCTTCAAGAGGACCCCAATCCCACCAAAGGTTACACATGGAAAGAAGAGACCTTGTGGTATAAAGGTCACTTTTTTTGTAGCCAATTCATCTTTGAAACAAATAATCGAAGAGTTGCATTCATCTCCTAGAGTAGGTCATTCGAGATTTTAGAAAACCTATGAAAGCACCAGGCGATCTTTCTTTTGGTCGGGGATGAAAAATGATAGACACACTTTTAATTTTTATGATAGAATGTGACAAATTTAATGGAACAAGGGTGAGACAATGAAGACTTGAGGGAAAATATTGCATCCATTTCCAATCCTAGGTAGTATTTGGACACACATCTCCATGGATTTTATAGTAGGTCTTCCAAAAGTAGGCAACAAATCAGTCATATGGTGGTATTCCATCAACTTTCCAAATATGCTTACTTATATTCCCTACAACACTTCCTTACCCTAGTAATTGTTTCCCAGGTTTTTCTAGATCAATTTTTTAAGCTTGATGGTATGCCCACTTCCCTTGTGTTGAATTGGGATCCCACTTTCACCAAAAAAAATTGGTAAGAGTTATTCAAAATCAAGGGAACAAAGTTGAAAATGAGAATATCTTATCATCCCCAAATGGATGGCCAAACATAAGTAGTCAACGAGTGCGCATAAACCTAATTGAGATGTTTTTCTTTGGGAAAGAAGCTTTGTTGGGTGTAGTGGTTATCTCAAGCTAAATGGTGGTATAATACCACTTATCATGATGCTACAAAAATGAAAGCATATGAAGTATTATGTGGCCAATAAATACCTTCAATAGTTTCATATATATTAGGGGCCTCAATGGTGTAGGTAGCGGATAGTATTCTTCACAATCATAAATCCATTATCTTCACACTTAGGGGAAAAAATGGCTATAGCTTAGAATAACATGAAACAACAATCCAATCAACATCTCTCCAAACATTACTTTGTAGTCAAGGATTAGGTGTTCCTTCATATCCTACCCTATCAATAGACATCTCTAAAGCTAAAGGTCATCAACAGTTGGAACCAAAATTTTATGGCCCATATCATATTATACAATGCATTGGACATGTGGCTTACAAATTAGCTATTCTGGAAGAATATAAGATCCACCTAGTATTTCATGTTTTGGGTTTGAAAAAGGTTATGGGGTAGACCTTTCATGTTCAAACTACCTTACTAAAACTTGATGAAGGAGGTTCCATTGGCTCCAGCCAAAATCCATTTTGGCCGCACATGACAGATGGATCCACCAATTCACTATCCAATAAGTTCTCATTCAATGGAATGATATAAATCCAAAATATGCTACTTGGGAATCATCAACCATTTTGCAACAATTTCTCCATCTCCATCCTTGAGGATAAGGTTTCTTTTGAAGAATGATTTCATGTTAGGGTACTACCCTAACACCTATACTTTAAGGATATTGAGGAGTATTTTATTGATGTATGAGGCCATATCCTTTGAATAATTCCTATTATATAGTTAGTTGATAGTTTCACAATGTAAAAGGGTCTATTTAATAATTAAGACCCACTAGGTAGTTGACCCTCTTTAATAGCGGCACCACATGTAGTTAGGATTTTTTTTATTGATGCACTATATATATAATAGAAGGTTGTGCAACGTGATCAAGGATTGGTATTGTATTTGGATATCTACTCATAGGAGGTTTCCCCCTCGAAGAAGAAAGTGAAAATTTCTCTCTCTTTTGGAAATCACTAATACACTGGGTTATTTCTCAAGTTCCATATATTTATCTCTTGTGTTTTCTATTTAGATTTGGCATTTTATCACATCTATTATGTTTATCTATACTTCTAGGATTAATTATATTATAGTTAGGGTTGTGTCTATTGGAATCCCACTATATAAAGAGCTAGGAGTTTATGGATTGTTTTGTCGAGTATTATTGTATTTGAATCTTTGCTCAAGTGAAAGGTTTCCACACCTTAAAGGGGGAGTGAATATTGTTTTATGTTGGATTATGACAATACAAGGGTTATGGTTCTACACCATTTAATTCCAATTTCCTTTGTATTTGGTTATTTTGCACAATAATTTTAGTTTCTTGTGTTATAAATATTTGTATACCTAGTTGTGTTCTAAGTTTAAGGGTTAAATAACACTACAAATTCCATGCCTTGAGAAGGATAGGTAGTGAATTAATAAGACTTATCTTTAATATGGAAACCTCCTTTTATAACATATCAAATACACAATATGTGATGATTCCTAAAACTAGGTTTCATTGGTATACATAGGAGAAAAAGTGCACACATACAATTAAATGGCCTAGTTGACCAATGATGACAATACCAATATAACGATACTTAGGATTAGCAATGTAATATTCTGTGACTTAGGGTTTAATATACCATGTCCCTTCATATAAGGATTAACCTTAACACATTATTAGTTGTGGATACTTCTATATGAAGAACTCATCTTGCCATGCCATATCTTCTTATATTAGCAAGTTCTTCCACTTGAATAGGTACTTAGTAATTTCTCAATTATGTAGTTCCTTGCTCCTTGTTTCAATGATTGCTTTTAGGTTCTAGTATGATTTTCCCTTCTTCATTAATATTTTGAAAGAAACTTTAAGTTGTGATCTTGTCACTCATTACCTTCTTTCAGTAAGAATTATGGAAGATTGTATGTACATGTGAAGACATAGGCAACTTGTAATGTACCTAGGGAGGATAATATGGGGTACCTAGGAAGGTAACCATGGAAATAATGAATGTGATATGGAAATGATAATGGAAAAGTCCCAATGGATTAGATAATGGACACATTACATTCAGTATCTAATCTATTTGGCCTATACTATGGTCATGGATACATTACATTCATTATCTCCATGCATACCTTCGTAGGTACCCCATAGTATCCTCCCTAAGTAGGTTACAAACCACAATAATAATGAATGAAATGTATCCATGATCATGGATAGGCCAACTTGGTATTTGGTGGGTAATAAAGAGGCCCACTAGGTAGTTAGAGGAAATAATATAATAATAAGGACTAACTGGTGTAGATTTCTTGTAATACCCATGAGAAATTATAAATACACATTATTATTATTCTATTGAGATATGTCATATTTATTGTATTGTAGCAAGCATGGCTTGTGGAGTGATTCCTCTTATAAGGACTAATTGGTGGTGTTACCGTACCTCAAGGGTTGTCTCTACATTACTGTGTCTATCCTTGATTTGATGTATTTTGGTATTTCTAAAGTTAAGGATTTATTCTCAAGTAAAGGGTTATCTTTCATATATACTCTATCAAGATTTACTACAATGGTATTAGACCTCTTTCTTAGGCACAAAGTGGAGTATTTTTTTCTTTTGTTTGCATATTTTCAAGGAAAAAAGTGAATGGCAATGTTCATACCAATTTCCGAAATTTTCTATGTGTAATATGAAGGAACAAACTATATATCTGATTTTTTCTCAAAACAATACCCACTTTTGAAAAAACAATCATCCAAATTTAAGTTAAGGAAGTGGAGATATCATTGATTTAAACAGACACTATTTTAGGGTTTTTTCTATGACAACCACATGGATTATATAGAAGATATATTTTGACAACATGCTTAGATTGCAATTAGACCAATGCCATTGGATGGGATATTTTCGAGGGGTTTTATTTGATATATTATATGTTTGTCTTTCAGTCACATCCCCATCCATCAATCTGTCCATGGGAGGAGGTATTTAAGAATTTCAAGATTATAAATTTCACTCCATGGGCCATAATACAAATTCATAAATAAGAAATGTATGTGCAAATGCATAAATGTAAACCACAACAGAATAAAACTCTTTTAGCACATACATCATACATTAACCAATATAACTATCACAAGAATAAAATAAAAATCATTCCAAATTCATAAACAAGAGAATACTTATATTTTAACAAATAATATCCAAGCAAATCGCTACGTAAGAGTGATTTTACGCCAAACCATAGGTGTCAGCTACATACACCACCCCCAAGTTGGGCTATGATGCAACTAAGGTGAAGGAAACACCTACAACCTTCTGTCTCTCAACGCACATCCTATTTTCTCTCATGCTTAGCCAAACTACTCACCAATGAGCATTTATAGTGATCTCACTTAGCCATCCTAGCCATGGAACTCTCTTATAATACCCCACACAACACAAGGAAGGCATTTCCCTTCACTGCTCCAAAATTCTCTTAGGAAATCCAACCCTTACAATGCTTATCAATGTGTGCATAAAGAGTCAAAGCTAATGCATGTTGTTGGAGAACCTCCTATAACCTTAATTCATGGTTTCTCAAGCATTCAGGAGTATCAAAACACAATGGGTAAAGGTTCCTATATTTCCCAAACTCCATGCTCACCTACAACCATTATCTTTCCTATAATGTTTGTGATTCTCCTTCACAATTCAATTTTTTGGTTGTTTCAGAGTTTGGTAATGGAAATAGAATTAACAACAATAATACAAATCTACCTAGCCTAAAAAATTCTACATGAGAAAGAGTGGTAGACTCCAAAGGAGATGATTGGATGATTAAAAAGACAATTTACATAACTTCTAACCATAGAAGAGAGGACTCTTACAACTATCATAGAAGTATATTCATTCCATACTTCCATAACTACATGAGAAAAATTTCCCCACCCACCTCACATATGCATTCAATGATTGTATTTAATAATAAAAATGAAGTAATTGGTCTCATTAAAGGAACATGGAAGTGAAAGTATGAATTCTAAGTTTGACACTTGGCAGTAGAGGATTTAATATCCCATATCCCCCCTCTTCCCCTCTAGTGGAATCATATCCCCTTTAGTGCTCTTTCCACAACCATCTTAGACCATTTTATTATTTCTCCAACATAATATTTACATAGCATTAGAGTTAGCATGACAAGCAAACCACATGGCCCATATTGATATATTTACATTATACATGCTTAGCCATTCACTAGTTGGTACTTGGCCTTGAGATCCACACTAAAAATACATACTAACATATTTACATCATTTGGTTTAATACATTCCAAGTCAAAACTAGGGGTGTTACACTTTCGATCCACATTCAGGGCACTACAACCCTTGCAAATTTTCCACCTCAAAATCCTAGTTGCACAAAGTAACTACTTTGAAAAAGTAAGTGATCTCCTAGAAAAATATAAGTCCATTTTTGGGTTATAAAAAGATGGATTTTACATGAAAAATTGATGATCTTCGTATTGAAGATCACACCTGTAGGACAAATTCATATTCAAAGGGGAATCAAAGATATTGGTTAACTTATGGTTTAAGAAATGATGTTACTATAAGGTAGGAGTTGTTCAACCATGAAAATATGAAGGCACCTTTAAATGAAGCATATGAACATGTATTTTTCGATAGGAGATTGATGGGATTTTTAATCACCTTCTAATTTATAGCGAGGAAAATAAAGAATTTGTGCATTAAATTGTTAACCTAGGGTTCTTTGGTAACTTGTGCATTACCATGCATTATATACGTAGACCACAATTCCTTCTTGCATTGGTTTATTGATGTAGGCCCATCACAATCATCCATTAGAATGTCTGAATAAATTGTAGTCGTAGTTTGAGAGAAGTTGCATAGCGGGAAACGACATGTCATCGTCGAGGCATAGGAATTTTCCTTTCAGGAGAATTGACAATAAACCAAGTATGGAAGATCTTCTAGACCATTGACATGATTATATCAGAGATATCCTATCAAGGTTGTTTCCTGGGGAATTTTATCCAATAGGGGTTCCTTTTCAGGAATAATCAACTATGTATACCAAAGGGATATATCAGGGAGAGCTTGATCCAAGAAATGCATAATGGAGGACTAAGTGGAAACTTTGGAGTTGACAAGACCAAGGCATTGGTTGAAGAATGATATTATTGGAAAATATTTGCTAAGGATGTGAGGATATGGGTTTTCCATTGCAGAATTTGCTAACATGCGATGGGAAGGATCCAAAACACTGGATTGTACACGTCATTTCCCATACTAGAAGCGCCTTTGGAGGACATCAGCATGGACTTTGTGTTGGGAGTGCAAGAACCCAACGAGGTAATGATTCTATCTTTGTTTTTTTTGAGATATTTTAAAAAATGGAACATTTTATTCCTTGTAAGAAGACAAATGATGCAGCCAACTTAGTTGTAATATTATTGAAAGAAGTAGTTAGATTGCATGGATTGCCAGAAGCATTAATTTTGATAGAGAGAATAAATTCATGGGGAATTTTTGGAGGAGGTTGTGGAAGAAATTGAATACCAGATTGTGGTTTAGTTTTGTGTATCATCCGTAGATAGATGGCCAAATGGATTTTATGAAGAGAAGCCTTGGAAACCTATTGAGGTGTTTGATAACAGGAAAGACATGATAGTGGGAGAATATACTTCCATAAGATGAGTTTGCATACAATAATTTTGTGAATATATCAACCGGCAAGAGTCCATTTTAGGTTGTGAATGGAAGATCACCTAGAGGAGGACTAGGAACCATTTCCAGTAGTAGTATAGAGAAGTGTAGATGAAAATTCATTTGCAGAACACATGAAGGAGATGCATGATCATGTCCAAGATCAACTACATAAGAGCAATCAAGGATATAAATGGAAGGTCGACCCAAACAAAAAGGTGAAATTATTTGAAGAGGGAGACTTGGTGTTAGTGCATTCGAGGAAAGCAAGGTTCCTGTGAGGAACATACACCAAACTAAAGATGCAGAAGATTGGACATTTTAATATTTTGAAGAAAATATCATACAATGGTTACATGTTAGAATTGCCCGAAGGACTGTATATTTCATCCATATTTAATGTTGTAGACTTGTATGAGTATCATGAGGGGATTGCAGAAGAAGATGATGAGTTCATGGCATATTAGCGAGAGAGAATGCTGAAGTGACGAGAGGTTGAAGCTAAAGAAATATTGGATGAGAGAATATTTGGGCACACCCGAAGCCATAAAACTAAGGAATACTTAGTTCAATGTAAATACCAATGCATTGAAGAAGCCACTTGGGTTTCAAAAAAAGAGTTGTAATGGATTCAAATCCTTAAATATTTGGTGAACATGGGTTCACTTATTAACCATGGAAAATTGATGCAGGAGCATCGTGGTTGTCAATTGGAATTCATGAATAAATTGTATTCATTAGATCAGTTTGGGAGAAGTCGCATAGTAGGACCCGATAGGTCAATGTTGGGGCATTAGATTTTGTGTTTCGGGAGAATCGATGATAAACCAAGTATGGAAGAGATGATAGAGCATCAACATGATTATATCGGGGGTCTCTTATTAGGGTTGTGTAATGGTGTTATCAAAGGGATTCCGATATCCCCGGTTCGAAAGGACATCAATAAATGTTTTTGAATATTGCATATCGGAACTACGGAAGCTGACATCAGGGAGAATACTAATGGAGGGATTGTGATGGAACATGAGTGGTGTCATAGGCTGGTTTCAGAAGTTGCAAATAAAGTTTCAAATGAAAACGTTATAATGGGATGTTGAAGGATAGATCCAATCACCCAATCATAGCTAGCATTTCAGTAGGGAATAATTGGAGTCAATTCTCAACAAAATGAGAATAGGATCAATGAGGAGAAGAAGAGACATATCGAAGCCAGTGAAGCTTCACAAAAGAAAAAATGGGGTCAAAGGACAAAATCATTAATGCAAAATTTACTACATATTGTATAGGATTTAATGGTGGATCTAAGATGTCATTCCTTCGTGTGATTTGGAGGTTGGGCACGAAGAACCCATATGATATTTTAAATTTCTCATTTATTAGAAAATACCATAATTTAATAAGGAAGGTACATGAAGCCTAAGGTAGTGGAAGAATTATTTTTCAAGAGTGAGCTCTACAATGTGTGTTTCCCTCCTTTGTCGAAACCCTAACTTTTCCCTCTCCTGCTCGTTTTCCCTTCAGCTCCACTTTGAGATCCTACTTTGATAAACCTCGTGGATCACCCTGAGGGGGGGTGCATGATGCCCCTCCCCTTGATTCAAATATGAACAATTCTTCTACTGCAAATGACCCTTCAAACAAAGCGGTGGTTGGAAACCCACCGCTGAAGGATATGGAGATGGATGAAAAGCTCATTTCCCCTTCATAGGAAATATATACAGAGAAGAGGAAGAAAACCAATACGTGTATAGCTAAATTAGATGACTGTCCCCACCTTTATATCCCTCTAGCTCGAATAAATGCTAGGATTCAATTTATGAAGGACCATGCTCTGATTTGAAAATTTATCGGGCTTTGGCCTACTACAAGAGCCTTGATGCGATGGATTGCATCAAAATGGAAATCCAAAGCACATTTTGACTTCCAGCTCGGGTCCAAGGGCTTCTTCATAGTCATTTTATCCAGGATTGAGGATAAATATAAGGTCATGGATGGAGGCCCTTATTTTTTCAACTCGGCAGGATTATTCATTCGCAACTGGATCAAGAGGTTTAATCATATACATAGGATTTATCTTACGCCCCGGTCTGGGTTCGCCTGTACTCGCTACCTTATTATTACTGGGATGAAGAAACCCTGCAAGAGATGGGAAACTCCATGGGACAGTTTATAAAAGTTGTTTATCAAACCAGAGCCCGAAAATACACTTAATATAACAGAATCTATGGATACATGCATATAGCAAGAGCTCTGCCAGACGCGATATTCATGGAACATGAAGATCTGGAGTGGATTCAACTAGTGGACTATGAGCATGTCCCCTTCTGATGTAGAAAATGCCATGAACATGGCCACTTATACAAATATTTTCCACAGATCAGGCAGTCTCAATAAGCTAAGAAGATGCAAGATATTGATGAAGATGGATTCACCAAAATACCCACTAGATGTCGCTAGAACTGCAAGAATCCCATGACCAACAAATATGTTGTGACCCCTACTAGCAACAACTTTGATATCCTCATAAATCAATGAGGCGACCCATAAATCTAGCTTGAGGAGGACCAGCACGCCCCAAAAAAGTAGAATACGAGTCCAAGAAATGACCAAAATACAAATCATCATGGACCCTCCTCCTTAGTTGAGACAACCCCCCTGAGGTTCCACTTGCAGGAGAGGGTCCAGATCTAGATGTCGTCATGGATGAATATATGAATGATCTAGACCTGGGATATTTAGACCTTTTAGGGTTGGAATAAACCTGTCACCGTAAGGCCTTTCATGCAATATCATACAAACAAATCCAATTATTGAAAGATTCCCTATCCAAAGCCAAATCCAAATCCAAATTGAGCATCCAAAACATTCCTCAAAAGTATCAGAAGAAGAATGTTAGAGATCCCAAGAAAAAGGGTATAAAAAAATATCTCCAACGTCTCAATGCTTTGGGTATCAAGCTAGTAGAATTGGGGCAATGTGCCCAGCTCACAGAGTTCTTCTCCTCAAGAATCCCTGGTTCCCAATGAATATTATCTCCTGGAATGTGAGAGGCATCAATGGTCTTACTAAACACAAAATGTTACGTAGAAATATTCTTCAAGAAATCCCTCAATGATTCTTATACAAGAAACTAAGTGTAGCAGTATCAATCTTGAAACCCTCATGGCTCGGATATGGAAAGGTAGAAATGCAGTTGTAGTAGATGCTAACGGAGCCTCTGGTGGCCTCGAACTCATTTGGATCCCCTTAGAGGTAAATCTCAAATACTTCCTTGTTACTAAGAATTCAATCTTTGCTACTTTTCATCTCATCGGGACCAATCTTCATAGTTGTATTTCAAACGTATATGGGACCCAATCAGTGGAGAAAAAATCAAATCTTCTATATTATCCAAAATGGTATAGAGGAACCTTCCCTAGGAAGCCATGGATCATAGTACGGTACTTCAACATGATCCCCTCCCTCAAAGAAAAGAAAGGAGGACATATAATGCGAAAGCAGGAAGACGTTGGATTCAAAGCTTTTATAGAAAAGTGTAGTCTGGTTGATGTTGAGACAACAAATGGGATTTTCACCTGGAATAACAATTGAGGAGGAGATAATAAAATCACCTGGAATTTGAATCTGGTACTACTGTAATAACGTCAATCCTCCTAGTCGCAGGATCTGATCACTTGTTGATTAGCATGTGTTGGCATGATGAAAAAATCCCTCTTCCGAGACCTTTCAAGTTTGAAAAGTTCTAGGTCACACATGCGGACTTTCAGAACTCTGTCAAGGAATGGTGGACGAGTTTCCATATTGCAGGGTCCTCCAAAATGTACATCCTACAAAAAAAAGTCAAATATTTGAAGTAGAATTTTAAAATATGGAACAACACATTTGACAACATATTCACACCAAATCCTCTCTAGATCAAGAAATGAAATCTCTTCAGCAATAGATAATAATGGAGGGATGCATGGAGGAGCGGAATTGGAAAGAAATTTAAATCCATAACCAAATTGAAGAACCTTGTAAACAAGAGGAGACCCTCTGTAAGTAAAAATGCATGATCAACTGTATAAAGGAAGGGGAATGCAACATTGCCTTCTTCCATCGCTCTACCATTCAACATAGAGTGCACAATAGGATCAACTCTTTAAAAAAGGGGGACAACACCAATTTTGAAACACATAGGGATATAAAGCAAGAATTAATCACCTTATATAAATATCGATTGTAAAAAGACACACCCAACAGATCATTGCCATTGAACAGGTGGTTAGTCATATTCCTTCTCTCATCACTCTTGAGCACAATGTGAATTTGATGTAGCCTGTCACCATTTTGGAAATGTAAGAGGCGGTCCATCAAATGGCTAAAGGAAATGCCCCATGAATGGATGGCTTCACCATCAACGTTTTTCACCACTACTGGGGTTTTCTAAAGGAATAGATCCAGGAAATGGTGGAGGAATCCCATAGTAAACAATGGGTTCTACCTGCACTCAATGCAACTTTCCTCACTCTAATTCCTAAAGAGGAAAATGCTTCCTCTCCAAGTATGTATAGACCCATCTCTCTTTGTAATGTCATTTACAAAATCATTTCAAAGGTTATTGTCAATCATCTCAAACCCCTTCTCCCGATCCTAATCTCTCCTGAGCAGACTTGCTATGTGGAAGGGAGGAAAATCCTAAATGGCATTATCGTTGCACACAAAGTCATCCATTCTCTCAAATCCAACAAAAATCCTGGTATGCTCCTCAAGCTAGATCTTTCAAAAGTATTTGACAAGTTGAGTTGGGACTATATCCAGAGAGTCCTCGTAGCCTTTGGTTTTGTTCCTTCCTGGACCAACTAGGTTCTTTCCTTGATCTCCACCCCTTTTTTCTCCATCCTTGTCAATAGTTCTCCCTCATCCACCTTCTCTCCTTCCAAAGGAATCCACTAGGGAGATCCACTCTCCCCTTTTTGTTGAAATATTGTAACTTCTAAGAATATTATATTTGTATTATTCCAGAGATGTTTCATTCCTCCGATGGGACTTTATCATGTATTTGGAGATGTTTATTCCTTTGATGGATTATGGTAACTAGGTTTATTAGATATCCCATGTGGGGGTCGGCCCTGAGTTAATTTATTAGGGGTTATTAGACTCTCTTAGGAGAGGTCGGCCCCATAGGGTAAAAAGTTAGTTGGGAAACAAGTATAAGTAGAGGAGGTTGTTCCTCACTTATCTCACTCTTCCATCACTCGGAAAGTAGTGCACAAGTGAGAGAGAGGTCTGCATAGGAGGTAGAGAAGGAGCTCTAGTCTTGGACTACATCTTGTATTTGGTTGATCATCTTATTGAGGAAAGCTTTGTTGGGTTTTCTAACCCATGAGGGTTTCCCAGGGTAAAATATCTGTCTGTATTGTGATTATGTTTCTTTCAGTGATCTTGCTCGTCAAATTAGTATAAACTTAACATGGTATCAGATCTAGCCTGAATAGGACATCTTTCACAAGGTGAAAATCTCTCTCTCTCTCTCCTCCGGTGAAAATTAGGGTTTCTGCAAAAGTTGGTATTTTTGAATTATGATTGCATGACTGGATAGCCCTCCTCAAAATCGAATTTTTGAGCCCTGGATCGAGGTTTTTGGTTGGGTAGAAATCTAGGAAAGTCAAACCCTAGTTTGACCAAAAGTGCAAAAAACCAGAAAACCAAAGAACCAGAAAAGATGTGCACCTGTGCACCAGAAAACCATAAATTTTGTTACAGATCCAGAAGGTGAAAAGTTGAAGTTTCCAGAAGCAGAACACGCCAGAACTTTCAATCAAGCACATCTCCTGGTAAGTGTTATTCTATCTCTTGAGAAACTTCAATCTCTTTGACCCTTGGAGAAGATGGCTCCAAGCACTAATCTTGAAGACAAGCTAGAGGGTATAGAAAATTTTCGGGCATGGAAATACAGAATTGGCCTCATTCTTGAAGAGAATGATCTTGCCCAGTATATCAAGGATGAGATTGCAGAACCTGGAGAAGATGAAGCCAAAGAGAAGTATAGGAAGGATTTGATTAGGGAAAAGAGAATCATTGCTGATTCTATTAAAGACCACTTGATTCCCCAAGTGGCATCCAAGAAGACTCCAAAGGAAATGTATGATGCTCTTTCCAGAATGTATGAGGGAAAGAACATCAATAGGAAGATGAATCTGAGAGCTCAATTGAAGAACACAAAGATGAATAAAGGAGAATCTGTTCAAGACTATTTCTCAAGGATCTCCCAGTTCAAGGAACAACTAGATGCTATTGGAGATACCCTTGATGAAGATGACCTAGTCATGACTGCTCTAAATGGTCTCACTAGACCATGGGAGTCATTTATCCAAACCACGTGTGCCAGAAAGGAGAGCATGAAGTTTGATGTGGTATGGGAAGATTGCATCCAAGAAGAAGCTAGGGTTGCCAACAGAGAATCCCTGCTCAAAGAAGATGACCAAGCCTTGGCCACACACACCAAAAGAAGAAGGAATCAATCCTACTTCAAGAAGGAGAGTCACAAGGAGTCTCAATCTCCACAAAGATTTTAGAAGAAAGGAAGAAGAAAACACTCTTCTTTCCAATGTTTCAATTGGCACAAAATATGACACATTGCTAGACATTGTCCTTCAAAGAAGAAGAAAGATCTTCACCATAGAAGACATCAAGCACATCTTGCAGAAGATGATAGTGAAGAAGAAGATGAAGAAGAGGAAGAAAGGCCTCACAAGAAAATATCTAGAAGAGAAGAAGAAGAGGAAGAAAGGCCCTTCTTCAAGAGAAGATCTAGAAGAAATGAAGAAGAAGATGCAGAAGAGTATGTTCTATTCTCTGTACTCTTTGGATCTATAACACCTGGAGAAGATACATGGCTTATTGATAGTGGTGATTCAAAGCACATGACTGGACAAAAGAAAACTCTTTCAAAACTGGAAGAGAATACCTCCCCACAGAAAGTGTCATTGGGAGATGACTATCAATATCCCATCAAGGGAATTGGTGAAGCAAACTACAAGCTTGATTCTGGAACCCCCATGAAGATGAAGGAAATATTGTATGTACCAGGATTGAAGAAGAACTTGCTTTCCATCTCAGCATTGGATAAGAAAGGTTATAGAGTTGCATTCATTGATGGAAAAGTATTAATGTGGTCCAAAGGTAAATCTATTAAGGATGCAATTGTCATTGGTGAAGAGGAAGGAGGTCTGTACAAGCTCAAGGGCCATCCAGAAGCTTCCCTTGTACATGAAGCCACTAGCCCAAATGAGCTATGGCATAGGAGGCTTGCTCATATTAATTACAAGGCACTAACTCATGTAAGAAAGGTAGTTATAGGTCTGCCAGACTTAAAGATTGATCATGATGGCACATGCAAAGGTTGTGCAAAAGGGAAGAATATCAAGAACCCATTTCCAAAGAGTGAAACAAAGACTAAGAGTACCTTGGATTTAATTCATTCTGATGTATGTGGACCATTGCCCTCCACATACTTGAGTGGATATGAATACTATCTCACATTTATTGATGACTATTCAAGGAAGACTTGGATATACTTTCTAAAAGGAAAGAATGAAGTCTTTGGAAAATTCAAAGAGTTCAAAGCCTTGATAGAGAATCATTCAGAAAAGAAAATCAAAATACTCAGGACAGATAATTGCGGAGCATATACTTCAAAGGACTTTGAAGATTTTTGTAAGGAAGATGGAATCAAGAGGGAGCTAACTACTCCCTACAATCCCCAACAAAATGGTGTTGCGGAAAGAAAGAATAGAACCATCATGGAAGCTGTAAAGAAAATGATACATGATCAAGACCTACCTATGTATCTATGGGATGAAGCAGCTAGGACAACAGTCTATGTGCAAAATAGACTATCCCACAGTGCTCTTGATTTCAAGACTCCAGAAGAAGTGTTCATAGGAAAGAAGCCTGGAATAAGTCACCTCAAGATATTTGGATGTCCAGTGTACATTCACATTCCAAAAGAAAAGAGGACCAAGTTAGATCCTTCTGGGAAGAAGGGAATATTTGTTGGATATTGTGAAGCATCCAAAGCATTCAGAATTTACATCCCAGGTTTTCATCATATGGAAATAAGTAGGGATGTGACATTTGATGAAGAAGCAGCTCTCAAGAGAACTAGGAAGTGCCAGTATGAAGAAGTATATGAAGAAGATGCACCTCCTAGAACTACAGAGGTTGTACCCATCCATGAAGATGTAACACCTGAAGACCATGATATGATAGAACCACAAGAACCCCCCCTTTCAAACATTTCAAGGAAAAGAAAGCCAGCATGGCCAAGAGATATTATACTAGGAGCAGAAAAGTATGGAGCTCCTAAAGGCTCTACTAGAGTAAGCAAGAAACCAAATCCATTCTCCAACTATATGGCTTTGATGTGTGATCTTGTAGATCAAGAACCTACTAGTTATGAAGAGGCAGTTCATAAGAAAGAATGGGTAGAGGCAATGACAGAGGAATACCAGTCAATAATGAAGAATGATGTTTGGGATATAGTTCCCAAGCCAAAAGACAAAAGTGTGGTATCCTCCAAATGGATATACGAAATAAAGCATGATGCAGATGGTAGCATTGAAAAATATAAAGCAAGATTTGTGGCCAGAGGTTTCTCTTAGAAAGAGGGAATTGACTATGAAGAAACATTTGCACCAGTTGCAAGGTACACTTCCATTAGAACCATCATGGCACTTGCATCCGTGATGAAATGGGATTTACACCAGATGGATGTAAAGAAAACCTTCTTGAATGGTGTGATTGAGGAAGAAGTGTACATAGAACAACCACAAGGATTTGAGGTGGAAGATGGAAGAAACCATGTATGCAAACTGAAGAAGGCCTTGTATGGGTTGAAGCAAGCTCCCAGAGCTTGGTATGGAAGAATTGACAGTTTCTTGACAAACTTGGGCTTTACCAATAGTAAAGCTGATCCTAATCTTTATCTCAAGGTTATGGATGACGAACCAGTCATATTGTTGCTATATGTGGATGATCTATTTCTGACTGGAAATGAGAAACAGATTATCGAGTGCAAGAAGAAGCTCTCATCAGAGTTTGAGATGAAAGATCTCGGATTAATGCACTACTTCCTAGGTTTGGAAGTATGGCAAGAACCAAATGGAATCTTTCTCAACCAAGGTAAGTATGCTGTGGGAATCCTGAAAAGATTCGATATGTTGGAATGCAAAGCCATGGCCACTCCCATGGATTCCAACTTAAAGCTATTAGTTGATGACTCTTCAGAGTTAGTGGATGTGACTCTATATAGACAGATTATTGGGTCATTAATGTATCTAACGAATACCAGGCCATACATATGTTTTGCAGTGAACACTTTGAGTCAGTATCTAGTGGAACCTAGACGAGTTCACCTAATTGCTGCAAAACATGTGATGAGGTACCTAAAAGGTACGATAGATTTTGGTCTCTATTATCATGGAGATCATGACTTCAGATTATATGGTTACACAGATGCTGATTGGGAAGGAAGTGTATCAGAAAGGAAGAGTACATCAAGTGGATGTTATTGTCTGGGATTTGCCATGATCTCGTGGTTTAGCAGAAAGCATTCAAGTGTGGCTCTCAGCACAATTGAAGAAGAATATATAGCTACCTGCTCTGCTAGTTGCGAAGCGGTATGGCTTCGGAAGTTATTATCAGGATTGTTTGACTTAGAGATGGACCCCACTGTGATTCTATGTGACAACCATAGTTGTATCAAGATGACAGAGAATCTAGTGTTCCATGATAAGTCAAAGCACATAGAGATCCGATATTTTTATATACGGGATATGGTGCAGAAAGGAGCTACCAAGCTCGAGTATGTAGGCACTGATGAACAAGTTGCCGATTTATTGACCAAACCTCTGTCTCGAGTAAAGTTTGAGTATTTCCGAGACAAGCTTGGTGTAGTTCAGAAGGACCCTCCTCGAAAGGGGGAGTGATATGGTCAATGATAATATTTGGATACTGGTATCGATGATTAAATTGCCTATATTGATGGTAAGTTCAATATTAAGGATAACTGTGTGTACTTGTATTGGTGTGGATACTTGTATTTGATGATGTATACTTGTATTGGTGTGGATACTTGTATTTGATGATGTATACTTGTATTGGTGTGGATACTTGTATTTGATGATGTATACTTGTATTGGTATGGATACTTGTATTGGTGTGGATACTTGTATTAATGATATTGAGGCTACCTGTTCCAAGGATGAGGTTGATGATGAGGTTTCCTGTTCCGATGATGAGGTCGATGAAATGGTCCTTAGACTTTGTCTAAGTGGACGGTAAGAGGATTGTATCATCCGTGGAATTTAGTCCTAAAGTGATCCACAGACAGATGTTTCTGAGAGTAAGAGGATTGTATCATCCGTGGACTTTAGTCCTAAAGTGATCTGCAGATATATGTCTCCCAGAGTAAGAGGATTGTATCATCCTTGGACTTTGTCCTAAAGTGATCCACAGATAGACGTCTCCGAGAGTAAGAGGATTGTATCATCCGTGGAATTTAGTCCTAAAGTGATCTGCAGACAGATGTCTCTGAGAATAAGAGGATTGTATCATCCGTGGACTTTAGTCCTAAAGTGTTCCGCAGACAGATGTCTCCGAGAGTAAGAGGATTGTATCGTCCATGGAATTTAGTCCTAAAGTGATCCATAGACAGATGTCTCCGAGAGTAAGAGGATTGTATCATCCATGGACTTTAGTCCTAAAGTGATCCGTAGACAGATGTCTCTGAGAGTAAGAGGATTGTATCATCCATGGACTTTAGTCCTAAAGTGATCCGCAAACAGATGTCTCTGAGAGTAAGAGGATTGCATCATCCATGGACTTTAGTCCTAAAGTGATCCACAAACAAATGTCTCTGAGAGTAAGAGGATTGTATCATCCGTGGAATTTAGTCCTAAAGTGATCCACAGACAGATGTCTCTGAGAGTAAGAGGATTGTATAATCTTTGGACTTCAGTCCTAAAGTGAGCCGCAGACAGATGTCTCCGAGAGTGAGGGGATTGTATCATCCTTGGACTTCAATCCTAAAGTGAGCCGCAGACAGATGTCTCCGAGAGTGAGGGGATTGTATCATCCCTAGATATTAGTCCTAAATTGATCCACAGACAGATGTCTCCGAGAGTGAGGGGATTGTATCGTCCCTGGACTTTGGTCCCTGAATTGATCCGTAGACATATGTCTCTGAGAAGTGGTCCTTAGACTTTGTCTAAGTTGATGAGTGGACTGCATCGTCCCTAGACATGATATGGTGTCCTAAATAGATCATGTGTGTTGTAGGGTATGCTGCTATTGTGTTGTTGATCGAGAGGATCCAGTTGATGACGATGATGCAGATCATGTGATGACAATGATGCAGATCGTGTGGTAATGATGTTGTGATCATGATGATCTAGATGACGATGCTGTGGTCGTGATGGTCTAGATGATGACATTGTTGATCGTGATGATGATGCTTTTGATCGTGAGGATCCAAATGATGATATCGATCGGTAGATCCAGACGATGAGGCTGTTGATCGAGAGATCCAGATGATGATGTTATAGATGATCGAGTGCTGCAGAAGATGAAGAATCAATACTGACAATGCTGATGTTCTAGTATTGATTATGTTCTAGTAACTGTCTGAGTTACTGATGATGATGTATACAGAAAGCTTCCAATGATTTATAGATGTATCATGTATCATGTAGTCGATGACTCCTTGCTCCTGCAAATGTTGTTATAATATCCTTCTTGTTAAGGGGGAGTGTTGAAATATTGTAACTTCTAAGAATATTATATCTGTATTATTCCATAGATGTTTCATTCCTCCGATGGGACTTTATCATGTATCCGGAGATGTTTATTCCTCCAATGGATTATGGTAACTAGGGTTATTAGATCTCCCATGTGGGGGTCGGCCCTGAGTTAATTTATTAGGGTTTATTAGACTCTCTTAGGAGAGGTCGGCCCCACAGGGTAAAAAGTCAGTCGGGAAACAAGTATAAGTAGAGGAGGTTGTTCCTCACTTATTTCACTCTCCCATCACTTGGAAAGTAGTGCACAAGTGAGAGAGAGGTCTGCATAGGAGGTAGAGAAGGATCTCTAGTCTTGGACTACATCTTGTATTTGGTTGATCATCTTATTGAGGAAAGCTTTGCTGGGTTTTCTACCCCATGAGGGTTTACCAGGGTAAAATCTCTATCTATCTTGTGATTGTGTTTCTTTCAGTGATATTGCTAGTCAAATTAGTATGAAATTAACACTTTTCTCTTTATGCTTATGGAAAAAGGACTTGGGTGTATGCTTAAAGCAAATTGTTCCAGAGGTCTCCTTATGAAATTAACACTTTTCTCTTTATGCTTATGGAAAAAGGACTTGGGTGTATGCTTAAAGCAAATTGTTCCAGAGGTCTCCTAAAAGGACTTTTTCCTCATGATAATGCTCCTCTCACGCTTCAACAATTTGTTGACAACAATATACTGATGAGTCATCCCTCAGTTAAAGAAGCTCGAGATCTTAAACACATTTTAAAAATATTCTTTGAGGCCTCAAGTGGCCGAGTATCGATACAACCACATGGTATAACCGCAACACATCTGGGAATATAAAAATGTGGACTAACCACCACTCCTGGAAATAAGACCTTTTGCTTGGTTTTAAATGTTCATCAACATCTGTAGTTTTTGGTGTAACGGAAAACCTTGCATGGTATCATAACTGAGGTATCAGGTTCAATTCCCCGGAGCTATGCAAGAGGGGGGGGTGTTGGAGTATCGGTACAACCACATGGTATAACTGTCGCACCTCTAGGAATATAAAAATGTAGACTAACCACCACTCATGGTAATAGGACCTTGTGCTTGGTTTCAAATGTTCATCAACATCTACATGTTTTGGTGTAACGACAAACCTTACATTAGGAACTACCATAAACCTCAATAAATCCTACATCTTTTTCTTCAACACTCCCACTATCACCCAAAGAAACATTGCGTACATCCTAGGCTTATATATTGTGGCTCTCCTAACTAAATACCTTGGGTCCCCCCTGACTGATTCAACCATAAAACACTCCTCATGGTATGAGATTCTTGACAAGTTGGAAAGAAAACTCTCCTCCTGGACCTTCAGCTATCTCAATCTAGCAGGTCAGCTTATCCTTATCAAATCGGTCCTATAGGCAATGCCTCTTTACCTTTTTTCGGTACTCGCTACTCCTAAATGGGTCTTAAAATCCATCAAAAACCTGCAATGAACTTTCCTCTAGGGAGGGGAAAACAATCATTCCAAATGGTCTTTGGTCAAATGGGACATGATTTGCAAACACAAGTTTGAGGGATGTCGAGGATTGAGAGATTCGATCAAAGTTAACGAGGTCCTAAGCGCCAAAATTTGGTGGAATTGGGTAGCGAGGAAATCCAATCCTTGGGACCAACTCTAGAACATCAAATATGATCCTAATTGGGGCAACCACATGGTATAACTGTCGCACCTATGGTAATATAAAAATGTAGACTAACCGCCACTCCTGGTAATAGTACCTTGTGCTTGGTTTCAAATGCTCATCAACATCTGTAGGTTTTTGTGTAACAACAAACCTTACATCAGGAACTACCATTGGTGAGCTCCCAATATGGATGCCTAATGAGGGCAACTATACTAAGAGCCTACTTTAAAAGTCAACCCGGGGGATGTACAAACTTTAGAGGTGCAGGCACTATCTGTGCTCTTATAGGATAATCTTTGTCACAGTTGGATGTCGGTATCGATGTTCTAAGGGTTGCGTACTAAATATGTAAAACTGGTTATGTTACGGAATTAAATATTGGAAAGCAATAAATCTATTTAAAAGAATTAAAGTGCTAAAAGCAGTAAATCTGTTCTAAGAAATAAAGATACCAAAAGCAGTAAATCTATTTTAAATAATTAAAATGCTGAAAGTGAAGGAGATAATCTTATGACATTACTTAATGTAGAATGGTAAATCTAGAAAATGAAAATTCCATAACAGATCTATTCTAATATTGGAGAAAACAAGGTCTGTAATTACTTTATGCCTAAAACTAGAATTCTGATCTAAACCATTTTAAATCCCAAGACTCAAATTGAAGTGTGATCGTTTCAAGCTATCCATCTATTACTAAGGAGTCAAATAAATTAATCACAATGAGAAATAGTCATGAACCTCAGATCTAAACCATGATATTGAAAGCAAAGCTGATACACATGTAATCGTTGGTTAAAATATGCATTGGAAGAAAGCAGCCACAGGACTACTGAAATTGTTTTGCTGTACTATAGAATGTATTATAAATTACTACCGAAATAATAAATCAAACAAGCGCTTCCATATGCAATATAAGTGTTCATCAATGTAAAATGCATAATTGGAAAAATACCTGCAAATAGAAATCCCCTGACTTACGTGTTGGAGGGGTCCTCTCCAACCCGTACTCAGGAGACAATGAAACTTATAAATGCTGGCTGGAATTTAACATCAATCTCTTATTAAAATATATAATCCATATCAAAACAAAGGTCTGTACTTTGCAGTATCTCAATAGGGCAGAAAACGTTAAAACAATGTTTTTCCAAAATATCAACAGGGGCCTCTCGCTACCCAAGAGGTCCATATTTATATGATTTTAATGCTGATCCTAACTAATTGTCTAAATGCCAATTCTTCTTGAACAGGAGTGCATTCCCTATAAGTCAGGAACAGGGTGCCGAGCTTGGTGATCCCTCAGTCTTCTATGTGTTCATCCTTTAATTCCCTAAACCTACTCAATCACGCTTGGTTTCCACAGAATTAGTTCATTGAATATGCATTTTAACATACAAGAATAATCATCAAAAACAATTTCATTAAATAATTAAAGTAAAACATTTTTCCCACAATTGAGTGTGTTTCTTCGCCATTGCTTGAGCTTGACTGTGGGAAAAAGGGTTATCAAATACCTGAAGATTGGACTCATCAACCATCAAACTCAATAAATCCCACATATGTTTCTTTAACACTCGCACCATCACCCAAAGAAACATAGTGTGCATCCTAGGCTTCTCTATTGCGGCTCTTCCGACTAAAGACCTTGGGGGCCCCCTGACTGATTTGGCCATAAAAAAATCCTCATGGTGTGAGCTTCTTGACAAGTTGGAAAGAAAACTCTCCTCCTGGACCTTTAGATCTCTAAATCTAGCAGGTTAGCTCATCCTTATAAAATCGGTCCTACAGGAAATGCCTCTTTACCTTTTTTCAGTACTCACTGCTCCTAAATGGGTCTTAAAATCCATTAGAAAACTGCAATGCACTTTTCTCTAGGGAGGGGAAAACAATCATTCCAAATGGTCTTTGGTAAAATGGGACACGTTTTGCAAACACAAGTTTGAGGGAGGTCGATGATTGAGAGTTCTAATCAAAGTTAACGAGGTCCTAAGCACCAAATTTTGGTGGAATTGGGCAGCGAGGAACTCCAATCCTTGGGCCCAAATATAGAACATGAAATATGCTCCTAATTGGGGCACACAAGACATCATTAGGTTCAATCTTCCTACCCATGGCTCTCTAATTTGGAGCACTGCCAATGTGCATAGATACTTGGTTCAACATCATATCTTTTGGGAGATATGAAATGGAGCCTCTACCTATTTTTGGACAAACTCTTGGCAGCAAATTCCCACTCTGAATAGGCTCATCCAATGTCCTCAAACTCAGGCCACTCTTCAATATTTAGGGAACCTTCTCATCGAGGACTTTTGGACTCAGACCATCCAACAAGAGTACAGGTCCTGGAGGAATCCAAGGGACTGGGAAATACATATCCATCATGAGGCCAAGGAAAAAATATATCAGGAATTGCAAAAGTGAAAGATACGGTGTCAACACGAGTCATACATACTAAGATGGTGATACAAGATGATAAGCTCCTTCACAGTCAAATAGGCCTACAAGCTGCACACTTAGCATTTGACGGATCCCAAAGATCCCATATGGACCAAAATATGGGGCATGAGAATTTGGCCCAAGGTAACTACTTTCTTATGGATGGTCATTCACAAACGCTTCCTCACTTGGGACAACTTGATCAAGCATGGATTCTGTGGGCCTTCAAGATGTGTTCTATGTAATAATCAAGAAGAGACCATGGATCATCTTTTGGACTCCTACTCTTTTTACAACAACCTCTAGGATAATATTGCTTTTCTTTGCAAAAGAACCGATAGGGTGCATGGGGACATTGCTCAAACAATTAAGAATTGGAATGACAAACCCTTTCAAAGAAAAATTCTCAACTGCATGTGGAATCTTGTTGTAGGATTTATAGTCTGGGAAATATGGAAAGAGCACAATCAAATAATATTTGAAAGCAAGCTGAGAAAAGAGGAAAATGTATGGACCAACTGCAGATCTCACATCCTTGAAACTCTATTTCTCTCAACTTGGGAGGAAAAAGACTTCAAAGCTACTCAGTTTGAAGACATTATCATGCAAAATTGGGATATAAATCCCGCCTTGCAACAATTCCAACCCTCTCCCAGATCTAGTTCCTCTACTAAACCATTAATTTGGTTTCATCCTCCTCTGGGTTTTCACAAACTGAACTTTGACAGAGCCTCAAAAGGAAATCCAGGGCCGGCTGGATTAGGAAGAGTCTTCAAAAATAGGTCAGTAAATATCATCTGTCTTTATTATGGTAATCTTCGTCACGATAGCAACAACACAGTTGAGCTATCCACGCTCATTGCAGGTCTTCAAATCCCTGAGAGATGGTCTCTCTTCCCTTTGGAGGTAGAAGGGGACTCCCACCTAATAATCACCCTTGTCGGGAAAATTCAATGTGGGGAGTCTATCAACAAGCTATCACCAAGCTGGAGACTTAGTGTTGGCCTCTCCAAACTAGTGCATTATGCTCACTTCCTAGACTTTGTCACCTTCCAGTATGTCAAAATAAAATCCAACATTGTTGAGGATCGCCTAGCAAATGAAGGTGTCCAAAACCCCTCCACTTTGCAAGATTTGGATCCTATAATGATCCCTAATAATTCTCTAAAAACAAACTGCTTCAATCTAGAAAAGCTAGATTATCAAACCACAGATGCAGGTGTCCCCTAGGATCGCACGCCGCATGTGGATGGAAACACGACACCACCGTTCTGTCTACCACGTGGATCATATTTAACTCACATGCCATGACAATTAAAATACTCCATTTATCAAAGTTTGAGGTTTTAATGCTCCTCGTTGTCATTTCTCTATGTAGTTCAGGTGGAGGTACATCTCTAATCATGTCTCCCTGCAACGATTCTATGGCTCCCAGGGCATATTATTTTAGGAATTATGGTAAGAAATGTTTTGATTTCTTGGTTTTTAATGGTTGGCATCCAAATTGTTCTTTTTCAATGCGTTGGAGAGAATTCTACTTTGGGTCCAGTCAAGTTCAGGAATGTTATTGGGCACCCCTTCTTTGATTTTTGTGTGGTATGGTTCTCTCCTGCTCTCCCTCGGTTGTATATTTCGCAAGTTATTGGGTTTATTATCCATTTCTGGCCACAAACATGTCTAGGAGGCTTTGCGATGCCCCTCGACGTGCTAGAAGAGGAGGGGAATCTTTGGTCATAGAGGAAACATAGATTCTTCTAAGAGTGGTTTTGATAGTTCTGTACCTACTCATTTGATAAATATTTTGGATGACTGGGAAGAAGAAATGGTTGTGCAACAACTGGTAGTTCAGTGGGCTCAGGTGCGTCGCAAGAATGATTGGAGTGTTAAAAATATGTTGGCTCATGTTCTCATGCAGTCTATGTTGATGTATTTGTAACTTTGGAATGTATTTCATATATGTATATTGTATTCCTATAGAGATGTTATTATTCCTCTATATGGAAGTGTCATCATTTATATTGTAAGTGTTGTAACTTATACTTGATGGGTTATTAGACCACCTTGATGGGGTTGTCCCTATATGAGTCATGTGGGTGAAAGGGTTATTAGACCACCCTAGTGGGGGTCGGCCCTATCAGCATTATGTTATGTGGTTAATTTGAGGCCGACCTAGTAAGGTTATTAGTCAAGTCAAGTCATGTATAAATAGAGTGTGGGAGGCACTCTATTTGATTATTCTATTCTTCTTCACACACTCATTGGAGAGTGGCGCACTAGTGGAGGAGGAGAAGATGCTACTAGGAGGACTATATCTTGTACTTGGGTTGTATCATTGCTCTATCTATCTCTGAGGAAGTTGTAGGGTTTTTCACCTTCTTGGTTTTCCCCGGTGAAACTTTGTGTCTCTTGTGTGCTTGCATTATTGTGTCCATGATTGATATGCTATACATGTTATTCTCTCAATTAATATCCTAGATCAGATTGAAATTCTGAAAAACTAACATGGTATCAGAGCTAGCCTGAACGAAGTCATGGTATCGCATTTATGACACTTGTTACACTTGCGAAGCTAGGGCTTGATATAGCAAAAACCAGTCATCGTAGCACTTTCACTATAAATTCATTTTGGCGAGGTTTCAGGATCTGAAAAAATTATAGGTCGAATATAAGATCACCATATACCTTGTGTCCGAAGGAGAACCTCTTATTCGTTGTACTTTCAGATTTATGATCTGTACAATATAGGGTTTCTGCCTCTTCCAGATCTTAGTCATAAACAGGTGACCTAGGAAAAAAGGTCACAACTTGGGCTAGGAAGCTCCAAATGAAATTTTGTAAAACGTGACAGGTAGGGAATGTACTATACTTTCACAGGTCCGATTCTCAGAGGCTGAAATTGAACCAGTGACATGTGGCACTCCGTACAAGTTCGCTCTCCTATTTTATCCCATAAACAGGTCATGTTGCGACACTTGGAATAAATCTCTCTCAGAGAATCCATTTGAGGTCAGACCTATGGGGTTGGAAAGACAACGGGTCAAGATACCACAGGCCAAAATTTCAGACCCTGTAGATCTGAAATTTCAGAGTTACACCAGAAACAATTGTTAGGAACCTATGTAAACCCTTCTCTTTACTATGTTAGTATATTGTTATTGGACGCATATGCTTTGTAAGTCGTCTCGTAGTATTTGTTGATCCGTAGTTTATATTATCCCATAGTATTGACCCATAGTATTGGACGCATATGCTTTGTAAGTCGTCCCATAGTATTATATGTCCCATGGTTTTGACTCATGGTATTGGGCATAGACTTAGTATATAAGTTTGTGTTGAGGTCATTGAAGACACCGTGAAGTTAATTGTATTGAGCTTGCTCAAAGGAGGTTGCCCCCTCGAAGTGGCCCGTGATCAATATAAAAGTGATTCTGTTCTATTATTTCTGCTATTTCGCATATTCTTAGTAATTAATTGTTGCAGGTGCATCTCATCTGGTATCAGAGCACTTTCCTTGGCACAAGTGGGAATTTTTTTTTCTTTTTTTGGGCGGCGACTTTCAGATCAATTTCTGAAAATTTTCACACAAAATCAGAAGAAACCGATTGCATATCTGAATTCCTCTTTCAAAAATACGTAGTTTCAAAAACAAAATCATCTCATTTGGAGTTCTAAAAGTGGAGATATTGCGGATTTAAAATCAGCAATTTTTCAGAATTTCGGTGACGGCCGCGGAAATTGCGGCGAGAAAATATTTTAACCGAGTGCCCAGATTTCTATTCCGCTTTCATGGGTAGAAGAAGAGTGGTTGTTCGAGTTCCGGAAACATGCTATAATAGCAATTCTGAGCAATATAGATCCGGTTTTTGAACATTGGGTGGAATTTCTGCCCAAATTTTTTCTGTTGCAGGTTCGGATTTGGGAATCATCCCTATCCGCTTAACTGTGGGAAGTACTTGGGCATAAGCCCTAAAAATCATTGTGAGGAGTACCACAGGAACCTCGAAGTAGCTGGCCCATTGAGAGGACCTGCCAGCGAAAAGGGCAACGACCCCTACCTGATTGACTAGTTCCCACCCGTGAGGTAAACCAAGAGCTGTCGTTTGTGGCAAAGCGGTTATCAGTTTTACCTGAGCCGTGGAGTGAGGGGTATTGCCCCAATACGCAAACTGTTAGACAACATTGGTGGCTGAGTGAAACCCCTGAACTGTTAGGAAGCCGCACATACCTGGGGTCCATATCTACTTTCAACTGAACTATTGTTGATCACTGTTGCGTCGTTTCAGATCCATTTGCAAGCCGTTCCAGATTCAGCCATTTTCAATCCATTCGGCATTGTTCCAGATCCCTTTCGAGCTGTAGCCGCTCCAGTCTGAAAAAAAAAAAAAAACAACCAAAAAAAAAAAAAAAAAAACCTGGTTATGGTTGTCACCCGTGCAGGAGCAAACACCATGGAGGAAGCACTTGCAGCCATCCTAACCAAACTCCAAGATCTGGATGAAAAATTTCTCAGCCTCCATCTTCAGCATTCAGCCATGAACAATAACCGACAGCCAGAATCTTTTGCAGCCACCGAGTTCTCTTCTTCCAACAATTTTCGTGGGCCGAAGCTTGATTTTCCTCGCTTCAATGGTACTGATCCGACTGGATGGATATACCGAGCAGAACAATATTTAAATTTGCATAATACTTTTGATGTCCATAAAGTTCCACTTGCATCCTTTCATTTGGAACAGGAAGCCCTTCAATGGTACCGTTGGTACATCAAAGCTCATCCCGAGCCAAACTGGACGGATTTTTGCCAACTCATTTTGCCAACTCATTTTGCCACGATTTGGCCCTAGTGCTTTTGATGATTTCACAGGAGCACTCACTAAACTTTACCAAATTGGCACAGTGCGAGAGTATCAGACAGAATTTGAGAAATTGGCCAATCACACAGAAGGATTGTTTGATGAATTCTACAGGAGTTGTTTTCTAAGTGGTCTCAAGGATGAAATTCGCTCAGAGGTCAAAATGTTTTGTCCCAACACAATGATGGAAGTCCTAGGGTTGGCTAAGCTGCCTGAGGACAAGATTGCAGCTCAACAATGTTCCAAACCCACCCTTGTTCCCTTCAGAAATATGGGTTCCCAACGACCTCCCATCACGCCTTCTCCTCAACCAACTCCTATCAAGCATTTGTCTGAAATAGAAATGCAGGCACGCCGAGAAAAAGGGCTTTGCTATAATTGTGATGAGAAATTCACTCGGGGACATAGATGTGTTCAACAAAAGCTCTATCTCTTGGATGTGGATTCTCCGCATGCCTTAGAACTTGGTGAAGCAGCTACAGATACAGTGGATGATCAGATCGACATTCAACACCCGCCTGTTGACACCCCATTTCAGGACGACCCACCTGAGATCTCTCTCCATGCTGTAACCGGCGTCACCACCCCACAAACAATGCGGGTCAGGGGATACTTCAAGAAGCTCCCTCTTACCATACTCATTGATTCTGGTAGCACTCATAACTTCATTGACTCTCGGATTGCCAAACCGGCTGATTGTTTTTTCCATCCTTGCTCCAACTTTAGAGTCATGGTTGCCAATGGGGGCACCTTACCTTGCAAGGGGAAGTGTCACAATGTGCGTATCTCTATGGAATATTATAACCTACGCTCTGACATGTTTGCCTTGCCCTTAGGCGGATGTGATGTGGTTTTGGGCATTCAATGGTTACGCACACTTGTCCCCATCTTATGGGATTTTGCTGAAATTTGGATGCAGTTTAAAGTCAATGGGGCACAACACAAATTTATGGTCTTACAACCAGGGTCTCTCTGCATCATCAGTTCACATCGCCTGGAAAAAATCCTTAAGAAGAATTCACATGGTGTCATCGCTCAGCTCAATTCCATTCAGATGCACCCATCAACAGTCTCCACTACTTCCTTGGATAGATATGCAGGTATCTTTGCTGAACCAATGAGCTTGCTACCTTCACGAAACCTTTCTGGTAAGAATTTAGCCACATCTACCTCTCAGCAGGAAATGATGGCTATTTTGAATGCAATACAGAAGTGGCAGCCATACCTATTAGGGAATTATTTCTGCATCAAGACTGATCTCCCGAGTCTGGAAAATTTTCTGGAACAATGGGTCTCCTCCCCAACACACCTGAAATGGGTTATCCACCTCATGGGTTATCCCTATGTGATCACTTACAAGAAGGGTAAGGACAATATGGTGGAAGATGCTCCTTCTTGCACAATTGATGACCCGGCTTCTCTTACAACTCTTTCTCTACTTGTTCCAATTTGGGTGCAATATGTTCAATAGGGCTCTCTCTTCTATGAACACCATGCTTCTTCATCAATAGGGCACTCTGGGTTCTGCAACAGGTATGACCAAGAACAATGTAACTTCTTTTGGCAGGGACTAAAAATGACAATTCAACAGATGGTGGCTGACGATGATACTTTCCAAGTCAACAAGGGTGAAACGACACTCCTTTCGGGATTGCTCAAACCCTTGCCCATCCCTAAACAGCTTTGGCCAACTATTTCTATGGATTTCCTAGCAGTGCTCTGGTGGTACAATACCACATCTCACAGAACACCATATGAAGCGGTCTATGGACAAACACCGCCAGTTCTTCTTCCATACACCCTTAGTAGCTCCCCAGTTCAAGCAATTGACTTGGTTCTTCGAAACCGCAATCAGATTCTTCTCATTCTGCAGGACAATCTTCACATGGCCAGAATTCGCCTGAATCAACAAGCCGATCAACACCATTCTGAGCGCATTTTCCATGCAGCTGACAGGGTTCTTCTTCATCTACAGCCTTCCAAGCAATCCTCCTTGACACTCCAAAGGTGTCAGTGGCCTAAAATGCAACCCGAGGATGCTACCGGGGAACCACTCCTTCAGCTTCTGCAGCAATTTTTCCAACCAAAGCTTTGAGGACAAAGCTTTTTCTAAGGGAGAGGGGATGTTAGGAACCTATGTAAACCCTTCTCTTTACTATGTTAGTATATTGTTATTGGACGCATATGCTTTGTAAGTCGTCTCGTAGTATTTGTTGATCCGTAGTTTATATTAGCCCATAGTATTGACCCATAGTATTGGACGCATATGCTTTGTAAGTCGTCCCGTAGTATTATATGTCCCATGGTTTTGACTCATGGTATTGGGCATAGACTTAGTATATAAGTGTGTGTTGAGGTCATTGAAGGCACCGTGAAGTTAATTGTATTGAGCTTGCTCAAAGGAGGTTTCCCCCTCAAAGTGGCCTGTGATCAATATAAAAGTGATTCTATTCTATTATTTCTGCTATTTCGCATATTCTTAGTAATTAATTGTTGCAGGTGCATCTCAACAATTAGGTGCATATTTCTGTCAAAACAAAATTGGATTTTGAGCACCTTCATTCATGGCTACGTGAATTTAGGGTTTTAGAGAATGTTGAAATTTTTGTATCGGAGGCCACGGCTGGATGCTCCTCATCAAAATTGAAATTTAGAGACCAAGATCGAATTTTTTGGTTGGGAAGAAGGATGGGCTTGATCAAACCCTAGTTCAGGACTTTGATCAGAAAAGTGGAAAATTAGGGTTTCTACAAAAGTTGGAATTTTTGAATTTTGTGACCATGGCTAGAAGCTCCTCAAGATAATCGAAGTTTAGATCTTTGGATCAAACAATTTGGTTGGGTGAAGCTCCGGTAATCTCAAACGCCAATTCAGGGTCCTCCCTAGTGAATCCGGAAATCTAAAAGGAAATTTTGAGGGGTGAAACTTTGCAGTTTTCAAATTATGAGTATACCAGCTTGACCAGCTCAGAAAGATGCATCTTCCTATCCTTTCATAAGTTTGAAATTCAAAGTTTGAATTTTTAGGGTTTCTCTGACAAACCCTAATCCAGCTCCAGATCCAGTTTCAACAAATCAAAGTGGATTGGGTTAATACTAGAAGAGAATGGATTGGTCACCTGCATAAGTGAAGTTCCTGTTTCAGAGGGAGATGAGGCTAAGGCCTTACACAAGAAGATTACAAGCAAAATCGACAGGTATGACTTACGGGTATGTTTCGAAATCTGTTCATGATTAAGTTTATGATATGTTTGTCTTCATTAAGATTAGTACAATCCTGATTAATTTTAGAATTGTCGTATCACCTTAATAAAAATATGAATGCATGATAGAAGATATTCATTGATTAGGGTTTTGACACTTAGGATTGTACTAATGCATTGTGGTGTTGTATGAGGATGATATTGTCCACTAATATGAAAGGTACATTTAGAAAGACAAATCAAGTTCTAGATCAAGAACATTTGACCATGGTGACATGAAGACAAAAGATTCATCCATTGTCATGGATCACATAGAAGCTCTACTTACGAGGTATGTATAATTTGGTTCCACAATGGTTAACCTACGAGATATGCAGGTTTCTAGCACAAGTCATTGAAGAGAACAAGAAGACATTATGCGAGTATGTTAGACATAACTAGCTAGCATGCTAATCCAGGTATGTTTTTCCTATATCAAGTTAGAATCCTACCTTGTGTTAGGATCTCTTATATAAGTATACATTGCATGATTGATAATGATTATTTATGAAGTTAGAAATTTAAGTAATCAAGGGTTTATGCATATTATGTCCCTTACCTTGATTGATGATATGACTAACCAGAAGAGTCCTATGCTCAAATAAGAATATGCATGAGTAAAAGAAGTCTTCCCTAAAACCTTGAATACTAGTACTTATTATCTGTGTTTGAAATTATCATGACTATACATGTTTAAGATTATTTTGTTTTGATAGTATTGAGATTATACTAATGAATGTATGATTATGTATGAGATCTTGAGGACAACACCATGATGATACTAGTGTACACTTAAGCATGCATAGTGGTCAAGGATAGATATAAGCTCAAAGATAGGTAATACAGGAAGCAAAGATCAAGAGGGAGCACACTCCAGTAGTTCCTGCAAGGAAGCAAATATTGAGAGGGAGTCCACCCTACAAACAAACAAGATAAGCATTTGAATTGTCATTTCTTGTATATTTGATTGTTTAGATAATATTGTTCAATGATGTATATACTTATGTTCCTAGACTTAGGTTGTGTATTATGCATATTAGAATAATTGCATTAATGAACAGTACACTACTAATACGCATGTAATGGGTAAGTGGCCTATGGCACTATACAACATTCCATTGCTACTTATCTAGAATGAAACCTCTTTCCTGACATGTTGGGAGTTGTGCACACTCTTAACCATGTTCTGGTAGAGATTGGAAGGCATCTAGAAAGTCATGGGATATGGATAAATGTTGTATTGAAGCATTGGCTAAAATAATTGCATGACTATATGACATATTTCTTTAAGTGTAAGAATTTGTTCTGAAAACTATGTGATGTTTCTACTCATGCAATTTAACTTGTTTTGTAGAAAATATCGTATACCATCACCTACAAAAGAGGGACTACAACATTTGTTCCAGCGACGAAGTTCAAACTATCTATTGAAGATATTGAAGAATCTGAAGTTCCCAGGATACGGAATATAGTAAAAGGATGCCATGGTCAAGAAGTACCAGTCGATCATGTTTGGGATGTGGTCCCAAGTCCCCGATGAAACTCTGTGTCTCTTGTGTGCTTGCATTATTGTGTCCATGATTGATATGTTGTAGATATGTTGTACATGTTATTCTATCAGTTAATATCCTAGATCATATTGAAATTATGAAAAACTAACAGTCTCAGGGTTCTGGCAGGGACAACATATCCCTTCTTCAGCTCCGACTATCCATTCCTCTTCCTCTCTAAGTCCCTTGTTCATCTCTAAACCAATGGAGACTCAAGAAGAACAAGATGGAAAAGAGGCCCCCACAACCCAAGATAAAACCAATATTGATTCTACTAGTGGTTATAAAAGGAAGAAGGTGGAATGCAGCGAACATGTGGACCTCTCCTCCTTCAGGAAAACTGAGGCACTCCCAGTTAAAAAATATTTGGACAACACTTCTAGCGCGATGACTATTGGTGCCCCATTTTGGTAGAGAACCCTGAAGATGCTAAAGCTGCCCACAACTCTGAGTAACCTCTTTGTTGTTTTCTTTGTCATTTTTTGTTGTTGTTGTTAGTAGTCAAGGAATTCTAGTTTATGAAGCTATTAGTATTCTTTGCCTAGATTTTTATGCCCATAGAGGATATTTTGAAAACAATTCATTTTGGAAATGTACTCATGCATAAGAGTTCTTGGTATTTTTTTGGTCACCCATACATAGAAGATGAACATTGACAGGTTTAGAATGATACTCCATGCATGGCTAATGTGTCTATGTTTATGTTTCAGCAGTCATAGGTCTGTGAGAATCCATGGTGGGCTGATAAACTTCATGTTACTCTTGTGCATGCACTTACTACTTTTTGTACACTAATATAATTTTACTATGGAGCTTACCCCCCCCAAAAAAGGTAGTGGAAGAATTCCCTAGAAGAACCAAGAAAGGAAAAAGGAAAGAGATAGTCTAAAGAATAGGAGCCATAAGAGAGGCGGAGAATAGGAGAAGTCGTTGGACAACCATCTTAAGCGAAGGAAAGAAAAACAGAGTTGGAATTTATAATTGTACCTATGTGTTGTAAGCCACCTGAGACTGAAACCAAGGGCATAGCTAATGTATGCATATTGTAAATTAAAAAAATTTTAAGTTAACAAATTAATAGAGAAGTTGAGATACCTCTATCTATTGTGGTATATTTATGTGTGTGTGTGTCTGGTTGTCCATTTCTATTTCTATTGTGTGCGTTTTGATCTGCAATGCATGTACCAACAGGTTGCTTGTGTCAAAGGGGTATCAGAGCAGGAGTGTCCTCTGAAGTGAACAATTCCAACTAGAGGGAAGTGTCAGGTAGAATTATTTTGGAGGAACTATACTTCCAATGGAGAAATTACTAGTTAGAAATTTAAGTAAATAAATTATGGATAGTAGAGGAGTACCTGTCCAAGGAAGGGGCATAAGGAAGCATGTAGGTGTTGTAATTGGTGAAGCTAGGCTTGATGAAATGGCCCAAATTATAAGATCCATGTAGGCACAATTGGAATCCATTTAGACTATGTGGAGGAGAGGAATTACGGATGGGACTCGGGATGTTAGTGATGAAGAAAATGAAGTTGAACAACCCTAAGAAGAGGGGGAGGAAGCTGAAGACCCTAGGGAATGAATTATAAAACCCCTAACAGAATTGAGAGGGAAACCTAAGATGGAGGTAGTTTCATACTTTGGAAGTTTGGATCTAGAATATTTGAGTGATTGGATAAGGGATATGGACAAATTATTTGATATGGATCAAATTGAAGACCCTAAGAGGGTAAATATGGATTTCCTAAAGTAAAAAGTCCACGCATCCTCATGGTAGGATATTGGGAAGTTGGATAGAACGAAGAAAGGAAAGGATAAAATTAATACATGGGATAGAATGGTGGCTAATTTGAAGTCTAAATTTCTTCTTGTTGATTACATGCTAAATTTGTACAGAAAATTAAAGAATTTGAGGTAAAAGGAAATGATTGTGAAAGAATACACTAAAGAATTCTACAGACTAACCAATATCATATTTGTACATAGTGATGAAGGAGATGAATTTGTAGCAAGATACATTAATGGGTTAAAGTATTCTATTTAGGATTAGTTGGGTGTTATGAGGATTAAGACAATTAGATAGGCCTATCAACTGGCCCTAATGGTAGAAGAAAATATATTAAGAAGGAACCCAAGTAATAGGGGAAAGACAACAATTAGAGGTAGAGGAAGAACCACATCTGGTAGAGGATAGATTGGTGGTACAAAGAAAGAAGAAGGCACCATCTATGGTGTTCAAAACTAGGATTCCAAAAGACGTAATGAAGCCTACATAGGTAGAATAAACCCTAGTGGATGAGGAAAATTTAGGGGTATGGGAACATGTATACCTTCCATAGTATTCTACAAGTGTTAAATGCCTGGAAATAAGGCATATGAATGCCCTACAAACCTACATAATGTGAGGAAGAAGGAAAGTAGGAAACAAGTCACTATGGGGATGAAGGTACTAATAGTTTGAAAAATGAATATAGTGTTGATGAAGCTCAACCAGAAGTTGAAGGAAACTTGATGAATAGAAAAACATTATTGAATGCTGCTAACCAGCTAGAGGAGGAACCAGACTAGAGGGAATTGATTTTCAAGACCATGTGTAGATGGAGGAAGCACAAAGAATTTGGTCTCTAATGAGGTTGTAGAGAAACTAAAATTCAAATGTAGGCCACACTCATAGGCCTATAGGGTCTCATGGTTGCAAAAAGGGCACAATGTCACTATTTCGCAATAGTGTTTAACAAATTTTAAGATTGCTAATTATTATGATAGTGTGATGTGTGATTTAGTACCCATGTATGATTTTCATCTATTGTTGGGAAAACCCTGGAAATATGATAGGAATATGATTTATGATGGATATAAGAACATTGTTTTGGTGAAGAAGGGTGGAAAGAAACTAGGCTATTACCCCTGAAAGAGGCTAGAAGTAATAAGGGTATCACTAGTAACTGTTTTGGAAAAAGAATCATGTTGTGCTCAATCAAAGAATTTCAAAGAGAAGAAATAAGAGTGAACTGTTGTTTTGTAGTCATACCAAAAGGACTTAGCACAAAGGAACATAAAGAAGATGTTCCTATGGAGGCTAGAAATATCCTAATATAGTTCAAGGAAATTATCTCGGAGGACATTCCAAAGGTATTACCTCATGTGAGTATTATATCCCATCAGATTGATCTTATTCCATGTTCGAGTTTTCGAAATAAGGAATCGCATAGGATGACACCTATGGGGAATGAAGAGATGAACCAAAAAGTTTGGAACTATTGTACAAGGGAATGATAAGGGAAAGTGTAATTCCATGTGCAGTACCAAATGTACTTGCACCAAAAAAGGAGGAGAATGGGGGATCATGTGCACCAGTTCAAGGGCCATCAATAGAATTACAATGAAGTACAGATTTCCATTTCCAAGAATGGGTGATTTGTTGGATTGGTTGAGTGGATAAAGTTACTTCACCAATATTGAATTAAAGAGTGGGTATCATGAAATAAGGATCCAAGAAGGGGATGGATATTGGAAGACTGCGTTCAAGACAAAAGAAGGACTACATGAATGGCTTTCCATGCCATTTGGGATAAAAAATACTCCTAGTACTTTTATTAGGTTGATGAATGAGGTGTTGAAACCACATTTGCTTGAGTTCATGGTTGTTTATATTAATGATAATTTGATTTTTAGTAAGACAAAAGAAGAGCATCTTGTTCATCTGAGACATGTGTTACAATTGTTAAAGAAGGAGAAGTTGTTGATAAATATGCAAAAAAGTTATTTTATGAGGAAGAATTAGTATATTTGAGGTTTGTAATATCTTAGCAAGGATTGAAAATGGACCCTAACAAGGTGAAGAAAATTATAGATTGGCCAGTACCTAAAAACATAATAGAGGTAAGAAGCTTTCATGGTTTGGCTAGTTTTTACTAAAAACTTATAAGGAAATTCAGTGCCATTTGTGCACCACTGATAACTTGTATGAAGAAAGGATAATTGCAATGGAATGCAGTTGCTCAAAGAGAATTTGAAAATTTGAAGAAAAAAGTAACATAGAGACCAGTGTTGGCATTTCGTGACTTTGAAAAAGTTTTTCAAGTTGAAGTTGATGCTAGTGGAATGACCATAGGGACAGTGTTGAGTCAAGAAGGAAAATCAATTGCATTTTTCAATGAGAAGTTAAATGAGGCTAAGAAGAGGTATTAGGTATATGACCATGAATTGTATGCAATCATACAAGCTTTGAATAAGTAGAGGCATTATTTTATTCCTAAAGAATTTGTGTTGTACACAGATTATTAGGCTCTAAGATATGTAAACAATAAGTTGAGATTAAATCAAAGAAATATGAAATGGGTAGAGTTTATGCAGAGTTATAGTTTTGTATTGAAGTAGTGATTGGGAAAGTCATATAGAGTGGTTGATTCATTAAGCAGGAGGATTGTACTATTGTCTACTTTGATAGTGTAGGAGGCAGGTTTGGAGGAAATGAAGAGTTTATATGAGACAGACCCAGATTTTGGTGAAGCTTGGAAAATCAATGATCCATGGAGTGGGGACATAACACCCTTCCTGGATTATTTTATCCAATAGGGATTTATTTTTAGGAATCATCAACTATGTATACCAAATTCATCAATCAGGGAGAACTTGATCCAAGATGAACTATATAATGGAGGACTAAGTGGACACTTTGGAGTTGACAAGACCAAGGAATTGGTTGGAGAATAATATTATTGGCCAGGATTGGCTAAGAGTGTGAGGATATGGGTTTCCCATTGTAGAATTTTCCAACATGTGAAGGGAAGGAGCCAGAACATTGGATTGTACACACCATTTCCCAACCAAAAGCGCTTTGGGAGGACATCAACATGGACTTTGTGTTGGGAGAGCCAAGAACCCAACAAGTTAATGGTTCTCTATTTTTTTTTGTTGACATACTTTCAAGAATGGAACATTTATTCCTTGTAAGAAGACAAATGATGCAACCATCATAGCTGAAATATTTTTCAAAGAGGTGGCAGATTACATGGATTTCCCAAAATCATTACTTCTGATGGAGACAATGAATTCATGGGGAATTTCTGGAGGATGTTGTGGAATAACATGAATACCATATTGCATTTTAAGTTCTACATATCATCCACAAAGAGATGTATAGATAGAGGTTATGAATAGAATCCTTGGAAACCTGTTGAGTTGTTTGATAACAAACATGCTAGGACAGTGGAAGAATATACTGGAACATGCTGAGTTTGCATACAATAATTTTGTGAATAGATCGAATGTCAGGAGTCCATTTCATATTGTGAATGGAATATCACCCATAGGAGTTGTGGACTTGGAACCATTTCCAACATTAGTACAGAGAAGTGCAAATGTAGAGTCATTTTTAGATCACAAGAAGGAGATTCATTATCAGGTCCGACATCAACTGCATAAGAGAAATCAAGGATATAAATGGAAGGTCGACTTGAAGAGGAATTCAAAATTATTTGAAGAGGGAGACTTGGTGTTAGCATATCTTAGGAAAGAAAGGTTCCCACGAGGACACACACTAAACTAAATATGAAGAATATTGGATCTTGTAAGATTTTGAATAAGGATGAAAACACGAAGTTGGGAAACACTTTTATGACAACAGAGTGAAAAAAAACTAGTGCGCGTGGATGATCAAGCGAAAAAAAGTCAACCTCAAACTCTAGGCCGAGAGTTTGTGAGAGTTCAAACTATCGACCGAGAGTTTACTAAACCTCTAGGCCGAGAGTTTGAACCAATCACCGAGTTGTGTTTTTAAAAAAACTCTCGGATGATAGTTTGAACTAAACTCTCGGTCGAAAGTTTGGAAGAGATTTTTTTGGCCGAGATTTCATGGTAATCAAAACCTACGAAAATATCTGGCATTTTTCTGGAAACTGCAACTTCAGCAAGCCCAAACCACTGCAAATTTTAAATATTATTTGTCGGACTTGGTAGCAATGGATTCATCTCTAAATCAAGTTTCCAATTATATAATAATTGTTTCATTTCGATTTGAATTTCTATTTATTAATAAAACAATTCTAAACATTATCCCTTAAGAATTTTATTACTCTAAAAATCACTCGAAATGAAAATTCAATATCATAACAAAGACAACACCAAAAAATTTGAAATCTTCATAGAGATCTTCCTTGCTCCATGCTCTTCAAAAGTGTACTTTTATTTTTTTCAATAAGAGTCACACTAAAAAGAAAATTGAAGCTTACCAACATGTGTCGATAAGGCACCATTTTCTGAACATATGATATTTTGATAAATAATAAAAAATAGTTCTCAAGTCCGAAAAACCTCAAAATATAGTCCATACACAAGTGCAGTGTGTGCAGATTATGATCATACATTGTTTTACCTAAAATGAATAACCACGTCTCAAAAAACTAGTGCTCACGCTGGTCACTCACTGTCCATACCTAAAATTTTCAAGTATATTCCATTGGTGAGCACCAAATTTGTCCCATGATATGTCCATAAAAAAAATTAAAAAAAATACAAGTTGAAAGATAATTCAATTATCTAAAACATTTGTGTTTACTTCAAGTTAAAATTCCTAAGGGAGATATGGGTTTGAAGAGGTTGAAGTTGAAAAACATAAAATTTAGCATTTTTGTTTGTAAAAAACAAGCCAAAAGTGTTACCCAACTTCGTGTTTTCACCCAGAAAATATCAGACAATTCCTAGGTGTTAGAATTTCTTGAAGAAATGGATATGTTTCCCATATTTAATGTTGCAGACTTGTATGAGTATCATAAGGGGTTACAGAGTAAGATCATGATTTCATGGAAGATTGGTGAGAGCATATGTTAGGGTGATAGGAGGTTGAGCCTAAAGAAATCTTGGAAGAGCGAACTGTTGGGTGCACCCGAACCCAAAAAACTAAGGAATACTTAGTTCAATGGAAAGACCAAGGCATTTAAGATGCCACTTGGGTGTCGAAAGAAGAGTCGCAACAGATTGGATCCCTTGACCATTTTGTGAAAATGGGTTCACCTTTTTTTATTAACCATAGAGAATTGATGCAGGAGCATCATAGTCATCCATCAGAATGTATAAATAAATTGCATACATTAGATCAATTTGGGAGAATTCACATAGTGGGACTCCACATATCAATGTTGGGGCATCAAAGTTTTCCTTTTGGGAAAATTGAGGATAGACCAAGTATCGAAGAGCTACTAGAGCATCGGCAAGATTATATTAGAGGTATCCTATCATGGTTTTGTAATGGTGTTATTGAAGGGAAGTTATGTGTGTGATTTGGAACACACCTATACTAAATGAAACCTGCTAAGGGGTTGTGTAACGTCAATAGAGATTCAAAGTAAAGGGAAAAATAAAGAAAAATAAACTACAAACTAAACAAAAGGAATAAAATATAGACTAACAGTATGGATGCATTCTTTAATAAACTTGACACATGCAAATACATGTTGTAAAGAATCAAAGAATGATTTTTCTTTTATATTCAAATGAGATAGTAAAAAAGGAGAGAATCACCTCAATATGGTGTAGATGAAGGGGCCCCTACAGCTGTCCTAGGGAGCGTCTATTAGTTTCATGTGATATCACAATATTTCAGCCTGTTAGGATATTCCTATACTCCATCCTAGTCCTATTAGCATTTTCATCCTTTGCATTTTCAGTCATGCATGCACTTTTAGGGTTTGCATGCATTATTTAGGGTTTGCATGCATCCCAGTCATCAGTCCCAGCACCTAGTCCTCAGTTAGCTATCCCCCAGATCTTCTTTCCACTCAGTTCCAGCCCTCCTAGAGCTTAGTGTGCCCTCCTTTCATCTACCAGTTGAGAAAGGCATCCTTCCTTACCTACCATTCAGTTAGCTTCAGTTCTTTCCTTGATTTAAGGCTAGACTGAATCTCAACTAAATGTATCACTCCGATGGACCTCCAATGAGACTTGAATGCCCATTATGACTCCAGTTAGCTCCTCATACGCCCTCCATTGAGCCTCCTTCATTCAATTAGTGTCTCCATGTGCTAGTTACAATCAGTTACACCTACCACACTCAGTTAGACTCAATTTGACTGACGGTTGACAGTTACTTGTGCATTGATGACTCCATCGATGATGAGATAGACTATGAGTTGTGCTTCGATGACACTCCAGTGATATTTTGATCACTCCATGAAGGATAATTCAAATTTCCACCTTAGGCATTCGAATCCTCATGCATTGTACTATTTATTTATGCATATTGTGATTAATTAATTAGTGTGTGTGAAGTATTTTTGCTTCTATCTGTGTTCTACTGTATTATTATTATGTTGCTCATCTTACTGCATTGACCACTCTAAATATTATTCATAAATTCTTTCTTGTGAGGTATACATCATCTCTTAAATCTGTTGTGAGGATTTTCACACAGCCATGCGTCACGGTGAGGATCTCCAATAGGTGAGAGAGAAGAAGGAATAGGATATCTTCTAGCTTCAAGTGAATCTATGCAGAATGACGAGTTGAGTGAAAAGATGGAGAATTTGACTTTCAATGAGGGACATCGAGATATTTTTATAGGAAAAGTAATGGCTAGGTTAAGGATCTAGGTTTAGGTTTTTGATCCCTAGATCCATTACTTAATTTGGGCCATGTTAGATTTCATTCCTGTCTTTCCTCTTTTTCATTATGAACAAAGAAGAAACAGTCAAAAATTAAGCTCAGAGAGAGGTCACACTTATCATGGGAAACTATGTGACTTTGGTCACTTATATCGAA
Organism: Larix kaempferi; assembly: GCA_027924585.1. Classification (NCBI taxonomy): domain Eukaryota; kingdom Viridiplantae; phylum Streptophyta; class Pinopsida; order Pinales; family Pinaceae; genus Larix; species Larix kaempferi. Next base: position 5,778,344 of record BSBM01000203.1, on the reverse strand, counting down.
GGAAACGCTGCAACTTGGGTTGCTTCTATTGGGGAAACACGTGCGAGTTATATTTAGGGTGGCTCTTTTAAGGTTTGATTTTAATTTTTAATTTTTTTTCTTTCTCAAGGTCAAATGGATGGGATGAGGTGGCATGATGACATGTGCCGATGACGAATCAGATGACATGGCATGTGAAAAAATTTGGCTTCTAATAAAATTCTAATAGCCTAGGTCTAAAAGGACATCGATGAAAATATTTAAGAGATTTCATATCGGAACTATGGAAGGTGACATTAGGGAGAATCCCGATGAAGTGTTTGTGATGGAACATGAGAAACATCGAGGTTAGCATCGAAAGTCACAAATCAAGGTTCAATTGAAAATGTTGTAAAGGGATTCCAAAAGATAGATTTGATCCACCAATTGGATCAAGTGTTTCAGTATGAAATAATTGAAGTTAAGGCTCAATAGAATGAGAATTGGAGCACCAAGGAGACCAGGTGATAGATCAAATCCAATGAAGCTTTGTAGAGGCAAAAGGGGGGACAAAGGAAAAAATCATTAATGTAGAATTTACTACATATTGTACAGAATTTAATGGAATATCTAGGATATCATTTCATTGTATGATTTGGAGGTTGGGATTAAAGAAAACAAATGATATTTTAAATTTATCATTTAATAGAAAAGAACAGGATTTAATAACGAAGGTACAAGAAGCCTGGGGTAGTGGAAGAATTCTCTAGAAGAACCAAGAAAGGGAAAAGGAAAGAGATAGTCTCATGAAGATGAGCCATAACATAAGCAGAGAATAGGGGAATCCACCAAACAATCATCTTGAATAGAGGAAAGAAAAACATAGTTTGAATCTATAAATGTAACTGTGTTTTGTAAGCCACTTGATATTAGGACTAGGGGCATAGTTGATGTATGCATATTGTAAATTAAAAAAATTCCAAGTTAAGAATTAATAGATTAGTTGAGATACCTCTGTCTATTGTAGTATATTTATGTGCGGGTGTGTGGTTGTCCATTTCCATGTATGTTGTATGCATTCTAATATGTAGGGCCTATTCTAGCAATCTGCTTGTGTCATTTATCTACTATGAAGTTGTAGCTTTAGAAATATTACTTATACCAATGGTATGGGTAGTTAACAAGTCTTGGAAAGAATCTAAGTAGCTAAAACTAAATTGCAGGGAAAATTAAATCAGATAGCATGAATGCAAGTTGTAGAATCCTAAATGTACACTAAACTAGAAAGTAATGATGGAAACAAACTCACACTATGCTTGAAAGGAAATGATGGAAAATAAGTTCACATTGTATTGGAAAGTAAATTGCAGAAAGTAGAGATTATGCTTTCCAGTTATAGATCACTGCCTAGAATCCATTGTAATAAACACAACTATTGAATTGGGTATTTTCATTACATATCAGATGAAGCACAATACTTACAAATTTAAATCTAAAATGCAATTTGGTTAAGTAAAAATAAATACAACAAACTGAGCTAATAAAAGAATGGAAATTTACTTTAAAATGGAAATCTTTGAAAATGAAAGATAACTCTTTTATGCAAAGAAATGAAATATGTCTTATTAACATAAATGAGATTTGCATGAAATAGATTTCAAGCATTAATGAATACAAAATTAATTGTAGGTGCAATCAAATCAAGCATAAATTGTCAACACACTCAATCCTACATACCTAAATAGTAAAACACCTATCTTGTTGGAGTGGGCCTTGACTCCTCAAATAGGGTGCTAGAAGTAGCTAGAAAAGTAGTTAAATTAATTCACACATGTATATGGAAGACAACAACCAAACTTAAACAAATTCAATTAAACAATAGTCTCATATAGAAGTCTCTGTAGCATCTCTTTTATTCAATTGTTTTCTTTACAAGCATAAGGTATCTGCCTTTATAGAAACCTTTAGTGATCTATAATTAAAGAATTGTTTTGGACATGCTTGAGAACCAATACTTCTCAAGCTATTAGTATAACTACTTAGTAACAAAACAAAAAATGAATAAATATCCTAGCTCGAGCATGGTTGGATTTAGTTCACTTGCCAATAGTCTTTTTGCCAAATATGAACTATGTTTAACCTTTTCTACAACTGCATATTAAATTAAAACACATGCCACACATTTGAAAAAAAAATTATGTCAATGGAAAACGTATTTAGGGACTTAGATTCTCATTGATCTATTTTATCATTCTTCCACGACCCAAAACACAAATTTTGTCATTCATTGTATCTTAGTAAGGACAGATCCTCATCATCCTCATAGAGTTGCAAAACATTCTTGTAGATTTTCTGTAATATCCCTATAGAGTTTCCATGGCACTTTCATAGAGCTTAATCAAGATCCCTATAGAGTTTTCACAACATTTTCATAGAGAATTCGCAACATCCTTGTAGATTTTCCACAACATTTCTGTAGAGATTCTGCAACACTTATGTATATTTTCCACAACACTCATTTCCATAGTATGAAAGGTTCCATAGTATAGAAGGTTCTACAACACAGATACTTCTGCAGTATCCTTTAACAAAAAATATGCAACATTCCTACAGGTGTCCATAAGTACATAAATCCTTACTTATTAATCAAACAAGAAAAAAAATGTGAACCAGTATATACCTCATGCCAAAAATTGTCATTTGGACACTGGAAGGATAAGTAGAGGCTTATGAAGGCAGTAAAAAAGGGTATAGATTATGTCAAATGGTCCATTTAAAGATGCCATTACCAGGTCCCATCATCTCCCCACAACCAAAGATATTGCATGTCCCCATGCCATCTTCTTCTACTCATGTAGGCTCAAATAGTGGGGTGTCAAATCCAAATATATAGTGCTTCAATTATAAGAGGGGTGGACCTCTTCTTCTCCTATGTAGTAACCCATTCTCTAGGTGATACTATCCCAAAAGTCATGTTCTCTTTTTTCTCCTTATGTAAGGCTCCATAAAAAGGAAAGTAAAACTTAATCCCAATTCAAACAATGCAATGCACCTTGAGACAATTGATATACATATGAAATAGGTCTAATGAATATAGCATTGTTGAATGGGCCTTTTCTTTTAAGTTATGGGTCCATAGATTTATTCCTCCTTTTTAGGCTTAGGATGACCTCTAGTCTGTTCATGACTACCTAATTCTTAAAAGTGAAAATGGATGAATTTTGAGCTTCCTTGAGGGAGGTTACAAATTTCTGGTCTTTGATTATCTCAGCTCATTCTATGAATAAATTGGTGGGTGGTGGAGCTCCTCTGACCCATAGGTCATCATCCCACTATGTAAACTATAGGGAAAAAGTGCATCACTCCAGTTTAGCTTATTTTTCATAAACGACACCGTGAATGCATGAATATAAATGTCTCCCACATAGGGATTCAAATCCAAATGATCAAATCCAATCATTACTAGGTTGTGTTGATAAAATTCACACATTAGATTTTGATCTTCCTCAGTACTTACTAAAAAATATTGTATAAATTGATCAGGGACTAGAACATGATCAAAATTTTCTACTGCAATAGCCCTTATCTGAAAGGAAGCCAATTGTTTATGTATATATACATAATACAATAGGGAGGGTAGGTGATAGTTGTTCATTATATGAGCTAGGTGACACATGTATTGTTTATCATGCTTTAGTTGTTGAGTCTTAGTAGTTATCCTCTACATGGTCATTGTCACCTTCAGTTATTTGTATTTTTTTCTTTCAACCTTATTGTCAATATCCTTTGTCTACTCAATCGGGGCGGTAACTTGTTCCTTTATGCTTTCAACCTTTCCTTCCAATATATTTCCACATCACCTTCTAATTTTTGGATCATGATCAGATATCCCAAGCGACTCCTAGTTTCCTCTACTTCTTCTTATTTAGAACTCTCTTGGTGACCTTCATTTCCTTCAAGGTCTTCTTCTTATGGATTTCCATTTACATGCTCATCCCCCAACTTTTATTCTTTCGGGAATTCATTGATTATGTGGGGATTGACAAGATTCCCTACCTTAAATCCCTAGTAGCATTGTTGATTTCCCTTATGAATGTATCTTGGTTTTCCTCTTGTGGGAGAAGAGGCGACAAGTCATTTTGTTTATCAATGGAATGGACCAAATTATCAAGATCTTCTAGGACTCATAATTTCGTAATTTTTACTTTCTAGTGGCTAATTCTTCAGATAATGCCAAATATAAGCATGCCAATTTTTGAATATTTTTCATCTTCTGATCGAATATTCTATATTTGGAAAAGAAAAGGGGTTTAAACTTACTAGTTAGGATCGATTTCCCCAGTTTTTATTGTCACTCTTTGTTTCTTTGTTTCTGCAACGCCAATAACTTATTTTACTCTCCATGGGTCTTTTTCTCCTGGACTGAAATCTCCTCGTCGATCCATTTTTTCAAATTTATTGTCCTTCTATGAACCTATGTTTTGGTTAGCGATCAAATCCTCTCCTTTGGGAACCTCAATCACCTTTGATATTTTATCTATTGTAACCGTGGATTGTTTCCTAGGCCATCTAGAGGGTTATGCTGAGGAAGCCAAAATGTATCCCAATCTGGTTTATTTTGGAAGGGAATCTTCAAGTAAGAGTCTAATGAGCCCATGGCGAGCCAGATTGGCCTCAATATTTTTCCTTGACCCTTTTTCTCATTAATTATAAGAAAATAAAAGATATTGATGTACTTGTGGTGTCTCATATGTGTCAACAATTTGAAATGGTAACCAAATAACAAGTTGTACCTACCTTCACAAGACAATAATTTCTAGATGTAGAGAGCTACCTCTAGCCATGGTGGAGGGAGATATGTCCTCTATATCCCCTTGTCTATTCCTTTGACTGTCTTACTACCCAGAAGAAATTATCCATGAAATTTATTTATTGGTTTCCTCCATTCAAACCACCTATCATTAGTTTGTGGAAATCATATTATTCTTGCAACTATCTCCTCACTTACATGAATTCTCAACTCTTTGACCTCTATAACTGATGAATTATAAGATAGTGTGAATTCCCTTGCGATTTCCTTGTCACTTAAACAGATTTTTTCTCCAACCTACTTCTTCAAACATTCTCCACACTTCATAGTTACGAGTTATCATACCATTGTTCTCCATCTCACTTCTAGCAGATGGCCCCATTATGCCAAGAGATTACACTTATCTGAACATGGTAGTGGTAGAAGGATTTGTAGGAAGAACCAAGGGATTATGAAAATAGAGCACCGATATTTTATTATGGTGTGGGATGAGGAATGGAATTTAGGGGGATTAATTTCATTGAGAAATAAAATTATGATCTAAGGTGGAAGCCTTCCCAATGGGATCATTAATTCATTTTTTTTTCATGGAGGTGTGGTTTCACAATTGGCTTGGCATCATATCAATCTACCTCTTTATGGTTTGTAACTTTCATTCCTATAAATGATTTTAGTCTACGACTGGGAATTTTAGCAATTTTTGCTAACTATGGAAAAGGCATTATGTTAACTATAGCATCACCCCCAATGTGGAGTTATTTTCCCATCCTTAGGAATATGGAGGAAATGGGTGCACATGGTTGTCATAGTAGTACTGGTAGACATTATCACATCTTTTAATCATTTACAAATAAGGGGCAATACATACCTTTACCTACCCGAGAAGAGACACAGTGAGTAAGTGTTTATTTGTGTTGTATTGGAGATGACAAGGAGTGAAAACATATAGAACATGTCGAGCCTCTGCATCATTGTAGTACAATGAATATCTATAACTAATAAGGTAAGTAAATAATTGATACCATTGTGATGGAAAAAAGATGGTGTAGTGGAAAAAAAATGTCTTCAAAAATGGAAGAATTTGTTGTAGTAGGTTCGGTGGCAATAGAAATATCTATAACCACATAGGGTTCTATAGCAGTAGGATGATCTATGATTGCAGAAAGTTCTATAGAAACAAGAAGATTTGTGGCCACAAAAGTTTCTATAGCAACATAATGTTCTATAGAAATATAAAATCATTCCTATGATGTGATGCGTTTATGTCCAATTGTGCCTCCCAGGGAGGTTCTCATACTTAGATTTTTACTATTTTTTGCTTAATGACCAATTGTGCCTCCAGGGAGGTTTTCACAATTGGCTATTTTATTTTTATTTTTTTGAGATTATCTAATTGAGAATCCTTTTATTACTGGTGTAGTAACCATAATCTTCATATCTTTATTGAACCAACAAGTTGCAATATTTTGAATGAATGCATCTTTGGACAATTTTTTCTTGTCTGGTCTCAAGTGACGACCTTTGGCCATCAAGGGAATTATATATTCAGTAATAGTACATAGCTTTATCAACCCATTTTCATATACTATTTCAATTTCATATGGTCTTAACTAATGGGTGCGGATATTTCCCAAGTCCTTAAATATGGAATCATACAAAAGAACCCAATCTCCTATCTGAAACTTTTTATGCTTAGTGAAGTAGATGTACCATTTATCTCTTTGTTGTTGGACAACAACAACATGATGTAGAGAGGCTTGGTAAAGTTAATTCATCTCATTGATCTATTAAGGGAGGTTTTTTTATGCTTATGATAAGTCAATGCCTAGACGTAATGTAGTCCTTAATGTTTTCACTTCCATCTCAATGGGGAGAGTAACATGCCTACCATAAACAAGTCCGTAGGGAGTAAAACCTATGATGTTTCACCATTTAATACAGTTAGTCCAAAGAACTTCTGGAATTCTGTCATCCCAACATCTGATACGTAGTTGGACCATCTTAGTTAATATGAATTCTAGAATCTTATTGGTCCCTTCCACATGTCCATTGGCATATGGATGGTACAGTGTGTTTACCCTATGTTTGATCTAATACTGTTTTGTGATGGTCTAAACCCACTTAGAGGTGAACTATTCCCCTCCATCAATGACAATATCCCATGGAACCCCAAATCGAATGAAGATTTCTCCATAGAGTAAATTTGCTATCACCTACTTAATGGCCCTTGGGAGTGCTTTTTCCTCTACCCATTTAGTGACATAATCCATAAAAAATAGGATATATGTATTTTATCTATACATAGTGTGAATGGACCCCACAAAGTCCAGATCCCACTTCTCGAATGGTTCCACCATGACCTGGTATGGAATGTTGAAATGATGGCTAGATCTTCTAAAAGTTCATGAGAATGTTGATCTAGAAATATACAATATGATAATAAAACTAGATGTTGGAACAAATGGAACACTTCTCCATATTGTACTGTTGATTATGCAAACTTGAATATACTGACATAAAAATATGATGACAGAAAAATCAGCTGAAGTGGGAACAATAAGCTATGTGGTGGAAGTGATGGTTTCCTAAAGCTCCATAATGAGGAAGTGGACTGAACATTCTACAACAGATTTCAATGGTCTACTACAGGCATAGAGAAATTCCTTGCTTGTCATTCCCTCTTTATTTTCACAATATGGAAACTGCAACCTATTGTCAGTACCATAAACCATACAATATTCCATCATAACCCAATCATATGTACAATTTAGTTCATGTGAATAATTTTTCCTGTATTTGCACATGGAGAAACTTTGTTGGATTACCAACCATTGAGGAATTTCACTAACCAATGTGAGACAACTCACCAATGATGAAAATGAGTGTTAAGGTACCGTAGTTCATCCTGACAGGTACAAATAAAGTTCTTGTTGTTGAATCACCTATAGAATCTAATATTTAAGAGATATTAACATATCCCCACTGCTGTCAACGAGAAAACATGCCATTGATGTATGTAATCCCTGAGGAACTATAAGAGAATATCTAATCTTGACCCCATATAAGGTTTTGATTTCAATGGGGAAAGACTTGTTAGAAGGAGGGCCTTAATGAATCCCCCATAATCTAAGTTGAGAATAAAACAATATTATTTAAAGAACCATACAAATTGAACTAACAACATGATGCAAAAAGTTTATTGCGAATTATTCCTACTAGATTCTTGTTTTAAGATAGAATGTGCCAAAAATATGGTTTTCACAACTAAACTTATTTTTATCTTATATATATATATATATATATATATATATAGATAAATATATTATTTATTTTCCTTTTTCCTTTTATTCCTACTATTTACATACATCTAGGAAAAGAAATGGTTTCAAGTACAAGTAGAAGCAAGGGAAGGACTCCCCATACTTACAATATACATATTTGATTGTTGTAAAAGATCATGAACAAATTCGTCTTTGGACATAGGTTTATGATATAGTCTCAATTGGTGACCATCAACCACAAAAGGAACTTTCTCTTCATAAATATCCTTAACCCATATTGATAGATTATCAAAGACAATTTCTGCCTCATATGGGCCTAACCACCATGTAGTAAGATTTACTTTGAAATTGTTGAATGTAGAGTCTTAAAGAGAATAGCCCAGTCATCTGACTTGAATTTATTCCTTCTAATAATTTTTTCATGCCATTTTTATCTTCTCTTTTGAATGAGGGTGGTATGTTGAATGGAATCCCATTGGATTTCATCTAATTCATGAAGCGGTTCCACTCTCTGCTTTTGGGAATTGGAGAGATCCATCCCCAACTGAACTGTAGTCCCGAGTGTCTTTACTTGTAATTCAATGGGAAGCGGAACTTGTTTCCCATATCATAAGGTGTGTGTCAAGTGGTTTTTCCTCCATGTGGTCATGTATTCCCAGATTATCTATGGGAGCCGATCTACCCAATCCTTATGAAGCAACTAAACTATCTTTGTCAAAATGGATTCTAGAAATTTGGTGGTGGACTCTGCCTATCTGTTGGCCTAAGGGTGGTAAAAAGAAGACTTATAGTGCTTGATTTGGTATTGTTGGATAATGGATTGAACAAGATTCGATGTGAACTGTTCTCTTTGATCTATTAAAGTTTATCTTGGAACGCCAAAACAAGTGAAGATACACTCAAATAGAAAATCAAAAACTGCTTTTTCATTAGCTCATAAAAGAGATTTAGTTTCTACTCATTTAGTAATGTAATCAGTGCAAACCAAAATATACCTTTTACTTTGTGACATGGAAAATATTGTCCCTTCAAAGTCTAGATCCCATATTTTGAAAGTACCCATGGCTAAAGTGACATCTCATCATCTTGTACCGGTTGTCCCATCTGTTGTATGCTATCACAACTCCTGATGCAGTTCTTAACATCCCTAAAGAGAGTGGACCAATCGTACCCCAGGTGAAGGACTTTGTAAGCAGTCCTCTTGTTAGAAAAGTGGCCTCCACATGGTTTTTGATGGCATGATTTCAGTATATCGAACATTTCATCTTCTCGTACACATATTTGAATGATCATATCCATCCCGGTATGGAAGAGAACTCATAAAATCCATGAGTAGGTGTTACTAATCCTGATAATTTTCTACTTTTCTTTAGGAGAGAGGGGTTGAGGTAACTTCCCTATGTCCAAGTAGTTCTCTATAGCTGCGAACCAAGGAGAGTTGGTAGACACAATGAATAAATTTTCATTAGGAAAATGATTGTCTATAGGACTTATTTCACCCTCATTATGGATCCTGGAAAGGAAATCTGCAACCATATTTTCTCTTCTAGGTCTATCTAACACAGTGATATTAAATTTCTACAGTAACAACAACCACCTAGTTATGCTTTCATTAGTAATTGGTTTTTTCATTAAGTACGTAAAGGAAGAATGGCCGGTGTGAATAAAGACTTCATAACTAGTTACATAATGTCTAAATTTGTTGATGCATGCATAACTGCTAAAAATTCCTTTTCAGTAACTATGTAATGGAATTAAGTGGGTGTTAGAGTTTTACTGATAAAGTAAATGGAATCTGAGAATTGATTTTCCTTTTTCCCCAACACCGATCCCAGGTCTAAATATGAATGATATGTGAAAATGTGAAAAGGGAGGTACCAATTTGGTCCCCTCAAAACCGGTGTAGTAGAAATTTTTTCTTTTAAAGTTTCAAAAGTAGTTTGACAATGTGAATCCCAAGAAAAATCAACGTTTTTGGTGAGTCATTTGAACATAGGTGCAACTACGTTGGTAAAATTTTCTATGAATCTTCTTACATATTTTTTATATTTTGGCACTGGAAGCTTTGTGATGACTTCAACCTTTGTTGTTTCCACCTTAATACCCACATAAGAAATATGGTGACCAAGAACAATTCCCTCTACTAATAACATTCGACATTTTTCATTACTTAGGGAAATGTTAGTTTCTTGAAATCTTATAAAAAAAAATTCAATATTTTCAACTGCTTATGTGAAATAGTCATCATAAAGAGTGAAATCATCTATATAAATCTCTACATAGTCATGAATCAAATAAAAAAATATACCCAATACAACTCTTTGGAATGTTGCATGAGCATTGCATAATCTGAAGGGTAGAAATATATAAGCAAATGTTCCCCACAAGCATGTGAATGTGGTATTGTTTGGGTCTTCTGGTGCAATCTGTATATGGTTATAACCACTAAAACCATCCAGAAAAGAGAAGTAATTCTTTCCTCTTAGATTATCCAAAACCTGATCACTGAATGGAAGGGGAAAGTAATCCTTCATATTAACCTTGTTATGTTCTCCGAAGTCTATGCAAATCCTCCATTTACCATTCTTCTTAGGTACAATTACAAGAGGTGGGACCCATTGGCTATCATAAATTGGATAAATAGAATTGGCATTAAGTATTTTTGTAACTTCTGTTTCATAATGTATTTAAGGGCATGGTTCATGCACCTCCGAGGTTTCCTAATAGTCCTAGAATTTTCCTGAGTATATATATGATGTATACAGGTGTCAGGGTGAATGCCTCTTAGCTCTTTATAGTCCCATGCAAATGCACCAGATTGTTCTCATGATACTTTATTATTTTATCTTGTTCATTTTGATCAAGTTGAGAATTTATGTTAAAAAAATTACCTAGACTAATTTCAATGGAGTTGCTATAGGTTTCTGAAATGGCATTAATGGTCAGTGCATATTTTGAAGATGACATAAAGCTGGTTAAATCACAATTTTCTTGAAAATCAACACTTAATATGTGATCATATGGAAAAGGTGATTAAGAGGATTGAGTACAATATGTGTTAGAGATTAAATGACTAAGCAAATCTTCTTTATTTTGATCTTTGAATTCTCTAGATTGTTTAATAGTCCAAATGGGTTGCACTATTTTTCCATCTTCATAAGGATATTCTATCCACATGGAGTTTTCTATTATGGGTCTTGATGGTGGATGTATGGTGAGTTTCTTAATGGATACTCCATTGGATATGGTCATTTGTTTGGATCTACAACCAATGAAAACATCAGATATGGCCAAACAAGGTCTTCCTAGGATCAAGGGATGCCCACCCATGCTAGAATTATATTGTATCACCATAAAGTATACAAGATACTCCCAAGAATCTAAGTTGACAATGATATCATCTAGCACACCTATACATTTGAATTAGGATCTATCTGCTAGCTCTATTATTGTGGGTGTGAGTCGAAGACTACTCAATTGCAATTTTTCCATAGTCATAGTAGTCATGATGTTGATGGAAGCCCCTATGTCAAATAAGGAATTCTCTATCGGAATGTTGTTTATATAAATGGTAACCATAGGATTACTCAAATCAACTTATTTTTCCATTAAGACCTTACTAGACATGAGTTTGAGTATCTACTATTTTACCAACAACTTGGACTATGGGGGGATCTTTTATCTTTCTTCCATGTTTCTTAATACATAATTCCCTAATGGTTTCTGCATAAATTGGTATGTATTTGATAGCTTGTATCAAGTGAATTTTGACACAAACATTCTTCAAATCGGTTTCTAGATCTAATTCAAAGTGAATGGGAGGCTTCTCTAAGGTTAATCTTTTCAGGTAAGGAGGAGCCTTGTATTGTTGGGGTTTCTCTAAATGTAAAAAGGAAGAGGTTAGCTTTATTGGGACAATCATATCATTGTGGAGATCATTATTGTATGGATGATTAGGATTTTCCTCCTTAGGTTCTTCTTCAATTATTATAGAATATTCTTTCTTCCGAAAAACTTTTCCCGATCTCATTTGAACATCTTCTAATGGCATTGGAGAGATCAAGTAGGTTAGAAAATTCTGTAACTCAATGTTGAGAACAATATGAGTTACTTTGTTATTAGGGTTAGGAATTGGTTGGGCATGTTATAGCATATTTTTCCACACCTATCCCATAGATGTTGTTAGTACCAATATTTTCACAACGGACAATAAGCAAGCCAATTGATTACGAGTGGAGCAGATTACTTGGTATCATGATACTTTGAGCTTAATTGAAAGGACAATGTATGAATAAGGTGGCATGGATGATCGGGAGGTTGAATATAGTGGCATTAAGAGATTGTCAAATTTGTGCCAGATCAAGATCCATATCGACGGTGGAAATACATTCAAGTCATGGAGATGCACGACTTTTAATCCGAGATTTCAAGTCTTGAAGGAAAACCGCCTAGACACGTGGAAGTCTTAGGCTTATTTAGGGCCCGAAAAGAAGTCTCTCAATACCACTTATAGGGATACCTGAAACCATCACATGAATACGATGATAAAGTGGCATAGTCCAAAGTCCATGCGGTATAATGCCGTAGCAAGGAAATGTCTCGTCATACACTACAAAGATGCTCGATTTTACAAATCCTCGAGATTCGTTTATGTCACAGATCAACGGGTCACGCGCGTTCAGCGTCCTCAAAGTGGTCAACCAATAAATCTTGCGCATGACCATGAATCCCAAACCACTCGTACATGTGTCTGCATATTAATGATTCAAGGCCTCAAAAGTGGTTTGAGAAAAACACTAAAATATGGCCCTGAAACCGCTCCTTGCAGTGTTGGCAAAAGGAAGGTAGTTGTCACCTCATGACAGAATTCTGTCAGACAAAGTGGTCCATGTGACATAAAGCTACCTCAGATCAAGTATATATCTTGATATGAAAGGGGATGAGATATATGGCTCAAATAATTTTAGGCTCTTGAAATTGCTCGACATTTAGCAAGCCCTGCATGACCCTGAATAAAAACTGCCTAATCCATGTTCTAGCTCCATTTTTATTCAGGGATCAAAAATTAGGATTTTAAAACAACTCCCATGGATCCCTAAAACCGCCTTATGAGTTTTCCTCCTTCAAGGTGGGCCCACCTAGATTTTACCCAACAGATATTGTTGCCGACATTTTGACAGCAACGGTCCCCGCGCATTAAAGACCCCTATGCCCCTAGCCTAAAGGACCAATATTTTGGTGCCACGTGTCCAACTCACTTAAGTCTCTCATTTTTTAAATCCCACTATATATGTGCATTCTTTGAATTGTTTGAACACTCATTCTTCTTCTGTCGCGAGCTCCTCTGCTTTTTCATTTCTGCACCAAATGATTCTTGGTCTATCCAGAACATTCATCATCCTCGCATTCACTTTGTAAGATCCACCATGGTGTCTTTCATAGACCTTGAAGTAGCCCACTCTGCAAGCTCTCTGCTTAACAAATAGGAGCACTTGGGGGATGATCACTTTGATATCCATGATCCCATACTGTCAATTCCCAATTTGCACGAGTTATCCCAAGAGGTTGAGGACTGTGCAAAAAAAGGAAATGATCCCCTTAACCTCTCGACCTATGGCTTGGCTAAAATGATTTTACCACAAGCCTAAGATTTACCAGAGTTGGTACAGTGGTGTGCATAAATATATGCGCCCGAAAGGAAAGTTGTTATCTCTCGGCTAGGATCAATTGTATGTCTAATTAAGAAGAAGCTCCTCATGTAGATGAAAGACTCGAAAAAGGACAATTCCAGATTCGAGTTTGATGAGGAGCTCATGGCTATGAAATTCAAGGAATTGTCATCAGCAAGTGAGGAAGTGTTCATTAGGATGTTAATACCCCCAGAAGCATACATGTCGGATACACAGTCTATGTTCAGTTTAGAAGTATTCTCACAGCAAGTTTGTCCTGCACTATCCATGGTATTCCATATCCTCAGTTATGATCAAGATTTAGTGATTGATGATGCCGCTTTGGGTTTTCTTTTTCTAATAAATTTATCACAACATGAGTCACCAATCAAGTTAGATATTGCGTCCTTCCTTTCTCAATCTATGCACTTACAGTTCAAGAATTTTGCTACCAGAAAGCTCTTCAGGTATACTTCATATTTTCTTTATATGATCATTTACCATAACAAGGAGTTTTTCTATTGAGAGTATCTTCAAAAGTCAATTTCCCAACCAAGTAGTGAAGCTTTTTCTGTGTTTGTGGATACCGTCATGACTCAAATGTATTCTATGTTATTTGATGCCCCTCCACCTAGAATATTCTGTAAGTGTAAGAACTTGCTTCAGCTAAATCCTAATGACTCATTAGGGGATTGGTTCTGCTTTGAAAATCATATTGATATTCGAGTCTATGGGGCATATCCGACCCCATATAAGCTACCTATATTCCCGACTCCTAGAATTTTTTCTTTGGAATATATTCGCCAGAGTTTCAATTGTGATGGAGTGCACTTCATGAAGGGTAATAGCCCTAGGACTTTCAAAGTTCCTAGTGAAGTGGGGCCTTTTAAGGTGAGAAGCGGGTCTATGCAAGTAGTGGTTGAAGAGATGCTGGTTACTTTTAACTTCTCTACAAGTTTTACATGTAAGTATGATCCTAAAGGGATCATATCTTGAAAAAGGAAGTATGCAAGATCAACAAAATATCCTCATGAGCCACATCCAATACTAGACAAGATTTCCAGCTTGGATAGTTGGGAACATTCCAAGCTGGCTTTGGATCCAAGCCAGTAAGAAATATCCCTAGTTATTCCCACTCCTCACAAAGTGGATATTTTGGGAAAAATTCCTACGTCCGAACCAAATTCTGATATCAACAAGGACAAATCAGAAAGTGTTGGTTCTTAGTCAAAGAAGTATAAATCCAAGAAAACATCTAGCACTGCACTACAACTAAATACAACTCCCACGTCACTGGAACTTGTCATTTTGGAAAATTTCCCCTCTGTGGAGTAATTTTGAGCAGAAAGGATTTTTGGGAACTGTGGAGCTGAGCGCAGTTCAGCTGAAACAATTTTGTATAAGTTTTTGGGATGCTGCGAAGTTGCACGCAACGTAGCATCGAAAGAGCTGTGAAGTACAGTGCTGCAAGGAGGCAGTGCTGCAAAGTGTCCAGTCTATGGAGATTCAACAGGGCAGAGTGTTGGACAGACGATGGCACGTGTTCTGGTTAGACCGTCGGCAATCTATTTTTTGTAAAGATGCTCCAGGAGTGTCGAGCGATGGGTAGGAGCAAATCGGGAAGAAAGTGACGGGTCACACACGCGAAAGATACCATTACCTGAACCAGTTGCACGATACCGTTAGAGGAAGAACGACTCGGTGAAAGCACCCTGTTGTCATGTGCACAACAGGAGGGCCGATAGTGATGTGAAGCAGGCGTGGAAGACCGCCACGATGGAATATTTGCTACCAGGAGCCAGCAGACCGGTTTTGAGGAAACTGTGACATTTTTGTAAACCTAAGGGATTTTGCCTGTGAATTGTAAAGACATGACCTACAGGCATGATCTATAAATAAGGCATTATTTTGTATGGGAAAGGGTTAACTCTTTGTTTTGGTTAAGCTTTGAATATTGTTGCATCTTTTAAGCTTAGTGCTATTGTAAAGGCTCTGCAGCTGAGTGCGCAGAGATCTATCCGAGAGAGAAGAGAGTCTGCAGCTGAGTGCGCAGACTAAGAACTATTGTACCCTTCCCAAAGACTAATTTAACAACAATTCTTGTGGACGTAGCCTCCATCCGGGGGGTGAACCACGTTAAATACTGTGTAGTGTGATTGTTTGTGTTTTGCACTGTTCATTTGCTTAGTATGGATGTTTAATGCCACAGTTATCTGTTATGTGATTGCTTTTATATGTATTCGCTGCAGGAATGATGGGATAATATGTTAAGTAATACATGTGTGGATGAATGTTAAGTATTCATCACTTCTAAGTCTTTGAATGCATGAATCTGTGGATAGTCACATAGTTAAGCACTATATTTGAGCATAGCATTAGAGCGAACAGTAGTATATGTTTTATTCATTTGCATGCAACATAACGATAATGACCTAAGTGTTGTCGAATGGATAAAGAGTGTTAAGTAAGATTGAACAGAGTTGATCAAGTCCTGGAGTGGACACACGGTCTAGTTGACGCACTACCCCATCGTGAGTGCTGCGAGGTAAGCTGTTAATAGCTTATCGCCACAACCCAGGAAATATCCAACACCGTGCAGTCTTTGGATGCTCTGGTCGCACAAGCACCTCCGCTTGCCAAAGTATCCGATGCAAAGTAGAGACTTCGCGCAGTTGGCTGTCCGCAACAAGATTCCTTTACCGCACTTCCCATCAGTCTCGTTTACACTCACGTCACCAAGTTGTTCAAAACCACCCAGGTCACATTCAATTTGAACGCATTCCCCTCTAAGGACATCATGGAACTTCATCGACAAACAGGTGAAGGTGTGTAGGTGGACATAATGCAGTATACAATGAGAAACAATAGGTTGCTGAATGTTGTCAATAGGTTGGAGTGGCAGTTGAAGAATGAAAAATCATCAAGTAAAGCTAAGTAGCTCAATATTGTTGCTTTGGAGCAAAAAATCACCAAATTAGTAAAAGACCCAAGTGATGCAGCCCCTATTCAAATCATGTTGAAGGAGAAAGATAAAGAGATTGCAGGTTTGAAGAAAAAGCTCAATATTCCCACTGTTGAGCACTCTCAAACAACTGAGATTCTAGAAATACACTCTGAATTGGACAAGACACTGGTATATAGCCATACACTCAAGGAAAAGATCATTTCTCTGGAAGGGGAAGTAGACGAAATTAAAAAGTAGAATCAAGATATTCTGCTTCAAAAGGAAGCAAGCTTGTAGGCCACATATTCAGCTGACCCAATAGATAAGCTTGCACGAGCGATAACAGAAATGAGGCTCAAAGATGCTCAATTGAATCATGTACAAGATCAGCTAAAACAAAAAATTGAAGATCTTAGGAGCTCTAATGAGAAGATAGCCAAAAGAGACATTGTCATTTATGAATTACAACAGTCTAAAGTGGACTTGTAGAAGAGCATTCAGGATTAGTCTAGGAAGCTAATGGGTAAAACACACATTTCATTAAATTTGGAATTAATGAGTGGACCTAGAATTCCAAAATAACTAAAAAACTCAATTTTTGTGATGTACATGGAATAAAATGTTCCCTATTTTAATGAAATATGTGTTGTAAGTATTTTCTCAAGACTACAAGGTTTGTGATTTGGGAACATATAGAAGGGCTCGGAATAGCTCAGTGGAGCCATTTTTTTATTTCACAAGAGGAGTGGGAAATTGATGAAACAACCTCTCAAGATTCTTGCGATATCTTGAATAATGTGGACAAAAAGACGGAAATAGAAAAGACAGTCATTGATTTATTAAATGAAAAAACCTTTGATGAGCTCCAAGCCTATGTTGTTCGAGATAGAAAAAAATCATCATAGAAGCTAAAAAATTGATCACAAAAGGTATGATGGATTAGAACATGGGTTACATGGCTAGCCAGTTGTCCCATGATGTCTGTTCTTTTAAATCCCTATTCAACAATGTGTTTCCACTAGGCCTCCAGTCTTTTTGGGATGGACATGGAGATTTGTACCATAAGGATCATTACAATATCATGATTTTAGAGGCACGTAACTTTGAAGTCCATCTGGAATATATTCATGGAGAGTTATACGGAAAGATAGTCATGGACAAGCTGCACCCATATTTTGAAATCCTCAGCCATCTTCAGACAATTTTCAAGTATTTTCCCAAACCCAATTTTGAGCATTATACGGAATCTGGATATGGAACTTGGGGAACTAAAGGTTTTCTAGTATCCATTGGGTAAAGAATGGAAAAGAATCACTAGATTTATCCAACTAAATTAGTTGGAAAGAGGCTCGACTACGCAGCCAACAACTGGAGCATCATCGTCGCAACATAATCCTCGTCCACCTCAGCAAGGAGGACCCCAGTCTCCGTCTCCAGCGAGTCAACATCATTTTGCCAGATAGACATTTTTGTAACAATATTTTGTTTAAATAGTTGAAGAAACTGAAAGTTGTTATTCCATAACAAATTTTTGTTGTAAATTTTGTAAAAGCCTAAGAGGCTATAAATAGATCAGAACAAATAATAGATAAGGTCGACTCTTTTTGTAAGAAGTGGAACTTCTGAATATTTTGGTTTGATCAAGTAATGGGAGGAGAACATTCAAGCTCCATCTTGCATGCATGTGAATTCTAAAACTCCAATATGTGCAATTAGTATTTCTTTCTTATGTATTTCCATCTCTTTCATCTTATTCTATATTTGACAAAGTTGACACAGGCCCTGATATGATTATCTTTAAGTGATATTTGATTCAAATATGGTTTTGGGTATCTTTTTATTTGTATGTTGTGAAGTATTCATAATATATGACCTAGATCTGATTGTATTATTCTTGTAAGGACTAGGTTCTACTTTGTCATTATTTTGTTATAACTACTGAATTCATTTTGCTCAGTACTTTTTCTGCAACATGGGATAAAAATTTACTTTTAAACAAGTACCTTTTCTCATGCCATTCCATTCACAAATTTTTCTCCAAGTTTACACTAACATACCATAAGTGTTTCCCACATTATGTAAAATATGATTATGGTTGTTCTCTGTATTTGTGACTAAATACGAATAACATGATTCTTGATTAAGTGTTGACAATAAGGATAAACTGTAAGAGACAAGATTATTGATGCCCAGGCACAGTTCTAAAATACATCCTTAGAACGTCTCTAGGACTAACAGATGCTATGATGGTCGATATTATCCATTTACCTTTTTTTCAAACTCCCTTTATCCCTGATCAACTATGAACAACAGTTATTCTTGGAAAATCCTCTTAAAAATATGTTTTCCAAGATGTACGCAACCTATCTATGTCTATCATGTGTACACGCAACCTACCTTTAGCTAGCTCGTATACATGTTTGTTCAAGAGTAAAAAATAAAATAAAGTTACTTTAGGGAAAAAATTACAATTTTGGCCATTCCCAACTATCCCAATCCCATAAGTAACTTCTCATAACCTCCCTAAATGCCTCCCCATTAGTATAAAAGAAAGAGGCATATGAGAAGGAATTTGAGGAACGAAGCATTGGAGAGCACCCTCATGTTGTTGGATTTCATTCAGATCTGGAATCCCTATTGTCCCTAGTCTACAAAAACCAGATTCCCTTATATGAAACCATATTTTCAGCCATTGTTGTGAGTATTTACTGTGCCAAAGAATTGAAGTGATTCTTTTGGGCATATCTCCTTTAGTGAACAAGATTGAGTGTGAAGGACTTGGGTGGAAGGACTCTGATCTAGGCTTCAAAAAAGTGCCACAACATGATTCATGTGATATCTTTCTGTAATTTGTTGTTCAATTTATAAAATAACTCTCTTTTCCGTCCAAATTTGAGTATTTTAATTTTAGTTTTGAATTATTGAATGTGGATGAGTAATTCAACAATCTATTTATAAAACTATCTTTTTGTAGCAGTAACTACTTTCTCGTCAATATTTGCAAATTTTCAGGTTTAGCATTGAAGTGTTGGTGAGAAGATTGGAACAATGAACAACCAAGGGATCTACATCAAATGATAGGGTTCCGAGTGAGTTTTTATTCTAAACCCTTTTATGTGTTTTACAAGAAATTTTTCATGCAAACTGTTTAACTTATTTTGTCTGAATGTATTGAGTTTCTTTTGGGTATCGCTCTCTGGTGGTTTTCCCAAAGACCACTAGGGTAGTTTTAATCTCCCGAAATAGAAATGATGACTCTGCTAGGGATTATTTATGTTTTGGGTAGTTGGGGATTTTCTATTTTTGGTGTGAATTTTTCTCTATTTTTTCTTCTGAAATTTTCTTATCTAAGTTGGTTAGATTGTCATCTTAGAATCCTTACGAGAACAAATCTTAGTGTAGGGGCACCAAAATTCTTGTTTTTTTCCTTTTTCCATGCATATCCGCGGGTAACAGTATCCATAGTCATGCACTTTTCTTGTAGGTTTCTCTTTTCTTCAAAAAAACTTGTTTTTTCCCATGTAAATGACCTATACACTGCAAAGTTGTGTACACATGCCCTACCTATGTCCAGTCCACATACATCCCTGATTTTTTTTAGTTTCTCTCTCCTGAAACTGGAAAAGTGAGTTGATGTGTATCTAAGTTGACTGTCAGGAAATTTAGTTTGTTGTTGTTTTAAGAAACCAATTTTTTTTTTGCAAATTAGAAACAAAAAGAAGTCTTTTTGAGTTTCAAGATTTTGCTCCCATTTTATGTTTTTGGACTTTTTTTGTAAAAGCTTTCAGCAGTCTGAATTCTATTAAAACATTTTATGTTCATATATGTACTTTCTTGTTTATATCATCACAAAAAATCAATATTTTTTTTGCTTTGTAAGTTTTATTGTTGATTGTTTTGAATTCGAAGAGAAGTTCATTGTGCTTCTTTTATTTCCATTTTTGTGCATTAAGTGAAGTTGATTGTTATAAGTTGATTGATACTTCTTTTTCCTACATTTCTAAAACAAGAAAGTTTGTTTTTCTTTTCAAAGAGAAAAATTTTACTTTCATAAAAAAAAAATTAAAAACAATTATTTTTTAATTTTCAAAAAGGAAAAAAGAAGAGTTTTTTCCTTTTTATGCATTTGTTTGTAGTTTTCAAGAAAATAAAAGAAATTAAAAAAAAAAACCTATTTTTTTCGGTTTTTTTTTAAATTTTAGTTTTTGAAAAAGAGAAAGGGTTGCTTTTAATTTTTCTTTTCAAAAGTAGTTTTATTAAAAGAACAAAAATTAAAAGAAAATTTTCTTTTGGAAAAAGTTTCATGCTTTAAAGAAGTGTTATAGTGCTTATTTTAGTTAAATATCAGTTCGCATTTTACGCCTCTATATCTTTAAAAGTGACTTTTATTTATTGTAAGTGTCGCATCACTAGTTAATTCACTTCCATTTCCTTGAGTAAAGAAAAGCCACTTAAAATTAACACTTAACTTAAAATCAAATAGAACTTTCTCTTTGGGTAGGATTCACCAATTTAGATTAGGTTGTAGGATCTTGGGATAGGTTATCAAATAACAACCTAAGGCCACTGTAAATTGTTAAACTTAGTGGTCTCTTTAGAAGGATACGAAGAAATCCAACACTGCAAGGGTGTGGCCGGGAATTTCCACTAACACCCGATTTAAGCATGAGGTCGTGTGAGGTTGAGTGGAGGGGAAAAGTAACCCCAAATACTTAAACCAAGAATTTGTGGGATTTTGTGTGTGTAGGGACATTTTCAATACCAAAATTTGGGCCCCATGAGGTGCTGGTACTATTAAGGTTTCGGTCTTAGCTACGCTGCCAATACATATGATTCCGACAGTCAACTATTCCCCCAGACGCTTATTGTGGATTGGTAACCATAGTATCTTTTACTTAGGGTTCTACACAGGTGAAGGTAGGGGGATTCCTACCAACCCCGAATAGATGTTGATCCAAACTGATAATATGCTTGGAGGGTATCCCTTTCCTTATGGGGAGACTTGCACCAAGAAGGACTATCAGCTGAGGCCTTGGTAACCATTCCTAAACCTTTGATGTTTGGTTGTGGGGCTTAATCAACCCACACTAGACTTCAAAAGGTTATCTATTTGTTTGGTTTGATTTCCTAGGACATTTTCTAGTGGTGTGCTCTTTTTTTTGTGAGTGATTTAGTTGGCCTCGGGATTTGATTATTTAAAAATATTTAAGTGTGGAATGTCAATCACTTTGTTGATCTAGGAGGATTCAAAGCCTTCCTCCAGTTACATTTGAACCTCCACTGCGTCCACAAAGGCACAAAACAAACATAACAGGCTCTTTTGAGCCTACCGGTTCCATCGATTTACTCAGTGAAACACAACCTACAATAAATTACACTTCTGTACCACATAACAGAGTTGAATATCTGTGAGCAAAAGGCTTTGTAAGACAATTGAAATCCCCTTTAAATGGACCCAACGATCTAGTATTAGTGCATATTCCAAGCGGTTCTGAACAAGCAATAATTTCTTATTGGATTAGAATAGGATTATTCATGGATGGTCTAGGAGGAATTTTAGGAAAGGCTCATACCCCCACTTCTTCTATTATCCCAGGAGGATTTCCCCTCCTCATGTTACTACTGAAATGTTAAATGTAACCATAGGAAGTTCATCTCCCGTGGTTACTTTTGGCACTGCATCCTCACCTACAGGTTCTCCGGTTACTCAGTCATTAAGTGTCATTTTGTCATCCTATTTCGGATCTATTTCCATTACATATAGTATTCCAGTGTTGGGTATGCCTAACTTCCCAAGTACTTCTAGTCCTTTTTTTTCAAATCCTACTATTAATTTCAATGGTTTTTCCACACCATTCCAAGGTTTCCCTTTGCATGGCGGTCATATTATCCCATCCTTTCCCTCTTTTGGGACTGGGCCTATCAAACCCGTTGGGCCTGTATCAAGTGTGCATCCTTTTATAGGGTTTAACACCTAGATGGGTGGTTTTCAATAATCCAAGATAGTTGCTAAGTCTACCCCATTTTCACTATTTACTGGGGGGTAGTAACTTTATACCATCAACTCGGAATCTAGTTAGGGGTAATTTTTTGCAGACCCATCCCAATTGGACTCAGGTAATTCCTACTGGAGGCAACCCTATGCACATTCATTGGAATCCTTTTTTAGAAGCAATAGTTGCACAAACTTTGGCAGGGGGAAACCCCTATCTATAGTTTGGGAATTTTGGTGGAGGGAAATTCCCACCCCAAGGTCCTCAACCCACTTCTTTTTCCTCACAACCTATTTTTTGGGAACTTTAAACTTTCCAAATCTATTGAAAATCATGAATGATCTGGTGTGTCACAATCCAAACTGGTCTCCGATCCCAACCAAGTTGCCATCAGAAATTCCAAGGTTTGAAGGCAAAGCTTGTAAGGATCCAGGATATCATGTTACCACTTTCCATATTTGGTGTTCTTTGAATTCTTTGAATGATTATTCTATTCGGTTGAGACTATTTCAACACACACTTACTGGTGTTTCCACAAAATGGTATATTGAATTGCTCGGTTCATCATTTCGTTGCTTTCATGATCTTCCAATAGTATTTCCAAAACATTTTTATCTTCCCATCAGGTATGATGTTAGTATTGAATTATTGTCTCATTTCAGGCAAAAAAAATATATTGTTGGCACGGGATAAGTCCGCAGGAAGTGCGGAAGCCGACAGGTGTGAATGGGTCAATCCACGAAAGAAGAACCATTCGCGGAGTTCGCGGAAGCAAAAGAATAGTTAAATTAGTTAGAATTGGTCATGTGGACCGTTTTGTAACCGAATAGAAGCATATAAATAGAGTAGGATTGTAAGCCTAAGGGCATCCAGTTTTGGAGAATTCATCCCATCTTTTGATCTATTTTGTATCAGGGACATGGTGTATTGACTGTTTCTGCGAGGTTCATTCCGCAGGATTTGATGAATGCATGAGGATGTTCGATTATGGTGCAATCTCTGTCTCTATCTTTATGCAATTATGAATGTGAATGTTTGCTACAAGTTTAGTATGTTGTAGAATATCTTTGATGTGAATATGCTATGGGTTTAAGAATTATTGTTGATGTGAATAAGTAGATTGAATATGTTTGTTATCTGTTGAAATTTGTGAATGACTTAATGTGCAAATCATGAATTGATAATATGTTGTAGAAGTTATAATCTCTGGTTTCTACAAGGGTAATGTGTCTTGAAAGCATATCCTCAACTCCAATGCAGAAACTTGGTTCCTGCAGCCCCCTTATCCATCTCGGGTGAGACTACACTTGCTCCCCGAGTGTTGCTGGAAAGGGTTACACCTTTCTGGGTTGGTGTGTAAGGGAGTTTGGGTTGGTAGTTTGTTGGCGACAGTGCGAAGTGAACCCCTGTCGATAGACGCCGCATCAACAAATGGTTCCATTGTTAGGACCCTGAGGAAGAGAAAAAGAGGATATGTTGTGGCATCCGATGAAACCGGAGATCCAACAGTGGTTTGATAAGAAGGTGGAGGAATTTGTAGGAAGCGAGAAGCGAGACCCTAAACAGACAGCAACCAGTTTCTTGCAGAAATACATTTATTCATATATCCATGAGATATTCTTCTGTGAATTCCCAGTGTTGCTGCACGACTGGCTAGTGTTGTTGACGTTCTGAAAGAATCACTGCCAAAATACTGAACCTGAGTGTTTGACCCCAAAGTTGATCCAACAGCTGAAGCAAGTCAATAATAAGGTAGCACGGGTTGTTGATTTTTGGGTGGATAGTATCCTTGAGGGATACATGACTGAGTTCGCAGTAGACACTATCAAGTCGTATAATGACGTCGAGAGGAACTTCTTCAAGGGACCGAGAGGAAGGTTTTTTTCATTGTTAAAATTGTGGATTAATATGCTTGTCTGTGAAAAGGGAATATTGAGGATGTCCTCCGACGAGTAGAAAAATCATTGTGCGGAGGTTGAGGGTATTGCATGAATGTGGATCTGATAGAAAGATGTGGGGTAGATGGACATAAGAGACGACGAGTATCTAAGAGAGGCTTACGAAGAGTGTGGTACCTTGAGGAGTGGATCGATATTCTGGAGTCCTGAGAAGAAGAGGAGGACTGAGAGAGAGTCTCCTGAGAGGACCGGAATGGAGGACTACAAAACAGGACCACAAGGGAGGAAGCGACCTTATTGCGAAGGAGACGTTGAACAAGCTACCCCAGAAGCAGAAGAAGGACAGATCGTAAGTTACAACATACCTTCAACCCCGCGCACTACAAATTTTATAGGAAGAAATACAAACTACTCGCAGAGTTTCCCTACGTGCAGTGGTAAGAGTAGCACTTCAGTAAACAATAGTAGTAGCAACGTTAGGATGGAAGATGAGGTGAAGATGCTTCTTTTCATGGGAACGGGACCGAGGATCCCGAACAATATTGGTTCATATGTGAAGTAGTCTGGACTGTCAAGCAGGTCCAAGACGAATCCATAAAAATGGGATAGATAGCGACGACCATTAAGGGCTGAGCGTTAGACTAGTTCATGAAGTTTACAAGGGTTCCAAGGGGAACACCAGCCAAGATGTTGGCGCAGGTCAGAACGATGATGATTGATGAATTTTAAAATCCAAAATCAAAGTTGTAGTATGTTACTGAACTCAAGGATATTAAGAAATTCTCGAATGAGTCGGTGTGGGAATTTGATCAGCAGTACAAGACATGGATAGCCAAAGTGAGCTTTTCGATAAATGAGCTGCAACACAAAGAGTGGTTCATCGCAGTACTGGTACCGCATATCCGTGGACCACTGATGTAGCAAAAATTAACGACACAGGTAGAAGCATTAGAGATTGCGATGAGGCTGGAGGCTTCACCAATCGACGAAGAAAGGATAGGAATGGATAGAGTCTAGGCGCAATTGGCCAATATAACATTTCAATTGGAGGATATCAAGAAGGGAAAAGAAACCCGTGGAGACATATGGTGCACCAGGTGCAAAGCTGAGCGACACCATAAGGACAATTGCCCAGAGTTCTGTGAGTATTTGCAGTCAAGGGCACCAAATCCCCTTCACTAAGGAGGCATGCCGTGGTGTCCTATCTATCAAACCAAAGGGCATCAACCTAAGGAATGTGTATATTTGCAAAAGATGGTGTCGAAGCCAACAAAATTGTACTGCAAATTCTGTCGATCGGTTGGCCATGATGAGAAGGACTACAGGGCCTATGACCTACTGTAAGATTAGACATCTGACACATATTTTATGAAGGGAGAAGAGCAACCAGCGGTGTAGCACCAACCGCAGTATATCCAGCCACAGCCGTAGTTCAACCAACCGCAGCAATACGATCAGAGGCAATACGAGAAACCACAGTGTGGGCACTTGCAGTATCTGCCACCATTGTATGGCCAACCACAGTATGGGAAGCCACAGTATCAACAACCTATTGTGGCCACAATAGATCCCATGCTTAGCTAAAGCACGAGAGCCCCATTTTTAATCAATTCGAAGGTATATGGGTAAGTTTCTCTTTGTAAATATGATTTTCGGTTTAAGATGTCTTTAAACATTACTACCCATGTACCCGTACTTCATTTTCGTTGCTTGATCTAGGTTTCCTCTAAGTGTTTGGTTTGCAAAAAATCTTTAATTTTGGACTATTTTGACATTTCTCTTGTCAAACCCAAAACCTGACATTTGGAGAACCCAAAACCCGAAACCTGAAAGTTTCGGGTAGTGGGAAATTGCTGTTTTCATTTTGGGATTTTCTTCATCCCGAAACCCAAAACCCGAAAGTTGCGGGTGCGGTATTTCATTTTTTTTGAAGTTTGTTTTACATAAACCCGAAACCCGACAATGTCGCGTTTCGGGATCCATGACTTTTGTTTGTGAGTTTTAATAAACCCGAAACCCGAAACCCGACACTGTCCCATTTCGGGATTCGGAAATTCATTTTTTACATTGCGTTTAATTGCGTTCCGAAACCCGAAACCCGCAACTTTTGGGTTGCGGCTTTCAGAAACTTGGTTTTAATTTGGTTGTATTTTTGAAACCCGAAACCCTCCAGTTTCAGTTTTTGGCTTTTAGGAGTGGTAAATAAAAAATTTTATTATGTTTTTGAACTTGATCCCATGCTTTCCATCAGTCAATCTCAGCCGTCCATTTCTCTTAATCCTACGTTCGTGATTTAATTTGGGTAAATTGATAAATATAGGTTTTTATTTATTTTTCTTTATCATTTTTACTCACTGAATTACTCCGCTAAGCTGATTTTACTGTGAATTTGGTTGCTAAGGGTCGTTATTGC
The DNA here is from genome assembly GCA_027924585.1 of Larix kaempferi. Taxonomy (NCBI): domain Eukaryota; kingdom Viridiplantae; phylum Streptophyta; class Pinopsida; order Pinales; family Pinaceae; genus Larix; species Larix kaempferi. Next base: position 5,751,378 of record BSBM01000203.1, on the reverse strand, counting down.
TGGTCTTTCAGCTTTTTCTAGGATTAGTAATTTCCGTTGCTGTATATTATGTTTAGAAGTTTGGTTATTTTGGATTTTGTAATGGTTGTTTTTGTTATTTAATTTGATCCTCCCAGGCTTTGCAAGTTACACCTTTTCAATCTCCGCATTGTGGCTCTAATCTTTCTATTAAATCAGTAATCTGCATTTGATCTCGCAGGTGAAATCAGGCCGCCATTTTATGTGCTCAAACTCCTGTCTTGGCCATTTTGCAGTCATCTCTTTCACCACAACTCCCATTTTTATTTCAAATCCAAGGTTATGATTGTTGATGTGAACAGAATTGTAATGATGAGCTTTCACATGTTTTTTTAATTCATGCAAATTTCGATTGGATTTGTACTTCCGCATGGATCCAGATCCGGTTAGCACATATTATAACTCATTTCGTTACAGTTTGCATGATTGCAGGGTCCCAATCGTAATAATTTGACCATTGTGACCGGCTCTGCTCAATCATTTGACATTCTATCAATTGGCCTTAAATTGGCAACGAATATGAAAGCCTTCAGTTTGTCCTTTATATTCTGTAAGAGGAAAATTTTGCATGTTTATGTTGTAAGTTTCTTCTTGACATATTTGGTATGAGAAATATGCAGACAAGAAATAAATCCCTTCATGCATGTTTCGAGAATGAAGAAATTCAGTCTTTGCTGTATCAAGAACCTTTGTCACCACCTTTTGATGCAAGTATTCTTGATTCAAGCAGCGATAGCGAACAAGAGGATGTTCAAGTCCCGTCTGTCTGTATACGATTCCTAGAGAGGAAGGAAAAGAAGGTTTCTGAAAAGCCAACTGATCAATATGATACTGTTATACGAGATTATATAATCAATGAATAATATGATATCCCTCCATTTTCTTCTGACGTGGACCCTTTAACGGATTTCTCTGTTTTTGAGAACATAGTCACTCATCCAGAAGTCCCTGCGGTGAATTCTTTACAAACCGAATCATCTGTTGCTGATAATGAACAGGTTGGGGCAGAATTCTTGATTATGATGTGAGGATCTTATTAATTAAGGAATATATCTTTAAGAATCTCTTTGAAAGGTGGAGGAAATCATGGAGTCCGAGAAATGGCAAGGTTTCTTGGATCACTATTTGGAACAGACTCATTACTGATTTTGGAATCCCTATTCTGTAGGATTCTCTTTTGTACTTTGTTGTAGTTTAATATTTAAGGAAGAATACCTCTCGAGGAAAAGAGGTTGGAATTTTTGGAATTGTAATTCAACAGAAGATAAGACTGAGGATACTCTGTGGCCAGAGTCATTGTAATTTTGGTACAAGGCATCTTAATACAGTAATGTCATCTTTGGATCCATCTTCTGATTATCACTTAAATTTCTTTAAGGATTTTTTATTTTATGTTCCAGATTGTCATCCGTTATACATATGATCTCTTGTTAGATACTTAATGAATACATAGATCTATTGTATTGGTTTTTCTATATAACTGATGTGTGTATGAAAATATTTGATTAAATTTCTTTAATTAAATACTTTCTTTATCGATTTCTACAATTGATCAGATATATATATATATTCAATCATTATTGATTTTTCAATCAACAAAGAGATAACAGGTTATATCTTGATGGTCTTTAAGCTTGGATTATCATTGTTTAATTTTCATTAAATAAATCATAATTTAAGTCAACAAATATCTCATCTAAAAGCATTTTTGTTAAAGGTGATAGACTATTTGTTCTCTTACACCTCAAGGTTGATCTGCATAAACACCAAGCTTTTCACTTTAGAATAGATATGACTTAAGATTAGGTTCTTTTTCTAAATAGGTTAAGTTAGAATTGTTCATTGTTTCCCATACCCCTTTGTTTCCCTAAATTGGGAAACTGATCTTATTGATCAAATCATTTACTCATAGAGTGCCAGCGGAGGCCGAATATCTATGGGTGATTACCACACCAAACAGCTCGAGGATAGAATTACCCTTGCATAGGGTCTTTCGAAGCCTTTGGCTGGGTTTTCATCCCCTATTGTGTGCCTTGGAACCCATTCCAGCACCTTGCACTTACCCTACACACCCAAGGCATCAACACAACCGTAGTACGGGAAGCCACAGTATCAACCATATGGGACACCACACAGAGGTTTCAGGGGAGGATTCTGCGGACACCCAGGCACCAGTATGGTACATGGAGAAGCTGCTGGACGGGGAAGAGGGAAAATCACCTGTTACAATTGTGGACAATAGGGGCACTACCAGAGGGATTGTCCAAACCCAGTTCCGCAATGTAGTTATTGCAGTGTTGTAGATCACAGTGTAGAGGACTTCCCTCAACTCATTATGAAATGGCAGACTAAGAATCCACCCCAGTACCAGAACCAAAATAATCAAAACGCAACATTGGCCATGTAGATGATATCGACGGAGGCTAGAAGTATCCATGCGATGGTTGGAATAGTGACACGAGGAGGAACGGTGACAGGAGGCAACAGGTCACACACCAATGTTCGACCAACACAAACACAGCGGAAGCAGGTTACCTCTGACGTGGAAGCCGAAAGGGACGTCGTCTTGAAGGCACAGAAGGAAATGAGGAATAGGAGGCAATTACCTCTTCAGGAAGAAATCTACGACATGCCACCGACATTCGACTCGACGAAGTCATGGAGGAAGGAAAACACTCTAAAGGCCTTCTTGGAAAGTTTCCTGGAGTTGGTGAAGGACCCGGACGCACTAGAAGAAATAGTTGGTCTACTGCATCGACGGGAAGGTGCACATCAGGAACAAAAATTTAATCGCATACATAAGAAGAAGACAAGAAGAGAGATGCGGATGTCAACACAAATTGGAGCATTTGATGTCGACTCCATTATTCTGGATTTGGGTTCGGATGTGAATATTATGACCAAGAAGAAGTGGGAGACAATGGGAAAGCCATGGATGACCTGGTCACAGTACAGTTGTGACTAGCAATTCAGAATAAGGTCACTCCACTTGGTCGGGTATGTCAACTCCTAGTCGAAATTGAGGGGCTCGGGACGTATGCTGATTTTGACATCATTGAAATCGTTAATGACACCAGTCCCTATCCGATACTGTTGGGGATAGACTGGGCCATGTAAAACAAAGCGATTATCAAATTTAAGAAGAGGACAATGTCATTTGAGAATCGTGAGATGAGAGTCATCGCACCATTGGATCCTGCGGAAGGGATGCGCTATGTGGAACCAGCCAGAGATGAGTTTGCGGAAGGGTGGAACAGTTTGTATAACATATATGAGGATTACATTAATCCCACGCAGATGGACAATTAGGATGGCGCAACACCAACTCGACATCATCAAATTCAGATGAGGCCCTTGAAAATTGGCAAAACTGGTTACATGAACTATCCTTTAAAAGATGTGCATAGGTAATGTAGTCACTGCGAAGGATAGCCACGAAGGAATACGTGTTACCTATATATGAGGGATTTCCTAACTTGGGAAAGTTTCTCATGGAGTTTGAGGAAAAAGTGGAAGAATCGCAGCGTCTACTGGCCCTAGAGGAATCCTTGAAGGCTACTCCTGCGTGATGGTGAGCGACACATAAATCAAACATCACAACTTGGCCACTATGTCGACGCCTCATGGAGGTTTGGTTCGGTGAAGGTGCGGGGTATGACCAAACAAGGTATGGCGGATGAGGTGACCCGAAGGAGCATCTGAATGCTTGTCAACACCAATGGGGATCAAGAGAAAAGCAGAAGTGGGTACAGTCATTCGTACACACATTGGATGAAGTACCGCAGAGATGGTATGTCGTAGCATAACTGCAATGCGAGATGACTTCTTGGAATAGCTTACCATTGGCTTCAGCCAATCGTTTTCTTTCTCAGACGACAACCATTCATCCACACTGCACTCCAAATGATCTGCGGAAAGATATTTGAGGCATTACCAATAGGACAACCAGTGGCACTTCAATGGACTACGACACCAGAGATGTTGATGGAGTGTTACAACGTACCGGAGAGCCCGACGATGAGGATGATCCCAGGGCTATATATGTGCCAGAATTGGAGGGTAGTCGCAGCATTTAGGCACCAAGAATACCGTCAGACAAATTTCAACAACCATTGAAGATCAAGAAGGTGAACATTGGATCGGAGGAGAACCCAAAGTTCGCAAGCATTGGCGACTACTGGGACGAGTCGACCATTGTGAAGATGACTGACTTGCTACATGAGTTTCAAGATTTTTTTTCAACAAAATTTTCAGAGATGAAAGGCATTTTTAGAGACTTAGAGGAAATGAAGATCCTCCTGAAACCCGATGCGAAGCCAGTCAAGTAGCGGCCGTATCGATTGAATCCACGATACAAGGAACATGTGTAAGATGAAATTGAAAGAATGCTCGAGGCTGGCATTATAGAACCTGTGGAAGAATCAGAATGGATCAGCCCAATGGTTTTCCAGGATAAGAAAACTGGTGAAGTACAAATATGCATCGACCTGAGAAAGGTGAATGATGCCTACCTACATGATCCGTTCCCGACCCCATTCACGGATGAGGTGCTCAAAGGAGTAGGAGGTCAGGAGATATATTCATTTATAGACAGATTCTTTGGATACCACCAAATCAAGATTGTGAAAGAAGATCAACACAAGACTACATTCGTCACGGAGTGGGGATGCTTTCAGTACATGGTGATGCCATTTGGATTGAACAATGCTCCAGCGATTTTTTCCAGATTAGTGGTTGCAGCGTTCAAAGACTATATTCATAAGTTTCTTACCGTTTATATGGATGACTGGACAATATATGGATTAGTCAAGGATCATGTTGCGAACTTAAGACTAATGCTGGAGCGATGTCGACAGCACCAAATTTCCTTGAACCTCAATAAGTGCATCTTTTGTGCTCCTTTAGGAATCTTATTAGGACACATTGTCTGCAGAGAAGGAATGTTGGTAGACCCGGCGAAGATTGCCATCATCGTCGACCTCCCACCGCCAACGACAGTCAAGGAACTACGAGCAACGTTGGGACACATGGGATACTATAGGAAATTCATTAGAGGATATGCATCCATTGCGGCACCCATGGAGAAGTTATTAAAGAAGGATGCTAAGTTTGAATGGAACGAGGAATGTCAGAAAAGCCTGGACATATTGAAGGCGAAGATGGTTGCAGCACCAATCCTCGCATTTCCAGATTGGACAAAGGAATTTCACGTGCACGTCGATGCGTCGTCAGTCGCACTAGATGTTATCTTGGCTAAACCAAGACCAAGCGACATCGACCACCCGATAGCCTTTGCAAGTAGAAATCTATCTACTGCGGAGAAGAACTATACAACCATCGAGTGGGAAGGGTTGGCGATGGTATATGCTTTGCATAAATTTCGGCATTACCTCTTAGGGGGCCACTCCAAGATGTTCACCGATCATTCCGCACTGAAATACTTGATGAACAAGCATGTGTTGGGGGGGGGGGAATTTGTCGTTGGTTGTTACTATTTCAGGAGTTTTATTTTGAGATCATCGTAAAGCCGGGATGATTGAACGCAGGACCTGATCACCTTTCACAGATAGAGTCAGGAGAAGAACCAAGGAGCATCGACGAAGGATTACTGGATGCTCAGTTATTCAGGGTTGGCACAGTCGATAACCACTGTGAGCAAATCATTCAATTTTTAGAAATAGGGAAGGTACCGGCTGAGTTCACTAATAATCAAAAGAAGCAGCTAGTTGTCCGAGCTATAGACTTATAGTTAATTACCGGGGAATTGTACAAAATGGGCCCAGATGAGATTCTGCGATGATATGTCCTTTCGCATGAACATGAGAGGAATCTGTCGGAAGCTCATGATGGGATTGCTGGGGGACATTACGGTGGGCAAGCAACTGCTAGGAAGATCCTTTGAGCAAGGCTGTGGTGGCCAACCTTGCATGGTGATGCTGCAGACTATTGGCCAAGAGCTTCGATGTATGTCAATGAACCAGGAAGCCCTCACGACAGGATGAAATGCCACTAGTACCGCAAGTGACGTTGCAGGCCTTCGACAAATGGGAAATTGATTTTGTGGGACCCATCAACCCACTTGGGAAGAGAACACGGTCGCACTACATCATCACTGTGAAAGACTACCTAACGCATTGGGTGGAAGCTGCACCAGTAAGAGAGTGTTCTGCTGTGAATGCAGCACAGTTCCTACTCGACAATGTGTCTCCAGGTTTGGGTGCCCAAAAGTGTTGTTAGGTGGCCAAGGGACGCATTTCGTTAACCAAACGATTGCAGAAATGACAGAAAAGTTTCAAATCCAGCACAAGAAGAGTACTCCTTACCACCCTTAGGAAAATGGGACAGTTGATGCGTTTAATAAGGTATTGGAGCATGCACTCACCAAGTTGTGCAACGCGAACCGCGATAACTGGGACTTAAAAATTCCAATGGTCCTTTGGGCGTATTGCACCACATGCAAACGAGTGACTAGCCAAACTCCATTTAAGCTCATTTATGGCCAAGAAGAAGTTATGCTGATGGAATACATTGTACCAAGATTGCGCATCGCAGCAGCGATAGGGATGAGCGACAATGGCGCAATGGAGGAGCAGTTGGCGCAACTGGTACAACTCGACGAAGATCGATTCATTGCAAGGTTTCATCAGAAAGTGGAAAAAGGCCGACAAAAGGCATGGCACGACCACCATGTCAAAATGAATCACTTTCAGAATGGGGATACAGTTCTACTATATGACAGTAACTTTGTGAAACACTTGGGTAAGTTACAAATGCACTGGTTAGGACCATACATCATAACTTTCGTCACCGACGGAGGTGCACTGCAGTTACAAAGTTTGGATAGAGTGTTGTTACCTAAATTAGTCAATGAGAATAGGTTGAAGCCTTATCACCATGATCCAACACAGAGCGGCTGAGCACCAAAGGTGCAGAGGAAAAAAACATGGTCATAATGACAAACAGTGGAAGCATGCTAGATGCTTCGCATGATTGGCACGTGGAAGGGGAAGCATGGCCATCCGGGCTGCGTTCGATGCTTCCCACGATTGGCATGTGAGGAATCAAGTCTAACCATGAGCATTGCGGATCAACCTCACCAGAAGATGGAAAAAAGTTATGATGACGGGACCAAAAGATTATGAGAAAGGATTTGTCAATGATTACAAAGTCAGGCGTCAAGGACACGACGAACAAGCATAAAAGCAAGTGCAGAAGGCTAGCTGAGAAAGGAAGTATCTATCATTCAAGAGGAACCCATGCTGCAAGTTGTTCAGGAAGATATTTAAGTTAGGAATTCCAAGGAAGCTGTGGAAATGATCCATTTCATTTCGTGCAGTAGCACCCTAGGGGAATTGAGGGCCATAACGACGAATGTGCATGAGCAACCATAGAAGGAAGTTGCACGGACACTCGGGAGGAACAGAGACAAGGTCTCAACCGAGATGTCTAAGTGTGTGGTGATAGTTAGAAGATTCATGATCTTTGTGACCACCAGAATGCCAAGGGTAGTGGCCCCCTGGCCCTAGTAGGAGGAAATCTAGGGTGTGAAACAGATGTGCCGGAGTAGTCGTCCTGTTTCCCACCTTGTCGACGTTGATGAATTTATTTCCAGTATGGAATGAGTGTGGAGTGAGCCAGCAGATTCCGAATAGGTTGATGATCAAGGTTTCCAGAGACTGGAGGATGATTTCAAGAAGTACATGACAGTGAACCAGAGATCGACGGGTGAAGTTGAAAAGTACACAACAACGAGCTCCATACAACAAGAATAGTTTTAGAAGTAGAGTACAGCGAAGGATGAGTACCAACCAGTAGTGTCCAGCTAAGGTGGATCAGGTACCAGCCACAAGTTTGTGTTGGGGGCCTGTTGGCACAGGATAAGTCCGCAGGAAGTGCGGAAGTCGACAGGTGCGAATGGGTCAATCCGCGAAAGAAGGACCATTCGCAGAAGCGCAAGAATAGTTAAATTAGTTAGAATTGGTCATGTGGACCGTTTTGTAACTGAATAAAAGCATATAAATAGAGTAGGATTGTAATCCTAAGGGCATCCAGTTTTGGAGAATTCATCCCATATTTTCATCTATTTTGTATCTACAACATGGTGTATTGACTATCTGTGCGAGGTTCATTCCGCAGGGTTTAATGAATGCATGAAGATGTTCGATTATGGTGCAATCTCTGTCTCTATCTTTATATGATGATGGATGTGAATGTTTGCTACAAGTTTAGTATGCTGTAGAATATATTTGATGCAAATATGCTATGGGTTTAAGAATTATTGTTGATGCGAATAAGTAGATTGAATATGTTTGTTATCTGTTGAAATCTGCGAATGATGAATTGATAATATATTGCGGAAGTTATAATATATGGTTTCTACAAGGTTAATGTGTGTTGAAAGCATATCCTCAACTCCACTGCGGAAACTTGGTTCCTGCAGCTCCCTTATGCATCGTAGGTGAGACTCCACTTGCTCCACAAGTGTTGCTGGAAAGGGTTACACCTTTTTGGGCCAGTGTGTAAGGGATTTTGGGTTGGTAGTTTGTTGGCGACAATGCAAAGTGAACCCCTGTCGATAGACGTTGCGTCAACATCTACCCACAACTTGGATCATATCCAAGAGTGGAGTAGACGGAAGACACTGATTAAGGCCAACATTCCCCTCGCATTTATGTTAGAATGGTTCATTACATTCTCGTTTCCATATATATCCAAGGATATTTCCACCTCAAGGGTAACCACTGAATAAGAAGCCATATTTAAGGCCTGAAAGTTAGATCTAATTTACTCTAAGTCTAGGATCCTTTACGAGATTATCCTGGATGCATCTAGATCTAGTACTAACCCATCCAAATCAAAGGTTGGACCACATGTTGATGGAATTATTCGTTCAATTTTCAATAGTGTTGTTGTAGTTGTCAATAATCAAATGAAAATTTTGTCATTTTAGCCTTCAATAGCTAGTGCAATTCCTACTTCCCCCTTTCCTTCCCAAACAACTTATGTACATACTTTGCAGGCAAACCAAAAAGGAAAACAACGACCTAGTGAGAAGAAAAAGAATAACAATAAAAAAGGAGATCCTAATAATGATAAAAATCCAAACAAACTAATATTGTTGGTGGGAAAAAGATGTTAGGATATCTCATCATTCAGTTTTGTATTTTCATGCACTTTTGCATGCATGCATCCCAGTCACCAGTTTGATGCCTCCAGCACCTTATCCCCAGTTTTCCAGCACCCGGGAGCTTCTTTCCTTGTATTTTTAGCCCTCCTAGTGAGGAAGGCGCCCACTTCTCACCTACCACCTGAGAAAGGCGCACTTCTTCACCTACCACTCAATTCACTTCAGTTAGTTAGTTGTCTTTCCTTGATTTAAGGCTAGATTGACTCCTAACTGATTGTATCACTCCATTGGACCCCCAGTGAGATTATATTTCCTATCTTGACTCCAGTTATCTCCTCATGCGTCCTCCCCCGAGCCTCCTTCATTCAGTTAGTGCCTACATGTGCCAGTTACACCTACCACACTCAGTTAGACTCAGTTTGACACTTGGTTGACCATTACTTGTGCATTGATGACTCCATTGATCTGATGATGAGGACTCCTAGTTGGATCCAAGCTATTCCATGAAGTATATTCGAATGACCTCCTTGGTTAATTCGAATTGCTCAATCATTGTTACTGTATTGTATTGTATTCTACCATTCTGAGTTCAATAGAGCACTGCTGCAAGCCTTTTGCACAGTTTACACTTATTTTATGAGTTTCATCTTTGTAATTGATTTACTTGTTCAATTAGATCTGTTGTGCTTAATTTCACATGGTATCAGAGCCATGGCATGGAAGAGACTACTTTTCTACAAGGATTATTCATGAAGATTGAGCAATTTTTGCTCACTTTGCAACAGTTTTCCGCAGTTGCAGCTATTGCTCCATAATGGTTCTTGTTTGCTTGTGATTTGCAGGTTTCTTACTTCTTCCATTTGCATTCGCTATTGCAGAGATGGAATATTCTTCTTCACAAAATATTCTTACTCCATTCAACTATGATGAATGGAAACCAAAGATGATTGCATGTTTCAAGAGACAATGTCTTTTTGATGTGTGCATTGGTATTACAAGAGATTTTGATTATGATGAAGAGGAGAATGATTGGCTAAATGATTGTGATAGAGATTTTGGGACAATATGTCTTGCTATGTCTCTTTGTATGCGCTGCCTCAGTACTACTGCTGAAAATCCAAGAGATCTATGGGCCCAACTCAATGAATTTGGAAATAAGGAAGAAGAGGATAATGCTAGCCTTTTGGAGAACAAGCCCAATGATACCTCCTTATGTGTTCTCTCCGATTATGTATCGGCCTCAACCATTGTTCAAGATGAAGAAGAAACTGTAGATTCAACACTCATTTTCTCACTGTCTTCTATTTCAAATTTTGATCAAGAAAAACTAGCTCATACTCTAGAATCTGAAGAGGTTCTTGAATCCTCTCTTTCACATGAGTTTGACAGTATGCAAAATAATGATCTACTTGATGTTTTGGAGGTAAAATTTAATTTTGGAGGTGAAGCATTCTCCCTCCTTGATTGCATGCCCCCTATATACTTATGTTCTATCTTTTGCACAGTTTACACTTATTTTCTGAGTTTCATCTTTGTAATTGATTTACTTGTGCAATTAGATCTGATGTGCTTGATTTGACATGGCACCCCTGTTGGTTCAAAGGAGATCTCAAGAAACCATTTGTCAAATCTTGGAGCTGATTTAACTTCCACTGATAAGAAGTGCAAGTTTCAATATCTATTTGATCCAATTGGAGCTATTCCTACCTCACTTGGTTCGAATCATAGGTTCCAGGATCATCCTTATATTTTCCTATTTGTTCTCACCATTTTCGGTATGAAGATCAAGTTCATAAAGTCTCCACATTCGCTTGCATCCACTAATGGAGAATTCAAGCACATGTTTTTGGAGCATGATCCATTTACTCCCAAGAGTAAGATACCTCCAGACATATCTACTTGATTTTGGAGCAGTTAAATCTTTTGGTGTGTTACAATCCATTCTGAGGGGGGGGTTTTTCCCATGAGGTTTTCTCCATTTCCTCGGTTCATGAACTATTCTTTATTTGGATTATTTCTATATTGGGGTGACCTTTGGTCTCAGTTACCAGGGCCCTATTCTTTATTTTTTACATCATAGTATAGCTTGAGGGGGGGTGTTAGGATATCTCATCATTTAGTTTTGTACTTTGCATGCATCCCAGTCACCAATTTGATGCCTCCAACACCTTATCCCCAGTTTTCCAGCACCCGGGAGCTTCTTTCCTTGCATTTTTAGCCCTCCTAGTCAGGAAGGCGCCCACTTCTCACCTTCCACCTAAGAAAGGCGCACTTCTTCACCTACCACTCAGTTCACTTCAGTTAGTTAGTTGTCTTTCCTTTATTTAAGGCTAGATTGACTCCTAACTGATTGTATCACTTCATTGGACCCCCAGTGAGACTAGATTTCCTATTCTGACTCCAGTTAGCTCCTCATGCGCCCTCCACTGAGCCTCCTTCATTCAATTAGTGCCTACATGTGCCAGTTACACCTACCACACTCAGTTAGACTCAGTTTGACACTTGGTTGACCGTTACTTGTGCATTGGTGACTCCATTGATCTGATGATGAGGACTCCTAGTTGGAGGCAAGCTATTCCATGCAGTATATTCGAATGAACTCCTTGGTTAATTCGAATTGCTCAATCATTGTTATTGTATTGTATTGTATTCTACCATTCTGAGTTCAATAGAGCATTGTTGCAAGCCTTTTGCACAGTTTACACTTATTTTATGAGTTTCATCTTTGTAATTGATTTACTTGTTCAATTAGATCTGCTGTGCTTAATTTCACAAAAGAAAGAACATAGGAAGGTTAAATTTCCTTGCAAGATTTGCAAAGGAGATAACCTAAATCATCAATTCCCTATGATGGAGGAAACCAGGAAGCTTCTAAATCAGAAACAGCAGCAGCCTGTTATTCTGTCCCATCCTTTTCCCTAAGGACAACATTTATCTTTTGTCTCTTCCAATCATACCATAAATGCGCAAGGGGGAATCCAAAATGCTCCCTCTCATCAATCGTATATTAATATGATCAAGTCTAACGTTTCACTATCAACTAGGTCTAAGTATTATGGAAATACCAAGTCTTCGACTAAAGGAAAGGAAGTTATGGATCCATGAAAACTTCTTTTAATAGATAACCCTATGGTATAGACTTTTCATCATGTGCCTAAAGGTGTTTATAAGAGGGAATTACCGCATCGTACAACCCTAATGCTAGAGCTTCCCCCAACTACTCCATTGTTTAGGACTAGACACATTGTTCCATGTTAGCTCTCAAGGTTTTACAAAGTTTCATGTCACAAAGGGATGTTTTGTTAGCATCTTTAGGAAATCCCGATCCTTCAAATGGTCGTGTTGTTAAATTCGATGTATAGTAGCAACAGAGAAGTGTGTTGCAGGCGTACAGTTGAATTGGGAAACATTCCTAGTGAACGAATTCTTGGAGGATTGCATAGATGTGCAAGAAAGAGGTACACCATTCCATTATGATTTTTTGTTGATTTTAATTGCATTGCTTGCATGGAGGGAACCTGAAGATTCACAATTCATGGATGTGACGAAGAATCCATGTCTGGCACCCAAATATGCTAATTTGTGGCATACCAACAACAAAAGGAGGAAAATTGACAACAAAACTACATTCTTTGTCTATAATGAAGCTATCTGGGATATCATTAAGACAACACTATAGTCCAACCACAAACAATTGAAATGTACAAAGGCATTGTGTGCGCTTTAAATCCGATATGCACCATATGTATATTCATGAAAGGAGGGATCCAGATGCATAGTGATTAACAACACTTTTTACACTGACGGAGCAAGATGTTATCCAAATCATGAACGATTGGGACACAACATGGAGAGTCCCAGTCCCAGAAGAGGAACACGACTAGGAACCAGACCAAGAAGAGCAGGATAAAGATATGGATGAAGAGAAGGATAAAGAGACATAAGAAGAGGAAGAGGAAGAAGAGGAACAAAGGAATGGTGCAGGGGGAACAATGCAGGAGACTGCACCAACAGTTTGAGAAAAGAGGAAGGAGCAGACTAAGGAAGGGCCCTCAAAGAAAAATAAGAAGAGGAAAGCAACAAAAGAGCAAGTTGTACAGTCATTGATGGAAGACAAATTGGACAATATTGATGAACAAGTCAAGGAAGCAATAGAGGAAGCCTTGGATAAAGTGGCGTAGAAACATGAGGAAACGTGGACAAGCATGCAAAAATAATTAGCCGCATTGTATCAAGTTTTGGAAGCAAAAAAAATAACACCAAGTAGATCAAAGGAAAAACACATAGAGAGTATGAGACCAAGGCAGACGGTCTCACAGCCATCAGTAACATCAACTGATCACAAAATTTTGAAGATAGCACCAAGAGCGTTAGAGTTCCCTACAATAGATATGAAAGTGTGCGCAATAGCGGTAAGTTCCATTGAGTTGGTGTTATTGCAGATACCAATAGATATGTTGCATAGATTGCATATGGGTGCGGCATAGGAAATATAGTTGCGTGCAATTGCGACATCAATAGAGTGGACCAAAGCAAATACAACTAAGGAAGCGCTGCAAGAAGAAAATAATAAGTTACGCAAGGAGAGAGAGGAGGCTACATAGAAGAATGAAAAGATGCAGCAAGAAGTAGAGAGAATATACAATACTATACCGGAAGGACAATTAGAGGTAAATATTCAAGTCGAAGAAAAAGTAACGAAGATAAGTGAATTCATTTAAGGATTTCGTGCAGAGATTGTGGACTTGGAAGCAAGATCGGCTCCAAGTATTCCACCAGAGGAGAGACATCAAAGAGAGAAAACAACCAATGTAACAACAATAAATATTAAAACTATGGAATAAAAGTGTGTGCAGATGTATGAGGAAAGCACACAAATATGAACGCATCTCATTGAGGATGATGAGTTGAAGGATATAGAGCATAAAGTGCAAGCAGCACAAATGAAGGAACAAGAACCTAAAGGGAACAATGAGCACTCTGCTAGCAACAGAGTGTGTGATCACGCTGGTGGAACATAGGAAGCAGTCGATGGATGTTAATAAGTTAAGATCTCAGCAATAGGATATTGCACAAAATTTAGAGCCACTTCCATAAGAAGCATACATAGTGACAAAGGAACTTGTTGCAATGCAAGCAGGTGTTAAGCAGACAATACAAGTCATTGAGGAGAACCTGCATGCACCTCTCACAGCCCATATAGTAGATGACATTACAGAACAATAAGCAAAAGCAAATGAATAGGTTATGACTGCAAAGGAAACACATCGGAAGTCGATGGAGACAATGAAGGAAGTGCACCAAAAGAATCGAAGTGACTTGGGACAGAATACATGTGTGTCCGTAATTGGAAAAATCGAAAGCGGAGATTTCAATATTACGGCAAATCCAAAGAAAATCTTGGCCAAGTACAAGCATATCATGAAAAATAAGGTTGAGGTACTTGGTATTTGGCTATAAAAGGAATAGTTGTAGACCAAAGACTGGAGCAGGTAGGTTCTTTGGTATATTCTATAGAGATGTAGAGTCGAAGGGAAAACTAAAGGTGCAGAGTGAGGAAACAAGGCCAACACTATAGAAAGTAGAGTCGCCATAAGACGAGAGTTGAGGATGCTGTGAAACAGAGAGCCATGGTGCCACCAAAAGGAGGAGTATCAGTATAGAGAGAAACCTAACGAGTAGAGATGAGTGATGGTTGTAACTCTTGTCAAATTAATAATCATGATTCCAATTGCAAAGGGATGGGACTTTGGTTCGAAAGTGTTATGCAGTAGTTGACATCCGCATGAAGCAAAGGATATTGGTCAAAGAAAACGTAGCTATAGAATGAAGCTGCTCGGGATGAGAAACATGTGAGTTTTGGGGGCCTATTGAAGCACGTTTTTGGACCATTTTTCAGAATTATGAACAAGGAGATGGACCAGAGCTAGTTAGCCTAAGGACCAGTTCATGCAAAAGACAAAAGTTAGTTAGAAGAAGTTGGGCACTTGTGTCCACATTATAACGGGCTCAGCCCATTCTGAATTGTATAAATATGAAGGGATATTTGGGTTAAGGGTAGTTAGTTAGTTGATTTTTGGTGGTTCTTTTAGTAGTTGCTTCTATAGTAGTTGCGCTTATGCTATGTAATGTTGGAGTGTTTCTGGAGATATGATAGTGATTTGATGCGCATTGCGCAGGTTTTGAAAGACTATCCATATGATAATAATATGGAAGAGAACTTGTTTTGGAGCATATATTTTATGTGTTTAATGTGATGGATGTTATGTTTATTGCACACAAGCATGCTCTGTTTCTGTTGTTGCTTTGAATACATTATCACTTCCTATGAATTTGTTGTCTATTTCTGCGTAGTAAGATGAATGTATGGTAGTTTAATAAAATGAATGCCTCACATCCCTTCAATGTTGTGGAAGTTTAGTTCCTACAGTACCAATAGATACCTCGGGTGAGACTTCATATGCTTGCAGGTGACGTTGAAAGGGCTGGTATCTAGGGTTTTGTTGGTGAATTCATATTGTAACCTGGGTATTCCAGCTGCGTGCGAACACATATCAAATGCCATATCATTTCCACGCTTTTGATTTCATATTATATTTTTTCTTTAATTTCTTTTAAAAATCATATTTAATTTTTTTCCCCTGGTTTTGAAGGTGGTCAGTGCAAAATAAAAAAAAAACATAAAAATTACACAACCAAAAATTTATAAAAAATATGCGGGATCCCTATGGATCTTTTCTTTTTTAAAAGGTGCTTTTAGTTTTCAATTTATGTAAATAGTTGAAAAAATGTTGATGGGAATATGTAAACTTCATAAGTTATATATATATATATATATATAAACACTTAAAAATATGTGGGATCTACTACATCCTCCGTAGATTGAATCCTCCTACTATTTTTTTTAATTATATAGTAAACATTGAATCATTTAATAGGAACAAAACTCAATTGTTAACTTTTCACTACATTAGTTCTTCCATGTGCCAGTTACACCTACCACACTCAATTAGACTCAGTTTGACACCTGGTTGATCGTTACTTGTGCATTGATGACTCCACTGATGATGATTAGGACACCTAGCAGTGTATTGTCGACACTCCACTGATGATGATGATGACTCCTAGTGCAGATAAGCCATGCCCATGCAGGCTAATTCGAATTGCCACCTTGGCATTCAAATCATCTCCACCATTGTAGGACTCCTAGTGCAGATAAGCCATGCCCATGCAGGCTAATTCGAATTGCCACCTTGGCATTCAAATCCTCTCCACCATTGTATTATTCATTAATCATAATATGAACAATAAATAATACAATGGTGGAGAGGATTTGAATTCCAAGGCGGCAATTCAAATTAGCTTGCATGGGCATGGCTTATCTGCACTAGGAGTCATCATCATCAGTGGAGTGTCAACAATACACCACTAGGAGTCCTAATCATCATCAGTGGAGTCATCAATGCACAAGTAACAGTCAACCAGGTGTCAAACTGAGTCTAATTAAGTGTGGTAGGTGTAACTGGCACATGGAAGCACTAATGTGGTGAAGGAGGCTCAGTGGAGGGTGCATGGGGAGCTGACTGGAGTCATGAGGAGCTAAATGGAGTCAAAATAGTCAATCTAGGCTCTCTAGAGGTCCATCGGAGTGTTCCAGTGAGTTAACTAGGCCATCTGTCCCTAAATCAGGGAGCAGATCCATAAATCAAGGAACTAACTGAAGTGTAACTAAGTGGTAGTGAAGAAGGGCACCTTTCAATTGCATGCCTGCATGCATGGCTGAAATGCAAAATAATGAAAATGCTGGTAGGACTAGGATGGAGTATGGGAATATCCTAACACCCCCCCTAATCCATCCTGGGCCCTGGTAACTGAGACCAAAGGTCACCCAATACAATGAATAATAAATAACAATCCATAAACTGAGGACATGGGGAAAACCTCATGGGAAAAATACCCCCCCTCAAAATAGACTGTAGGGCACACCAAAATAAATGCTCCAAACTCAAGCAGGTGTGATGCTTGGTCATATGTCTGGAGGTATCTTCTTCTTGGGAAGAAGTGGATCATGCTCAAAAGGCCTGTGCTTGTACTCTCTCTTTAGATCGAATGTGATGAGAAAAAATCCAGAGGTATGAGGATGATCTTGGAACTTGTGATTCGAATCAGCTAAGGTATGATCAAATCCATGAATGTGTAGATAGTCTTTTGTTTTCTCCTTTGAACCATCATAGGTGATATTATGCCCAAAAGAACCATCACATGATAGTGATTGCTTGGAATCCAAATCAGATCCAAGACTTGAAAAATGGTTTCTTGAGATCTCCTTTGAACCATTAGAGGTGAGATAAAAAACATGAAATACATGAGAAATTATCCCAAGTGAATGGAAATGCCCTACATCTTCAATAAAATTCTGAGAGCATGTACAAATTATCTTACAGTAGTACATAAGAGGTGAGTGATCAAGGAGAGCGAATGCATTACCTCCAATTACTGATTTAACCTCCGAAACATTCATGAGATCATCATTATGCAAACCAACAGACTCTTGTGCAAGAGAGGATTTAAGAACCTCTGCAGTTTCTAGAGTGTGAGTTGGCACGAAATTCGAAATAGAAGATATTGAGAGCATGAGTGTAGAATTTGCAAGTTCTTCTTCTTTGTCTACAACTTCATCATGAGATATGTTTGATACTGATTCATGATCAGAGAGACCATCAAGGAGGGCAAATGCATCACTGGGCTTTCTCTCGAAATGGTTTGGACCAATCCCTTCATTCTGTTTGCCAAATATTTCATCCAAATGGGCCCATAGCTCTTTTCGAGATTCAATAGAAAGGAAGTGGGTTACCATGCAATGAGACATAGCATACATCATTGCTGCATAGGCTCTGTCACCTTCATTTAACCAATCATTCTCCTCTTCAGAGGATTCGAACTCTCTTTCAAAACAATAATAAAAAAGACCATGTCTCTTCAAATATGCTATCATGTTTGGTTTCCACTCATCATAGTTGAATGGGGAGAGAGGAGGAATTCCTTCCAGATTCATTGAAGCTGTTGCAGAAGACCTGCAAAAACAATACATAATATCTGCAACTGCTATTGCTGCAAAACTGCAGAAAACTGCTACTGCACTCGAAATCTTGGTAATAACCTGCAAAAAAAAAAACTTTCAGGAATGGAGATAGACTATACTCTCAACATGCTCTAATAACATGTGAAAATCCTCACAGCAGATCTAAGAGCTGATGTATACCTCACAAGAAAGATTAAGATTAAGAATGAAAATAGAATAAGATTGGACAGTGCAATGTAAAAGAGTAGCAGAATTATGATACAGTAGAACTCAGATAGAAGCAGAATAACATCACACACACTAATTCATTAATCATAATATGAAAAATAAATACTACAATGGTGGAGAGGATTCGAATGCCGATGTGGCAATTTGAATTAGCCTGCATGGGCATGGATTATCTACACTAGGAGTCATCATCATCATCAGTGGAGTCATCAATGCACAAGTGATGGTCAACTAGGTGTCAAACTAAGTCTAATTGAGTGTGGTAGGTGTAATTGGCACATGGAAGCACTAATGTATTGAAGGAGGCTTAGTGGAGGGAACATGGGGAGATGACTGGAGTCATGAGGAGCTAACTGGAGTCAAAATAGTCAATCTAGGCTCTCTGGAGGTCCATCAGAGTGTTTCAGTGAGTTAACTAGGCCATATGTCCCTAAATCAGGGAGCAGATCCATAAATCAACGAACTAACTAAAGTGTAACTGAGTGGTAGGTGAAGAAGGGCGCCTTTCACATGTGGTAGGTGAAAGGAGGGTGCACTAAGCACTAGGAGGGCTAGAAATGATCAGAAAGAAGCTCCCGGGGCTAGCAAAATGGGGACTAGGTGTTGGGACTGATGACTGGGATGCATGCAAAAATGCATGCATGACTGAAATAAAAAATAATGAAAATGTTGGTAGGACTAGGATGGAGTATAGGAATATCCTAACAATTTATAGGTATAAGCATTATCTTAAATGCAAATTTGATACATTAAATGACACTAACATTTTTTTGAAAAAAATACCATTAGAAAGAACACAATTTTCGAAATGTTTCCTTTTTACTACACATCAAAATTCACAAGGATTATATGAGTTTTGGCAACTTCATTCTAAAAAATATGTAAAATACCACATTTCATTGAAAAGTGTTACCCATATTCTTTGATTCGCCCCTTTGAAAATGGGTATGGATTATGCCAAATGGTCAAGGGTATAAACAAGGTCTTTAATCTTTAATTGAACCTTCTTGAGCTCAGTGCCATGAAGAAACCTTAGACATAATGACACTAGGGGGTCTTTGCCCTAGGAGTTGGATATGAGTGTTGTTAAGATCTTTTGTGCACAATGGATGGGTCTCAAGGCTTTGACCATAGTCGTGGTAGGGAAATAGCATCCCAAGGCCCTTACATTAATTGAGCAAGAGATGCAACATCCTCAAGCCCTAAAGAGAGGCTAACTCAAGCACCATGAACATGTTCTAAGGCCACCACATGAGAGTGTAGATGGTTTGCGAGGCTTTGACCATGATCAAAGACTAAAAACAAGTGTCTTAGAAGGATTTTCTTGAAGCTTCTTGATATCAAGAGACTTCAATGAGAATATGGAATAAAAGCACATGCACACTCCTATAAATTAGAAATTAGGGTGGGTGGTTTGGGGCTACATAAATAAAAACGAATTTCCATTTTTTCAACTCTCTATTTTTACTTCACCATTTCAACCACAATTTTAAACATAAACCATATATTCATTTTTTTATGATGAAAATGCACACAATTATATAACTTTATATGGAGATTTTAAATATATTTTTATTTGAAGAAAAATGTATTACTTTCCATTTTTATTGATCTTTACTTGTAAATATATTATATTTCTAAAATACATAGGTCTTTTATCTATATGTGAACGGTAACCAGTATGTGAACCGTAACCAGTAGTGGATATAAGAGTGGAAAAACTAGTTACCATAAGTGGTTCATAAAGGTACTTTATGTACAAGTCAATGTCAATATTTTCATGTTTTTAAAATTACTTATTAAAAAAATTTCTTCTACAATTTGAAATAAAATGAATATTTGAAATTTAAAATCTCATTTTAAGTCACATCCACTTTAAGTCACATCAATGTTCACCCATTGGTCCCAAGCAAAAATACACTAAAATACACTAGTGCTAGACAACTTGGAACTTTGTGGCTGATGTGGCATCATTTTGGATTCGTCACACTTGAAGACCAATATGGTTAGATAGAGAACACGCCAAAGTATATGTGATAAAAAAATTGGAGGAAGAAAGAGCTCGGGAACATGGAGAATTAAGTTACACAAAATGGGTAAAAACACTGCACCACTATTGGCATCCCTCCCCTAGTGATAAATTTTATTTCTTTCCATTTGGAAAACAAATTGTATAGTGCACAAGTACACTTAGTGAAAACAATAAAAATATAATTAATTAAGATAAGACCTTCAAATGCATTAAATGCAATCTTAATACTTGGCCTTGTAATTTTATTTTACATATGTTAACATTTAAAAATAAAATAGTGAAATCTAGAATGGATTATTATCTAGGAAGTACAATTTTTTTTTAAGAAATTCCATTATTTTGATACTAAACAGATAAAAGGATGTGAATGCCACATAGTTATACCAATATTCTATAAATAAAAGTCATTACTACATTTTTATCATTTTACACTGTATTATGACAATGATACATATACCTTTAATAATTCTTCTTAATCAACATATTATTACTTTTCATTATTTTTAATGAAACATTAGTTTACACCAATCCACATGGATATTTACTTGATATTATGATCATTATTGTTAAAAAAAAATTCTTTATTTTTAATGAAACATGAGTTTACACCAACCCACATGCATATTACTAAATATTATCATCATTATTGTTAAAAAAATGATGATGAATAATTGTTAGATTTATTTCAAATTTACATTAATAAAATAAATTTTATAATATAAGTTTTATATTATGTTGCACGGGTTTCCGGAACGTGGGAACGTTGGGAACGGGGGAACAAGTTTCGGATACGGCTAGAGGTTTCCCCCTAAATTTGCCGGAAATGGCAGGTTGGGAACGACAATAAAATATATTAAAAAATTTAAAAATATTTAAAAAACTAGTATTAAAAATATAAATCTTATATATAATGTTTTGTAATTTAAACGAATCCTTACTAAAACTAATTCTTATTTCTTACATATATTTCAAAATGATTGAACAATGAAGAAAATTTTAAAAAGTTAAAAACACAAATTTAAATCATCCGCATCACATTGATATTTATATTGATAAAATGAAAACCAAAATGCCCAAAGCAATACATAGTCAACAACTTGGCAAAATGCTCAAAGTACTACATAGTCCAAAAGTTGGCAAAATGACCAGTCACCAAAGTAGTACACAAATAAAAAAATGCCCAAAGGATAAGGCCCAAAATAACAATGAAGCCTGAAGGTGATCATAAAGTGTGATCTTCGGCAACAAGGCTATCCATATAGGCTTGAGCCTCACTAGGCTCTGCACCTCCACTATCACCGTCATCATCATCATCATCAAGATTAGATGCAATTTCATATAAGGGTATTCCAACCAATCCTGCATTTGGTGAAGGATTATCCTCATCTTCATCAATCTGAGCAGCATCTTCAGCATCCACATCCCATCATGCTGCAGGACCTGCTAAATACTCAGGTAGCTTCCTTGAACAAAGTTGAAGACTACTATGCACATAAACCAGTTTCTCTGCTCTCGTAGAGGTAAGCCTATTCCTCTTAACAGAGTGGATGAAACTATAAGTGGACCAATTCCTTTCAGCCGGTGAGGAACTAGCAACTTGAGATAGCAAACGTGAGGCAAGTTGTCGAAGCTCTGAAACTTTCCCCCCATACATTCTCCACCACCCAATGGGATTCTTTTGTGCATAAATCTTGATGTCCCTCTTTGCATTTTGAGTGAAAGCAGGGGGACTTAAAGTACCAAAATCAATAAATTGTTCTCGCATAACATTTGCTTCATCAGGGCTATACATATTCCCTATGGAATCAAGAAACCCATCTTTTACCTCTTCATCATCAATGGGTAGAACTCTATTCGGTCTCTCCATATACCATTTTGGATTAAGGGCATATGCGGCCATGTGAAGAGAGGTACTGAGTTTGCTCCATCTCTTCTCTATTATCTTATGTATTTCCTGGAAAAACTCCAAAGAGGGGTTTCTCTGAAGAATTATGTGCCTTACCTTGCCCACCATGCAATCCATACATTCATATATTTCCCCAAGACTAGGGGAATCCGAATCTGCATACCTAATCAACTCAACAATTGGGGCTGTGAAAGAAACAACATATCTACACTCCACCCACCAATCTTCATTAAGAAGCATTTCTATTATCTTCTTTGCTTGAGCTGATTTAGATTCGGACCATGCATTCCACTCTTGAGCAACAACAGTGGCTTGCAAAGATGCAAATACCTCAACCATACATTCTAGAAGAATGAAGTATGTGGCATATCTTGTTTCTGCAGGTTTCAAAAAATGCTTCCTTGATTTCATCCTGTAGATTGCTAATGAGGCATGATGGTTGCAAATGAACATTTGTGCCTCTCTCGCATATGATATGATTTTTGAAATCCAAGGAATTTTGCCAATGTCTTTGAGGACATTGTTAAGGGCATGAACATAGCATGGAGTCCAAAAGATATGCCTATATCGACTTTGGATCGTCAATCCCGCTGCTCTACAAACAGGTGTTGCATCTGTGATTACATGTACTACATTTGAGGGTCCAACCTCTTCAATTGCATCCTTCAAATTTTCAAACATGAAGGTAGCATCTTTCAATTTTCCACTACAATCAACTGCTCTCAAAAAGTAGGGCCCCGCTGGAGATGTGACAATAATATTCAACAATGGCCTTTGTTGAATGTCTGTCCAAGCATCCATGACTATTGAACATCCTGAAATAATCCAAGATTGTTTGACGTCGCCCATAAGTCCCTGCATTCTTGTGACCCCCTTATCTAGAAATGATGTCCTCATTTTGTTGTAACCCGGGGGTGTGTAATTTGTCCCGACAACTAGGATTTTTTTCACCATTTCTTTGTAATATGGTGAACGAGTAGCATTAAATGAAATTCCATTTGCTATAAAAAAATCAGCTACAACATCATCAGCCTCATCCCTATGCACCACATTGTAGATTTTACGTATTTGTTCAGTAGCAACACTAGCATACCTCTTACTCTTCTCAGAAGTAGAACCCCCCTCAGACTCAAGTCGATTTAATTGACTCTGATTCACTGAATCTGGCCTATCAGTGGAGGATGGTACAAGTCTAGGTACCTTAAAAGGACGATCACTATCCAAATTTGTCTCACTAACACCTGTGGCAACCATATGAAGCTTGGTCATCTCCATCCTTTTGTCAAGCCCACATGAGAAACCCTTAACCCCATCACCAGGTAGAGATAGAAGATGATGCCACACTCTAGTGTAGCTTCCTTGAAACACATGGTTGCACAATGTGCATGCCCATTCTTCACAACCCCCACTATTCGTTTTCTTGTTTCTAGTAATCTTGTTCACAAACTTTAACAAAGGTTTCTTAGGGTTTGATATTTGTTAACTTGACTTTGGCTTGCAAGTGGACTTGGAGTAGAACTAGTGTTCTGCTCCCTCAATTCTGGGCTTTCACTCTCCATGACTTCCCTGATTAATACACAACGTAACAAGTTTAAAACTCTATTATATTGATGCTTGACAAATTTAAATGTACATGTTGAATTGAAATTAAAATGTACATGTTGATGTTTGACAAATGGAAATTTGAAATGTACATGTTGAATTGAATTTGAAATTGAAATGCTTATGTTGATGCTTGACAAATTGAAATTTGAAAAGTATATTGATACCTGACAAATTGAAATTTGAAAAGCATATTGATACCTGACAAATTGAAATTTGAAAAGTATATTGATGCTTGACAAATTGAAATGTACATGTTGAAATGAAATTAAAATGTACATGTTGATGCTTGACAAATTGAAATTTGAAATGTACATGTTGAATTGAAATTGAAATGCTTATGTTGATGCTTGACAAATTGAAATTTGAAATGTACATGTTGAATTGGAATTAAAATGTACATGTTGATGCTTGACAAATTGAAATTTGAAAAATTTGAAATGTACATGTTGAATCGAAATTGAAATGTACATGTTGAAATTGAAATTGAATTAAGTTGTAAATTAAATAGCAATTATGAAATTGTGTTAGTAAATTGAATTGAAGTCTACAATGCAAAATTGCAAATTATTATTATGTTGATTGAAGTAAATTATTATGCCAATTGAAGTCTAGTATCTACAAAGCAAATCATTAAGTTGATTAAGTAAGTTATTATGTTGCTTGAAGTAAATTGATATGCTGATTAAAGTAAAAAATTAAAATGTTTTGATCCAAATTGAAGTAAAAATGCTTTGATCCAAATTGAAGTTGTATGCTTTTTGAAGAAAATTGTTATGTTAGTTGAAGTAATATTTTAAATTAGTAATGAATATGCTCATTGAAGAAAAAATGTTTAATTCATCATGAAATTGTAATTGAAAACTTGGAAAAAGATACATTAAATTAAAATTAATAATACCATGTAAGTTTGTAACTATAGCAGAATTATTAACAATGAATATGATAACTATAAGCTATTAAGCTATGAAACATTGAAAATTAAATTCATATAAAAAAATTAAACTTAGAGTTTAATTAATAATCAATATGCTAAAGCCTAAAAGTTAAAAGTTAAAAGTAAAACTGAATTTTAATATGCTAAAATGAAAATTTAATATGATAAAGACTAAAGATAAAGTGTTAAACTGAAATAGTAAACTTAAACTACTAAAATAGTAACACTATTGAGTCATTTTAAATATTAAATTTAAAATTTAAAATCATAATATGAAAGTTTGTAACATTGAAATATAAATTATAATATATATTAATTTAATTTTTAAAAACTAGAAACTAATTATAATTATAAAATATAATACTATGAAACAAAAATTAAAATTAAAAAATTTAAATAATTATAATTTAATAATTTATAATACAATATTAAAAAATGAAATTATTAATATGAATTTTGAAACATAAATGGAAATAAAAAAACTAAAAAGTGATAATTAAAAATAAAAACTAAAATTTAAAAACATAATAATTAATAAATGATTAAAATAACAATGAAGCCTGAAGGTGATCATAAACTCTATTATATTGATGCTTGACAAATTGAAATGTACATGTTGAATTGAAATTAAAATGTACATGTTGATGTTTGACAAATGGAAATTTGAAATGTACATGTTGAATTGAATTTGAAATTGAAATGCTTATGTTGATGCTTGACAAATTGAAATTTGAAAAGTATATTGATGCTTGACAAATTGAAATTTGAAAAGTATATCGATGCTTGACAAATTGAAATGTACATGTTGAATTGAAATTAAAATGTACATGTTGATGCTTGACAAATTGAAATTTGAAATGTACATGTTGAATTGAAATTGAAATGTTTATGTTGATGCTTGACAAATTGAAATTTGAAATGTACATGTTGAATTGGAATTAAAATGTACATGTTGATGCTTGACAAATTGAAATTTGAAAAATTTGAAATGTACATGTTGAATTGAAATTGAAATGTACATGTTGAAATTGAAATTGAATTAAGTTGTAAATTAAATAGCAATTATGAAATTGTGTTAGTAAATTGAATTGAAGCCTACAATGCAAAATTGCAAATTATTATTATGTTGATTGAAGTAAATTATTATGCCAATTGAAGTCTAGTATCTACAAAGCAAATCATTAAGTTGATTAAAGTAAGTTATTATGTTGCTTGAAGTAAATTGATATGCTGATTAAAGTAAAAAATTAAAATGTTTTGATCCAAATTGAAGTAAAAATGCTTTGATCCAAATTGAAGTTGTATGCTTTTTGAAGAAAATTGTTATGTTAGTTGAAGTAATATTTTAAATTAGTAATGAATATGCTCATTGAAGAAAAAATGTTTAATTCATCATGAAATTGTAATTGAAAACTTGGAAAAAGATACATTAAATTAAAATTAATAATACCATGTAAGTTTGTAACTATAGCAGAATTATTAACAATGAATATGATAACTATAAGCTATTAAGCTATGAAACATTGAAAATTAATAAGGCCCAAAATAACGATGAAGCCTGAAGGTGATCATAAACTCTATTATATTGATGCTTGACAAATTGAAATGTACAAGTTGAATTGAAATTAAAATGTACATGTTGATGTTTGACAAATTGAAATTTGAAATGTACATGTTGAATTGAATTTGAAATTGAAATGCTTAAGTTGATGCTTGACAAATTGAAATTTGAAAAGTATATTGATGCTTGACAAATTGAAATTTGAAAAGTATATCGATGCTTGACAAATTGAAATGTACATGTTGAATTGAAATTAAAATGTACATGTTGATGCTTGACAAATTGAAATTTGAAATGTACATGTTGAATTGAAATTGAAATGTTTATGTTGATGCTTGACAAATTGAAATTTGAAATGTACATGTTGAATTGGAATTAAAATGTACATGTTGATGCTTGACAAATTGAAATTTGAAAATTTTGAAATGTACATGTTGAATTGAAATTGAAATGTACATATTGAAATTGAAATTGAATTAAGTTGTAAATTAAATAGCAATTATGAAATTGTGTTAGTAAATTGAATTGAAGTCTACAATGCAAAATTGCACATTATTATTATGTTGATTGAAGTAAATTATTATGCCAATTGAAGTCTAGTATCTACAAAGCAAATCATTAAGTTGATTAAAGTAAGTTATTATGTTGCTTGAAGTAAATTGATATGCTGATTAAAGTAAAAAATCAAAATGTACTGATCCAAATTGAAGTAAAAATGCTTTGATCCAAATTGAAGAAAAAATGCTTTGATCCAAATTGAAGTTGTATGCTTTTTGAAGAAAATTGTTATGTTAGTTGAAGTAATATTTTAAATTAGTAATGAATATGCTCATTGAAGAAAAAATGTTTAATTCATCATGAAATTGTAATTGAAAACTTGGAAAAAGATACATTAAATTAAAATTAATAATACCATGTAAGTTTGTAACTATAGCAGAATTATTAACAATGAATATGATAACTATAAGCTATTAAGCTATGAAACATTGAAAATTAATAAGGCCCAAAATAACAATGAAGCCTGAAGGTGATCATAAACTCTATTATACTGATGCTTGACAAATTGAAATGTACATGTTGAATTGAAATTAACATGTACATGTTGATGTTTGACAAATGGAAATTTGAAATTTACATGTTGAATTGAATTTGAAATTGAAATGCTTATGTTGATGCTTGACAAATTGAAATTTGAAAAGTATATTGATGCTTGACAAATTGAAATTTGAAAAGTATATCGATGCTTGACAAATTGAAATGTACATGTTGAATTGAAATTAAAATGTACATGTTGATGCTTGACAAATTGAAATTTGAAATGTACATATTGAATTGAAATTGAAATGTTTATGTTGATGCTTGACAAATTGAAATTTGAAATGTACATGTTGAATTGGAATTAAAATGTACATGTTGATGCTTGACAAATTGAAATTTGAAAAATTTGAAATGTACATGTTGAATTGAAATTGAAATGTACATGTTGAAATTGAAATTGAATTAAGTTGTAAATTAAATAGCAATTATGAAATTGTGTTAGTAAATTGAATTGAAGTCTACAATGCAAAATTGCAAATTATTTTTATGTTGATTGAAGTAAATTATTATGCCAATTTAAGTCTAGTATCTACAAAGCAAATCATTAAGTTGATTAAAGTAAGTTATTATGTTGCTTGAAGTAAATTGATATGCTGATTAAAGTAAAAAATTAAAATGTTTTGATCCAAATTGAAGTAAAAATGCTTTGATCCAAATTGAAGTTGTATGCTTTTTGAGGAAAATTGTTATGTTAGTTGAAGTAATATTTTAAATTAGTAATGAATATGCTCATTGAAGAAAAAATGTTTAATTCATCATGAAATTGTAATTGAAAACTTGGAAAAAGATACATTAAATTAAAATTAATAATACAATGTAAGTTTGTAACTATACCAGAATTATTAACAATGAATATGATAACTATAAGCTATTAAGCTATGAAACATTGAAAATTAATAAGGCCCAAAATAACAATGAAGCCTGAAGGTGATCATAAACTCTATTATATTGATGCTTGACAAATTGAAATGTACACATTGAATTGAAATTAAAATATACATGTTGATGTTTGACAAATGGAAATTTCAAATGTACATGTTGAATTGAATTTGAAATTGAAATGCTTATGTTATGCTTGACAAATTGAAATTTGAAAAGTATATTGATGCTTGACAAATTGAAATTTGAAAAGTATATCGATGCTTGACAAATTGAAATGTACATGTTGAATTGAAATTAAAATGTACATGTTGATGCTTGACAAATTGAAATTTGAAATGTACATGTTGAATTGAAATTGAAATGTTTATGTTGATGCTTGACAAATTGAAATTTGAAATGTACATGTTGAATTGGAATTAAAATGTACATGTTGATGCTTGACAAATTGAAATTTGAAAAATTTGAAATGTACATGTTGAATTGAAATTGAAATGTACATGTTGAAATTGAAATTGAATTAAGTTGTAAATTAAATAGCAATTATGAAATTGTGTTAGTAAATTGAATTGAAGTCTACAATGCAAAATTGCAAATTATTATTATGTTGATTGAAGTAAATTATATGCCAATTGAAGTCTAGTATCTACAAAGCAAATCATTAAGTTGATTAAAGTAAGTTATTATGTTGCTTGAAGTAAATTGATATGGTGATTAAAGTAAAAAATTAAAATGTTTTGATGTAAATTGAAGTAAAAATGCTTTGATCCAAATTGAAGTTGTATGCTTTTTGAAGAAAATTGTTATGTTAGTTGAAGTAATATTTTAAATTAGTAATGAATATGCTCATTGAAGAAAAAATGTTTAATTCATCATGAAATTGTAATTGAAAACTTGGAAAAAGATACATTAAATTAAAATTAATAATACCATGTAAGTTTGTAACTATAGCATAATTATTAACAATGAATATGATAACTATAAGCTATTAAGCTATGAAACATTGAAAATTAATAAGGCCCAAAATAACAATGAAGCCTGAAGGTGATCATAAACTCTATTATATTGATGCTTGACAAATTGAAATGTACATGTTGAATTGAAATTAAAATGTACATGTTGATGTTTGACAAATGGAAATTTGAAATGTACATGTTGAATTGAAATTAAAATGTACATGTTGATTTTTGACAAACGGAAATTTGAAATGTACATGTTGAATTGAATTTGAAATTGAAATGCTTATGTTGATGCTTGACAAATTGAAATTTGAAAAGTATATTGATGCTTGACAAATTGAAATTTGAAAAGTATATCGATGCTTGACAAATTGAAATGTACATGTTGAATTGAAATTAAAATGTACATGTTGATGCTTGACAAATTGAAATTTGAAATGTACATGTTGAATTGAAATTGAAATGTTTATGTTGATGCTTGACAAATTGAAATTTGAAATGTACATGTTGAATTGGAATTAAAATGTACATGTTGATGCTTGACAAATTGAAATTTGAAAAATTTGAAATGTACATGTTGAATTGAAATTGAAATGTACATGTTGAAATTGAAATTGAATTAAGTTGTAAATTAAATAGCAATTATGAAATTGTCTTAGTAAATTGAATTGAAGTCTACAATGCAAAATTGCAAATTATTATTATGTTGATTGAAGTAAATTATATGCCAATTGAAGTCTAGTATCTACAAAGCAAATCATTAAGTTGATTAAAGTAAGTTATTATGTTGCTTGAAGTAAATTGATATGGTGATTAAAGTAAAAAATTAAAATGTTTTGATGTAAATTGAAGTAAAAATGCTTTGATCCAAATTGAAGTTGTATGCTTTTTGAAGAAAATTGTTATGTTAGTTGAAGTAATATTTTAAATTAGTAATGAATATGCTCATTGAAGAAAAAAAGTTTAATTCATCATGAAATTGTAATTGAAAACTTGGAAAAAGATACATTAAATTAAAATTAATAATACCATGTAAGTTTGTAACTATAGCATAATTATTAACAATGAATATGATAACTATAAGCTATTAAGCTATGAAACATTGAAAATTAATAAGGCCCAAAATAACAATGAAGCCTGAAGGTGATCATAAACTCTATTATATTGATGCTTGACAAATTGAAATGTACATGTTGAATTGAAATTAAAATGTACATGTTGATGTTTGACAAATGGAAATTTGAAATGTACATGTTGAATTGAAATTAAAATGTACATGTTGATGTTTGACAAACGGAAATTTGAAATGTACATGTTGAATTGAATTTGAAATTGAAATGCTTATGTTGATGCTTGACAAATTGAAATTTGAAAAGTATATTGATGCTTGACAAATTGAAATTTGAAAAGTATATCGATGCTTGACAAATTGAAATGTACATGTTGAATTGAAATTAAAATGTACATGTTGATGCTTGACAAATTGAAATTTGAAATGTACATGTTGAATTGAAATTGAAATGTTTATGTTGATGCTTGACAAATTGAAATTTGAAATGTACATGTTGAATTGGAATTAAAATGTACATGTTGATGCTTGACAAATTGAAATTTGAAAAATTTGAAATGTACATGTGAAATTGAAATGTACATGTTGAAATTGAAATTGAATTAAGTTGTAAATTAAATAGCAATTATGAAATTGTGTTAGTAAATTGAATTGAAGTCTACAATGCAAAATTGCAAATTATTATTATGTTGATTGAAGTAAATTATTATGCCAATTGAAGTCTAGTATCTACAAAGCAAATCATTAAGTTGATTAAAGTAAGTTATTATGTTGCTTGAAGTAAATTGATATGCTGATTAAAGTAAAAAATTAAAATGTTTTGATCCAAATTGAAGTAAAAATGCTTTGATCCAAATTGAAGTTGTATGCTTTTTGAAGAAAATTGTTATGTTAGTTGGAGTAATATTTTAAATTAGTAATGAATATGCTCATTGAAGAAAAAATGTTTAATTCATCATGAAATTGTAATTGAAAACTTGGAAAAAGATACATTAAATTAAAATTAATAATACCATGTAAGTTTGTAACTATAGCAGAATTATTAACAATGAATATGATAACTATAAGCTATCAAGCTATGAAACATTGAAAATTAATAAGGCCCAAAATAACAATGAAGCCTGAAGGTGATCGTAAACTCTATTATATTGATGCTTGACAAATTGAAATGTACATGTTGATTTGAAATTAAAATGTACATGTTGATGTTTGACAAATGGAAATTTGAAATGTACATGTTGAATTGAATTTGAAATTGAAATGCTTATGTTGATGCTTGACAAATTGAAATTTGAAAAGTATATTGATGCTTGACAAATTGAAATTTGAAAAGTATATCGATGCTTGACAAATTGAAATGTACATGTTGATGCTTGACAAATTGAAATTTGAAATGTACATGTTGAATTGAAATTGAAATGTTTATGTTGATGCTTGACAAATTGAAATTTGAAATGTACATGTTGAATTGGAATTAAAATGTACATGTTGATGCTTGACAAATTGAAATTTGAAAAATTTGAAATGTACATGTTGAATTGAAATTGAAATGTACTTGTTGAAATTGAAATTGAATTAAGTTGTAAATTAAATAGCAATTATGAAATTGTGTTAGTAAATTGAATTGAAGTCTACAATGCAAAATTGCAAATTATTATTATGTTGATTGAAGTAAATTATTATGCCAATTGAAGTCTAGTATCTACAAAGCAAATCATTAAGTTGATTAAAGTAAGTTATTATGTTGCTTGAAGTAAATTGATATGCTGATTAAAGTAAAAAATTAAAATGTTTTGATCCAAATTGAAGTAAAAATGCTTTGATCCAAATTGAAGTTGTATGCTTTTTGAAGAAAATTGTTATGTTAGTTGAAGTAATATTTTAAATTAGTAATGAATATGCTCATTGAAGAAAAAATGTTTAATTCATCATGAAATTGTAATTGAAAACTTGGAAAAAGATACATTAAATTAAAATTAATAATACCATGTAAGTTTGTAACTATAGCAGAATTATTAACCATGAATATGATAACTATAAGCTATTAAGCTATGAAACATTGAAAATTAAATTCATATAAAAAATTAAAATTAGAGTTTAATTAATAATCAATATGCTAAAGCCTAAAAGTTAAAAGTAAAGCTGAATTTTAATATGCTAAAATGAAAATTTAATATGCTAAAAACTAAAGATAAAGTGTTAAACTGAAATAGTAAACTTAAACTACAGTAACACTAGTGAGTCATTTTGAATATTAAATTTAAAATTTAAAATCATAATATGAAAGTTTGAAACATTGAAATATAAATTAGAATATATATTAATTTAATTTTTAAAAACTAGAAACTAGAAACTAATTATAATTATAAAATATAATACTATGAAACAAAAATTTAAATTAAAAAATTTAAATAATTATAATTTAATAATTTATAATACAATATTAAAAAATGAAATTATTAATATGAATTTTGAAACATAAATGGAAATTAAAAAACTAAAAAGTGATAATTAAAAATAAAAACTAAAATTTAAAAACATAATAATTAATAAATGATTAAAATTTTAAATTGATTCAAGTCTCAATTCTAAAAAGCCAAAAGGGTACATGTTAAAAAAAAAAAAGGATTTGTGATATTTTCTTAAACATTAAACAATAAAAATATAGACTATAGTACAGGCTGTTACAATAGTTAATGATTGTCTCATTTTGATTTTTCAGTTCTGTTGTAAAACTTCTGAGGAGAAGAGTTTGTTTTGAACAACTCCATTAGTAATAGTGCTATATGAATACCAGACTCCTTCTAGTGCTAGTTACAGACAGGACCAACTGTATTATTTAATTTATTTTGTTTATAACTTAATATTATTGATAGATGAGTAGCTAAATTTAAATTACAAAAAAAAATGCTAACAAAGTAGCATATTTTTGTGCGCTTAACAAAGGCAGGGAATTAACTCTTCATAGTAAGATCAAAGTTCTACATTGTTATAAGATGACTATTGAATAAACATTGACATTATTGAAACTTTAATACAAAAATAAAACTAAATTAAACTGCTAATTATTAAATTTAAATTTTAAAACAAATTTACCAAACAGTAAACAATTATGTTTCACGGGTTTCTGGAACGTGGGAACGTTGGGAACGGGGCAACAAGTTTCGGATACGGCTAGAGGTTTCCCCCTAAATTTGTCGGAAATGGCAGGTTGGGAACGACAATAAAATATATTAAAAAATTTAAAAATATTTAAAAAACTAGTATTAAAAATATAAATCTTATATATAATGTTTTGTAATTTAAATGAATCCTTACTAAAACTAATTCTTATTTCTTACATATATTTTAAAATGATTGAACAATGAAGAAAATTTAAAAAAGTTAAAAACACAAATTTAAATCATCTGCATCACATTGATATTTATATTGATAAAATGAAAACCAAAATGCCCAAAGCAATACATAGTCAACAACTTGGCAAAATGCCCAAAGCAATACATAGTCAACAACTTGGCAAAATGCCCAAAGTACTACATAGTCCAAAAGTTGGCAAAATGACCAGTCACCAAAGTAGTACACAAATCCAAAAATGCCCAAAGGATAAGGCCCAAAATAACAATGAAGCCTGAAGGTGATCATAAAGTGTGATCTTCGACAACAAGGCTATCCATATAGGCTTGAGCCTCACTAGGATCTGCACCTCCACTATCACCGTCATCATCATCATCATCAAGATTAGATGCAATGTCATCTAAGGGTATTCCAACCAATCCTGCATTTGGTGAAGGATTATCCTCATCTTCATCAATCTGAGTAGCATCTTCAGCATCCACATCCCATCGTGCTGCAGGACCTACTAAATACTCAGGTAGCTTCCTTGAACAAAGTCGAAGACTACTATGCACATAAACCAGTTTCTCTGCTCTCGTAGAGGTAAGCCTATTCCTCTTAACAGAGTGGATGAAACTATAAGTGGACAATTTCCTTTCAGCCGCTGAGGAACTAGCAACTTGAGATAGCAAACGTGAGGCAAGTTGTCGAAGCTCTGAAACTTTCCCCCCATACATTCTCCACCATCCAATGGGATTCTTTTGTGCATAAATCTTGATGTCCCTCTTTGCATTTTGAGTGAAAGGAGGGGGACTTAAAGTACCAAAATCAATAAATTGTTCTCGCATAACATTTGCTTCATCATGGCTATACATCTTCCCTATGGCATCAAGAAACCCATCTTTTACCTCTTCATCATCAATGGGTAGAACTCTATTCGATCTCTCCATATACCATTTTGGATTAAGGGCATATGCGGCCATGTGAAGAGAGGTATTGAGTTTGCTCCATCTCTTCTCTATTATCTTATGTATTTCCTGGAAAAACTCCAAAGAGGGGTTTCTCTGAAGAATTATGTGCCTTACCTTGCCCACCATGCAATCCATACATTCATATATTTCCCCAAGACTAGGGGAATCTGAATCTGCATACCTAATCAACTCAACAATTGGGGCTGTGAAAGAAACAACATATCTACACTCCACCCACCAATCTTCATTAAGAAGCATTTCTCTTATCTTCTTTGCTTGAGCTGATTTAGATTCGGACCATGCATTCCACTCTTGAGCAACAACAGTGGCTTGCAAAGATGCAAATACCTCAACCATACGTTCTAGAAGAATGAAGTATGTGGCATATCTTGTTTCTGCAGGTTTCAAAAAATGCTTCCTTGATTTCATCTTGTAGATTGCTAATGATGCATGATGGTTGCAAATGAACATTTGTGCCTCTCTCGCATATGATATGATTTTTGAAATCCAAGGTATTTTGCCAATGTCTTTGAGGACATTGTTAAGGGCATGAACACAACATGGAGTCCAAAATATATGCCTATATCGGCTTTGGATCATCAATCCCACTGCTCTACAAACAGGTGTTGCATCTGTGATTACATGTACTACATTTGAGGGTCCAACCTCTTCAATTGCATCCTTCAAAATTTCAAACATGAAGGTAGCATCTTTCAATTTTCCACTACAATCAACTGCTCTCAAAAAGTAGGGCCCCGTTGGAGATGTGACAATAATATTCAACAATGGCCTTTATTGAATGTCTGTCCAACCATCCATGACTATTGAACATCCTGAAATAATCCAAGATTGTTTGACGTCGCCCATAAGTCCCTGCATTCTTGTGACCCCCTTATCTAGCAATGATGTCCTCATTTTGTTGTAACCTGGGGGTGTGTA
Source organism: Larix kaempferi (assembly GCA_027924585.1). Classification (NCBI taxonomy): domain Eukaryota; kingdom Viridiplantae; phylum Streptophyta; class Pinopsida; order Pinales; family Pinaceae; genus Larix; species Larix kaempferi. Next base: position 5,715,637 of record BSBM01000203.1, on the reverse strand, counting down.
ATTTGTCCTGGCAACTAGGATTTTTTTCACCATTTCTTTGTAATATGGTGAACGAGTAGCATTAAATGAAATTCCATTTGCCATAAAAAAATCAGCTAAAGCATCATCAGCCTCATCCCTATGCACCACATTGTAGATTTTATGTATTCGTTCAGCAGCAACACTAGCAGACCTCTTACTCTTCTCAGAAGTAGAACCCCCCTCAGACTCAAGTTGATTTAATTGACTCTGATTCACCGAATCTGGCCTATCAGTGGAGGATGGTACAAGTCTAGGTACCTTAAAAGGACGATCACTGTCCAAATTTGTCTCACTAACACCTGTGGCAACCATATGAAGCTTGGTCATCTCCATCCTTTTGTCAAGCCCACATGAGCAACCCTTAACCCCATCACCAGGTATAGATAGAAGATGATGCCACACTCTAGTGTAGCTTCCTTGAAACACATGGTTGCACAATGTGCATGCCCATTCTTCACAACCCCCACTATTCTTTTTCTTGTTTTTAGTAATCTTGTTCACAAACTTTAACAAAGGTTTCTTAGGTTTTGATATGTAGTGCCCCTAGACTACTGTAGACATTGAGGGCACTTGCTTAGTGACCCGACTGTTTGAAACATTAATAAAATAATCCTTTGATTTTATTTTGAGTATATTTATGATTACGATTGATTGAATAATGATTTATGTTTGTGAGAAATGTGTGTAGCGACAGGTGAAACGGTTCACCGAAGGACACACAAAGGAATATGAAGGGCTGTAGAGTACGGGTAAATCACACACAAGGGGAGCGACGACGATGTCGACTTCCGACAAGAATACCACGCATGAGTAGATAAGCACTGATCCGCTTGCTCAAGAGGAATGCGTGAGGGCGTACGAGGTAGGCCACGACGGAGCTGGTCACGTACGAGTTGAGTGGCGCGCAGTGAGAACGGACTCACTCCTCAGCGCCATTAGTCCCTAGATAGCATGTAGATGGAGGATGGATGGTAACGATTCCTAAAATCCCTACAAGAGTTCCCGCAAGTCAAAACGGAAAGATGGTGGCAGAAGGGCCCGACGATGCGGTACCCTGTCGAGAAATGAAAGAATGGACGCAAGGACCCAACGATGCGGTACCATGCCAAGGAATGGAAACCATGGATGACTGGACCCGATGGAGTGGTGCCATGTCAGAGAATTAAAATTAAGGAACCAAGAGCCCAACGGCACGGCACCGTGATCCTAGTGAGTTTGATTGTTAAATTAAACTGCATAAAAACTTAGGAGAATAACTCTAGATTATTACTTAGCAAATGCATAAAAAATAGTTTAGACATTTGCACATGAATAGTTGTTTTTGTTGAGCATTTAAAATAATAGAAATCATTATTTAGGAGCAAAATAGAATCCTAAGATTAGACACCTAGTCAACTAAAAGCTAGGAGTTGATTAAAATATCTGGGGGACAAACTAGAGCAAACTTAGGGATGTAGGTGCACTTCCCAGAGAAACTGACACTTGGATGGGTGAGTGTTTTAATTAAATAATTAATTAAAAATATTTAATTATGCATGAAGCGACATGTGTCGCAGGAGATTTTCCTTTATAAGGAAGGCTTAGGAAATGGGTAAGGGGCCCATAATTTGGACGATTGACGTAATTTTTGAATGCCTCAAAGACTTGCTGCTATCTAAGGGTTTGGCTTAGAAATCCTGGTGGGAAGGGAAGCCCAAACTGAATTTCTGAAATACTTGTGTGAGCTCTACGACCCAAAGCTCAGGGGAGGCCATGCGACTGAAAGCATGAGCCTATGGTTGGGTGGCGAAGCTAACGGTTGCTTCGCCTATGGTTAAACGAGCTTTGCTGGAGGGATCCTACGGAAGACGCAGACAACAATGGACCAGTTGGATCGGGTTGACAGGTTAAAGTTTCGCTTATTTTTGTTAAGTTATTCACTCTTTTATTTTATTTTTCCAATAACTATAATGGCTAATTTGGTTGTATGAAGTTGTTCAAGTTTCAGGTTCAGTTCAAGGGGACCCTAAAGGAGGGGTCTTACATTTGGTATCAGAGCCAGTCGAGCCTCGAGGGCACCGGAATTAGGTCGACGACAGAAGTACAACTGCAAATTTCGTGGGTTACACCTCTGACTAAGCTATTCACAGAGGTTCTTTCACTCTTTAGCTTTCATATCTAATTTCTGTTTTAATAAGGGTTATGGATCTAGGATTTCTGTAGAGTCCTGAATATGCTTATTTTGCAATAAAATCTGAATTATTTATTTCACTATGGAAAATATTAGATCTCTGGTTTGCATTCTGAATATGTTTTAATTTGCAATAAGATCTGAATTATTTAATTCACAGTCGAAAATATTAGATCTCTGATTTGCATTCTGAAAATGTTATATTTTGCAATAAGATCTGAATGATTTAATTCACTGTCGAAAATAATTGAACTCTAAAGTATATTTGAATATGTTATATTCTACATCGAGATCGGGGTTATTCATACCCATTTTCTAAAATCTTCAAACTCTGGTTTTTATTTTCTGATTTAAAATTTCTGGGTATGCTCATTCGCCTTACCCGGTCACGATTGATTTGATAAGAGATCGATATTACTGTACATTTGTGATTGTAAATTCTGTCTCTGTTTTTAGCATTGTCCATCCTGGAAAACCGAACCCATTTGATGATCCCTCGATTCACCTTGGACCAATCCATTCCGGCGTTAATGTTTAAAATCAACTTTTCTTCCTGCCATTGATCTTCAAAGATCAACTTCCTTGACCAGATCGACTTTGTGCAATTGAGTTTCGTGGATTATTTGAATCGTCCTTCTGGTAGTATAATTCCAGTGTTTGGGTAACTGAACAAGATCGGTTTTTCCCCGTCAAGAAATCTCAGAGATTCACTTCCTTAAACCAAACCGATTATTTGCTGTTAAATTTTTCGCTATCTGATCTTCATTATCAGAAGGGTGTCATTCTATTTCTTTCTAGTATGCAAACTCTCCAAAAACGTAGATGAATCGATCTCGATGTTCAGCTATACTTCTCAGTACTCTATTTCTACTAAAACACAGTCAAACCCATTGGGTATTATTTGTCTATGCCAGTTTAAACTTCCCTATTGGATCAGATCAAATCGATCTTCTTTGAATTTTTGTTTTACTGTCGTTGTTCAGTTTAATCAATTGGATCGTCTTTCTGGTATATTAATTGCTGTGGTCGGGTTAATGTTTGAGACTGATTTCTTTTTCTGTAGATAAATTGCTTTACCAGATCGAATCCCTCCTTGAGAAATTAGTTGACCGATTTTAACTAATTGAATCACCTCTCAGGCATGTATTATTGGTGGTCGGATAAGTGCTCAGGATCGAGCTTCCATCTATAAACTTCAAAGCCCAGTTTATCTCTCATCAAGTTATCCACCGCCCTGTAATTATCCAACCGCTCTCTGTATTGACCTACTACATTCCAAAACCATAGATCGACCGTATCGAGGGTGTCTTGAATACCGGCTCCATGTTCGAGTCTGTCCTTCTGTTATGATCGGAGTTTAAATGCATGGATTGCAGTTTAAATGCATGGATTGCATCCGCCAGTCTACCTTGAGGAGATCGGGAAAGGCCCAGATCAATCTGCACTTAATATTCATTTTGTATGAATCCACATGTAATGTCTCCCCATCCAGATACATAGATTAACATAAGTTTGCATCGGAAAGCCCTTTATTATTTATTGCGGAAATTGATGGAAAAGATCTAAATCCAGCACTGTGGAGTAGCGATTCTCCAGATCTCTGTATGTTATTTTATTTTTATTTTTATTTTATTTTTGTCCGGTCCCTGGTAATAAATAATTTACACCGAGAGTAAGCTACAGATAAATAAAATAAATAAATCATATGCCAAACTGATGTGCACGACATCCAACTGCACCTTTCCGCGATTTTGTAGCAATCCACTACTTGATGTGTATTATTCTCCTCGGATTCCTGAGTGATATACTCCATTACAAAAACCCGGCGCGCCAAATTGTCAAGTGGAGTTTAGGCCGTATGGTTGTAGCAACTGTCACTTAAGTGTCTACTGATTTTTAGCAATCCTGCGTGTCTTCCTTTTATTTATTGCATCCGTAACTCGTATCTCATAACTCATCCTTCGCTCCGAATGCATGCGCTGGAAGGAACTCGGATTACTCCTATGCAGCGACGTTGAGGTCTGTAACTATTACTGAATCCATAGCGATCATGGAAATCTCTAGTTAAGTTTTTTTTTTTTTTTTTTGTGTCAATAGAAATTGTAATACGTTGTTTTAGAATGATGAAATTGGTGGATCCCTTCTCATATTATATTCAGAGTATACTTGTGTCAATAGAATTTTTAATACTCTGTTCGGACTAAAGAAATTAGCGATCCATTCTCATATTGCATTCAGCATTAAATTTCTGTCAAAGGAAATTTTAACTCTCTGTTCGGATTGAAGAAATTAGCGATCCATTCTCATATTACATTCAGAATTATATTCCTGTCAGGAGAAATTTTAAATACTCGATTTGGATTGAGGAGATTAGTGGATCCGTCCTCATATGACATTCAAAGATATATTTCTGGCAATGGAAATTTTAATACTCTGCTCCGAATGAAGAATTTGAGGATCCAGCCTCTCTGTGCATCGTCAATTATAATTCGGTTCCTAACCTTTGTTAAACTTTGTGTTTTATTTACTTCAAGACTTTGCATCTGGGATTTGGGAATTTAATTTCAAACCTGCTAATCGTTCTGGGATAAGAGAAGAAACGCTAGGCATTATCTTTGAACAGCTCTGATTATTGTTCATTTTACAATCTCCGTGCCCTAATTTCAGAACGGAAGAGGCGTTCCCAGATCCGTAATTGAGATGGCATATTATTTTGTTTATTAATTTATATTCTTTCAAAAGTCTCGAATCTCTACTATTGCTGGACGCCTATCTAGGTGATCCCTTGCATAAGCCTGCAAACTGAAAGCCGATGACTGGGTTAACGCTTATATATTGTCTTAATTCTTGTTATGACTTAATGTCAATCGGGTTGATCCTTCTCTCATTTGCTTGGTCTCTACGAATCAACCTCATAGCGTTCGAATCTGGATCTGAATCACTATTGGAAGCACTGTATTAACTTTTTGAATTCTGGAGTTATTTATTTGCAGTTATCATTGATTCTCCTAGATTACCTTTGCATCGACGATGGCATTTATATGAACTACTACCTGTCGAATGACCTCAATAACCCATGTATTCGGTTGTGGTGATTCCTTATATCTTTGTATCTAAATTTTGTAAGTGTGAAATAAATAATTGAATTGTAATTCGATCTAGAGTTGAGTTCATAGAGAGGTCGTGGTTGGTGGTTTTAACAACGATAGGATTATTATATTAAAACTATGGCGGATGGAAAGTTCAGTTGATTCCGCATATGTTCTTTTGACATAAATTTTGACACTATTCTAAATAAGAGATCAAAGAATGTAGACTGTGAGTAGTCTACCTAGCGATGTGCAGCGTTGCGGACCTTTCAATGAATAGATGTTGCGTTAAAGCATCTATTTAAGTTCTATGGGGTAAGTTATACTGCTCAATTATTTGAGTGGATGGAAGCGTAGATAGAAATTCACTTGAGATCCACTAAATAACTATCAACTTTAAATGATGGAATGGAGAATCAGTTAACTAGCCGATAGGAAATTGTTGCTGGCTGAAATCTCTCTCAGTCCCGAGATCTCAGCCCACTGCATTAAGCGTTTTGGCGCTCTAAATTCTTTACTACCTTCGAAGACTTGGCGTGGAGTGTCTAACTTGTAAAACTGAATCCTGGTGACTTCCCTTAATTAGCTTGAAATATAATTAAGTGGCACTTCTGAAAAGAGGCATGCCCTCCTGATCTGGTGGTTAATTTAAGAGAGAGTTAAACCTTTGCTCAGCGAACCTTCACAATCAGCGATGTGAAAACTGTGTTTGATGAAGATCAATACATGGCTGATGGCGCAGTTGATTTATGCGTCGAGCTCTCTTTAACTAATGAATAAATGAATTAAAGTTATTGTTACTAAGTTTGGATTTAAGGTTTACAAGATTATGCAATTGAGTCCCGATAGCTGTCTAGTGGAAGTTAATAGGTGTTATCGTTTTGGAATGTGTAAAGAGTATTAAGCATTATATCAAATTTGTTAAGAATGATAGTTAAAATATATGCCATTTAGCTATAGTAGTTAAGAAGTGGAAGTTCATAAGCGTCATTATATTAATTGCAGTTAAGACAGGTTCATAAAATGCGACTTAGCAAACAAAGTAATTCCATAGTTATATATAATTATATGATAATGTTGTTTTGTGATTAAAAAAAAAAAACATGGAGTAAAGTTTAAAGTATCCATAGGTCATATTGGTTAACTCTTAGGTAAGTGACTAAATAAAGGAATGAGATTTTTGGAATAATGGCTTATTATTGATTAAAAAGTTATTTAAGTAGACCGTATATGCATCTGGAAAATATCATGGAATCACATCATAATCACTAAAAGCATGATAGCACCAATTTATTGTCTATACTATTTTAATGATATTTAAGTGATTATATATATATCTATATATATATATATTTTGTAAAGTTGTCATTGGATATTTATATGTATTTATTATATAAAAATTTTGGAAAACTGTTAGTTGATTACATATTGGTATTTAATATATGTAAATTGTAAAGTTGTCATTTTACATAATTATATATATGCATTTATTATATAAATTCTGGAAAACTGTCAGTTGATATATTTATTTGTATTTAATATATAAGATTTGGAAAGTTATCATTTGATATATATATTGGTATTAATATATATATATTGGAAAGTTCCCGTTTTGATATATATTGCCTTGAGTAAATAAATTTTTTTTTTGAAGGTTGTGATTTGATATATATTGTTTTGATATTTAATATATATACATATATTGGAAAGTTGTTATTGATATATAGAGAGAGTAAAGTATAGATATTTTGACAACCATTTGATTATGTGGCAAGATATTGGTTTAATTAAATAAATTTTAAACTTTTTTAAATTTTTATATATCTAAAATGTGGGGATTATATCTTACAACCTCATTCGATCATTTCAAAGCTAAATATATATTATATTATACATATAAATAGATACTAGAAATTGAATTGGACTCGATAGTTTGAATCTTATTTTTTCACGTTAGGGGGAGTTTACTTTTAAAATTATTGTAAATATAATAAGTCCAACTGGGGAAATGCAAAAGTTGGAAGATAGTTTTGAAAATTGTAAATAGGTTGGACATAAATAATAGGGAAAAATCAAGGCAAATTTTTGTGAAATGAAGTATCGAAACAACGAGTTGAACACAATTATGTTAACCTCATGACATGACAAGAAAAAAATTATATGAAAAGATGACTAGACCTTAAGACAAGACTCGATGGGACTATATAGACACATAAGATGAAACTTGGAAAGTCCATTGAAAGGACCAAACGAAGACAATTTTAGTAAAATGATGTATGGAGATGATCAACACAATGAACTGAACGGAATGCAGCTAACCCAAGGACATAGTCAATCCTGATGAAATTACAACTAGCCGAGATAGGGCTCGATGATGATGAGAAAAACACTTATAGTATGAATTGATGAGACTAACAAAGTGGTCTTATGACAACATAAATGATAAAATGAGGTAAGGATGTGATAAGCTCATTGACCTGGACATGAACTTACCGATGAAAAGACTAATGGATAAAGTTTAATATGTTCGACTAAGTCGCTAAGCATTGATGCTTGGAATCCTGTCAAATTCAGAACCATCACTATTAAAAACAAGTAGGGCTTTGGATGTAGTATTTTGGGAATTGGATTTTGGAATATTTTGTAACCGCTCTAGATTTGTTAACCGGTGATTATAATTTGCCGTCATTATTTTACCGAATATGGTATGACGTTCACCTTTTCATATTGGAGGAAGGGATAGCCAACAGATTTGCATTCTTGTTCGGATTCATTGTGCGAAGGGATGATTCAGTAACTGTGGTATGGCCATTGGTGCTTTATAACTTGTAGTCAATTTGGATATTATGGATCTTTGCACATGACTAGAAGACATAGAAAATCTAGTGTGGTATTGACAATTATGAGGGCATTATTGGAGTTGCATTGCACAAAATTACGATTGAGAATGTATTATAACCATACTAGAAGATTTGGAAAACTAATTATTAGAACATGGCCATGATTGCTTAAGAGAAATAGAAGAAAATGGAAAGAAGGTGAGAATAGGAAATTAAAAGTTAAGCCTAGTGTCGGAAGTATGAGAACAAAATTAACTTTGGGACGAAGTTCTATACAAGAGGGGGTGTATGTAATGCCCCTAAAATGACTATGGACTTTAAGAGCACCTGTCAAGTGACCCGGCGTAACAGAATTCAATAAAGTGGCCCTTCGAGTTAGGATGTGTCTTAATAAGGGAGAATCACCTGATGATGTGCATGACTATAGTTGATAAATAAATTAATGAATTGAATTATATGTGTGGACTGGAATAATTGATTAATCAGTTCTTGCTTAAATGCTTAGCCTTGATTGGTCAAGTCAAAGTATAGTAGGACAGCTACAACCCTAGCTTTGTGACTTGGGAGGACACAACTGAGATGCGTCATAGCTTTCCGCATTTATTCTGAACTTCGGGACGAAGTTCTAAATAAGTAGGGGTGTATGTAGTGCCCCTAGACTACTGTAGACATTGAGGGCACTTGCTTAGTGACCCGACTGTTTGAAACATTAATAAAATAATCCTTTGATTTTATTTTGAGTATATTTATGATTACGATTAATTGAATAATGATTTATGTTTGTGAGAAATGTGTGTAGTGACAAGTGAAACGGTTCACCGAAGGACACACAAAGGAATATGAAGGGTCGTAGAGTATGGGTAAATCACACACAGGGGGAGCGACGATGATGTCGACTTTCGACAAGAATACCACGCATGAGCAGATAAGCATTGATCCGCTTGCTCAAGAGGAATGCGTGAGGGCGTACGAGGTAGGCCACGACGGAGCTGGTCACGTACGAGTTGAGGGGCGCGCAGTGAGAACGGACTCACTCCTCAGCGCCATTAGTCCCTAGATAGCATGTAGACGGAGGATGGATGGTAACGATTCCTAAAATCCCTACAAGAGTTCCCGCAAGTCAAAACGGAAAGATGGTGGCAGAAGGGCCCGACGATGCAGTACCCTGTCGAGAAATGAAAGAATGGACGCAAGGACCCAACGATGCGGTACCATGCCAAGGAATGGAAACCATGGATGACTGGACCCGATGGAGTGGTGCCATGTCAGAGAATTAAAATTAAGGAACCAGGAGCCCAACAGCGTGGCACCATGATCCTAGTGAGTTTGATTGTTAAATTAAACTGCATAAAAACTTAGGAGAATAACTCTAGATTATTACTTAGCAAATGCATAAAAAATAGTTTAGACATTTGCACATGAATAGTTGTTTTTGTTGAGCATTTAAAATAATAGAAATCATTATTTAGGAGCAAAATAGAATCCTAAGATTAGACACCTAGTCAACTAAAAGCTAGGAGTTGATTAAAATATCTGGGGGACAAACTAGAGCAAACTTAGGGATGTAGGTGCACTTCCCAGAGAAACTGACACTTGGATGGGTGAGTGTTTTATTAAATAATTAATTAAAAATATTTAATTATGCATGAAGCGACATGTGTTGCAGTAGATTTTCCTTTATAAGGAAGGCTTAGGAAATGGGTAAGGGGCCCATAATTTGGACGATTGTCATAATTTTCGAATGCCTCAAAGACTTGCTGCTATCTAAGGGTTTGGCTTAGAAATCCTGGTGGGAAGGGAAGCCCAAACTGAATTTCTGAAATACTTGTGTGAGCTCTACGACCCAAAGCTCGGGGGAGGCCATGCAACTGAAAGCATGAGCCTGTGGTTGGGTGGCGAAGCTAACGGTTGCTTCGCCTATGGTTAAACGAGCTTTGCTGGAGGGATCCTACGGAAGACGCAGACAACAATGGACCAGCTGGATCGGGTTGACAGGTTAAAGTTTCGCTTATTTTTGTTAAGTTATTCACTCTTTTATTTTATTTTTCCAATAACTATAATGGCTAATTTGGTTGTATGAAGTTGTTCAAGTTTCAGGTTCAGTTCAAGGGGACCCTGAAGGAGGGGTCTTACATGATATTTGTTGAACTTGACTTTGGCTTGCAAGGGGACTTGTAGTAGAACTAGTGTTCTGCTCCCTCAATTCTGGGCTTTCACTCTCCATGACTTCCCTGATTAATACACAACATAACAAGTTTAAAACTCTATTATATTGATGCTTGACAAATTGAAATGTACATGTTGAATTGAAATTAAAATGTACATGTTGATGTTTGACAAATGGAAATTTGAAATGTACATGTTGAATTGAATTTGAAATTGAAATGCTTATGTTGATGCTTGACAAATTGAAATTTGAAAAGTATATTGATGCTTGACAAATTGAAATGTACATGTTGAATTGAAATTAAAATGTACATGTTGATGCTTGACAAATTGAAAATTGAAATGTACATGTTGAATTGAAATTAAAATGTACATGTTGATGCTTGATAAATTGAAATTTGAAATGTACATGTTGAATTGAAATTGAAATGCTTATGTTGATGCTTGACAAATTGAAATTTGAAATGTACATGTTGAATTGGAATTAAAATGTACATGTTGATGCTTGACAAATTGAAATTTGAAAATTTTGAAATGTACATGTTGAATCGAAATTGAAATGTACATGTTGAAATTGAAATTGAATTAAGTTGTAAATTAAATAGCAATTATGAAATTGTGCTAGTAAATTGAATTGAAGTCTACAATGCAAAATTGCAAATTATTATTATGTTGATTGAAGTAAATTATTATGCCAATTGAAGTCTAGTATCTACAAAGCAAATCATTAAGTTGATTAAAGTAAGTTATTATGTTGCTTGAAGTAAATTGATATGATGATTAAAGTAAAAAATTAAAATGTTTTGATCCAAATTGAAGTAAAAATGCTTTGATCCAAATTGAAGTTGTATGCTTTTTGAAGAAAATTGTTAGGTTAGTTGAAGTAATATTTTAAATTAGTAATGAATATGCTCATTGAAGAAAAAATGTTTAATTCATCATGAAATTGTAATTGAAAACTTGGAAAAAGATACATTAAATTAAAATTAATAATACCATGTAAGTTTGTAACTATAGCAGAATTATTAACAATGAATATGATAACTATAAGCTATTAAGCTATGAAACATTGAAAATTAAATTCATATAAAAAATTAAAATTAGAGTTTAATTAATAATCAATATGCTAAAGCCTAAAAGTTAAAAGTAAAACTGAATTTTAATATGCTAAAATGAAAATTTAATATGCTAACGACTAAAGATAAAGTGTTAAACTGAAATAATAAACTTAAACTACTAAAATAGTAACACTAGTGAGTCATTTTGAATATTAAATTTAAAATTTAAAATCATAATATGAAAGTTTGAAACATTGAAATATAAATTATAATATATATTAATTTAATTTTTAAAAACCAGAAACTAAACACTAATTATAATTATAAAATATAATACTATGAAACAAAAATTAAAATTAAAAAATTTAAATAATTATAATTTAATAATTTATAATACAATATTAAAAAATGAAATTATTAATATGAATTTTGAAACATAAATGGAAATAAAAAAACTAAAAAATAATAATTAAAAACAAAAAACTAAAATTTAAAAACATAATAATTAGACGAATACTTTTCTCCGTAAGTACTGGATATTTCACTTCATCCATAAATTTTTATCCCTCCTCTCGTTTTTCTATTTTTTCTTCCTTTTACCTTTTTTCCCGTAATGCCTGTAGTTATTATTATATCGAATCATAAACAAATTGAATTATACAGATATATCATAGGTTAGGTATGGAAGTTATGCACGAACGTAATGCTCACAACTTTCCTCTGGATCTAGCTGCTGTTGAATCTATTTCAATAGGCGGATAATACTCTGATGGATTGTTATTAATAAATGATTAAAATTTTAAATTGATTCAAGTTTCAATTCTAAAAAGCCAAAAGGGTACATGTTAAAAAAAAATTAAAATGGATTTGTGATATTTTCTTAAACATTAAACAATAAAAATATAGACTATAGTACAGGCTGTTACAATAGTTAATGATTGTCTCATTTTGATTTTTTCAGTTCTTTTGTAAAACTCATGAGGAGAAGAGTTTGTTTTGAACAACTCCATTAGTAATAGTGCTATATGAATACCAGACTCCTTCTAGTGCTGGTTACAGACAGGACCAACTGTATTATTTAATTTATTTTGTTTATAACTTAATGTTATTAATAGATTAGTAGCTAAATTTAAATTACAAAAAAAAATGCTAACAAAGTAGCATATTTTTGTGCGCTTAACAAAGGGAGGGAATTAACTCTTAACAGTAATATCAAAGTTCTACATTGTTATAAGATGACTATTGAATAAACATTGACATTATTGAAACTTTAATACAAAAATAAAACTAAATTAAACTGCTAATTATTAAATTTAAATTTTAAAACAAATTTACCAAATAGTAAACAATAAACTTTAAAGTTTAATAAAAAAAATTAAAAATTAAAAATGAATGGCAATCTAACTTTGATTCTTTACCTTATACTGTGCCCTCGACTGTGAACCCTTGTTGCCCTCGCGTCGCCCTCTCGTCGACCCTCCCTCCTGCTACCCTTGCCGTCGCCCTCCCGTCACCCTCTCGTCGACCCTCCCTCCTGCTGCCCTTGCCGTCGCCCTCCCGTCGACCCTCTCGTCGCCTTCCCTCCTGCTGCCCTTGCCGTCGCCCTCGCCGTCGCCTTCCCTCCTACAGCCTCGCGTCGCCTTCCCTCCTGCTACCCTCGTCGTCACCCTCCCGTCGACCCTTGCTGCAGCCTCGCGTCGCCTTCCCTCCTGCTGCCCTCGCCCACTCCTGCAGCCACTCCTCAGTCGGCTCTCACCCACACGCAACCTCAGCCTCTCGGATCTTAGCTCTCGCCGGCTCCTCAACAAATGAAGCTCGCCCGCCCTCACAACGAATGAAGTTCGTTCGGCCCTCAACAAATTGCTTCTGTGTTGTGAAGACAAACGCAGGGAAGCATTTATAACCAGAAATTGGATGTAAATTCGCAGGAAACGTGTCGTGGGAGCTAGAAACCGCGGGAGTTTTTTGGCGGCAATTGTAATTTTGATGGGACGGTGCGCTCGGAACGCCAGCCCGTTCCCTTCGACGAGGAGCTGGAGTCCGTTCCCATCCATTTCGGAAACGTCTAGAAGTCCCCTTTCACCGGAACGTCGATTTGCAAGTTCCCTAGTTCCCCGATTTTTTGTTAAAAGTTCTCAAACTGTTCCCCCGTTCCCGAAACTGTTCCCACTAATTTAGGAACATTTCGTTCCGGTTGCCAAGTTCTCTGGAACACGAAAACCTCCGAAACGAGTTTCCCAATAGCTGGGAACCCTTCCCGTGCAACTAAGGTTTTATATTAAAATTTCTTAACAATAATTTAATTTAAAAACAAAAAACCGAAACCCAGAATACGCAGCCTCCGTTTATATTTTGTTTTCATCTTTCGCCTCTTTAAAATTCAAATTTACATTTTCCTTAACCTTTCTTAATAAATAGTTAAAATTGACCATAACCACTACTTCCGATTTTTTATTTTCATTTGAAGAGGATCGTTACAGTTTACCATATTATAAAACATTAAATTAGAAAAAGAGTAAATGTGATTATGCCGGTAATAAAAATTAAAATATAGGAGTTTAAATTTGTAATATTTGGACCTTTTCTAGCTATACAATTTTCTTGGATTCAACTGCAATTTTTTATTAATTATTTAAATTTCATTGCGTACATAAAGACATTAGGTGAATTCAAATATATTTAGATCGTACAATCTCAACAACCTATATTTACTATTTCAACAATTATTTCAATTTTAAATAAAATTATTTAACTGTAGAGTTTGGTTTTTTGGTAGGAGCTTATTCAAATTCATGGCTGTCACATTGAATCCGAGTTCTGCAAAAGTCAAAGTAAACATCTGCCATTCATGGAGTTTGGTTAGAGCTTATTCAAATTCCTGGCTGTCGCATTGAATCCGAGTTCTGTAGAAGTCAAAGTAAACATCTGCCATTAGAAGCAGTTATTTTATGACGCTATACCTTTACTTACTTAGGAAACTCATGAAGCACTGAACCAACCAATTAGAAGAGTATTTTTCACTGGGAAGGAACATGAACAGTTGTTATAGGTTGTTAACTATTGATGGAGCAGCTCCCCTGTCATGGACTTCTTGTCTGAGATGTGACAAGCGAACATTCCAATGAAAAGTATAGTACAGATCTATCCTGACACGTATAGCATGCGTAGGATCAGGGAAAAAAAGTACTGTATATGGAATATGGATCCGACATTCGCACCACCGTCTTTGGCTTCCCACTACCTAAAGATACTAGTAGTCTGTGTTGATTATTGATCATGCCCAGTGGCAATGGTGGAAAAGTAGCATAAATTACATTAAAAAATATTAATGCTAAAACAATGCTGACAAATCTGAATCTGCTTTTTTGGATTAGGATGCTTTCATGGTGGTTGGATGAGCATGCTTTTGTGGTGAAAGTCCATATTCCCATTAACCAAGCCAAGAAAATGGCAAAATTGCACATTGTCAGCTTGGAAGTTCATCTATATAAGCCAGTTTAGAATTGTAGATCGCAAAGCACTCTCGTTCACTAGTTTTATTCTATCAGGAAAATATGAAGAATCTGGTATCTGTTTTGCTTGTGGTTTTTTTGTAATTGTCTTGTGGGATCAGGCCAATGCAGCTCCTTCAATTCATAGGCATTTATCTTCTAATGGGCTTGGCAGAAGGCCTCAGATGGGGTAAAGATCTTTGAGTGATCTGTTATTGGCATTGATTATGATAATATATAATTGTGCTATGACAGAGACACATATATTGACGTGGCTGTGCTTTGATACTCAGATGGAACAGTTGGAATCCTTTCGGCTGCAACATTGATGATAATATTATTCTTGGAACAGGTAGCTTGCTTATCTCGCTTGTAAATAGTCAGTTTTAGAATAGGTTTTGGCTTGTCATTATAAATAATTAAACCACTCAATATATAATTTTGAATTCAGTGGTTTCTTATGAATGTGCATGATACAGCTGATGCACTGATCTCCACTGGGTTATCCAAGGTCGGATATCAATATGTGAATATAGGTATATTTTCTCTCTCTCTCTTGTGTTTTATGAACTAACAACCCGAATCCAGTAGCTAATTCTATATTGTTAAACTGCTTCAGATGACTGTTGGGGTGAGCAAAACCGAGATGCTCAGGTATTGCAATAGATTAAAAAAACAGATTGAATACAATTATAGCCTTTATTGACTTGTTTTTAGATCAAGTTATTTAGTTGGAGTCCATAAGTGTTGATGAACTTACACCAGAGCTAACATATTGTCAGGGTAATTTGGTTGCTAAATCCTCAACATTTCCTTCGGGCATGAAAGCTCTGGCAGACTATGTACACTCTAAGGGACTAAAGCTTGGAATATATTCTGATGCTGGGTCAGTTTACAATGCTAAATCAATCGAAAGTATCCCTTACTAGATCAAGAATCTTATCTTTTCTGGTTTTCACCTTTGCATTCAGTTGATTTGGTGTTTGGTATATTTTGCCAGATCCAATACATGCAGTAAAACCATGCCAGGTTCACTGGGACACGAGGAACAAGATGAAAGAACATTTGCTTCATGGGTAACTTCTTGTCAATACATTTTCTTGTCTCTTTGATAGATTTGTTGAAGCATGCCATCAATGCAATACTGATAAAAAATGGTTGGCTATTTTGTGGATGAATGTTCAGGGGATAGACTATTTGAAATATGATAACTGCTTTAGTGGTGGCATTAATCCTCAGCAGAGGTACAATCTATTTGTACTATGTTTGATCAATGAGCTTTTCATACATGGGTCTAGACTTCTATAGTATTGAATTTGTCTGGAAAATATACAGGTATCCAAAAATGAGTGAAGCTCTTAGAAAGGCAGGCCGCCCGATATTCTATTCAATGTGTGAATGGTAAGACACATTTGTAAACAATAATCTGTGCGTTTAATCAAAGAAGCACGGTCACCCAGAACCTTGGTTTCTTGTATTTTGATTCTGCAGGGGTGAGCAGAATCCTGCAACTTGGGCACCCAAGATAGCAAACAGTTGGAGAACTACAGGAGATATTGAAGACAAATGGGAAAGGTGATAGACTGCATATATTCATGGGCATAGTTTCTTCTAAATGTTTGAAATTGAGAATATACATTCCTGTGTATAATATATAATTTATCCTTATAATAATCTGATTTTAAATTGTTTCTTTCAGTATCACATCTAGAGCTGACCAGAATAACCAGTGGGCAGCTTATGCAGGGCCTGGTGGATGGAATGGTAAACTAATAACTCCACTGATATCATATAAATGGTCAGAATGTTGCTGCTAATATTTCTATGAGGAATTTCAATCTCTAATTCCAATTTGCTCTGTGTTTGGTCATTTCCTGAACCAGATCCTGACGTGTTGGAAGTTGGAAATGGCAAATTGAGCACCGAAGAATACCGGTCACACTTCAGCATCTGGGCTTTAATGAAGGTTAGAAAGGGGGTAGAGTGTAAGATGTCACAGTCTCTGTTAGAAACTGACTGAAATTAACAATATATTATTATACATCTCTGTGATAACAGCTAAACGCAAAAGAGGGCTAAAACGAAACAAACAGAATTGGAAAAAGAACATAGTAGAACAGAGCAAAACTAAGCATACATAACAGAATTGATGGAGAGTCAATGAATTCATTTCTATTTCTATATAAATGTGTGCTACTTGCAAGTAATAATTTGACCATCTATTTCTAATATTCTGTACTTTCATTGT
Source organism: Larix kaempferi (assembly GCA_027924585.1). NCBI lineage: Eukaryota > Viridiplantae > Streptophyta > Pinopsida > Pinales > Pinaceae > Larix > Larix kaempferi. The sequence goes on along the minus strand of BSBM01000203.1, from coordinate 5,698,554 downwards.
CTCATGCTGGATGATATCAAATCTGATATCCTCCAGGCACCCCTGCTGATTGGATGTGATATCAGGTCTGCAAGTCCACAAACTATAGAGATTGTAGGCAACAAAGAAGTTATTAATGTCAACCAAGGTCAGATTTATAAAATTGCAAGAAGATTTTTTATGTATATATTTCAAGGTTGACTTTGTTCATTGACACAATGACATCTACGAACTCTATTGGATTTGTGCAGATCCACTAGGAGTTCAAGGAAAGAAAGTCAGCAAGCAAGGGGACATTGAGGTATGATTTTTTTTGTAGGTTAAATATTTAGTTTCTATGAAGATTAATTCAATATCCAAATTCTGTAAATTTCAGACCCTTTATGTATTCACGTGGAACATGTATGTACAGTTTCAAAGTTTGTGTGCTGTCTCTTGTGCCTTCTATTTTCAATCTATGTTTCGTATGTCTGACATATTTATTTTCAATATAAATTTTAACATATAAATGACTGCAGGTTTGGGCTGGGCCACTGTCCAACCGCAGAGTTGCGGTAATCCTATGGAACAGAAGTGGTTCACAAGCATCTATAACTGCCAAATGGTCTGACATTGGCCTTCCCACTAATGCTGTTGTTCAAGCTAGAGACTTGTGGGCTGTATGACTACTTCCTCTTCTTCTGCATTATATTTCTCTTTTCACATAATTATCATAATTACCACAAATAAATTTGTGTTTGAGGCATTCCTAAACATTTTTCTGTGAGGTTTCACATAATCTTCTGTATACCACTTGAGACAAGTCGTTACATACACCTTCTCGGATGCACTGCAGAGAACAAACCTTGATATGCCCTGACACACAATACTCTAATCAGTAGCTCAGCTTGGTTATAAAGCTTCCTAAAGCTTGAACCCAGCAATTGGCAGTGTCTGAGGCAAATATGTGAAACAGTGTTAAGTCAGAGCTGCTGATGGGAGACTTGTGTGTCAGAGCACCTGAAGGTTTAATCTCTAGATCAAGTTAGTAAATTCTTGAAGGTGCTTTTTAGGGTAGACCGCAGATGTATGGTTAGAGAGTGGCCTGATACTGACTTCTTCCCATTTTGACATTGCAGCACTCATACCTTCGATCAAGTTTAAAGGGCAGCCTCACATCATTAGTTGCTTCGCATGCTTGCAAAATGTACATTCTCAACCATTTGGGCTAAATCCTCACCAAAACAACCGATTTTTCTGAGTACGATGCAGACTGGAATTCTAATTTAAGCTGTTACTTATGCAAACAGAAATATAGGTTCTGTAATTTTTCTAGGCCATAATTTCATGCACAACCAACATGGGATGCATGAGCTTTCTTATTCCTGAAGGAATATTGTAATTGAAATGATGTCAAATTATTCCTATGAAGGAATATGATCGCTGAATGATCTGGGATTACATGAGAATATATAATAAAGGGCAATGCTTAATTACCCGAATTCATTTCTATTAAGGCTTAATCAAATGAAGGATGGTGCTCAATTTTTATTTCATAAAAGCGGTGGCAAATCTATTTAAAATCACTTTCCTGCTATTCCGAAGAATCAAGGAAAGCTTGAAATACAATCATTATAATAGGGCTCAACAAGAGCATCATGTCACTTACAAGAATTGAACCTCGGTGGGGAGGGCAACAATCTTTCCTCCCAACCACCCAAGCTACAACCAATGGACGGTGGCAAATCTATTTAAGCATGATATTGTAAAGACAAGATTAATGATAATGGATTTTGATTTGGTATTTTTGTTAAATATATTTGTGACTAGGAATATGATCGCTGAATGATCTGGGATTACATGAGAATATATAATAAAGGGCAATGCTTAATTACCCGAATTCACTTCTATTAAGGCTTAATCAAAGGAAGGATGGTGCTCAATTTTTATTTCATAAAAGCGGTGGCAAATCTATTTAAGCATGATATTGTAAAGACAAGATTAATGATAATGGATTTTGATTTGGTATTTTTGTTAAATATATTTGTGACAATTATGGCGTTCTCTGCACACTTAATATATTTAAAATTATTTGAAATCAGTGGTTCACACCTTTGATATGTCATTCAATTCTGAAAACTGTTAAGATTTCAACAACTCTGAAAACTGATTTCAAGCATAGGACAATATTGACCTGTAATATCTCATTCAGCTCTGAAAACTGTTGAAATTTCATCAATGGACAATATTGGAAAGTTTGAAACTAAACGTTGTTGAATATTGGAGATAGTTACCTAATCACATTATCATTTGTAAGTCCAATCAAATCAATTATCAACATGTGACTCATTTTCCCTTATCATGAATAGCTTCACCATTTCGAATAGTTTCGTGCACAACTGGTTCACTGTCAATAGGGTCACGAGGATACTATTGGAAAAGCTAGTGTCCAAGAGTTTCAAACTAAACTTTTGAAACTTTTTAGTTGTCAGTGAACATGGTAGCGAATTCACTTGATTATATTATTATTTGTATTTGCAAGGTTAATTATGATTGAAATGTCAAATAAAGCAGATCTTTTCTCTCCAACAACAATTTGATTGGGATGTATATTTCTCACCTGTCCAGATTTCAATTCTAAATAACAATTTGATTGGGATGTATATTTCTCATTTGTCCAGATTTCAATTCTAAAATTTTCTTTTCTCACCTGTCCAGATTTCAATTCTAAATTTTTAAAAGAAATACATATTCTTAACTATAAACTAAGCTAATTAAAAATTTTAAAAATATCAAAATTTCAGCTTCTACAAAATAACCTCGAAAAAATGGTCACCATATTCTTATAAAACCATTCTTCTGCTTCTTTGCCCACACTCTGTAGAATCGATGACTGCAGCATCAAATTCATAATGAAAATGATCTATGAGTTCTAAAGTCTGTCTCTTCAAACGTCAGGATAATATTCCATAAAAGTTGTATGCCCTTTTGGATTGATTACAATTTAAGTTGGATTGATTATACACAAAGGGGTGAAGATCTTGCTCCTTTAGACAATATTATCTTTTTGCCAGGAATCCTTCTGCTTATCAAGGCTTTCATGAAGTGCAGATCACTTTTCATTACTTTTAATTTTTAGTAGTGGAAGACATATATAAAATGTTATCTTTTCTATAGTATATTAAAAAGGCAAATAAATAATAATATTGAATAAACCATAACTCAGATTAGTTCAAGTAGTTAAATTGTTTATTGGAAACAAAAGATATAAAGATGTCCTAATCAAATCCCCTCATAACTATGTTATAATTCTAATTGTATTAGAAAACTGTATAATAGATTGTATTAAGGCCTACATCCTAGAAAAATAGTTTATAAAGAAGTGATATCTATAACATAACATTACATGAACTGTATACCAAGAATGTATTTTATTTGCTGTTATGTTATAATATAATGGAACTCTCTTTGATGTGGCCATTCAATACAATATGCATATAATAAAGTTATTGAATCAAATAGAAAAAGAAAAGAAAATATATTTATATGTTAAATGAACTTCAAAATAGTGAGTCTTGCTATTTAATTCAAAATAGTGAATTTTGCTATTTAATTAAGATCACTAATACACATAAATAAGCATATAAAACACTAAAGAGTGGTTGATATTGATATCTGCAACATGCTTCTGGGCTGTTGGTTTGCTCAGAGGATGGAGGGAGTAAAACATGCCAGGCTTTTGCTTTTGCATATAGTAGGGACAAAATAGATTCTGGTGGTTTTAAAGTGGCAGATTTTTATGGGGTTACTATTATGCATTTTGGGAACTATATATACACTTGGAAAATACAAATTCTTGTTATTTACGTAGAATTAAGAAATTATTTATATATATAAAATTAAAAATGTAAATTTGTTTTAAAAATATATATAGAGAATCTTTGAAGATGCAAAATAATAATTTTTTATTATGATAAATTTTGTATTTACAAAAAGTTCACTAAGTAGAATTCAAAATTTATAATTTAGTTTTTAAAATTACAATTTTATTAATTCAAACGTATGATTTAAATATTTATGTGATTTCATTATCATGGATACAAAATTATGGTTAAAATATTTTAATTAAAGTTAGAGGAATCTAACATTATAGGTATACAACAATTTTAAATTTAATTTCTCCTTTAAGAAATAAATATAACTTAACTACTCCTAAACTATACTGTTTACCCATCAACCAACTTCTATACTCCTAAACTATACTCTTTACCCATAAACCAACTTCTAAAAAAACAGGGAATAGACAACTTAGTCACTAATTAACATTATAATTATTCTTTAGATAACATACTACTTTTTTATTTTTTTTAAATTTACAATTTACATTTAATTAACTTAAAAAAAGTCATGTTTCCAACATGTATATAAATGCATCACTGATATAAAAATGGATTTTATTCCATCTACCCTAATTCAATTTTATTTAGACATCTTCTGGCTTGGATCAACCTAATTTTTCTTAATTTTTTCGGAATAGCAAGAAGATGATATTTTCAGAAAGATAATATTTTCCGTGTGAAAAAAAATACATCACTAATATACATTTATAACTTTAATCTTCAAAAAAACAGTCCCATTGAAAGCCACCCTGCCCCACTGAATACCGCGTAAGGGAAGTCATGTGGCTTTTAGACCTGAAAGGATTTTCAGCATCTCCCATTTAGACTACTCATTGAGCGTTGAGACTTTTCAGTGGGACTGAAAGACTGAAGCCTGAGTGGGAGCCTGGGCATGTTGCCGTATTTAGAATTCATTAGTTGTGCCACCCTGTTAAACACGTCGTGGTGAACTGACGGTGAAGAAGGTTTGTGGAAACTTGTAATTCTGTTTAGAATTTGGTGAAGAAGGTTTGTGGAAACTTATAATTCTGTTTAGAATTTGGTCGCAGAATTGCAGAAAGTGAGTAGAATTATTTGGAAATTTGGTTGGGTCTATTCACTCCACCCCACCCGACGACGTGTTTTTACGACGTCTTTTACAGAAGAATCTAGGAAAACACAGTATTTTACATAATCATATATCTCGGAATGTTTATTTTGTCAAGCTGGTCAATTTTCTATATTTTTCTTATTAAATCATTGGTTTGTTGTGTCAAAGTCAAGTTTTAATCCTCATGGCGTGTAGAGGACGATATACATCTTCGGCCAAAGTAAATTTTTTAAAATTTATTTAATACTTAGAGTTTAATTTGCTCTTGGTGTATTGGAGTTTCGCTGTCAATGGCTTCATTCATACGGCAACGAAGTGAAGTCTTTACAAAGGAATTCGGTGTCAATGGCTTCATTCATACGTTAACGAAGTGACTTCTTTACAATGGAAATCTAAGGATGAGATAAGAGAGTAGTTTTTTTGATAAAATTTATATTTGGAAGTGTTTAAATTGTGTTTTTGAATGCATACATGTATTTAGCATCTTTAACTACTCCCATGGCACCCAGTGTCATGGCCTCAATTACACGCTTGTCTCAAACGTCTAACTGAGGTGTGCAACACTTTGAGGGTGAGACCAGCTCAAAGGCGCACCAGCAGACTATGCTTAACCTGCGGAAGCCTACTTATCACTTGCAACTGTTACTTGTTTAATTGTTTACACTTGCCTACACTTAGCCAATTTCTTAAACATGGATCATGTAAAAACGCAGCCACATCAAGTAAATTTACACAAGAGACGAGATTTATCTTGGGGTTGCCAAACTGGTCAAGCCCTTGTAATTTATAAGTAAAATTACCTTTACAATAGACGAAGTTGCCACAACTCGGCAGAGCTCCGAGTGTGCGCCCAACCAACAAACACACTACAACTTACAAAATTACAAAGCACAAAGGTAAAACAAGTTGTCCCCTCCTGCGGGAAACCAACTCTGAAGATTGTCAACTTCCTGCAACCCCCGGATGCTGCTATCAAAACTGACCTCTTGAGAAAACTCTGTGTGGATGTTGATTGATCTGGGTCATGTCGAGGAAGCACGAGGGGGACAACAGTTCGATTGAATGAGTTGACCCTGTTATGGCGGAAGCTTAATAAACAGAATGAGAAAAAGCAGGATTACGCAATACAAATACACACAGACAATATGGAGGAATGTGAACTGTTCTTATATTACTTGCAAACAGATAAAAAATTGATATATGTTACAATGTTATACATGCTTATATAGAATTCTGAGATGCTTGGGTGCTTGCCCATTACGTTCAGTTACAAGAAGAAGTTAGAACGGTTTCAACAGTTCAACCGTTACAGTCGACTGGAAGACAGAGAGATAGTCTGTCGAAATTCGACAGTTGCTAGTCGCATGTCGACGTTGCTTGTCGATGTCGCGAACTGCAAGATTGTAGAACATGTCAAAGGTGCGGAAGATGTCGCAGTATGTCGAAGTCGAGACTCGTCGGAGTTATGTCGAAATCAAACTTGTCGAAGTTGTCGAAGTCATGTCAAGTCGAAACTTGGCGAAGTTGTATCGACATCAATGACTTGCCAACTATGATGCGGATCAGACCTCCTTCCTTAAGAAACAATGGACCCCATTGTTTGCTCGTGAAGGTGAGGAAACTTGTTGGTCACTTCAGTAGCAGAGTACCACTTTCCTTGAGATGGGATCTGGCCAGCTTTGGCAACCTAAAACAAGGGAATTGTGTTCGTCCTTGTAAGGCGTACATGTCGTCCCACAATGGTGTCGCAAGGAAGAGGCTCCTGAACATCTGGATGGATGTCTTCAGCTTCTTCTGTGGATAAGTCATTCTGTTCCAACAAGGGTGCATGGTATGGTCGAAGTAAATCCACATTGAAAACTGGATGCAGACCCAAGCATGTAGGAATGTCGAGCTGGAAAGCGTTTTTGCCAATTTGTCGAAGAATACTGTATGGACCATATCACAAAGGCTTGAGATTCTTGAAAGGACCAGTAAAGCACTCCTTCTTAAGATGTAGCCAGACCTTATCCCCAATTCAGAATGTATGAGGAATACGATGCTTGTCGTGTCGGGCCTTAGCTTTCTCGTTTTCTCTGTGCAACATATCCTGTGCTTGCTTCTGAATGTCGCAAATCTGTTCTCGAAACTTGACTGCTTTATCAACTTCTCATTGGCTGCGGTCTGTGTTAGAGTTTGGCTGTGTCGAGGAGTTTATCAAGTCGATAGGCGCTAAGGGTTGAAATCCGTAACAAACTTCAAATGGACTCTTCCCTATAGAGCTGTGCTAAGCACGATTGTAGTTGTGATGGATGTATGGAATACTTTCATCCCATGTGCGTCGATGCTGACGATTGTACATGCGAAGCAATTGTACTACCAAGTGATTCAGAGCTTCCGTTTGTCCATCAGTCTGAGGATGGAAAGCTGTTGACAATGAGAGTCATGTGTCCAACTATTTCCAGAGGGTCTTCCAAAAGATGCTAACAAATATGGCATCTTGGTCGAAAATGATGGTTGTGGGTAAACCAAAGTGTTTTCAAACATGTGTAAAGAAGAGCTGAGCGGTCTGCTGCGTTGTCGTGGTCTTCTCACATGGTATGAGAATGGCCATCTTGGAAAATCGATCGACTACTACTAATATCGTGTCATGCTGATGTTTGGTAGTAGGATAACTCGTCAAGTAGTCCATAGAAATAGATTCCCATGGTCAACTAGGAACTGGTAGAGGTGTATACAATCCCTGTCATCGATTAGGTGGCTTAGAAATGGCGCAAACCACGCATGATCGAATGTACTTGCTGACATCGGATTTAAGTGTATGCCAAAAGAAATACTTCTGCAGAATAGCAAGTGTCTTTGCTACTCCAAAATGTCCTGCAGTCTTGTTGTAGTACGCGTTCCAAATGAGCTACTGTCATTGCTCACTAGTAAGAACACAAAGCTGTCCAAGCTTGTATAGAAAGGTGTCTTTCAGGAAGTAGTCGGAGTCTGAGGTCGACGACTTGCTATTCTGTAACTGTTGGTAGACTGCTGAGAAGTCGTTGTCGTCCTTGTACAACTGTTCCCAAGTGGTCGTGTCATATCCTTGCATACTCATCACTGCCAAAAGGAGAGTAATGGGTGGTCGACTGAGACAATTGGCGGCAGCGTTAGCTTTACCTTTCCGATACTTAATCACCAACTGGAATTGTTGTAGGTAATTAATCCACTTGAGTTGCCGTTTTGTCTGCAACTTTGATTGTGTCAAAGCGAACTGTACAGGCTTGTGATCAGTGAGAGTGACCATTTCCTTGCCAAGGACGTAATGCCTCCATTGCTTGAGAGCTTGCACAATGGCGTATAGTTCTTTTCCGTACGTCGAGTATCTTGTAACTGTGTCATTAAAAGTCTCGGAATGAAAAGTGACTGGGTGACCATATTGAGTTATCACTGCACCTAAGGCATAGTCCGATGCATTCGTCTCAATCTCAAATGGCTGATGCAAATTAGGTATCGCAAGTACTGGTGCAATGCAGAGACTGTGTTTGAGCTATTCAAAAGTTGCTTGATGTGTTTCTATCCATTGAAAGACATTTTTCCCGTTTCCCTTTGTCGACTGGTTCAAGGGCCAGACTATGTGACTGAAGCCGAGTATGAATCGTCGATACAAATTCTCCAAACGAAGAAAACTCCTTACTTCTTGAATGCTTCTAGGAATGGGCCAATCTTTGAGGGTCTGTACTTTGTCTGGATCGACGTGAATGCATGCAGAGTCAATTACATACCCCAAATATTTGATGCTGGTCATCGCAAAAGAGCACTTGTCCATATTAAGATAAAGCCGATGTTGCTGGAGAGTGTTGAGGACTTGTTGAAGATGTCTGACATGTCCTTCCCATGATCAACTGAAAATGAATATTTCGTCGAGATAGACAATAACCCATTTGCTGATGAAAGGTCGAAGAAGGTTATCCATATGTTGCATGAAAGTCGCAGGTGCGTTGGTTAAGTTGAAAGGCATGACTAACCATTCAAACAATCCTTCCTTGGTCTTGAAAGCAATTTTCCACACATCTGAGGGCTCGATTGGAATTTGATGGTATCCTGACTTGAGGTCGAGCTTTAAAAGAATTTAGCACCTTTCAGCCAGTCGATAAGCTTGTCTATCTGCGGCAGAGGGTACCGATTCTTCACCAATATTTTGTTGAGAGCTCTGTAGTTGATGCACATGCGCCAAGTTCCATCTTTCTTTGGAGCTAGGATGACTGGACTTCCACAAGGAGAGGAGCTGGGTCGGATGTGACCTTTGTCAATGAATTCTTGGATTTGTCTGTGAATCTCTTCATTTTTTAGAATGGATCTTCTATAAATAGATGCATTAGGCAAAGAAGAACCAGGAACAAGTTCAATGGAGTGTTTTACCTGACAATGTTGAGGTACTCCGTCTGGAGCTTGAAAGAGGTTCTGGTACTCATCGAGAATATGATCAACTTGCTGCTTCTATCGAGAACTGCATTGGTTGGTGACTTAACTCGTTGCTGCAATCTTCTGAGAATGTTGTAGCTTGATCATGATTAATGTGAACTTCTGATCATGATTGATGAGCTTCTTTGTCTATTTGGTAGATATCAGTGCAATCGTCGGTGTAGGTTGACGCTCTGGTATGCTGAACCATTGATTTCAGATTCTGAAAATCACCTTCTAAGGCCATGACTGATAACTTCCATGTCTATCCCAAAGGAAAGGTTTCCCAAACAAGGCGTTGGCTACGGAGAGCGGGTGCCACATCGTAGAGTACTTCATCTTCAAAATGCTTTATGAAGTAGGCGAGTTTGCATTGTCGAGTGATCCGTAGTTCTTTTCCATCCTTCATCCAACCGATGTTGTAAGGTTGAGGATGCAGAGTGGTAACAAGACCTAGTTTCTTCACAAGTTCTTCAGAAACGAAGTTTTTCTGGCTCCCGTTGTCCACAATCAGATGTAATGGGTTTCTTTGAACCCATATCCATGTATGGAACAAGTGCTCTCATTCCTCCTTGTCGATGATAGTCAAGGATACTGGAGTGGTTGAGGTCAAAAGGGTCGTTGCATCTGGATCAGATTCTTCCACCGTCTTGTCGAACGTGTCAGAGGTTGATACTTTTGTCAAAAATGTCTTCCGAGCTTTGCATTCAGACGTATCATGCCAAGATGAGTGGTGGTAATCGCACCATTTTTTGTTCGATGGCTGTTTACTACGTTCCCTCCTGTGAAAAGGCTTCTTTCTGTGATTTAGTTTTGGCGGTGTCGGCTGAGAAGACTTTGACTTGTCGAAGTTGGCTGGTACCTTCTTGTCGGGTGGTCGTCTAGATGTCAGATTTGTCGTGAAATGTCGTAATAGGATTCTAATTGTTGCACCCAATTGTTGACAGATTCTGCGTCAATCTTACCTTTAAGATTCGGTATGTCCAAATTCATTTGCACTTTGAAGGGGTTGATTTTATCGGAGCGATTTCTCGTCGAGGATCCTCTGGATGTCAAAGTGAATCGCAAGAGAATCTCATTGAAGTAGGCAAACATTTCAGTCTGCTGTCGAGCCAGAGCTTGCTCAATAAGCTGTGTTGTCTCGCTGGTTGCATGTCTATCGTCTATTTCTTCTGTCATCTCTGGAGATCGTGTCTGCTTGGATTGTGAAATTGCGAGCATGTTTGAACTAGCATAAGTCAGGTAACTTCGAGAGAAGTGTATATGCAGAACTTAAGCACGAACGAAACTGAGTGCTCTGATACCAATGATCCAGGTCGTGTCTAGGAAGCACGAGGGGGACAACAGTTCGACTGAATGAGTCGGCTCTGTTATGGCGGAAGATTAATAAACAGAATGAGCAAAAGCAAGATTACGCAATACAAATAACCACAAATACACACAGTCAATATGCAGGAATGCGAACTGTTCTTATATTACTTGCAAACAGATCAAAAACTTATATATGTTACAATGTTATACATGCTTATATAGAATTTTGAGATGCTTGGGTGCCTACCCATTACGTTCAGTTACAAGAAGTAGTTAGAATGGTTTACACAGTTCAACCATTACAGTCAACTGGAAGACAGAGAGTCAGTCTGTCGAAATTCGACAGTCGTTGGTCGCATGTCGACGTTGCTTTTTGATGCCGTGAACTGCAAGATTGTAGAACATGTCGAAGGTGCGGAACATGTTGCAGTATGTCGAAGTCAAGACTCGTCGGAGTTGTGTCGAAATCAAACCTGTCGAATTCATGTCGAGTCGAAACTTGGTGAAGTTGTATCGACATCAATGACTTGCCAACTATGATGCGGATCATTGATTGTTCTGAACTTGAAACCTGTTTGCAACCCTGCTGCAAATACGAGTATGCTTTGCGAATCTGCGTGAGGTTCAAAGCTCAAAGTGCCTCCCTAGCTCATGCGAACCCCTTAGCGAATTCTCACTTATTAACTGCCTTTCCTCTTGTTTGGCCTTCGAACTTATATAGGATTCCTAGTGGGAGGGTGCAACCCAAGGTTGGACGCACCCTTGCTTAACACCCACATCAAGCCTTTGAGCTGACATGCAACTTCTAACCGATGGTCCATGTTCCCCCAGCATGGGTGTCTTTATGTCATCGAAGCTCCACTTCCAGTGTCGTCCGTCGGGCTTCCGAACCGAGTTTCCTACCAAGCTTTCGTCCCAAGCTACGCGAAGAGATTCCATCACGTGTTCGGCAAGGAGCTTCCATCCTGCATTCAGCATTTGGATTCCATATCGAGTTTTGCGTTCCTGGCTTCCATCACGAGTTCGCGAGGAGCTTCCATCATGTCTTTGGCGAGGAGCTTCCATCATGTCTTTGGCGAGGAGCTTCCATCCTGTGTTCGGCGAGGAGCTTCCATCCCAAGTTCTCCTTCTTGGAGTCCAACCCAAGTTGTGTTGCCGATGAACGTCTGCACCAACCGCCAACATGCTGCCAAGGTGCCACACTTTGTGGGCTTGCCAAGCTCCACTTAACCAAGTGTGGGATTCATTTGTGGGAACGCATCCTTTCTTGGTCCACACACCCCACCATCGTTCTATCACGTGGCTAAGTGCCCCACTTTCCAAGTCTTCTTACTGACCGAACTTCGTTTTTCCCACTTCGGCACCCAATCCAACCTCTTGGGCAGGAGCGCTTGGATCCTTTGGGTGTGGAGATTTCATGGTTGTGACAACCTCGCCCACTTAAGCTTGTTTCCATCCTCGAAAACATATCCAAGTACCCAGCACTTAGAAACTTGTTGCAACCGTTGCGTATGACCATCACTGCTCTGTGCGACGATCTGCAACTAATGTCGCAACTGAACAAGCTTCCTAAGAAACTCTTCTATAGCAAGTGCTTTTAACCACTTACTCGACAACCTGTACTCCATGAATTTCATCCTGCTTTTGTTCGTTGTGCAACTCATAAGTGGACGGTTTGCGTAGCTAGTCCAACTGTGACGCCTACCTCATCAGAAAAACTTCGTCATTATGAAACTATCTTTCCTAAGTCCTTTTTAGCATCCTCAAGCCCACTACGTTTTTCATACAAGTCTCCTAGCCTTGTTTTCTTTTTGGCGGTAATTTTCTTTAAGGCTACCTTTCCAGGGTGCCTAGGGTCTCGTGGTTGTCACCAACAATAGTGAGCCCATATGCTTCTCACTCAAGTAGTGCCAATCGGAGGGCGGTGCCAATGGCCACCTCCCTTGAAACCTTCGTCGCACAAATACCATAATGCTGCTTCAATTTTTGCATCACTGCAAACCAACTCTGCCAACCAAGTCGGTGTTAGTTTGGACTCAGCAACTCCAAACACAAGCATGATCACATCTGTTGCAACCCTGTCGCTATCGTATTAACCTCCAGAAGACGTTTCCCCCGTCTCCACTTGCCGCAACCTTCTCTAGGATCTCCTCTTAGCACTCTTACTCAATCCTATGAACGAATCACTTTCCTTTCTCTCGCATGCTTCTGGGTGCGTTGGTCCGTTTAAGACTACCAACAATTCATGCCCATCTTGCATCTGAAGAATGCTCAATTCTGGGACTGCATCCTTGGTCTCTTCTTTGTTTGCAACCTTAGGAAAACGTTCACTTTCCAAGTGAACGAGGACTGCCTCTACCTCGTCTGGATAGCAACCCACTTGTGCTAAATTTTCCAGTGACAACTGTGATTCTGGAATTCCTATGGCATGAAGGAAGAACACAACTATCTTGGCTGCATAAAATGAAGGGTAATCTTCACTGGTTTTTCCTTCAAGACCATTGGCCTCCTCCAAAATATGTGGTTCGCTGGGCTGGTCCAACACCTGCTCATGCTGCACCTTGTCAATACTTATCTTGACTGAAACATCGTCATTGCCTTGGTTGCTTGATGACATTTTTGGTGTGCTTCCAATGGTGACTCTTGCAAACTGTGTTGGTGCAAGAATCGTCTTGCCTCCATGCTGCCGCAAAGCATCTCCTGAAATGCACAAGGACTCAATCTCTCGGTGGACCAAGTCTACTCATTCTTCCAACGATGCCAACTTCTTTGTCGAAGAATGGCTAACCTCCTGGGTTGTGCTTGGCTTGTTCTGTTCAACCGAACTTGGACTCTGCACCATGCTGCGTTGAGGCCAGTTTCTGGACGTGCTTGGTTCTTCAAGTATTTGTACCGAAGAAAACCGTAGCCTATATCCCAACGTCCCCTTTTGCTTCATTGGCATACGCCATGCTCTAGATTCTCCAAAAAACAAAAAATGACTTGTGTGCGGAACCTGCAAGGATCGAGACACCTGAAGAAAGTCTTGTCCAAGGATCAACGAATGATTGTCTAATGGAATGACTCTCAAATCTATGTTGCCTTACCATCTTCCAAATTTGATAGGAGCTGCGTTTATCCTTCCCGTCACTGTCCTCACTTTCGAATTCACCGCCTTAAACTTGGCTTGATTGAACTCCATCACACTCTGAAGGGATGTCACAGTCCTACTGCTCACCAAGCTATGAGTTGCTCTTTTATCAACCAACAAAAAAACTTATAAGCCACTTACCATTGCTTTCATGAAATGCAGGCCTTGTTGCGTCTCTTATAGACTTGCATGTCGACTCCCTGTCATTTCGATAAGGCATGCTTCCACTTCCTTTATCATTTCAAAAATTTCTTCTGAATGTTGTGATGCTTCCCTCAACACCATGGCTTCCATCCACGCCATTGGTATCCCATTTTCAAGTGCTACCCTCAACAGACACTTCTTTGCATAGTGGTCTCCTTCGCAGATGAAACAATCCACCCATTTCTTCTTTGGCGCATCTGGTTGCATCCAGCTTAACTCCACTTGAGCGTCTTATGACTCCGCTTTTGTCTTCCTCCCAGTTGTCTGGTTTGAAAGCTCATGCAACTGATGTGCTTCTTGCCTGGCCTTCTCTTGGAACACTCTTTCAAATATGCATCTCAACTCTCGCAATCACTTCATTGTTTCCTCCAGCACATCCGACAAATGTTCACAACTTTCTCTATCCATGTTTCCCTTCTTCTAACGAGTTCGTGGAGTTGCCCTTCGATCAGAGCACTTTCTTGTGCTTCTGCAAGTGGTGCCAACACCTGCAACAACCTTCACGATTTTCTGCACTTAGCACATCCTTCCCTACGAATCCTCCAACAAACTCTTGCAACCGTCCAACCTTCGTTCCATTGTCATCTTTCTGCGACACTTCAATGCGGTGTTTTATCAAGCCAACCGGCGAGCGTCCTTCTAACCGAACTATGGTTCTGTTGGTTTGGCTGCAATGGAGGTTCCCAACAAACACCCTCCTAAGAGCTAGCACTGATCTCTTCTTGACTTCGGCGTACAAGGTTCAAGCGGTCCAATTTTTTGCAACCCTGTCAACAGACTGCTCAAACTGTTGCAGCAATTGCAATAGCTTATCTGATATGCAACCTGAACAACTGTACTGCATCCAACTTGCGGAGGCTCTTGTCGAACCTTCAACTATGCCACCAAAACCAACTGTCAGCGAAGAGTTTCCCCAAACTCTTCAACTGTCGCAGCAAATATGCTCTGATACCACCTGTCACAGCCTCAATTAGACGCTTGCCTCAAACATCTAACTGAGGTGTGCGACACTTCCTAGAAGCACCTTGAGGGTGAGACCAGCTCAAGGGTGCACCGATAGACTATGCCTTACCCATGGAAGCTTACTTATCACTTGCAATTGTTACTTGTTTAATTGTTTACACTTGCCTACACTTAGCCAATTTCTTAAGCATGCATCAAGTAAAAACGAAACCACATCAAGTAAATTTAAACAAGAGACAAGATTTATCTTGGGGTTTCCAAATTGTTCAACCCCTTGTAATTTATAAGTAAAACTACCTTTACAATAGACGGAGTTGCCACAACTCGGCAGAGCTCCAGGTGTGCGCCCAACCAAAACACAAACTACAACTTACAAAATTACAAATAAAAAAGGTAAAACGAGTTGTCCCATCCTGTAGGAAACCAACTCTGAATACTGCCAACTGCTTGCAACCCCCAAATGTTGCTATCAAAACTGTCCTCTTGGGAAAACTCTACGTGGATGTTGGTTTTGCTGAACCTGCAACCTTTCTACAACCCTGCTGCAACTACGAGTCTGTTGTGCAAATCTAGGTGAGGTTCAGAGCTCGGAGTGCCTCCCTAGCTCATGCGAACCCCTTAGCGAATTCTCACTTATTAATTGCCTTTCCTCTTGTTTGGCCTTCAAACTTATATAGGATGCCTTATGGGAGGGTGCAACCCAAGGTAACCCATTGCCTGGAACCTTACTCAACACTTTACCTCTTATTCTACTAAGGCACCAATAGCATGGCACCCGCATGCCCATTTCCCATCTCTCGAATAATGGGTTTTCAAAGTGATGTACAACTTAGGTTGGATGGAAACACACAACTAGAGTTGTTGCCAATTTGCTTTCCACTATCTTCTTTACCAAGTCCTTTATGCACCCACCTGATCTGCCATCACTGCATGTTTGTAAAAAGACTTGTTTTTATATTGGCAAAGGTCCCTTTCCTACCCTTTCTAGCTTCTCATATTTCCTCCTAGCTCGCCTATTTGTCGAATTGCTCATGTAACACCACTAAAAATCCATCAAAATTTAAAATTTTTATTAGTATAATTTAATACTAACTCTATAGCTTGCATAGAGACTGTTTGACTAAAAACACTAATTGTTAAAGTAATGCTTGTGCTGGTTGTTTTTCCTTGCTTACGAATGGCATGATAGTTTTGTTTTTATACTGTATCACTAACAAAGTTTGTATAACGACCAATTCATCTATAAGTCATGAATTATCATATCGATATTCTGGTGATGTTAGATACTGATTATGTTTTTCTTTTGTTGAAGGGGGTGTTTATGATGCCCCTGGGCTTACTTAGCTACTATGAGCTAATGCATAATGCAATGATGTTCATGTTTCCAGGTAAAGGTTCACATTCAAAGATTGGGTTGGTGCTTTTATCAATTAAGAGCCAAGGTTATATGGTAACCTAACTATGAAATTAATGTGCATAAGGATTATAAAATGATCATAACTCCAAACCATAGGTATTGAATATATCCAACAACAAATTTTTGATGGCAGAGGTAAAGGAATTAGTTTTGATGTTTAACATTTATCATTCATCCGCATGCTTGAGGAAATTTTTGCTTACTCAAGCATTCATAACATTCACACATAAATACATCCAATAGTCTAATTACAATACAAATAATTAATATTTGTTATATAATAAAACAAATCTTTCAACAATGTTTTGTTGATCATCAAACTCTCCCATGAGTTTGGAACTTCAGCAACCCTCTGCTGGACACAGAACTCTTCCTCAAGTTTGGTTCTCTCTGTAACTCAGCAATCAAACTTGCAGACAAACTGCTAGCAATATCACTTTATATTTCCCCTCATCGAATTCCTCTTGTGTGCTTAATGTTTTAGTATCCAGCTATCCACAAGGCATAACTAGTGATTCTCCTGCTCATTCGATGGATATATGCTTGCCTAGGTCTTTGGGGTAGGTTTTACATTTAATGAGTCACCTGCTCAGTTCCACCTTCCTTGGGGAACATCAACACATTTTTAGGGAAGTTGCCTCCTTCATTATCTAGAAAGTGAGTGATGTTGTTGCCACTTGTCAATTTTCCTTCTACACTAGTTCTTTCCTCCTAGTGGGTCAGTGAACACTCTTCAACAATCCTCTTTGGATAGATGTCTCCTATTTTAATTATTAAATAATAAAAATATTCAATTACAGTCATCCTTGACCATCCTTGGTCAATAACATAAAAATTTACAATAACTTTTAAAGTAATGTTTTTCCACAACATAAACTATTTCAAGTTCTAGGTGGGTTACAAACACCCCCTCTTAAGTTCAACATCATCCTCCATGTTGCTTAAGTATCATTTGATTCTTCCTGGAATAAAATTGGATATGTTGCCTGCATATGACTCTCCAATTCCTGGGTTGCTTCATATGGACTAATGTGCTTCCATTTCACCTTTACCTGTCCAATGGTGCGATTCCAGAGTAAAATTTCTCTCATGTCGAGGATACAATCTGGTTCCACCTGAAAATCTCCTTCTGCTTCTACCTGTATATCATTCCAATCGATTGCATGAGTAGCATCATGTACATACTTTTTCAAAATAGAAATATGAAATACATTATGTATTTTGAGATTAGGTAGAAAAGCTAACTGATAAGCCTCTGGTGTAACATCCCATATTTTCGTAAAATTTAAAACTTTTTGTTAATAGCAATAATTGCTTAATTTACGATAATTTATAATTGTGGAACATATTAAATGTTGAATTGTAACAATCTTAATTAAACTTTTGTTTGTTCTAAACACAATTAAAATTCTGTTATAACTAAAGTGACAATGACAACTTAATTTGCATTCATAACAACTATGATTATGATAGTTAAATGCACGAATAAATCAGACTTTTGATGCGACACTTTCCAATGTATTGATACGTAAGGTTAATGTAATAAATGAAATGCTAGGTTAGAAATAAGACATGTTACATTTTCTTTGAGATGATACTAACACTTTACTTCTTTGCTGTTTAAGGGAGTCCTATGAGGGACCTCGAAGCTTACTTAGCTGCCATGCTAAAGCATTAGACCTGTTCTATGTGCAGACGACAGGTAAGGAGATTCATGATTGCAATAAATTCCAGTTCGTGTGAACCCAATTTCGTCGTTTTGAAATACAAATAGAATAAATAGAGACTATTGCAATTTTAAAAGCACACGGGTACGATTCACATACTTGCACTTCTGCTTTCCAAAGTTCGTCTTGTATCCGAGTGAAAACAATTCAAATTAGCTTGTTTGAGTAGGCATTTAAAATAGCAGCGTTGTTACCATAGTCGTCATTGTACTTATCTGGTTGGGTCATCGTTATTGTACTAGCTGATTCTGTCGTTGTTATTGTAGAGAAGATAGCCGTCTTGTTGTCACCATTTAACTGGTAGTACGGAAAAGTACAATTCCGATGTATCGCAATGATAAGAGTAAATAGGGAAATAGAGAAATTTAATATTCCAGATTTCTCAACTATATGTGAAAGGATATATATGTTTTGCGAGCTTATACAAACTTATTGATTAACTATTTAATGCTTATAGTTCACCTTTCCTATCCACACTTTAATTATATATATCTTAAGTAAGCAAAGTAGTTTTTCCTAGAGACTAGGCATTAATAGTATTTAGATAATTTAAACAAGACTAACCATAGGTTGACTATGGTGAAAAATAAGACATGAACAAAATCTCTATCATCCTATAATCGTGATATTTCAAGGTCTCGTGACTATAGTGGTGCGATTATTGGTTTATTATTATCATTGTATGTATAAGGAACTATTGCAATGAATTACAAACATTGAAATTTTAATAAAATGATAATACATGTTGTAATGTATTACTACCCTTGTAATAAGTCGAATTGATAACATTATAGTGAAATATATTATAACGAAACTTTTCATAGATAATAGTGATACTATGACGATTTTAAATATTGAAATAACATGAAAAAGCAATGGTTTAAGTCGCAACAAACACGCTGACAAGCCATTAATGTGGATCTTGACAGGTTGATGGTTTGGAAAGATGGCGTCGGTCTTCGAGCTACAGTAAATATCACGTAATGATCCTGCATTTAAGACTCGATCCTATAACTCTGTCGAATTGCATTTCAAAAGATCCACGTAGATAAGAATAACTTCATTCATGTTCTAAAACATCAGGTGTTATGCCTCCGCAAGGGTTGATGCTGGCTTAAACACTTGCCATAGTGGCAACATCAACCTACAATGAAAAGATAGTAATAAATGTCGATATTGTTAATACCAAGGTTAGAATAGCTGGCATTGTGGAGATTGTCGATGGCGATGAAAAGGGGCCATTGGATGAAAACCCTAACATCTACCGTGTATTGAGTTTAGGAACTTGGAGAAAATAGTTTCATTGTGTTATTGTCTTCGTTGGAGGTGGCCGACAGGCTGCCGAGATTTCTGTTGAAACCTTGGGAGAGATTCGACCTTGAGGCTTTCTAAACAAGTGGAAGTTACAGGTCTTAAACCTCTGCAATGGCATTTTGTTTATTGGAGACCTAAGTCTCTGGTTCAGAGTGCTATCGAAATCGTGGTTGAAGGTTTCCTGGTATCGTTCACAGCACCATTCTCATCGTTTCTCTGAGAACTTCAAGACTTGACCAGGGTTTACAAAGGTAAGCGATTCTTATGAGGTGAAATATTTCTTTGCTGCGTTTCGTTTTCATTTTAGAAGTAACTTTTATCTAACTCAAACTCCGTCGTTTGTCAGCTGCAGGGTTTTAAGGAAGCAAAAGAGTAACGTTTTGGAAAAGGTGTTAGCGTGCCTCAACACTGGTAAGCCTCGAGTCTTCCATAACCCTCATAGTTCTCTTGGATGGTGGTTGAAGTGGTTCTTAAGAATGAGTAACAGGCTTGTCGAGGCTCGTCGTTTTCT
This sequence comes from Larix kaempferi, assembly GCA_027924585.1. Lineage (NCBI taxonomy): Eukaryota > Viridiplantae > Streptophyta > Pinopsida > Pinales > Pinaceae > Larix > Larix kaempferi. Next base: position 5,678,605 of record BSBM01000203.1, on the reverse strand, counting down.
CTGTCGATGTTATTAGTTGAAGAAATCTTGAAACATGCTTGCGACTCTTGTTTTCGTTTGAATGGTTCTTTTATAAAGTGTAATTTTGTGAGACCGACTGGAGCTATGACTCGTCGATGTTCTGGGATATTGGGTTCTTTTAGAACTGCTATAAAACTTTGGATAAAACCTGATTTTAATTTTGTTTGCAATCAAAGTTGAAAATCTTCGTTTTGAGAATCCACGATTTCAAAGGTTAAGTTTTGAAATGAGCTGTGGGCTCAATCACTGTGTAAATGATACTTCTTTCCTCGGAAAATAAATTTGCATGCTAAATTATATTGGTTAAATGTCTGTGTAATTCAAATTCATGCTGAAGGTTACTATAATGTCTTTCGAGCTAGATTAGGGTTTGAAAAATATCGTCGATGATAAAGGTTCTGTGTATAAAATAAACTTCAACCTTAAGATGGAAAGGTATGCTAAACCTTTCAAATAAGTCTGGGTAGTTTATCTTGATACTGTAGGTTGATAATGTGTATTCTTAATTGTCGATGTTTGAAATCTAAGTAGAGTAAAAGGTTCAACTGATATTTCAATAATGGTTTACAAAGGAAACAAATATGGTCAAACCCTAATTCGTGTTTTGTTGAGGGTGATAATCTGAAAAATATTAAAGATACTGGATCGGTTTCGATCCCAAGTTTGAATAGAATGTAAATTTTTGTTATAAAATAATAAAAGAGAAAAATATAAATCTAACTAGGGTTTTCTTCTTGATACGAGACTCAGATTTACAATAATCACAAAACAGAGTAAATAGAAAAAGAGAGAAATAAACACTTGGTAATAATAGTAGTGTGTAGTAAATTCTTGTCATTTGTTAAATTTATAGATAATACATCCTTACTATAGTAAATGAAAGCAATGTGAATGTATAGTGTAGAAATCATGAATACTGTGTAAATTACAATTCTGTCTATAATTTAATTTCTATGCATATAATGTTGATAAAGTAATTTCAATGAAAATGTGTGTGAATGAAATGTATGAATATGAAACCTGTGTGAAAACTATTGTTTCCAGCTTATTATGAAGAATGTTTTCTTCAAATTCCGCAGTCTTAAAACAATATGCAGTATTAATCTATCTACTTCCTATGAACATAATTTATATATATAATGCAGGAGGATTGTACAGAGATTATATATGGAATGTTTATCATATAACTGAAGAAACATTATATACACTAACTATGATACAGGAACTTCTTCAATTAATTAATCTTAGGAACAGAAAACTGATACATTTATGATTACTACCTATCTATCTAATTCAATGGCAAATTTTTCCTATCCTCTAATCTACTTTAATTTGCATATCTCTAGTAGAGTACGATGCTGCCAAACAGCATGTGGAAAAATGGGGATATTGATTTATCAATTTAGCATTAAACTTAAACATTTCCAGAATTAGATTCTTTTCGAAAACAAATAAACAAAATAATACTAGATAAACATAACATAATTATTTACTGAGAATAAGTTAGGAAATCCTTAAGAACCTGAGAACTCTGTAGGGCAACAAACAACCCAGGAAGACTGTTCCACCCAACCAAACTCCTTAAGACAGTCAAATACTGTCTTAGGACCCTTGAGCCTGTTCGCTGAACCACCAGGAGGAAGAAACTTCAGGAATTAGGACTTCTTCTTGTTGTAGCAGTAATCTTCAAATTCTTCAATAGGTAGCAGTCCAAAAGACTTGCTCCTACAACTCTGTTTCTTCTCAGTAATATTCAAAAACTCAGTTTTCAATCACCACTAACCTCCCTTATTCGAATCTCTATTGAAATCACCTGATTTACAAGAGGAAAATATTCTGCAGAAATATTGATTAAGGGCTGCTTGCCCAATTCAAATTTGCCTTTATAGTTTGCCTAGGCCTTTTCAAATGTTACTGGGTCATTAAATGAGCTTCCTGCTCACTCCCTCCACCTGGGGGATAATGCCTTATTTTAGGGGAAGTTGTCCCATAACCAACAGTTAGTGGTGTGATGTAACTGCTGCCATGTGTCCCATACCTTCCAATAGCTTCCATTCCTCCTAGTGGGTCAGTCAACACTCATTCAACAGTCCTCCTGGGTGTTTGTCTCCTAATTAATTTATTTAGATAATAACATTCAGTAATTACATTCATCCATGATCATAACTGATCATAATTACAAAACTTTGTAATTAAATTAACATAAAGTATTTTTGCAAAATAAAATAATAATTCCCATAAATTTGGGTAGGTGACATACACCCCCCCTTAAGTATCAACATCCTCCTCGATGTTGGCTAATCACTCCTTGAGTGTTCCTGAAGCAGAGTTGGGTATGTTGCCCGCATACTACTCTCCAACTCCCAGGTTGCCTCTTCTGGGCTAAGGTGCTTCTATTGCACCTTCACTTGCCCAATGCTGCGATTCCGAAGAATAGTTTCCCTCCTTCTGAGGATACAATCCGGTTCCACCGGAAAATCTCCGTCTTGTCCCACTTGTACATCATTCCAGTTTACAACATGAGTAGTATCGTGCACATATTTCTTTAAAAATGATATATGAAAAACATTATGTATTTTTAGGTTAGGGGGTAAAGCCAGTTGGTATGCCACCGCTCCAACCTTAGATAATATTTCAGAAGGACCACAATAGCTGGGTGCCAACTTGGCACAGCTCCCCAATTTCAGTGAACTGTTTTTCGGTTTTACCTTGAGAAACACATGTTCACCCACTTAGAACTCTTTATGAGTTCTTTTTGAATCTGCTTGACTTTTCTGCCTATCTTGGGCAGCTTTTAAATGTCCTTGCACCTGTTTCACAATTAGTTTTAATTATTGCAATAATTCAGGTCCTAAAACAACTCTATTGACCGGATCATTCCACGAAACAGGTGTATTACATTTCCTACCATAAATAATTTCAAAAGGACTAAGTCTGGCAGAAGCATGATAATGATTATTATAAGCAAATTCTGCTAAGTGTAGATAATCTTCCCACTTACTAGGCTGATCCTTAACATACATTCTTAATAAATCTTCTAACACTTGATTTACCCTTTCTGTCTGTCCATCCGTCTGTGGATGAAATGCTGTACTGAAATTTAGAGTTGTATTCAATCCCTTAAACAGTGATCTCCAGAAGTTTCTTGTAAACTTCGAGTCATGATCTGAAATTATTACCTTTGGTATTCCATGCAGTCTAAAGATCTGTTTCATAAAAATCTCTGCAATGTCTGGTGCTTTATGTGTGGTCTTCACTGGTATGAAATGTGCTGCTTTGTTGAGTTTGTCCACCACCACCATGATGGAATCATGTTGTTTCCGATTCTTAGGCAATCTAGTAATGAAATCTATGTTGATCACTTCCCATTTCCAGCTTGGTATTGGTAATGGTTGCAACAATCCAGCAGGATGTTGGTGTTCAACCTTCACCTTTTGACAGTCCAAGCATTTTGCGATGTATTCTGCTACTTCATCTTTCATTCTGGGCCAATAGTATTCTTTTCTCAGCATAGTGATGGTCTTTTGATATCCCGGATGACTAGAATAGTGACTTTTATGCATCTCATTTAATATCAGAAATTTTATTTCTGGTATATTTGGTACATGCAATCTGTTTTTATACAGTAATAGTCCATTTTCCTTAATTCTGTAATCCGCCATACAATTTTCAGAACTGTTATTGGCTGTCTTTTCCTTCATTTTTCTATATTCTTCATCTGTTTCACCTTTTTCCAGAATCTAATTTTCCAAATCGGTTTAATAATTACTGATTGTTGAAATGAAATTTAGTTTTGCCTTATGACTCAAGGCATCTGCAACTTTATTCTCCTTTCCTTTGATATGCTGAATTTTGAAATCATAGTCACTTAAGAATGTCAACCATCTAGCTTGTCTAGCGTTTAGGTTTGTCTGATCCAATAAATATTTCAGACCCATGTTATCTGTTAATAATGTAAACTTTCTGCCAACAAGGTGATGACGCCACATTTTTAAGGCATGAATAAACTGCTAATAACTCTAAATCATATGTAGAGTAATTCTTTTCATGTACTTTCAGCGTTCTAGATTCATATGCTATCGCATGCCCTTCCTTTGTCAAGACTCCACCGATTCCATCATTGCATGCGTCTGTACAAACTACAAAATCCTTGTTGGGGTCAACTATCTTCAAGATAGGTGCTGTCGTCAATAGTTCCTTTAATTTATTAAAACTCTCAGCACATTTCGGATCCCAAACAAATTTCTTCCCTTTCTTCTGCAAGGAAGTTATGGGGTTGGTAATTTTTGAGAAATTCTCTATAAAATTTCTGTAATACCCCATAATGCCCATAAATGATCTTCCATCCGACACATCTTTGGGAACCTGCCATTCATTAATGGCCCTTATCTTGTTAGGGTCAACCGAGATTCTTTCTACGGAAATTATGTGTCCTAGATACTGAATTTTGTCTTTGTGAAAGTCACATTTACTAAATTTGGCATACAATTGATGATCTTTTAATACTTGTAAGATAATCCGTAAATGTTCATCATGCTCTTCTTTGATTTTTGAGTACAATAAAATATCGTCTATAAACACAATAACAAACTTGTCTAAGTACTTATGCAAAATATTATTCATCAAACACATAAATACAGCCGGGGCATTAATCAAGCCAAACGGCATGACTACGAACTCGTAATGTCCATACCGAGTTCGGAAAGCTGTCTTGAAAATATATTCATCCTTAACCCTTACTTGATGATACCCTGATCTTAGATCAATCTTCGAAAATACTGTTGCTCCACGCAGCTAATCAAATAGATCATCTATGCGGGGAAACGGGTATCTATTCTTGATCGTCATCTTATTAAGCTGGCGATAATCTATGCACAGTCTTAATGTTCCAACTTTCTTTTTAACGAAGATGACAGGTGCTCCCTAAGGAGACACACTGGGTCTAATATACTTCTTGTCAATAAGTTCCTTCAACTGAGATTTTAATTCGTTTAACTCCAGTATATTCATTTGGTATGGAGCTTTTGAATTTGGTACAGCTCCTGGTATTAACTCTATGGTAAAATCTAAATCTCTTTTGGGTGGTAATCCTGGAATCTCCTCAGGAAATACATCTTTAAAATCTTTTAGGACAGGTATGTCTTCTACAGTTTGTCCTCTTTATCCATAATCTCATCATTTACCACATTTACTGCAAACATTTGACATCCCTTCCTAACTGCTCTCTTAACTTGCTTGGCTGAAATTTGTCTAAGGGTTACCTTCCTTGGAATGCCTTTTATTTCTACAGTTTTCCCTTCATCATTTAAGCATGTAAAACTTTTTCTGTAACAGTCTAGGATGACATGATGGGCTTCTAACCAATCCATTCCAACTATAATATCATATGAACCTAAAGGTAAAATATTCAGCTTGATTTGTGTTTGCAAATGGTTCATGGATAAAACACAGTTCTTTATAAAATCTGAAACTTTCCTCTTTGTTCCAGTTGCTAATCTAACTAGCCATGATTTATTAAACTTTTCAGTTTTCAGTTTAAAACTTTCTACAACATCTGGTGATATATAACTTAAACTAGCACCTTGGTCAATTAAAATAGTAACAGGATGGTCATGTATCATACCTTCAATCTCTACCATGGAGATTTGATGATCTGCTTTCCCGTTGTCAAGTTCTACGTTAATTCTTGGCATCTCCCTTGCTACGTATCCAACAGCAGGTTCAGTCTGTATAGAGTTAATGTTGTTTGCTTTCTGATTCCGTAAGGGACATTCTGACGTGTAATGAGGACCTTGACACTCAAAACATTTAATATGTCTTTGTCTCACTAGTCTTGGCAGTATTAGATGCATTTTTCGATGCTGTAGAATTCTGCTGTGAATTATTTCTGGAATTATTCCCTTGGGAATTTCGATTCTGAAAATTCTTCCTTTGAAATCCGGAATTCCCACTAAATCTGAAATTTTTCTTCTTTTGTTCAAAATTGTTTGGCTTATGATTTTTCCAATTAGACATATCCTCTCTCTTCCGATTTGTATCATAACATAAAAATGCCTTCCTCATAGCCTCCTCTAATGTTTTAGGGTTGTCATACTCAATTCTGTATTTAATGCTGAAAGGTAAACAACTTAAGTACCTTTGAATTTTTTGTTTTTCTTCGATGAAGTAGGGTACATATCTCAGTAATTTCAGAAACTTACTGTTCAGTTCCTTCATGTTCATACCTCCCAACTTCAAATCGTAAAACTCTTTAGATTTTTCTTCGTAGTACTGTTCAGATAGATATTTGTTTTTGAAATATTGTTTGAAAGCACTCCAACTTACATCTTTATCCTTGATGCCCTTTACCCTTTTGACATACTGCCACCAGATATCTGCTTTTCCGGTTAAGTTATATATGTCCATTTTTGCTTTTAAGAACTCTGAATAGTTGTAGATATGGAAGTATTTCTTCATCCCTGACAGCCAAGCTTCAGTTGTCTCGCTTTTCTCAGTTTCTCTATTGAAAGTTGGAAGTCTTATCTTCTTGAATTCTCTAGAAATCTGCTCATATTCCTTATGATTTTTCCTTCTTGGTTTGGAATCTTCTTCACTACGGTCACTGGTATAATTATGTTTCTTTTTGCATTCTGCAATAGCATCTCCAGATGAGGTTGAGCTATCCTTTACTAACTGACTTTGATGTTTGGATTTTTATCAGCGTGAGGCATATCTTCAACCTTGGAAACATCTTCATGGTTTCTTTCTTGTTCCTCTGTTTGGCTGTGTTCAAACAACACTTGATTGAGTTGTTCTTGAGCTTGCAAAATCTTTTCATTATCTAGTTTCACAGATTTGATTTATGCCTTTAATTGTTGAAAGGCACGTAACAGTTCCGTTGAACTATTGTTTAACTCCTTGTGACCTTCCTCTACAAAGTGTTGTCTCGAATTGTGACTGTTTGGCTGAAATTTGTCACTTAAATGTTCAAATGAGTTCTCCATACCTGTAACTGAAAATAAATTTATGATAACATAATAATAAATTTTTCAAGTTAGTATGATTTTCTGCTGCAAAAAGAATTTTTTGCTGTATATAAAAGTTTTCTACTGCGTGTTTGGACCTAATTCAGGCCTAGAGTATGAATCTGTACTCTCATACCACATGTAACATCCCATATTTTGGTAAAATTTAAAATTTTTTGTTAATAGCAATAATTTCTTAATTTACGATAATTTATAATTGCGGACCATATTAAATGCTGAATTGTAACAATGTTAATTAAACTTCTGTTTGTTCTAAACACAATTAAAATTTTGTTATAACTAAAGTGACAATGGCAACTTAATTTGCATTCATAACAACTATGATTATGATAGTTAAATGCACGAATAAATCAGACTTTTGATGCGACACTTTCCAATGTATTGATATGTAAGGTTAATGTACTAAATGAAATGCCAGGTTAGAAATAAGACATGTTACATTTTCTTTGAAACGATAATGACAGTTTACTTCTTTGATGTTCAAGGGAGTCCTATGAGGGACCCCGAATCTTGCTTAGCTGCCACGCTAAAGCATTAGACCTGTTCTATGTGCAGACGACAGGTAAGGAGTTTCATGATTGCAATAAATTCCAGTTCATGTGAACCCAACTTCGTCATTTTGAAATATAAATAGAATAAATAGAGACTATTCCAATTTTAAAAGCACATAGGTACGATTCACATACTTGCACTTTTGCTTTCCAAAGTTTGTCTTGTATCTGAGTGAAAACAACTCAAATTAGCTTGTTTGAGTAAGCATTTAAAATAGCAGCGTCGTTACCATAGTCATGATTGTACTTATCTGGTTGGGTCATCATTATTGTACTAGCTGATTCTGCCGTTTTTATTGTAGAGAAGATAGCCATCTTGTTGTCACCATTTAACTGGTAGTACCGAAAAGTACAATTCCGATGTATCGCAATGATAAGAGTAAATAGGGAAATAGAGAAATTTAATATTCCAGATTTCTAAACTATATGTGAAAGCATATATATGTTTTGCGAGCTTATACAAACTTATTGATTAACTATTTAATGCTTATAGTTCACCTTTCCTATCCACACTTTAATTATATATATCTTAAGCAAGCAAAGTAGTTTTTCCTAGAGACTAGGCATTAATAGTATTTAGATAATTTAAACAAGACTAACCATAGGTTGACTATGGTGCAAAATAAGATATGAACAAAATCTCTATCATCCTATAATCGTGATATTTCAAGGTCTCGTGACTATAGTGGTCTGATTATTGGTTTATTATTATCATTGTATGTATAAGGAACTATTGCAATGAATTACAAACATTGAAATTTTAATAAAACGATAATACATGTTGTAATGTATTACTACCCTTGTAATAAGTCAAATTGATAACATTATAGTGAAATATATTATAATGAAACATTTCATAGATAATAGTGATACTATGACGATTTTAAATATTGAAATAACATGAAAAAGCAGTGGTTTAATTCGCAACGAACACGCTGACAAGCCATTAATGTGGATCTTGACAGGTTGATGGTTTGGCAAGACGGCGTCGGTCTTCGAGCTACAGTAAAGATCACGTAATGATCCTGCATTTAAGTCTCGATCCTGTAGCTCTGTCGAATTGCATTTCCAAAGATCCACGTAGATAAGAATAACTTCATTCCTATTCTAAAAAATCAGGTGTTACGCCTTCACAAGGGTTGATGCTGGGTTAAACACTTGCCATAGTGGCAACGTCAACCTGTAATGAAAAGATAGTAATAAATGTCGATATTGTTAATACCAAGGCTAGAATATCTAGCATTGTGGAGACTGTCGATGGCGATGAAAAGGGGTCGTTGGATGAAAACCCTAACATCTACCGTGTATTGAGTTTATGAACTTGGAGAAAATAGTTTCAATGTGTTATTGTCTTCGTTGGAGGTGGCTGACAGGCTGCCGAGAGTTCTGTTGAAACCTTGGGAGAGATTCGACCTTGAGGCTTTCTAAACAAGTGGAAGTTACAGGTCTTAAACCTCTGCAATGGCATTTTGTTTATTGGAGACCTAAGTCTCTGTTTTAGAGTGTTATCGAAATCATGGTTGAAGGTTTTTTGGTATCGTTCACAACACCATTCTCGTCGTTTGTCTGAGAACTTCAAGACTTGACTAGGGTTTACGAAGGTAAGTGATTCTTCTGAGGTGAAATATTTCTTTGTTGCATTTCGTTTTCATTTTAGAAGTAACTTTTATCTAACTCAAACTCCGTCGTTTGTCAGCTGCAGGGTTTTAAGGAAGCAAAAGAGTAATGTTTTCGCAAAGGTGTTAGCGTGCCTCAACACCGGTAAGCCTCGGGTCTTCCATAACCCTCATAGTTCTCTTGGACGATGGTTGAAGTGTTTCTTAAGAATGAGTAACAGGCTTGTTGAGGCTCGTTGTTTTCTTTGTCGATGTTATTAGTTGAAGAAATCTCGAAACATGCTTGCGACTCTTGTTTTCGTTTGAATGGTTCTTTTATAAAGCATAATTTTGTGAGACCGACTGGAGCTATGACTCGTTGATGTTCTGGGATATTGGGTTCTTTTAGAACTGCTGTAAAACTTAGGATAAACCCTGATTTTAATTTTGTTTGCAATCAAAGCTGAAAATCTTCGTTCTGAGAATCCACAATTTCAAAGGTTAAGTTTTGAAACGAGGTGTGGGATCAATCAATGTGTAAATGATACTTCTTTCCTCGGAAAATAAATTTGCATGCTAAATTATATTGGTTAAATGTCTGTGTAATTCGACTTCATGCTGAAAGTTACTACAATGTCTTTCGAGCTAGATTAGGGTTTGAAAAATATCGTCGATGATAAAGGTTCTGTGTATAAAATAAACTTCAACCTTAAGATGGAAAGGTATGCTAAACCTTTCGAATAAGTCTGGGTGGTTTATCTTGATACTGTAGGTTGATAATGTGTATTCTTAATTGTCGATGTTTGAAATCAAAGTAGAGTAAACGGTTGAACTGATATTTCAATAATGTTTTACAAAGGAAACAAATAGGGTCAAACCCTAATTCGTGTTTTGTTGGGGGTGATAATCTGAACAATATTAAAGATACTGGATAGGTTTCGATCCCAGGTTTGAATAGAATGTAAAGTTTTGTTATAAAATAATAAAAGAGAAAAGTATAAATCTAACTAGGGTTTTCTTCTTGATACGAGACTCAAATTTACAATAATCACAAAACAGAGTAAACAGAAAAAGAGAGAAATAAACACTTGGTAATAATAGTAGTGTGTAGTAAATTCTTGTCATTTGTTAAATTTATAGATAATACATCCTTACTATAGTAAATGAAAGCAATGTGAATGTATAGTGTAGAAATCGTGAATACTCTGTAAATTACAATTCTGTCTATAATTTAATTTATGTGCATATAATGCCGATAAAGTAATTTCAATGAAACTGTGTGTGAATGAAATGTATGAATATGAAACCTGTGTGAAAACTATTGTTTCCAGCTTATTATGAAGAATGTTTTATTCAAATTCCGCAGTCTTAAAACAATATGCAGTATTAATCTATCTACTTCCTATGAACATAATTTATATATGTAATGCAAAAGGATTGTACAGAAATTATATATGGACTGTTTATGATATCACTGAAGAAACATTATATACACTAACTATGATACATGACCTTCTTCGATTAATTAATCTTAGGAACAGAAAACTGATACATATATGATTACTACCTACCTATCTAATTCAATGGAAAATTTTGCCTATCTTCTAATCTACTTTAATTTGCATATCTCTACTAGAGTACGATGCTGCCAAACAACATGTGGAAAATGGGGATATTGATTTATCAATTTAGCATTAAACTTAAACATTTCCAGAATTGGATTCTTTTCGAAAGCAAATAAACAAAATAATACTAGATAAACATAACAGAATTATTTACTGAGAATAAGTTAGGAAATCCTTAAGAACCTGAGAACTCTGTAGGGAAAAAAACAACCTAGGAAGACTGTTCCACCCAACCAAACTCCTGAAAACAGTCAAATATTGTCCTAGGACCCCCGAACTTGTTCGTTGAACCACCAAGAGGAAGAAACTTCAGGAATTAGGACTTCTTCTTGTTGTAGCAATAATATTCAAATTCTTCAATAGGTAGCAGTCCAAAAGACTTGCTCCTACAACTTTGTTTCTTCTCAGTAATATGCAAAAACTCAGTTTTCAATCACCACTAGCCTCCCTTATTCGAATCTCTCTTGAAATCACCTGATTTACAAGAGGAAAATATTCTACAGAAATATTGATTAAGGGTTTCCTGCCCAATTCGAATTTGCCTTTATAGGCTGCCTAGGCCTTTTCAAATGTTACTGGGTCATTAAATGAGTTGCCTTCTCACTCCCTCCACCTGGGGGATAATGCCCTATTTTAGGGGAAGTTGTCCCATAACCAACAGTTAGTGGTGTGATGTAACTACTGCCATGTGTCCCATACCTTCCAACAACTTCCATTCCTCCTAGTGGGTCAGTGAACACTCATTCAACAGTCCTCTTGGGTGTTTGTCTCCTAATTAATTGATTTAAATAACAATATTCAGTAATTACATTCATCCATGATCATAACTAATCATAATTACAAAAATTTGTAATTAAATTAACATAAAGTATTTTTGCAAAATAAAATAATAATTCCCAGAAATTTGGGTAGGTGACATCTGGTCCAACTCTTGACAATATCTCAAATGGTCCACAATACCTGGGTGCTAATTTAGTACAACTCCCCAGCTTAAAAGAGCTTTTCCTGGGTTTTACATTGACAAAGACATGCTCACCTACTTGGAATTCTTTCTTAAGGTCTACATGACTCTTCTATTTGTCCTATGCAATTTTCAGATTGCTTTTTACCTGTTTCACCGTTAGTTCCATTTCTTTCAACAACTCAGGTCCTAACATCAATCTGTCAGTCAGATTACTCCATGAAATGGGGGTATTACACTTCCGACCATACAATATTTCAAAAGGACTAAGTTTAGTTGAACCTTGATAATGATTGTTATAAGCAAACTCAACTAAGTGCAAATATTCTTCCCACTTGTTTGGTTGATCACTAACATATATTCAGAGCATATCTTCTAAGACTTGATTTACTCTTTCAGTTTGTCCATCTGTTTGCGGATGATAAGATGTACTGAAATTTAGTTTAGTGTCCAAACATTTAAACAATGACTTCCAAAAATTACCAGTAGATTTAGAATCTCTATTAGAAATTATTACCTTAGGAATTCCATACAAACGAAAAACTTGTTTCATAAACACATCAACAATATTAGCAGCCTTATAAGTAGATTTAACTGGTATAAAGTGAGCTTCCTTGCTATGTTTATCTACTACTACCATCACAGAATCATTTTTCTTTTGATTTTTAGGCATTCCTGTTATAAAATCAATGCTGATAATTTCCCATTTTCAATCTGGAATTGGTATGATGAAGAATGTTGGAAGATCTTGTATGAGTTGTACAATGTGCAGGTTGTGAAATAAGTACGAATCATAAAGACTTGTAAAAATCGTGGAATTCTGAAGATGATCAAGAATACTAATGGAGAGACAACAAGTGGACTAAAGAAAGATGACTCTAGAAGAGGTAGACGAATTGCTGAGAAGTATGAACACCGAGGACTATGTTATTCTTAAGGGGAGGAGGATGTAACATCCCTCCTTTAAACCCTAGTATTTTCTAAAATACAATTATTTATTGTACTTTTTTACTGGTGAGGAGCTCAAGGCCAAGGCCCCACCAGTAAACTTTGTAAATATGTGGCTCAACTCCTAAGTTGTAAAGTGAGACTAAAAGATGGTGACGCAAATTAACAATGACAACTAAATCCACCAGGAGGGAAAAGTGATAAGTAGGGTAGCCACCTGAATCTAGCGAATAGGTGGTAGTTATCATCTTAAGTGCCACGGGAACTTGAAGAAGAGTAGGTGATTTACGACTTGACCTTAAAATTTATAAGCATCGTCACCATGTATTTGAGAATGGGTACTCGCCGCACCCTTCTAATAGTTAGAGGGCCTATCTTCCAAGGTGAAGATAACTATGATTAAATGATCCTAAGAAAACTCATAGATCATTCTATTATTTTTATCGCGGAAAAAGATACAAGTAAGACTAAATTTTTTCCTTAATCCTAAAATTGAGGAAATAGGAAAAGGATAAAATATATTTTATCTATAGTCTAGAAAGTTTATTATATAAACTGTATCCATAAAAGAATGGAATGGAAAGCTAGTGAGAATATGTATATATATATAGATTTATATATTTAGATATAGATATAGATATATATTTATGTATATAAATATCATAGTATGAATTACTATGATAATTATAAAAGAAAAATAAGCAAATATGAATACCTATATGCTAGCACTATTAAAATAGTCATTAAAGACTATTTAGGCGTTTGCCTCTTTTTAATAAATCGAATAAATCAATGTAATCAAAAGGGATGTGGAATGCATACATTGATATGCATGATAAGGATAATATATATATATATATATATATATATATAATTATGAATAATTAGATATATATATATATATATTCATAATGTTATTATTATATACATTAATGTTATATATATTCATAATTATATATATATATATATATATATATATATATATATATATATATATATATATATATATATATATATATATTTAGCTCCCAAGTTCATAAGGGAAGTTTACCTCTTTGGGAGATGAGTAAGAGACGATGTATTTATTTACACATAGAACCTATCAATACAAGAAATACAATTTGAGAAAACATATAATATGTGACACATAACCTATGTGTGTATGTTGTTAGGGCGCATCACCTAGCTTTTCTTTTAAAGAGTGGCTCTTTAAGTGTATCTACGCCTTGGTAAAACATCACAACCACTTGCATCTACATGTGTTGTAAAGCCACCACTTGGAAGTCATTGTTGAGGTTTCGACCTCCAAATGGATGGAAATCCTCCCAAAAACGGGTGGACCTCCCAAGGTTAAGGTGGATGCAGAAAGAATAAATATGTGAGAGTCGCAGTCCTGAAGGGAGAAAAAAGAAGTTCAATAAGTTGGGGATTGTTGCGTTGAAGGGACAAGATGGCTGAATGGATCCTGACCCCATTCTGTCAGGGTCAAAGGTTGCTTGTGGCTACGTTATGGGTACAGTAGTGAATGTATTTTATTATTCTCTGTAGCTTTCATTTGGATGAAGCGACCTCCGTATATTTTCATGCGTGATGGCTGTGATTTTTTTTTATCGATCCCTTCATTTTGCGCATTATTTGTTTTATCTATTTAGTCATGGTCTGCGCAGATAGTGAGCTTGGGAGATACCTCCGTAATGAGGATCGACCCCCCACTTTCCATTGCTTCATTATTTGATTTGGTTTATTTATTTAGGTGTTGGTAGTTCTTCTTTTGGTTGCACAGGAAGGGATGGCTGAGCTCGGTGGAGAAAGCTTGATCCCAAGTCATTTAAATATTTTATAGTGTAGATCTACGTTGGAATGGAAGTCCGGTGTTAAATGTTATTTTGTTGTGTGCCACCGACGAAGTCATTTAACTCTGCATGACGCTTTTCCAGTATGATGTTTGACAGAGGGTCATCTTCAGTGGCTCTCTGTGCAATGCATTTAGTTTCAGTTCAATCATTTTATTATATTTTGATTTACTGTGTGTGTTTTTCAAATTAAGACACCCTATCTATGGAGTTGATCTGGATCTTTTCATTAGATATATGACATTTTGTGTATTATCCTCGAAATAGATGCTCTGTCTATTGGAATCGTGCAGTGAATTAGGTTCAGGTTGCATTTCATTTGTTATATGATGTATTAAGTGTTATGCCTTTTACATGTTGCATTCTCTCTGCCTTTTTCGAGTCTGGGGACAGGGAAGCTTAAATGTTGGTCTCCAAGTTTGAAATGTTTGCATGCGGTGAGATCCCTACATTATTAATACGAACCAGTTGATACTTTGTATCCTGTTTTGCAAGGGAATTGTCCTCGGCAAGGGTTAAGTCACTTATATTTTAACATATGCTAGAACTCTGTCCATTCATACTGCACGAGGATAGCCGAACAGTGTGACCTCTGTATCTTTACGTTGTCATGATTTTAGTTGAACCAATTGGGGTCTTCTTAAGTTTATATATTTTGCTGTCCTGGATTTGCTGAGATCCAGATCAAGGGTTTCCTTATTTATATTTTGTTTGGTTATATGGAAAACGAATTTTCCATTCGGTATGATATTTACCTGGAATCACATTCACGTTAAATCTCCACGTATTATTGTTAGGAATCGGATATCCGTTGCATTATTTCCATTTAAAATATTACTACCTGGTATCGTAATTTCCTTTGATATGTTGTTGCATAAAATCTTAATTCATGTTTCTACTTTATGAACGCTTTATCCTCTGCATCAAAGAATTCGTAATTGGCTAGCTTCCAGTGTAGGAAGGCGGTTGAATTTTTCATTATTATGCTATCATGGGATCGTAATGATATCTGTATAATGATTTCTGGTTAGATATTATAATATATGCTTATGTTGCTAACGGTTTGGGATTGCTATGCATAGTCATGGATTTATCCTTGTAGGATCTCAAATATTATGTATGTTGCATGTCATTTAATTCCTATGCATAGTGTGGGTAAGTAATACCCAGTTTAATTTCAGAGTTAGATTGTTGGACAGAGGTAATATCCTTGGTGGCCTTGAAATATTTATTCCTCATCCATAGTGATCTCTTAACTAGCAGTCTTTGATTTTGTCTATATTTATACTCCTCAATTTAGGAATCTTTTGAGTGATGACAATTATTTCTCCATAAAGTTAGTAAGGGCATGGCATTAACTTGAAGAAAAATAAGCTGTTAAGAAATATAACTTATACTTGTTTATGTTAAGAGAAGAAGCCGATATATGGCAAGGAAGTTCATATTCTTTCAAATTAGTTAGCAAGGATGTGGTCTTAAATTAAAGAAGAGTAAGTGTTTAAATGATATAAATTATAATTGTATATGTTAAGAGAAGAGGCCAATATATGGTGAAGGTGTTGATACTCTAGTTGAAAGAATTAAGAATCAAGGGCTTAGTTAAATACACTTAATATATGTAAGGAGGGCATAGTCTTGATCAATCACCTTAAACTGCTAAAGAAAGATTGTCTAGTGTTTTAAGACATACAAGAGTAAGATAGTACTTGATAAAAATAAAGCCCTACCCTAGTGGATGCTCGATACATGTATGAATCGTCAGAATGGATCTATGAATGGATCCTTGTAATAAATTATGATGTAGTGCTGGAAGAATTGTGAAGATAAACTTCACCAGAGAATAGGTTGGAAAGGTGGAAAATGAAATTGCGACAATTGTGTTATAATCCATCTATTTATATTTTAATAAATACGATACAACATTTTGTGGACATAGCCCTAGATTGGGTGAACCACGTTAAGAAATGTCTCTCTCTCTGATGTGTCTCTTTTGTGTGTATTCTTCTTGGTATTGTGTTTTGCATCTATTGTGTTTCAATGTTAATTAGGTTGATCACTTTTATGTGCATATTATGTGTTCTATCATTATGGTCCTGTTTGTGTCAGAAATTGTTTCTAAGGCTAAGGAAACAAGCTAACACAATCTCAAGAATAAACTCAGTAAATAAGACAAAGTTTTTAGGATTTTTGAATATGATTTGAATGGTTGTAAGCTCTGGGCACAGTCAAGGAATACATCCAATAGAAAAGTAACAACTAAATCATAAGAATAAACTGATAAAGATGCATAACATATCACAAAGATCCAACAAAAAGAATGTGTTGAGGTTCATACATAAAAGATAAGCATCACCAGAAAATATACATCAACTAGCAATGAAATTACCATTTAAGAAGCTAAACAAGCTTAACAACAAAGCCAGTCACAACAAAAATGAAGGAGAAAAAGTCATATGTTTCATTATATCATCAGCTAAAGCTCATAAGAGTCACAATACTTATCTTTTGAACAAGTCTGAAGTTACAATACAATCTGCAGACCTCCTGCTGTCCCCAAAAATCCAAAACCCTCTCAATGACTTACTCCTATATCTAAATACTATGCTCTTCAAAATTGATTAGGTCTCTAACCCTAACTGTTTCCAAGATCTCCATGAGGTAGAGTAAAAACAGCATATTTACAAGTTACAAAAATATGCTAAAAATAGCATCTCTTTAATCTATCAGTTTACTAATTGATGACAATTAACTGAAAGCAAAACTGTTTCATAAGTCCTTTGCCACCTCAGCTAAGAGGGTGATGCCATCTGGAGTTTGGTCTTTATTCTTGGCCTTCTTTTGTTCCTTCTCCAAGTCATTAATCCTTTTTGTGAGTTCTTTGTTTCTCTGCTGCAAATCTCGAATTGTCTTCTCCAGCTGAGTACAATGGCTGTCAGTAGCCCTTTTCCTTTTAAGTACCTCTTTTGCATCCACCACTAATTCCTGAAAATTGTCATGTACATCCTGGAGATCCTCCCTTAACCTTCTGTTGGCCATCATCAAACCATCATTGACCTCCTGCATATATCTCATCTGGTGTTTGTACTCCTTGACAGACCTCTGCAAATTTTCTTTATCAGCATTGGCTAATTTATCCACTGCAGAATCTTCATCTTCATCAGGTTTCCAAGGAATGTCGAATTTCTTGAAGATTTCTGTCTCTTCCATTAACATCTTCTTAGAATTGTCCTCAATGCTGGGCTTTGGATCCTCTTCACCTGCTTCTTCTACTGAATTAATCTTTTCTTTTAAACATGGCTGCACTTTATCTATCTCTGATTTGTCATCCTCCATGGATCCTTCATCTAATATAGTCACCTCATCTGTTTTTAATTTAGGATTTAATAACGTTTTCATGTTTAATCTCAATTTATTTTTCGACCTAGTTTTAGGTCTCCAAAATGTAGATGCCTCCCCCATCATCTTCAGTTCTTTCCCTTGGTGTTGAATAGCAGCTAATTCCACCACTTCCAGCTTTTTGATTTTCTTGTTAGGCTTTGTGGTTTTGCCATCAGAAACTTGAACTTCTTCACTTTCAGTTTTGACTTTAATCTCAGAAATAGGTTGTTCTTCTTCTAACAGATAACCTTCATCATCTGAAAGAACTGTGATGGGACTTCTTGGCTGAATGTGGATCTCTTCTTTAGTTGCAGGAACCATTTTAATGTCAATCTTTTTCTCCTGCTGAGGATCTGCTATAGGTGCTGAATTCTTTTCAGGCAATTCTTTTTTGTCTTCAAACAGTGTGAATTTGCTTTTAGGGTAATCTGAAACCACTTTGAGCTGACTGTCATCCTGTTTCTGTCCTGCTACCTGCTGAGTTACCTTCTTGGCTTTAAAATCATCATCCTGTTTCTGTCCTGCTACCTGCTCAATCATCTTCTAGGTTTTAACATCATCTTTATTTGTAGATTTGACTAAGCGACCTAACTTTTTCATCATCACTTTCCCCTTGTCAGTCTGTCTCTTTGGTTGCTGGTCTTCTTTTTTAGGATGAACATTTGACCAAAACAAAAAGAAATCCCAAGTTCTTCCCTCGTGTTGCAACACTGTGGTGATGATCAGTTTAATGAGACCATGGTGAAAAAGTGACTGGGAAGTGTGATTATCATGTTGCTTTATCTTGCTTGACATCTTCTGCAGGCTTTTTAAGAAAAAGAAGGGCAGATTTATTTTAGAAACTCCTGCTAAGTGTTGAAGGAACCTGAAATGATATTTAAATACAAGTGAATATCTTCCTTCACAGGTCACATAACTTTGAAGTATCCTTATGGGATCAATCCATTATTTCCTGAAATTGTGAATGAGGATACCCTTGTTCCAGTCAGGAGTCACATTAGGCAATAGGTACTTTTGGGGTTCAAACTCAGAAGGCAATTTTTTGAACCAGTGCTTCCCCTCATTGCTGATCTCAGTAGCTTCTGCTTTTAACTCCACAGTCAATTTGAATTTCAACGCATCCATCATGATCATATCATCCTTAAGTCCCTTAGAAAAATTGCAGGACACCTGAGCATCGAAACCATCTATCTTTTTGAAAAACTTCAACCAACCTGCCTGCTGAAACAGTTCTGCACAGTCAGGAAGCTTCTGAATCCAAGTTAGGTCTGTGGGATCAGCCCTGTTGACCTTACCACTTTTGCCCATTATGTTTCAATTACTGCAATTTAAATGTATATTCTGGTAATATTTGTGAACAGGGGCTGAATTTTGGAAGCCAAAAGCACTGTTGAATCTACAGGTTATTCGTAGCACTAACAGGGTAACTTTCATAAAAATGAACTGAGATTTTTTAATCCTCCTTCAAACTGGTGTCGCGGCTCATCAACCAACAACTATTTATCCGATTAAAATTACGTTTTAAAGCACAATTTTACCTAACTTTCGACTAATTTGAATAGAGTTGGCTCAGATGAAAAAACCCCAAATTTGCTTCTATACAGGATTTTTTAGAATACCTGTAAATCGCCTCCTTTATGATTGTTGGAAATCATGATTCAAAGTGCCAGATGAGTCAGCCCCGTTGTACAGATGTCCCACGATCTTCAATTTAGCTGTCACCCTCCGCCGGAATAAGGAAGCCCTAATTTTCGTGAATCCCTCCATGCCTCTTACTTGTCCAGTTGACAACAATGCTCGGTCCTTTAAATGACTATGGTTATCTCATTAAGTGCTCTATGTTAGAATAGGCTTGTAGATAACAACCTCATGCAAATTATCTGAATCCGTGTGGCTGTCTGTCAAACTGAACTACACTTGTGTTAATGATGAACACGACTTCTTCACTACGTGCAATCATTTGAAACCATGATGCCTTCTGCATCAACACGTCGTGAACCCTCTAAAACACATAATCAATGAGTCATTAGCTCGAGCGTGCCAAAATATGCTGGAAAATCGGAAGAATCCGTGATCACGAAATTCTTGTAGCGCCTCTTTGTAGAATTTTGGCTTCAGCACTACAAGAAAGTCTCAACACTGTTTTGTGGCATTTTAAACCACTTTTTATCAATTTGTATGGGATTTCGAGGCTATCAGGGTTATGATTGTACCTGTTCTCACTTAGATTAGGATTTTATGAGTTTTGTAATTGATATAATGACTTTTAAAACCCTTCATCAACAACAAATATAAAGCATTTAAAATCTAAAAACATCAAAAACAAGTCCAAAATATTATAAAATCCTAAGGGAAACTTACTAAAGAGGAAGAAATCAAAAATTTAAAGAAAATAAATGACTTAAAATAAAGTGCAATAAAACCAAAAAGGACAAAACAAACCAAAATTGAAAAAACACAATACTGACTTAACAAGTCCTATAGATGTATTTTAGACACATTTATGCTTTCCATTAATAGGTAAAAATTTCATGGGAATGTTCAAGGTAATGTTAGTAATGCGAGATAATACAAGTATGTTAGTAAGTGGCTTTTATTTATATTATATTTGTAAAATTAGTCACAGCAGATCTAATGAACAAGTAAATCAATCACAACAGATGAACATAGAAAATATGGTGTAAAACTGTGTAAAAACATGCATAGTGCTCAATATCCCAATAAGGGTGAATAATTACAATACAATCTGACCATGTGAGTGAGCCATTCGAATTGACTAAGTAGGCCATTCGAATCACTGAATGGAGTAGCTTGACTCCAACTAGGAGTCCTCATCATCAATCAGTGGTGGTCATCAATGCACAAGAACCAGTCATCCAGGTGTCAATCTGAGTCTAACTGAGTGTAACATGTGTAACTAAAGTGTGTAGCACTGATATAGGGAAGTAGGCTCAGTGGAGGGCGCAAGGGAGGCTAATTGAAGTCAGAACAAGTCATCTAGTCAATCTGGAGGTCCAACGGAGTGAAACAGTAAGTCGGGAGTGAAACTAGCCTCAAATCAGGGAGAATCGGAGCTAACTGAGTGTAACTGAAGTGGAACTGCATTGGTAGGTGAAGAAATGCACCCTTCTCTGGCAGTAGGTGAGAAGTAAGCACCTTCCTGACTAGGAGGGCTAATGAACTAATGTAAGAAGCTCCTAGGTGCTATAATAAGGTGGCTAAGGTGCTGGAGGCATCAACCTAGTGACTAGGATGCATGCAAAGTGCATGCAAACCCTAATTGCATGCAAGATCCTGAAAAAGATGATGTGGATATCCGAACACCCCCCCTCAAGCTAGACTATGATCTACAAAAAATAATGTGGGGCCCTGGTAACTAAGACCAAAGGTCACCCCAATACAATAATCCAAAAAATGCTGAAAATAAACTAAGTGAGGAAAGAGGGAAAACCCAGTGGGAAGAAAGCCCCCCCTTAAGCTAAAGCATAATAATGGATCAATCTGTCTCCACCATGATGGAACTCACCCCCAATAGTGAACGGAGGTAAGAGAACTTTTTCTCAGTGAAGCTCTTGGTGAAGATGTCTGCAATTTGCTCATCAGTAGGGCAATATTGCATAATGATGGTGCAATCATGCACCAACTGTCGAATGTAATGCATATGAATATCAATGTGTTTGGTCCTCTGCCGCTGAAATGGATCTGTGGAGATCTTGATAGCACTTTTATTATCACAAAATAGGACAATCAAAGTAGTGCCACCAAAACCAAACTCAGAAAGAATACGCTGCAACCAAACTGCCTGAATGCGGGCATTGACTACCCCTCGATACTCTGCCTCTGCTGAAGAAAGTGCAATGGCTGCCTGCTTTTTGCTGTACCAGCAAATAGCACCATGACCAATCATGAAAACATAACCGGAAGTGGACTTTCGATCAATGCTATCACCTACCCAATCTGAATCAGTAAAACCAATGAAATCAAGTTCAGAATCTGCAGCATAATGTATGCCAAAATGTTTCGTACCTTGCACATACTGCAAGATCCGCTTGGCTGCTCTCCAATGAAGCTCATGGGGCTGCTGCATATACCTTGACACGGCACCCAGGGCATATGAAATATCAAGCCTTGAGTGTGTCAAATAAAGTAGTGAACCAATCAATTGTCAATACATACTGCAATCTGCAAGCAGTGTAGAATCTCCCTCTTCAAGACTGATTCCTAAGAGGAATGGGAATGGGGCTACCTTACATTCAGCCATATTAAACTTCAATAACAGGTCGGAAGCATATTTTTGCTAAGATATAGTGATCCCATCAAAATTTTGAGGTATCTCCAAACCCAAAAAATGACTCAGCAAGCCCAAATTGCTCATGTCAAAAGCTAGATTTAAGGCAGTTTTTAGGTTGTTTATTGAAGTAAGAGTGCTACCAGTAATGAGAAGATCATCAACATAAAGTACAATAACCAAAAAATTACCTTTAACTCGCTGAAGATACACATTCGTATCAGATTTGCATCTTTGGAAATTCTAAGAAACAAGGAAGGAGTCCATCTTTGCGTACCAAGCTCTTGGGGCCTGGTTTTAACGCATACAAAGATTTATTCAATCTGTAAACTAATGATGGATCTGATGTGTAGCCCTCTGGCTGCTAAATATATACCTCTTCATCAAGGTCTCCATGTAGAAATGCACTCTTCACATCGATGTGGTGCACTTCCCAGTGCTTGGATGCGGAAATAGCCAAAACAAGGCGGATGGAATCCATCTTTGCAACCGGTGCAAAGATCTCATTGTAGTACACTCCTTGGAATTGGGAGAAACCTTTTGCCACCAAACTTGCTTTGTATTTTCTGATAGAGCCATCAGTAGCAACTTTCATGTAGTAGACCCATTTACACTTCACTAATTTTCTTCCAGGTGGAAGAGAAACTAGCTCCCATGTATTGTTCTTTTGAAGAGAACTGTACTTTTCACCCATGGCACTTTGCCATCTCGGATATCTGTGGGAAGAATAGTATGATGTGGGATCTAAACTAGTCATCAAATAAAAAATCTCAGGAAGTAATGGATCAGAAATTGAAAGAGCCATACCTGCTCTTTGAAAGTCTGCTCTTGTTTGTCTCGGATTGGCAGGATTTCCAAGGTTCGAACTAGCAGATTGAAGAGTGTTTTGGGCCCACTTTGGTAACTGAGGAGGATCATAATGGTTGGATTCTGAACCTGATATCTCATGATCATCATGTGTTGCTAAAATATCAGAAATATCAGAACTCATACCTTCATTATCGTTGCATGTATCTTCTTCTGGTGAAGGTGGTGAAACAACAGTTTCTTCCTCGACTAGTTGCAATTCTTGAAGCGGTTCTTCAAATTTCACACTGCGCTCTATGAATATCTTTTTAGATCTGATATCCATGAGTTTATATGCTTTTGATTCTTCCCCATATCCTATTAGTATGCACTCAATACTTTGTGGATCCAAAGCTCATCTCTTCTTGGAAGGAATTCTAGCCCATGCGGTAGAGCCAAAAACTCTCAAATTTGACACATTCGGTTTGTGACCAAAGAATGCTTCGAAAGGAGTCATACTTTTCACAGATGAATGTGGAACACGGTTCTCTATGTATGCAGCAGCATTGATTGCTTCAGCCCAAATATTTGCAGCCAAACCTTTTGATTCAATCATGCATGTAGCCATCTCTTTCAGTGATCGATTTTTCCTTTCCGCTACACCATTCTGCTGGGGTGTGTAGGGAACTGTATGTTGGATCTAAATTCCGCTTTGGGCACAAAGTTGCAGCAACTCAGCCTTGATATATTCTCCACCATTATTAGATCTAAGAGCTTTGATCTTTCTCTTAATGGCGGTCTCAACAGAAGCCTTAAAATCCTTGAATTTTCCAAGCACTTCTGACTTGTTTTTGAGAAAAAATACCCATGTAAAGCGGGAAAAATCATCAATAAATGTCAAAACATACCTTGAACCATTTAATGATGTATGGGGCAGTGGACCAATGATATCAGAATGTATCATCCCCAAAACTGTAGAAGCTCTGTTAGCTTTTCCGCGGTCGAATCTGTGCTTGGGGTGCTTCCCAATAATGCAACCAGTACATATTCCGTTCGAGGAATAGAGTTGTGGAAGACCATCTACCATGGAATTGTTTGATAACAGCAACAAATACTTATAATTAAGATGTCCAAATATCTCATGCCAAAGCCTACTAACCTCATTACCATGTGTGCGAAGAGCAATGGGCTTTGCAAGCGGAATAAAGTGTGAAAACTCATAGCATTTTGCAGTGTGGTTCGCCTTTCCGACTGCAACAAGTCTTCCACTTTTGATATCAGAAATTTCAACTGTATTAGGGCTGAATGTGACTTGCTTCGGTTCACTAGTGTGTGTCATTTGATACACAGAAAGAAGATTTGAAGCCAAGGAAGGCACATAGAGAACATTTTGAAAGCTTCCATGATCTAGATGTTCGGATATCCACATCATCTTTTTCAGGATCTTGCATGCAATTAGGGTTTGCATGCACCTGCATGCATCCCAGTCACCAGTTTGATGCCTCCAGCACTTTAGCCACCTCATTCTAGCACCCGGGAGCCACTTACTACAGAGTTTTAGCCCTCCTAGGCTGAAAGGCCCCACTTCTCACCTATTGCCAGAGAAGGGCGCACTTGTTCACCTACCACTGCAGTTCCACTTTAGTTACAATCAGTTAGCTCCGATTCTCCCTGATTTGAGGCTAGTTTCACTCCTGACTGATTGTTTCACTTCTGTTGGACCTCCAAATTGACTAGATGACTTGTTCTGACTTCAATTAGCCTCCCATGCGCCCCCACTGAGCCTCCCTCTCCTTAATCAGTGCTACACACTTAAGTTACACTTATTACACTCAGTTAGACTCAGATTGACACCTGGATGACTGGTTCTTGTGCATTGATGACCACCACCGATTGATGATGAGGACTCCTAGTTGGAGTCAAGCTACTCCATTCAGTGATTCGAATGGCCTACTTAGTCAATTCGAATTGCTCATTGACAGATTGTATTCTATTGTAATTCATTCACCCTTATTGGGATATTGAGCACTGCTGCATGTTTTGCACAGTTTTACACCATATTTTCTATGTTCATCTGTTGTGATTGATTTACTTGTTCATTAGATCTGTTGTGACTAATTTTACACTAGATGAATCGTACCTTTTCCCTTTGAAGAAATTTTTGAGTCATCTCCCAAATGGATGGGGATGGAGCTGTTTGGATCGAATGAAGAAAAAGAATCAATATTTGCAGCCATATGATTCGATGCACCCGAATCTATCAAGAGAGTAGTGGGCTTCGAAACAGTTGCCATGAGTGCTTGTCCTCTTTCATGATCATCATTCCTATCCTTCTTCCTTGCACCGTCAGGAAGAGTTATGTTGTTCTTTTCCAAAAGGAGGGCCATTTGATCTATAGTCTTCTTCATACATGAACTTTCGGGATGAAAGCCACGGTTGCAATAATTACATTTAGATTTTTGGTTACCTTCTTTTCCCTTTTGCTTGAACTTCGAACTAGATGGTGCATCTGTCTTTTTGCCTTTCTCTCTTTGCTTGTGAGGTTCGAATTTGGGCTTCTCCTTCTTTTGCTTTCCTTTATCATTCGAGATCTTGGGTCCTTGAACATATAGGGCTGAATCTTTGGAGCTTATGGACCCCATTTGAATCAACTTATCATGCTCTTTTGTGACGGACTCAATGAAGGCATTCAAGGTAGGCATCTTCCGATTCGGGGTAGTTAGCCGACCGGAATTGAAAGTAGAGACAAATACCGAATAATCTTTACCAAGCTTGCTAAGAATGGAGAGAATCAATTGCTTATCCTCTTTGATAACTCCACTGTTCTTCAACTGCATGTTCAAGTTCTTGAATTTTGTGAAGAATTCATTAATGGTCTCGAAATTCTTAGGACTAAGGGCAATCAATTCATTCTCTAATTGAAAAGCCCTAAGCTCGTCCTGCTTGCCAAATAGTGTTTCAAGTTGCTCCCATATATCTTTTGGAGTCTTCAATCCGCTGAGATGGAAGTGAAGATCTTTGGAGATGGAGATACAAAGAAGACCATAAGCTTCATCAAGCTTGTTGTAATGTTTGGTTCTATCTAACAAGGTGTTTGGATCCAATTCAAGACCAAGAGTGACTCGACAGTAACCTTTTGAATGTAATGTGATCTCCATATCATCTTTCCAATCAAAATAATTGAATGGGGTGAGGATAGGATTTGAATAAGAGTATTCCATTGCTAGGAGCGAGTGCACACTGATGTAGAAATGCTTGCAAGGGCAAAGTAGTGAATGCAATTGATGGAGACAATAACCTGCAAATCACAATAAAACCAAGAACAATGAGGTCGAACAATCCACCCTTTTAGAGTTGCATCACACCTGGGATTGGAGATCAAGCAATGTTGAATAGGTCCAATGTATCAGATCCAGGATTTATGTGGAAACTCAAGCTTCTAGAGTGGTATTGGAAGTATTTTCAAGCTTTGCATGCACAGGAGCAAATGCCCTTGAGATCTTTCATGCCAAAACTTTTTGTAATTTTTGAGCAAATTCACTCAAATCCTCTTGTAGAAACACCTGTAGAAAAAAGATCTTTTCCCTGCAATGGCTCTGATACCATGTAAAATTAGTCACAGCAGATCTAATGAACAAGTAAATCAATCACAACAGATGAACATAGAAAATATGGTGTAAAACTGTGTAAAAACATGCACAGTGCTCAATATCCCAATAAGGGTGAATAATTACAATACGATCTGACCATGTGAGTGAGCAATTCGAATTGACTAAGTAGGCCATTCGAGTCAATGAATGGAGTAGCTTGACTCCAACTAGGAGTCCTCATCATCAATCAGTGGTGGTCATCAATGCACGAGAACTAGTCATCCAGGTGTCAATCTGAGTCTAACTGAGTGTAACATGTGTAACTGAAGTGTGTAGCACTAATATAGAGAAGTGGGCTTAGTGGACAGTGCATGGGAGGCTAACTGAAGTCATATCAAGTCATCTAGTCAATCTGGAGGTCCAACGGAGTGAAACAGTCAGACGAGAGTGAAACTAGTCTCAAATCAGGGAGAATCGGAGCTAACTGAGTGTAACTAAAGTGGAACTGCAATGGTAGGTAAAGAAGTGCGCCCTTCTCTGCCAGTAGGTGAGAAATGGGCACCTTCCTGACTAGGAGGGCTAATGAACTGATGTAAGAATCTCTCGGGTGCTAGAATAAGGTGGCTAAGGTGATGGAGGCATCAACCTGGTGACTGGGATGCATGCAAAGTGCATGCAAACCCTAATTGCATGCAAGATCCTGAAAAAGATGATGTGGATATCCGAACAATGTTCATGTCTAATGTAAGTAAAGAGGAAGAATTTGAAATGAGAATTAAGATAAGGTAGGAAGTCTACAGGTGACATTAGTTAGGTTTCACATGATGTAATATGTTCATTCCTTACAGTGGGAACTCATATGAAATAGGAGTTAATATTAATTGGATAGATGAAACATTTTAAACTTATCAGTTGTCAATTTATTATTGGAAAGGAAAAACAAAATTTCTAACTCGGAAAATTTGTGTATGTGACAGCTCAACCTTTGACACTATAGTGGAGCTTCTTCAGCAACTTCCTATAGGCTATGTGAGTGTTTGAATAACAGGTACATTCACAGAGACCGAACACCAAGGACACCGCTCACACACAAAAGATCATAGATCAGTACACCAGATGTTTGACGTGGTTAAAACCCTCCTAGAGGGAAACAGTCCACGGCCCCGGCTAAATAGCTTCTACAGAGCAATTTATTATATAGAAGAAAAATATTACATGAGCTTCTCTCAACAATGGATCATTCGGCAAGTGACCCTCGATGCTCTTTAAATAGAGATCATGGACCAATCGGGTGTTAAGACATGGATCAAGTGCCGTTAAGATCAAGAGAATTTGAACCGCTGTATCACTTTAGATCGTGACCGTCGGATTACATATATACAAATGCATACCTAACGGATATATTAGACCAAGTTGAACTTAACTAACTCCTAAGTGTCAAAAATATCCTAACATCCCCCCTTAAGAACAACTTGGGATAGGATTGAAGGATTTACAAAGGTGACACAAAAACTTAACTAATCTCCTAAGTGTCAAAAATATCCTAACATCCCCCCTTAAGAACAAATTGGGATAGGATTGAAGGATTTACAAAGGTGACACAAAATTAGGAGAAGGAAGGAGGCATTAAATCCTATCCCCCCTTAATGACAACTTCCTGTACTCCTAGCATAGTTTGAAGTTTGGAAAACTTCGCTTCTGTAAGAGACTTGGTGAAAATTTCTGCAACTTGATCATTTGTTTGAAAATATCGGACTTCAAGAACATGATCTTGGAGGAGCTTTCTAATGAAGTGCATGTGAAGTTCAATGTGTTTGTTGGGATGATGTTGGACTGGATCTTTGGCTAACTGAATGGCACTCTGATTATCACACCATAGTGTAGTCGGATGTTGCTGCTGGAACCCACACTCTGAAAGGATCTGACGAAGCCACATAGCTTCCTGACTAGCACGAATAGATGCACAGTACTCGACTTTGGTTGAAGAAAGAGCAAGTGCACTTTGTTTCTTAGAATCCCAAGAAATAGGTCCTGAACCCAGTGTGAATACATATCCTACAGTGGACTTCTGATCATCAGGGTCACCAGCCCAATCAGAATCAATGTAACCAACTAAAGAAAGAGTCCCCCCCGAACTGTAATGTATCCCGAACTGAAATGTACCTCGAACATACCGAAGGATTCTTTTTGCTGCTTTCCAATGACTTTCATGAGGGCATTTCATATATCAGGCAACTAGACCAAGAGCAATGTAAAGGTTAGGACGAGTGTGAGTTAAGTACAAGAGGCTACCAACAAGCTGACGGTACAAACTAGCATCTACTTCAGGTGTTGAACAAGTGGTAGAAAGCTTGACTCTAGACTGGAAAGGAGAGGGAGCTGGTTTACAATCTTCCATGTGAAAGAAGCAGAGAATATCACAGGCATACTTAGATTGGGAAAGGGAGATACCTTTCTGGATTTGCAAGACTTAGAGGCCAAGAAAATAGTGCAAGTGTCCAAGGTTTGTCATTTCAAACTACTGCTTAAGACTTAGCTTCACATGATGGATAAGTTGGGGGTCACTACCAATAAGGATTAGGTCATCAACATAAAGGACTAGGATTATGAGATGGTCATTGACTTTCTTGGTATAGACATTTGAATTAGAATGACATCTAGAAAAACTAGTATCTAGAAGAAACGTGCCCATTTTAGCATACCAGGACTGAGGGGCTTGCTTAAGGCCATAGAGAGATTTCTTAAGGCAGCAAACAAGCCTTGAGTCAGACTGAATGTAACCAGGAGGTTGTTCCATGTAGATTTCTTCTTGCAAATTCCCATGCAAGAAGACAGATTTAACATCCATCTGATGGACTTCCCAATGAAAAGATGCGGCAAGGGAAAGAACAAGGCGGATGGAATTCATTTTGGCTACAGGTGCAAAGGTTTCGGTGTAGTCTATGCCTTCAACTTGAGAGAATCCTTTAGAAACTAGTCTTTCCTTATGTTTGTCAATACTTCCATCTGGTCCATATTTGGTTCTGTAAACCCACTTACATCTGACAAGTTTTCTGCCTTTGGGAAGAGGAACAAGATCCCAAGTGTTATTTGTCATTAAGGAGTTGTATCCTTCATCCATTGCTGCATCCCAATCTGGATGGATGAAAGCTTCTTTGAATGTCTCTGGATCACAGTTTTCTGGAACTTGAGCCAGAAGTAATGAGGCTCACTAAAACTGAGAGTGAGCATGACGTCGATCTGTAGGATCACCAGCAAGATCACCTGCAGCTTCTCGAGTAGAATGGACCCATTTAGGAAGCTGTGAAGCTGGTGCAGGAGGAGGTTGAGCAGGTGGAGGAGGATTTTCATCCTTGCTATCATCATCATCTGAAGAAGTAACTGGAGTAGGAGAAATATCAATAGGTGAAGAAGAGGAAAAAGATGATGGTACAAGCGCCGAATTAGGCTCGCAGGCCAATATATGTTCATCAAACTTGACACCTCTTCTTATAATTATATCATGAGAATGTGGCAAAAGAATCCTATAGCCTTTGACATCTTCAGAATAACCAACAAATATACACTTTTCACTTTTAGGTTGTAAAGCTTTCCGTTTTTCATCCAGAATATGAGCCCATGTTTCATTACCAAACACACAAAAATGACTGACATCTGGTTTATTTTTACTTCATGCTTCTTCCGATGTAATCCCTTGTAAATCTTTAGTGGGGGTGTGATTAATGATGTAATTTGCACAATTTACAGCTTCAGCCCAATATGGAAGACTTAGTCCTTTAGCTTGGAGCATACAATTAGCCATTTCTTTTAGAGTGCGGTTTTTCCTTTCAACTACACCATTTTGTTGTGGTGTATATGAAACAGTATGTTGTTGTTGGATTCCTTGTTCATTGCAGAAATTAGTGAACTTGTTGTTAGCAAATTCTCCCCCATTATTAGATCTTAACTTAAGAATTTGATGACCATATTGTTTCTCAACAAGGGCCTTTGTAATGTCCCCATCTTGACCCTATTGCATTAATATTGTAAATGATGGAAATATTGTTATTTAGTCATGGTGAGGAGCTCAAGGCCAAGGCCCCGCCATTGATTTATCATTCTATGTATCGGCAATTAGAATAGATGTATATGGTTCTTGTGCTAGCCATGCACAATGTAAATTCGGACATCATGTAAACATGCAATTTTAATGAAAAACCCACAACCATCTATGTAATGCAATAAAGAGATGGGGCATGATCTTACAAGGAATAGGGAGGAAAAATAACCAAACCCTTGAGCCATGGAGTCAATCCATGTCTCAATGAGAAAACCCATGAGATCCCAACTACCCATTTTGGCTTATGCCCCAATCATTAAATTCTTCCAAGAGTTGGTTGAGGCAGTTAATGCCTTGGGAATGATGAGGTATGGCAACCAATTTCGGGTATGGGAAAGCCATCAATCTGGGAATTCGATTTTTTGCTTGTAAGGCAAGAAATCACCCACGTTTTGCCTTCCCAAGCCATTCTGAACCATGGTCTTTTCCTCTCTCACGCAGCCGGGGGCGAAGGGGGGTTTTTCCTTCACGTTTTCACCATTTCTCTGGATTCTTCCATGCCTGGGAACTCGTTTTTGGTTAGCACAGTGGCTGGGAGAAGAGAACCACGATTTTCTGGGGTTATAGAGGCCGTTTCTGCCCATGAAATGCCCATGGACGTTTTTCTGAAAACAATTATGCTCTTGGGGTTGTTTTCCCATTTTCCAATTTTCGTTTTGGGATTTCCCATGTTTTTCTGAACTAGTTGAAATCCCATTGTTGGGCATCCTACTGCAAAAACGCCCAGCACTTGCATTTCTGGATGTTATGTCCCTCCCTGTTTAGTTTGAACCTATGAGCAGGAGATTCAGGAGTGGAAGAGGACATATTTGGCTTGATGAGCCCAATGCAGTATCCATAGCTCAATGGTTGAGCCACTAGCCTAGTAATTTACCTCTGTCCATCTCTTAGCAGCCTGAGAAACCCAACTGCTGATTGGCTTGGCTAATTCTGGTGTATCTTTGGCTATGTGAGAGCCTGCTTTCCCCTTTTCCTTGTGGAGATCATGCCCAGCTCGGGGGTGGCAGTGGTGCTGAGAGATTGAGGAGCACACTAACCTATGGTTGGGTGGAACGTTGCAGAAGTGTAGCTGGTTGCTCAGGGACTACTTGGTTTAAGATAAGTATTCTCATATGCTAATTTGATATTGCTTAATTGATGAATGACATGAAAATCTGGAATGTATGATGGATGTGTAATGGAAATAAATTTTGCTGTGCTTTCAAATGTTTATGCATTTGCATATCTCCATCTACAATTTTTATGAATTCTTATTTGATTAAGTATGGGACTAGATGTCCAGTATTATTGTTAGTGTCCTCTCCATAGCCTTGTAGGTTAGGAGGGACATTACAGCCTTGTAGGCCAAGAACATGCCAAAAACTTCGCTCTTAAGTTTTATGAAGTAAACCCAAGTGCGTCTGGATTAATCATCATTGAAAGTCAAAAAGTATTTGAAACTAGAGAAGGAATCAGAAGGTAGAGGACCACACAAGTCACTGTGCACAAGCTACAATGGAGCCGAGGCGTGCCAAGAGGCATGTTTGTCAAAATTGTCCTGATGATGTTTTCCGAGTACATAACCGGAACAAACACCATCCTTGCAAGAGACCATAAGAAGACCTGTCACCATATTTTCTTTACGTAGTTGTTGCAATGAGCGATAATTTAAGTGACCAAATCGCTCATGCCAAAGCTTGCTCAGTTCATCACTATGAGCAACAAAAACTGATGGAAGTGAAGATGACCAAAAGTTGTCAAACTTGTACAACCTGGTAATATCATCAACTGTTCGAGTAGCTAATACATGTCGTGGATCTTTTAAATTTCTGATTACAACTTGGTGAGGTGAAAAATCTACGGTTTTACCTTCACCAGAGTGAGTAATCTGGTATATTGATAAAATATTACATGAAAGAGTAGTAACACATAATACATCGTTAAACTGTCCATTGTCTAGATGAATAGTACAAGACCCTTCAACACTAAGTGATCTATCATCACCAACAAATATTTGTTTGGTGTTACAATTATTTAAATTAGAAAATATGGTTTTATCCTTAGCCATATGATAAGATGCTCCAAAATCTATAAGCCATTCATTTGAAGAAGAACGAGAAGATGCTATAAGTGCAAAACCAGAGGTTGAAAGTGCTTGACCTAAAGATGAAGTTGAAGAAGAATCAAGGTGAATGTGATGCTTCTTCATTGCTGCTTCCAGAGCTTCCATCCTCTTAAAACATCTCGACTCATCATGCCCATCGCGATTACAAAAGTTGCAATGTCTTTGTGTCTTCTTTCCTTGAAATTTGGCAGCTTTATCTCGTTGAGGATAATTTTGAGGCTGAGAAGATTTAAGACCCTTGTTATTTTGATCTTGCTTCTTCGGATATTGCTTCTTTAGATTCTTGTAATTCTTTGAACCATGCAATGACTGAGCTACTAAATCCTTTTTTGAAGTACTGGCAATATTAATTAGTCCAAGATGTAAGAGTTTTTCCTGTTCTCTTATTAAAGAATCACAAAAACAATCAAAAGAAGGAGCTTTGTATTGAGATCCTGAAGAAAGAAGAGCTTCTCTTGTGGAATGAAAGGTTGAGACAAATATAAAATATGTAGGCCCCAACTTGGCAAGAATGACGTAAATAAGGCCATCATCTGCATTTATGACTTTACATGCAGCCAACAAGACTCTAAGGGTCTTAAATTTTGTTATAAAATCTTCCATGCAGGAAAAATTATTAGGATCTAATGTAAGCAACTCATTCTCAAGTTGATGAGCTCTAATCTCATTTTTAATACCAAAAATAGTATTTAGCTTTTGCCAAGCATCATTCGGTGCATGAATGCCTTGAAGATGAAACTGCAGATCAGGAGAAACTGACAAACCAATTAAACCACGAGATGAATCATTTCTATTTTCCCATTTGGCTAGTTTATCAGTATCAGAGGGAGGAGTTTCCATGCCAAGGGTAAGTCTATATAACCCTTTGCTTCTAAGAATATCTTTCATACGAGACTTCCATACAAAATAGTTAGTACTAGTAAGAAACATATCATTTGAAATTTCCATTCTGAAATAAATATTACTTCAAAGATGAAAACAAGCTGAAAAAAATAATAGAGCTCGAAAAAATAAACGACTAAAAAAAAAAGGGTACTGCAATCAACTTCTGGATGAAAAAGTTATGCCCTTTTGAAAATAAATTGAAAGAGCAACTAAGGGACCACATGGTGTGTGGAGATAAGTGCACACCAAAAAAAATTCCCCTTAGTCCTAACTTAACTCTTAAGTTTACTTTTAAATATATATATATATATATATATATATATATGCCTTACTTCTATAAATAAGTGAAGGTCACTTTTACATAAAGTTGCTTAAAAAGAAGAAAATAAACAACTTAAAAATAAAAAGAAAAGTTTTGTTTTTGTTTATTTTTATTTTTATTTTATAAAGTTGATTTTAGAAAAGAAAAGGAAAGAAACACCTTAAAAAGAAAGAAATTAGCTTATGTGATCTTTTAAGTAACTTTCTTTTCTTTAATATATGAAATCAATGCAACAAATACTAGCAGGATTTGAAGTTAAGACCTCTTTAATAAGTAACTTTAAACCAAGTGAGCTAGAGTAAAAGCATAGAAAATATTGTAAAGGAGGAAGGTTTTTTTTTTTACTCTTCTTGCCTTGTTGTGTGTGCTTACCCTGCAGACCCCTATTTCAACCTGCAAAACAACTTCACACACCAGAAACAAAAAAACAAGACAAAAAAAACTGAAGGGTTTCCCATTCTCTGTTAGTTTCCTGTAACCGTAATGCCTTTCCTGCTATTTCTGGTCATTTGAGACCGCCAGTATGTGCAGACAGGAGGCTATCACTTCCAGAGAAGAAAAAAAAAAAAAAAAAGGAACAAATCGAAATGAAACAAAGACAGAGAAAAAAAATGGAAAACAAAATAGTATACCTTAGATTTATGAAAAAGGTCGTAGTTAGGGCAAACAAAATCCTTTTCGTACAAAACGAAGGGCGATCCCTACTGCAACCAATGCTCTGAACACAATGGAGCACTTAAAAAGGTAAAAAAATCGCCAGAAATAGCAGATCTCGGTAGTAGATGCCACATGCACCCGCACTGGCTTCAGATCTAGATCGGGATAAAATGGAGATGACCCTCAACAGTGCTTTGATACCATGTCTGAATAACAGGTACATCCACAGAGACCGCACACCAAGAACATCGCTCACACACAAAAGATCATAGATCAATACACCAGATGTTTGATGTGGTTAAAACCCTCCTAGAGGAAAACAGTCCACGGGCCCGGCCAAATAGCTTCTACTAAGCAATTTATTATGCAAAAGAAAAATATTACATGAGCTTCTCTCAACAATGGATCATTCGGCAAGTGACCCTCCATGCTCTTTAAATAGATATCATGGACCAATCGGGTGTTAAGCCACGGATCAAGTGCCGTTAAGATCGAGAGAAGTTGAACCGTTGGATCACTTTATATCGTGACCGTTAGATTACAAATATACAAATGCATACCTAACGGATATATTATACCAAGTTGAACTTAACTAACTCCTAAGTGTCAAAAATATCCTAACAATGAGCCAATTGAAACATGGCATACATTATGTTGTATCAATGTAATGTTGTTTTTTTTAATGACACTCATCGTGAGCCTAAGGATAACACACTTTCCTCCAACTGAGTTCTTTCCTGGAACCATCATGTGCTACCTATTCCCAACACTTGGGTTTTCTTCAAGGGAAGACATGGAAATATCTTGGATTTCCCTCTAGACTGGTGTAGTTCCCAATGTGTAGTAAGTTTCCACCCGAATCCTCATAGAAACTTATTTGTTCTTAGAACCCGAGGTATGATTTCTTGAACCCTTCTCTACTTATTTCTTCATGATGTTAGCAAGTATTCCTATTGGAGCACCCACTACTTCAATTAGTCTCACTCTCGACATCTGTGCGACTCTCCCCAACTTCTTCATGGCCATCATCAACACAAATCACTACGGATTCTTTCCAAAGATCATCAAACAACTCTTGTGGGTCATGAGTATGGCTTGTTCCATCCTTAGAAATTCATATCTCAAGATGATTTTGTGATCATCCAAGGGAATCGCTTTCAAGTCTAAGGTTCCCTTCCAATCCCCAACCTTCAATAGTGCTACATGAACTAATCCTGCTAATATCTTCATCGACGAGTTCATTGAATTATACATGTTACTATGACCCTCGACCACCCAATGAATCCCTTTCACAGTTTGTTCGTTAATGAGATTGTGGGTAGAACCTGTGTCATGTTCACAAAACAAAGTCCATTCACCCCTTCATACTGTGAACCTTGTTCTTGACCTTCTGTCATGAACCTTCCCAAACATTTTGTTAAGGAAATCAAAACCTGTGATGTTGATTGTAAAGGTCACTACCCTTGAACTTTCACCAAGGTTGTCAATCTCACCTTCAAAGGGAACCCTTACACATGGTTTTCCTTGTGAGGTGAGCCCAAAATCCTCTTTCCCATATACTTAGGAACTTCTTGAATTTATTTCCCTACAATGACATTGTCATCCTTGGCATTCTTCGCTTCTCGGATGGATCCTAACTTTAGTTGCAAGTGACCCTTCTCCCATTCTATCGCCACATACACCAAACTCAATAAGGAATCTATCTGTGTGTGGAAATGTTATAAGCTTTCCCAAAGGGCCTGAATTAGATCAGACCCCTCCTCTTGTAACTGCTCTATGTTGGTCTGTGTCAACTTTGGACTTGTCTTCCCTTTGTTTTCGTGTTTTTCCTCCATGCTACTACACCGACACTCACAAAGAAAACTCTTTCTCCTTTCACCTACCACTGCACCCGATGTTGTCGACCTTTGAACTACATTTATTTTTCCAATATTACCACACAACAATGATGTTACCTTTCTTCAACACACCCAACACTTAGCTTGTGAAAAACTAAAATCAACAAAAAAATGGACTTACCAATCTCTTGAGCGCTCTTTTTGTCTTCTAGGCGTATCTCTACCAATGCAATCTGACTTCTAGTTTCTCTTTTAGTTACTCTATCTTCTTGGTGCTTTGTATCCTATGAACATATCTACTAATGAGCTCTGAATTCTGGCCACCTTCTATCGATGCACCTCTTCCTGAGCCCATTGTGTTATGGGTGCACCTTGTCTTCCTGGAAAGATCATTTTATGGGTGCATCGTGTCTTCCTGGGTGCACCCTGTTGATGCATTATGTCCCAAGCGCACTACTTTCTAGGTGACCCTCCTACTGAAAAATCAACTTCAGAAAAATTTATGTTTTAATACCAACTCTCACTCCTGAGACACTGGTGAAGAACAATCACAAAAATTCTCTTTTGATTCATCTTTGGTGTTCTTTGTTGCTTTGATACCATCTATCAAAACCCTAAGGAACGTACCCTCTCGATGCCCAACTTTTTCTTATTAGACCCTAACCATTATGTAGTACCACTCATCTTTCAACATAGATACTTGGTCACCCATAGGCTTACTCAGTGGTGTATTATGCTTCTTCACTCAAAACATTTCCACGCCTTCATCTTGAGCTACCTGTCACTTGGACCTGCTACACCCAATGACCTTGCCCAACTCTTAGACTTGTAAATGTATGTGTGTTGTTTACTTTCTTACACTTAAATGTGTTATATTAGTTAGTCAATATGAAAGAAAGCAAACCACAAGGAAACAAATGTATGTGTGGTGCCTAAATCAGTCACCAGCAAGTCTTTTTTATTGATGTGTACAAAAAATGATACAATGGAGAATACAAAGGATGGGTTTGACAGCTTCTTGCCAACACCCACTTACAACCAACAACTATGCTTAGGAAAATGATCTAATTTTGGTTGGGTTATCAATACATTGTGCTTGCAAATGGGTTATCTTGTTGCCAACAACTTGACTCTGTGGATGGTTATGCTTGCTCTCATCAACACCATGCCACTAGTCGTACCTTCTCCCAATTTCATTGTCCACCCATGAAATTATTTTCTATACACTTTGTTTCTCTCCCACAATCCTACCCACATAACACCTGTCTTTAATGTTTCAAGGTTTCCTTCCGTCACCTTCCGTAACACTACTCCATTATCAAGCTTATTCCCTTAGCCTTTATCGTGGATATTCTTCCTGTGGAAACCCTTCAACTCATAAACGCTCCTTGCTACACTTAGTCGCTATGTCTCCCTCTTCCAATAGTTCACTTATCTTGCTTTCCATAGACTTGAATCCTTGCTCACCTCCTTCCCTTGGTATCTAACACATTTCACCTTCAATGCCTGGTTCTTTTGCCTCAAGTGCACTCTCAAGTATTTATATGAGAGGGTTTCCCATTCTCTCTCATGAGTGGGTGCCTATCTCATCCTTGGATAACTTATCACTTAAGGTGCACTTAAGGAACCCAAGCCATTCCTTGGTCATCTTTTCTCCTAAGTGCCCAACATCGTCCACTTTCTCCCACAATGTACAACTGTTTTCCCTTCATCATGGTGTATTACCACTACATATGGGAAAGTGGTCCAAATGTCCCTTAATAATTCTTGTGATGAGCCTAAGTGTCTTCTTGCCAACGTTCTTTTGATCAACACCTTGTGTTGGAAAGGATCCTTGGTGCCCATTGCTTGCTCCTTCATCACTGCGCATGTCAGTGTGGAAGCCTCATCATTCCTTGAAGCCTTCTCTATTGAAGACCCCCACGGTCAAAGCCCCTTGTTCTGCATGCACACCCATCCAATCATCTCAACCCACGATTGTTGGGTGTTCTCCTGAATGCATCCATCTTGCTAATTGATTCCTTGTTCATGCATGGATGAGACCGGTTTCAATTTCTCTTGAGCCCTCTGACAAGTGAGTGAGTGTGGGTTGGTCTCCTTCCCAAGGCAGGGATGTTACAAATTATCTTAAGAGTTTTCAAAGACAAAAAAAAAAATTAAATAAAACTTAGTGGCTCCTTACCTTTTTTAAAGTTCAAATATACCAAAATTGATCCCAATAAACATTAATAACCATTATCATCATTATAATATTCTAATACATTAATAGTCATTTTTTAAAATTATATAAAAAAATATATTAAATTAAATATTTTAATATATAAATTCTATTTTATAATTGATTAATATATATATATATGAAATGAATATTTTATTTTTTTAAGGTGGTTCATCGTTTGTTAGAGGGCTAGTCCATCGGGAAATGGTCACCAACTGTTATTCTAGCTAGAGGATCAAGGTGGCATGAATTACAATCATTACAATATGGGCTCAACAAGAGCAATATGTCACTTACAAGAATTGAACCTGGGTGGGGAGGGTAACAACATTTCTCCCAACCACCCAAACTACAACCAATTGATCAATTGTTAAATTTATTTTAATAAATGATCATCTATCCGTACTCAATTTTAATAATGAGTCACTCTATTTTACTTGTTTTTCATTATTAAAATGTCGATGCCTTGAAATGCCATGAATAATTTATAGTTGGATTTTTCATCAAATAACTATGGTTTTTCATCGAACCACTCTTATTAGTCCCTACCTTTCAGACTAGCAGGGAATTTATGATTTAGTTTGTTGTATTTCCATTAAAACGACACATAATTCAAAGTTTATAATCGTAAGTTTCGTTAAAAATGAAATCAAACAATTTTGCTAAGCCAATCATATGAGCAAAGCCTTTTTATCGACCAACCAACAAAATCAACCTCTTATTTAGTCTCTTTCAAGACGAGAATGTTTTCAATGTCATGATATCCTAAGTTTCTCCTTGGTGCTTTATGAATTTAATTTATGAGCTTGGAAGAAAAATGAAATATGTTAATGCGATTACTTACTTAGCATTAGTTTGGAAGAAATTCTCCGACATTAAATGTTTGTTTTTTGAATTCTATGATGCATGCAATTGAACATGACAAAATCCACTCTAGAAGCCAACACTCTTTTTGTCGAAGTTTCCACCTGGACTCCTTTGCTCGTGGACATTGCTAAACTTGCAATGACTATGTTTTTCAACGCCTTCTCTATACTTTCCATCACATTGACACCATTCTTCACCTCCCTTTGCATGCAAATAACTTCTTTCCTTTCCCCAAGTGGTTCTCATTGCTTTCGTTTGTATGCATTTACGTTTCACTCCGCTTTTACCTTTGCAACATAAACCACTGCTATTGGTACTCGAATGGAAGTGGTCTAATGCGATGGTTGTTGAATGAAAAGGTTGTTCTCCATCTTCAATAAGAATTTTCACAAGGCTCTTGGATACCATAAGTTGG
This sequence comes from Larix kaempferi, assembly GCA_027924585.1. Classification (NCBI taxonomy): domain Eukaryota; kingdom Viridiplantae; phylum Streptophyta; class Pinopsida; order Pinales; family Pinaceae; genus Larix; species Larix kaempferi. The sequence continues at coordinate 5,638,579 of BSBM01000203.1, read as the reverse complement.
ACCATGATATTGTTCATTACATCACCAAGTTTTCGCAGGTGTCTTTCACTCCAAATTTTGGATGCTTGGTCTGCTAATATGGAGAATCTATCAATGTCGGTATGAGACCACTAGTGCTAGTTACAACGAAATAGTTAGCTATTCTAGAGTCTGGACCATCTAATTCATGTATCAATAGTTCCAGAAGAGCATCTTCTATCCCAAACAATTCGTTGAACAATATCTATATTAATCATATGTGTTAATCATACAAGTTTATATTTAAAGTTTTCAACCATTTTGATATATTTTGGTACTAATTATACCCATACCTGTGAGCAAGTCAATACAATAAAGCTCCATACAGAATTTTCTTGTCCAACATTTGGCAAACCCTATGCACATTGCACAAGAACACAATTTAAGAGAAGCATAACTTACCATCCCAACAGCTTGAACAAGTATGTTGCCGCTGTTCTATAGGTTGAATCAACCTGTCTGTTTGTTCCACTAATCAACCAATATGCATGTCTATCCACGTACTATTCATCAGTCTTTGCTTTCTTGAAAGGTTCCTAGAAGCATGATTGATACGTTGTTGCTTAACATACAATGAAGCTGCTCTCCCCTCCACTTTCTCTTTATTTTGCTCTTTCTTCCTCCCTCCCAATGGTCTCTTATGGGCTCCCAAAGAATTGAAAGTTGAGCTTATAATAACCTCTTACTTTTCTCTCCAAAGCAGGGTAATTTTTAGAGGTGAAATTTCGCTAATTGGCTATCTTTTGAGATTTAAAAAAAAATCGCAATTTGGTCATTTTTAGTCTCTAATATTGCCTATATTTACATAAAATATGTTTTTTATCATAATATTCACCAAAATTTAAATGTTTCAGTGATAAATTGTAGGTTTCATATTTGATATTCGCCTACCTATCTATATATATGTTTTTTTCAACCCAAAATAATCGCCTAGAACACTGTAGTACTTAAGTACAATATTAGAATCCTTAAAAAATACCCTACTCCAAAGTTAGGCTTCGCACTCAACGAAGAAATGCCATAATAAATTTTCCATCTCACTCTATATGCTTCCTTAAGGCACTATGAAAGAATATCCCACTCCACCCGCATTCACATACTTTAATTCATTACTACCCATCTCTATCAATTGGATTTTCCTTGCACTGAACATAAATGGAAATGTTGTAAACCATATCTAGGGATAAATGCTCCCAACTAGAAAGTTGTTCCACCATCGTATTATTGGTATTTTCCACTTACCAGATATGCATCTTTTCCCTTCCCATATTGGTCATATATAAATGAGATAGAATAAAAACACATTGGTTTAACATGATTGAGCTTTATATCCCACTTACTTATCCCTTCGCGTACCACTCGTTATTGATTTAGAATTCTCTTTCATGTGTTTCACCCTTTCTATACTCTCGCCCCAAATGATATGTTATTCCTATATTCTCCTCGTCAGTGATCAGGAAATAAATTGGTTAAGTCCAAGCTATGGAAAACTTATATTAATTGTAGTGTAATGAATCTAGCTACACACTGCGAGAGCATCAATCATAACCTAAATGATAGACTTGAGCAAAAACATGGTGAGTGCATGAGAATTATCTAGATATTAAGTGGTTCTTGCACATAACTGCATAAAAACAATTAAGATAAAACACATACCTAGATGCAGAACTAAAGACTCATCGAGTCGACCCCTCCAATTATGGATATAGGTTGACTGCATAATCTTGGAATGCTAGTGGATCAATTTTACAGTCTGGGGAGGGCACAAAAACTTACTCTAGTAACAGAACACAAGAACAAGCAATCCTGCAAAGTCAAGAATGAGGTAACAAATCAGGATGAGAGACGGATGACACCTAGACGATAGACCATTTAGCATGGCCTTGAGAGCTCACGACGAGTGGCTCCCATTCTTTCAAGCCTGCATTAATCCATGTACACTGACGCATGTATGCACGAACTCCACGTTTTTATCTTTCTGTAATCAAAGCTAATATTGGGACATATCAACCGCAACTTAATCATGTTCTTGAGTCCTTTAAAAATGTCCTTAATCCACCTAATGACTCACTGGAATAATATGCATCAGGTCATGTATGTCAAATGTAACAGATTAGACAACCTACGACTTGTGGTTTATTGGCCAACTCAAGTTGTTATGATGCTAGACCTATCCCTCCATGCTAGCCACTGCACCTAGTACCTTCAACTGAGGCATTTTCCCAAGCATACATTGATGGGTATAATCAATTCTTTCATGGACGTTTATTTCTTCTTCCACGTAGCCCTAACCCTAAGCCTGAATGTCTTGGGGTAATATACTCTACATGCCCTTTCACTACACCTACGGGAGTAGCCACAACCGTTTGCCATTCAATACACTCGACTATTTAAGGAATGAACTATTATAATAGCATTGTGTGACATGCATATGGAGTTGGGCAATGAGGATATTTAGCATGAGAGGATATTCAGCACGACAGGAGGATCAAGTTCTCTCCACTACTCAACTTGATATCATTGTGGGAAATTGATAACGACAGTGCTTATAGCTCTTCTTTGTTGTACTAACATTTAAGAAAACTTAGTTATGAAGCTAGATGATAATCGGCTATAACAATATCAACAACTTATACAGTCTTGGTTAATTATTTCTCGTACTTTATTTTTTTATTTTTCAATTACCAAGGTACCTAAGCCTCAATAACATTGCTAATGAATAGATATATCTAAGCTAATTGAAGCTTCCTTCCTACCTTTAAAACTAATACCAACTCTAACAACTATAAGTGGTTCCTCATACTAAAAGGACTCCTAAGACTAATAAGGCTAACTACTCATACTTCTTACTAAAACTTATATAAGCAGATCATGTTTTAGGACTTGTGTCATTTTTTTGTTACTTTAGAACTTGAAATAATGCAATTACTATTGAAACAAACCAATGTTATTCTTGAACAATGGTTCTTCCTTTGCACTTGCTCCTGGCTAAAGACTTGTTTCTTTATGTAATAGAAAAGAAACATTTAAGGAATGGACTTGCTGCTATGTAACTACCCTTGTTTTCTTATAGAAATGGAAATGTTAGAATGATATTTGATTGTGTAGTTGATCACCTCTAATAACTTTTATTTAACATATTACTAGCTAAACTATGTTAATAGCAAACAAATTCTCTCTCTCTCTATAAACATAGAAAACAAATTCTCTCTTTGTTATAATAATAATAATAATATAAAAAATTGAAGTATGGGGAGAGAAAAGTTTGTTACAAAATTGTACATCTTTATTATTAATCATCTTTATCTTTCTATTTTTAAATTTATTTCGTTTTTTACTCATTTTTCTTTCTTTCGTGGAGCAATTACTATTTGGATGGTATTATCTTCCATATCCTTTAATTAAATATCCTAGATTGAAATACTTCATATCGGATGGATTTATATTTTATCCCATTAGTTTTAATATACATCATACCTACTTATTATACTTCAATCTAATTCAAAAACCCATGTATATGTGGAAAGCAAAATATAGCCTCTAAATTTTTTATGAAGATATTTTCACAATACAACCCCTTGGTATATGGCTTACACTCACTCAAAAAAAAGAAAGTAATAGCATTACTTGGTCTTACAAGCTTATTATTTATAAATTTAATTTTAATATTTTTTTGGAATAACAATTATATAATTTAATGAATTTTTATTAACTATTATGACACATAGTACAATAAATATTGATATATAATTATATATGCATTTTATCATAATTATATCATAAACCCACAATTCATTTTGATAAAAAATTTATTTTATCTCTAATTAATTTGCCTTCAATCAAGTTTGAAGGGCAGCCTCACATTAACAGTTGCTTCCCATACTCACAAAATGTACACCTACTTTGGGCTAAACCCTTACCAAAACATCGATTCTTCTAAGTATTAAGCATAATGGAATTCTAATTTACTATGTTATGTCACGTCCCCGATCGCCTCAGTGTCCTTTAGAGTGATGGGGGAACAACCTGCTAATATTTTTTTTTCTAAACTATCCACAACTCTGCAAAACCAACTTCAGTCTACAATCCGCAGGATGCAATCCACAAGCCATTATCCACAGTCGCAGTGCGGGATTCAGAATTCGGCACTGCAACACACTACTCCGATAATTACACCTCTGACTTCCACAATCTGCATTCCGCAATGCGGGAGTCGGAAACTCAGAATCCCAATTTCTCAACTATGGGAAAATTACCCTTCCGACTTCCGCAATCTGCAATCCGTGATGCGGGAGTCGGAAGTCGGAACCCCGAATTCACATATTTGGGAAAATTACGCCTCTGACTTCTGCAATCTGTAGTCTGTGATGTGAGAGTCAAAAGTTGGAACCCCGAATTCACATCTCCGGGGAAATTATGCCTCTGAATTCTGCAATCCGCAGTCCGCGATGCGGGAGACGGATGTCAGAACCCTGAATTCACATCTCCGGGAAAATTGCGCCTCCGACTTCCATAATCCGTAGTTTGCGATGCAGGAGTCGAAAGTTGGAACCCTGAATTCACATCTCCGGGAAAATTACTCCTCTGAATTCCGCAATTCGCAATCCACCTTACGGATTTCAGAAAGTCGGAACACCAAAATCACAACGTCGAAAAAAATGTTCCTCCGACTTCCTCATTCCGCGGTGTGTTAGTCGGAAGGTCGGAATGCCAAATACACGACGTCGAAGAAAATGTTCCTCCGAATTCCACATTCCACAGTGTGGGAGTCAGAAGGTCAGAATGCCAAATTCTCCGCCTTGTCTAATTATGCCTCTGACTTTCGCAATCTGTAATCCACACTGCGGTTTCGGAAATTCAGAAGTCGTCCATACCCTTGTCACTGCCAAGGATAATTTTAGGGGCGAAATTTAGCCCATGGGCTATTTTCCATGTTTTTTTCCAAAAAAATATTCTCCAATTTGCATTTTTTGAAGCCCCATTTCACCTAATTTTGATGGGGTAAACTTTTTTCACTCTAAAAATCGCCAAATTATTATATAAACTATATAAAATCCTTAAAAATTGAAATCATTTTAGAAAAATATCGCCAAATATTTTATAGTTGACATTTTAAGAATTGGTAAGATTCGCCAAGGTTTATACACTTTTAAATAAGTATGGGTCCTTAAAATTATCCCTGGGACTCACTGCCAACTTCTTAGGCTGATCAATTCCTCATCCTAAGTCCATTTTTGGAAAACTTGGTACCGTTGGAAATCTATCGGCGAGCTCTATGCAATGGTGTGATCGTCTGCTACACTTGAGAACTTTGACTTTACCACTTTTCCAATCAAAACGCTTCCCTGAACACCCTCAATGCCTCTTTACCCCCCATGTAAGGAGCTCTAGTATCACCCTGTCATGACCCCCCCCTTCGTTTGACCCATAGACGGGGCATGAACACAACAGGGGGTGTCTACTTCATCCCCTAATCCCATATGTTAAAATATAAACCTTCTAAATATATGTGCAATGCATAGCAAACATACATAGTGGAATTAAAGTTGATTAACGCATCTACAACATGCAAGACTAACAGCATATTTAACACAAGCAAAATGATGAAACAGTAAAAAATGAACCAACCTCATGTTCAGGCTTATACACATACTTCCTATTGATTAATTCCATGTGATCATATAATTTAGATTGACTTGGAATAACAGACAAACACAACATAGGAAGTAGCATCATTTAGGACCACAGAGAGCACTTATCTTTTAAGATGAAACTGTCCAAGCAACTGGCTATGTGAGAGCAACGTTCCACCCAACCATAGGCTTCTTTCCAGCCTATACTCTTTCAACTAAGAGACCACCCCCGAGCTAGGTTGTGTATCCACTAAGGAGGGACTAAACAGGCTCACTCACATCCATGGTTTCACACAAACAAACATGCTAAGCCAACACAAAGTTGGGTTTATCAAGCATGTAAAAGACAATGGAGGAGGATTCTAAGCCAGTGAGTTCAACCCCAATGCTACATCCCTCTCAATTCTAACTCAATAACTCAAACAACCTTGGAACCCACAATAGCTACCACACCCAACACAAGGAAGGTCCCCTTCTCTGCTACACAATCCCTCAGGTGCCCCTTCCCTTCAGTGCTCTTTATGGTGGGAATAAAAAGGTCCAAGCTATTGATTCCTTGAGACTCTATCCTACACTGGGTTTATCAAGCAATTCCACCTTCTATTCTATTTCTTCTTCTTCATTCCCACTTGGATTTTCCCAATTTCTATAGCCAAAGCGACTCTGTCCCGCAACTTAATTATCAATTATCAACCAAGGGTTTTCTCATGGGTTTCTGAGCATCTCACACGCTGAAAATTTTCCCCAGGGTTCAGGCTAATGGATCCCCTGTTTGATTAAACTTCCCAAGGATTTCTAGGTGAATTCAACACTCCAAATCGTGGCTTTTTCTCATAATCACGATTTTCCTTTCTTCCTTCATGGTTGGGCTCGTTCCTGCATGAAAAATCCCCTTACCAGTCAATAATTGAATGTGGATGAGGAAATATGAACTTCTAGGAGGCAGAGTGGATTTTGGATCAAGGTAAACAGAGCCTCATACCATGCCATTCGAAATTTTCAGGGCTTCCCATACTCCATTGACCTCATGAACAATTTTGTTCAACCACTTCCTTACAACAGAATTAAATGTTAGAAAGGAAGGTCAAATGGGTTCTCAGGATGACATTTGGCAGTCTATGGTTCAATTCTACAACCCGCTCACCTCTCCCTAGTGGATACACATGGCCCCCTCTTATTAGTTTCCTCCATATCCAATTTTTTTGGTATTTTTATTGCAATATTAATATTTAAATCATTTACAATGTCCCATGGCTTAATAGCACATGGATAACATACTATTAAATACTTTCCTTTTACCTAAAACCAAGCATCCACTAGCGGGGCCTTGGCCTTGAGCTCCACGCTAGGAAAACATGCATCACATGTATACAATATTTACATTGAAATCCAATATGTCCTAAGGGTCAAAATGGGGGTATTACATTTCCCTCCCCCTTTGAACAACACCATCCTTGGTGTTCTCAAAACCTAACAAAAATGGGAATGCCTCTCTAATGGCATCCTCCAGCTCCAATGTAGGCTCATCACTACTAAGGTGCTTCCATTGCACCTTTACCTTCCCGATGGCTCGGTTCCAGAGCAATGTGACCTTCTTATCGAGGATGCGCATAGGCTCCACTTGGAACTCTCCCTCGGGTTCCACCTGTATCACATTCCAATCAATTATGTGATTTGGATCATGTACATATTTATTAAGAAAAGACACATGGAAAACATTATGATCTCTCAGGTTAGCATGCAATGCAATTCTATATGCAACTGGTCCTATCCTATCAAGGATTTCAAACTGCCCACGATAAATTGGTGCCAACTTGGCACAACTCCCCAACTTTAGGGAACTTTTTCTTGGTTTCACTCTCAAATAAACATGATCCCCAATCTTAAATTCCTTATGCACTCTTTTCAAATCTGCATAACTCTTTTTGATGTCCTAAGTTTCCTTTAAATTATGCCTGAATTTAACAATTTTATGTTCCATTTCTTTGATCATCTCTGGCCCAAGAATTACCCTGTTCACCGGACTATCCCAATTCACTGGAGTCCTGCATCCTTTTCCATACAATACCTCAAAATGACTCATCCCCAATGATTCTTGATGTCCATTATTGTATGCAAATTCTACCCAATGTAGGTAGTCCTCCCACTTGGATGGTTTGTCCATCACATACATTCTCAGCATGTATTCAAGAACCTGATTCACCCTCTCAATTTGATCATCTGTTCGAGGATGATATGATGTACTAAAATTGAGTTGAGTTCCGAATTCTTGAAATTGTCCCTTCCAAAAATTGGATGTGAACTTTACATCTCGATTTGAAATTATTGCTTTGGGCAATCCCTGCAATCTGAATATCTCCTTCATAAATATATTTTCTATGTCACTTGTCTTATAAGTGGACTTGACTGGAATAAAGTGGGATACCTTTAATAGCTTGTCCACCACCACCATAATTGAATCATGCTTCCTCACTGTCATTGGAAAACTTGTTATAAAATCCAAAGAAATTATTTCCCACTTCCATTCCAGAATGGGAAAAGGATGCAATAATCTCGTTGGATGTTGATGTTCTTCCTTGACTTGTTGGCATTTTTGACATTTGGAAATGTATTTTTCTATGTCCTTCATCCCATGCCAAAAGTATTGCTTCCTTGCTGTTGTTATTGTCTTTTGATATCCTAGATGTCTAGAGTACGGAATTTGATGTATTTCATCCATCACTGGCTTCTTTAAATCTGCACAATTTGGAATATACAATCTAGTACCTTGATAAAGGAGAATATCATCTTCACCAAGATGATTTCATGCACACTTTTCATCTATATTTCCCTACTGCAATTTTTCTTTAATTTGAAGGTAACTTTCATCACTAGTTTGGGCTTCAAGAACTCTTGTCTTCAAATCTGATTTGCACATACTTAATGCTGCAACATTAAATTTTCTGCTAAGAGCATCTGCAACCTTATTCTCTTTCCCCTTTACATGCTTAATTTCAAAATCAAATTCACAGATAAATTTCATCCACCTAGATTTCCTAGCATTCAAGTTTGGCTGGTCAAACAAATACTTCAAGCTCATGTGGTTTGTCCTAAGCTCGAATTTTCTCCCCAACAAGTAATGTCTCCACTTCTTGAGAGCATGTACTATGGATGCTAGTTCTAAATCGTGTGTGGCATAATTATTTTCATTCTCTTTTAATTTCCTTGACTCATAGAAACTCACAAATCCTTCTTGCATGAGGACTCCACCTATCCCTTCAATGCACGCATCTATGCACACTACAAAATCATTTCTTGGATCTGGAATTTTCAAAACAAGAGCGCTAGTAAGTAACTTCTTTAACTGCTGAAATCTTTTCTCACATTTTTCAGACCATACAAATTTGACATTCTTCCTCTGCAAGGATGTAATTGGATGAGATATATTGGAGAATACTTCAATGAACCTTCTATAATAACGTGCAAGACCCATAAAATATCTAACATCTATAACATTCTTTGGAGTAGGCCATTCCATTATGGCTTCAATATTTTCTGGATCCACTGCAATTCCTTTTTCTGAGATGACATAACCCAAATATTGTACCTTCCTTTAATAGAAATCACACTTTCTCAGCTTTGCATACAATTGGTGTTCTATAATAAATTGCAACACCATTCTTAGATGTTCATCATGCTCCTCTTCATTCCTTGAATAAACAAGAATGTCATCCAAGAACACTATCACAAACTTATCCAAGTACTTGTTGAAGACACTATTCATGAGACACATGAATGTAGCAGGTGCATTGGTAAGACCAAATGGCACCACTGTGAACTCATAATGGCCATATATTGTCTGGAAGGATGTCTTGTGAATGTCTTATTCTTTTATCCTCACTTGATGATATCCGGGCCTTAATTCCATGTTTGAAAACACTTTAGCTTCCTTCATTTGATCAAAAAAATCATCAATTATTGGCAATGGGTACTTATTCTTGACTGTCATTTTATTTAGCTTCCTGTAATCAATGCACATCCTTAAAGTCCCATCCATTTTCTTGACAAATAACACTGGTTCTCCCCAAGGATATACACTTGGCCTTATATACTTCTTTTCCATTAGTTCTTGTAGCTGCATCTTTAACTCTATCAATTCTGGCGTGCTCTTTTTGTAAGGAGCTTTGGAAATTGGCGCTGCCCCTAGAACAAGATCGATGGTAAAATCAATATCTCTCTTTGGTGGAAGTTTGGGCACTTCATCCGGAAACACATCTTTGAACTCTTGCAAAAACTGGAAGTCTTCCATCCTTGGTCCTTTGTCATATGATGAATCTGATATGTGAAATGCATATAATTGGAAAACTTTATTATAAACAAATTTCAACTGTAAGTCTGAAATTTGTCTTATTGGGGCTTGTTTGGGAATTCCCCTTACCAATATTGGTCTTCCCTCTTCATCAGTGCATTCAAGTACCTTTTCATAGCAATCTATCTTGGTTCTATTCCTTTCCGACCAATCCATACCTATTAGAGCATCATAAGATCCTAATGGCCGGACATTCAAATTTACTTTTGTGAGGAATCCATTCAACTCCATGGGGCACTCTGTTATCACTAGAGTTGAACCTAGACTACTGGGTTCAAGCCTAGAGAAATCTTAACAATAAATAAAAGATAACTAGAAAATAACTTTATGGAATTTGGTGGTAGGTAGACAATCACTAAAGAAATCAAGCTAGGTTTAAATATTGAACATCAGGAGATGTATCGCTATCATGGAGATTAATAAGACATAGCCACGAGCATAACTTTATGAAAGAAATGAATCAGTTCTGCATCAAGCATCTAAAGATAATTGCATATTAATCATAAGAATCTTGTCATGGATTAATGAGACCACATACAAGACAAAATCATGACAACATGTAATTCATTTATTAAAGCAAAACAGGCTCATATGATCATAATCATTTCAAAGCAACTATTTCATATTAACACAAAGCAAAATGCATACATGCCTGCCATCCGTGATTAAAGTTTGACTTCCATAATATGTTCCAACCTCTATCATATCTCATCACTGTCTATTATATACAAAAATATCTAATACTGAAAACAATTTGATGATCCACTTTCTAAGGATCTGAATATCCAAAAATAGATAGTTTTAATTACAAAAATAAACTTGGATACTCTTCAATAACTAATTCATTAAAAAGCTGACAGTTGTATGATTCAACTATTCTATTCTAAGCAACAACTGCATGTCTAGAAGACATTCTATTCATTCAAACTTATCTAAACATGACCTGGCTCCATCACAAGAGTAGTAGTATCTTTTCCATCAGCTGAAGATCTTTTTGCTTCCAAAATTTGAAGTCGAGCCTGCAGTTCTTCATTTCGTTGCTGTATTGCCCTTTTCGTTGTCAGGATTTCTTTGGACATTGTCACAATTTCTTGATATTTTACATCTGTTACCTGTAGGTCTTCCCAGAGTCTTTTATTTGTAGTCATCAAGTCCTCATTAGACTTTTGGATACGTATATTATGTTCTTTAATAAATTGTAAAGACCTTTTATGTTCATCCCATTCCAGAATTGATTTTATTTTTTCCATTTGCACAGGAGTTTCATAAGCCTCTGATATTTTTGAACTTTCACTAATTTCATACTCAGTGACTCTCTGTTTGTTCCAACAAATTTGTTCTAGTATCTGCCCAGCATCATCCCTTTGGATTTCAATCATCATCTGCTCTATCTTGAGAAACTCCTGATTTGAAAACTGTGCCTTTTCTTCACCAGAAGGCCTTTTTATGTCTATAACCTCATTCTTCTTTAGTTTCATTTATGTCTCCAATTTTCTTCTAGATCTGGTTCTAGGCTTCAATTTTGGTTTCACCCTGTTCCTCATCTTTCGAACTTGTATTTTTATAGTTGGGCACATCAGGGTTTCTTTACACATTCAACAGTAATTGATACTTTTGAAAACTCATCATTAATAGAAAATTGCTCTGCAAAATACTTACCCTGTACATTTGTTGGTTATGTTGCTCCTTTCATTTGCTTAATTGAACTCTTGGATTCATTTTCTTTTTTCTTATCCTTACAGGGTTTGCGTTTTTCTGTTTCAAACCCTAACCCAATGAGGAAATGGTCCCAGGTTTGACCATTCTTGCTTAACTGAAAAACTATTAACAGCTTTATTAGCCCTTGATGAAAGATAGAATGGGCAGTATGATCTTGACGACTCTGAACTGAAGCAAGCATCTTTTGCAAACTTTTTAACAAATAAAATGGCAAATTAAGCTTCAAATCTCCATTAAGATGCATCAAAAATCTAAAATGGCACCTTAAAACCCTGTCGTAACGACCCTCACAGGTAATGTAATTTTGAACCATTTATAATGGAATTGTCCATTCTAGTTTAAGCTTACTCACATGTATTCCATTTTTCTAATTTAATTCTTCAAACCCTGGTAATAAGAATTTACTTTAATCAGCTTCGAAAGCTTATTGTTTGAACCACTTTTCACCTTGTATCGGGACTCCAATGGCTTCAACAATAGTTTTTTCATCAACCCTAACCTTTAAACCTTCGAAATGCACAACTCCATCTATATAATTTTTTATAAAAGCTCCGGTGACTTGTATATTATAACCCTACAACCTTTCACAAAAAGAGAACCAACCAACATCTCTCATCAATTGCGCAGATCTTGGAAACTATGTGATCCACTGTATGTTATCTGGTTCCAATCTGCAAATTAAACCTCCAGGTTTCTTGGAATTTGTCATGGTGCAAGATATTCCCCATAGCTCATCCCTGTTTAACTTCATAAAACACAAACCAGAACAAAATGAAAAACACTGCAATGTTAACTTGAAAGCCGATAACTCATGTCCATCATTCATGATGATGTTCATCAGTGTATGTACAACTTTGATCTAACTGTTTCATTCTTAGGGAATGCCACAATCTCATACCTGTTGTCTTTGCTTTAATGAATAGACATTGTATGTAAAAACCATAATACAAGCTGTTAGCACTCAAATGGTGCTGGGGTTTGAAGAAGACTTTGGGATAGATAAGGGGATCCCGTGAACATAACATTTTTCTAAAGGAAGCCAAACTCCCTAGTCATATTCTCCCGAAGTAGAAAATAGTATGAACATAGGTGCATTGTTAACCAACAGGTCTACTCCTAAAGTGATCAACGTGAAAGATATGAAGGAGCAAATATTTACGGTGAGGATGCTATGGCGCTAATCTAACATGTGCGGGAGAGAAGCTGCGTTCTAAATCACCGCAATCTGATTAAGTGGTGCGCTTCTTTCAACAGTTCAGATCTGGTGAGGGTAGATCGGCGGTCCATAATAATGGTGGTGATTTTAATTGCCGGCGTGCTAAGTGCACCCAAAATCACCGCAGTAGGTGAATATGCTGTTAAAATTCAATATGCTAAGACAGAAAATAGCAGCATTACATTCCATTTCACAATAATAGCATATACAGGATCACTGAAGAAACAACAAGCATAGCATAAACACAAGAGACAGAGATTTATCCTGGGAAACCCTCATGGGGTAGAAAACCCAGTAAAGCTTCCTCAATATAGATGACCAGCAATATACAAAGATGCAAACCCTGAGCATAAGCTCCTTCTCCTCCATAGCAGACCTCTCCTCCACAAATGCGCCTTTCTGGAGTGAGTGAGTGTATCAAATGAGGAACACACCTCCTCTATTTATACACTACTCTGATATGTATTTTACACAAGTACATGTAGGCTCGTATTTAACCATTAGGTTAAATACCCCATTATAACTGACTGGGCCGACCCCCACATGGTGGGTCTAATAACCCTAGTTACCACATCCAACTCGGAGGAATAAACATCTCCGGATTTATAGTATAATCACATCGGAGGTATGGAACATCTCCGGAATAAATAATATACAAATATAATATTCTTTGAAGTTACAATATTTCAACACTCCCCCTTAACGAGAAGGATATTATAACAGTATCTGCACGAGCAAGGAGTCATCAACATCATACATGATACATCTATAAATCATTGGAAGCTTTCTCAACATCATCAGTAACTCAAGCAGTTACTGGAACATCTTCAATACTGCAACATCAACATCTTCAGTACTGAGTCTTTATCTTCTGCAGCACTCGAACAACTACAACAACATCAACATCTGGATCCTCACGATCATCAGTATCGTCATCTCACGATCATCAGCATCGTCATCTCACGATCATCAGCATCGTCATCACACGATCATCAGCATCGTCATCACACGATCATCAGCATCGTCATCTCACGATCATCAGTATCGTCATCACACGATCATCAGCATCGTCATCTCACGATCATCAACATCGTCATCACACGATCATCAGCATCGTCATCACACGATCATCAGCATCGTCATCTCACGATCATCAGCATCGTCATCACACGATCATCAGCATCGTCATCAAATGATCATCAGTATCATCATCACAAGATCGTCAGCATCGTCATCAACACAGGTATCCATAACAATACAAGTATCCACATCATTAGTACAAGTATTCATGCCAATACAAGTATACATATCATCAATACAAGTATCCATACTGATACAAGTAATCATGTCATCAATACATGTATCCTACCGATACAAGTAACCACATCATCAATACAAGTATCCATACCGATACAAGTAACCACGTCATCAATACTAGTATCCTACCGATACAAGTAACCACATCATCAATACAAGTATCCTACCGATACAAGTAACCACATCATCAATACAAGTATCCATACCGATACAAGTAACCACGTCATCAATACTAGTATCCTACCGATACAAGTAACCACATCATCAATACAAGTATCCTACCGATACAAGTAACCAAATCATAAGTATCCTACCGATACAAGTAACCACATCATCAATACAAGTATCCTACCGATACAAGTAACCACATCAAAAATCACTTTCTCGGAGACCATACGTCTACGGATCAATTCAGGGACCGAATTCCGGGGATGATACAATCCCCACTTCTCGGAGACCTCACGTCTACGGATCAATTCAGGGACCTAAGTCCGGGGATGATACAATCCCCACTTCTCGGAGACCTCACGTCTACGGATCAATTCAGGGACCACAGTCCGGGGATGATACAATCCCCACTTCTCGGAGACCTCATGTCTACGGATCAATTCAGGGACCTAAGTCCGGGGATGATACAATCCCCACTTCTCGGAGACCTCACGTCTACGGATCAATTCAGGGACCTAAGTCCGGGGATGATACAATCCCCACTTCTCGGAGACCTCACGTCTACGGATCAATTCAGGGACCTAAGTCCGGGGATGATACAATCCCCACTTCTCGGAGACCTCACGTCTACGGATCAATTCAGGGACCTAAGTCCGGGGATGATACAATCCCCACTTCTCGGAGACCTCACGTCTACGGATCAATTCAGGGACCTAAGTCCGGGGATGATACAATCCCCTCAACTGTCCACTAAGGACTTCATTCTCGGAGACCTCACGTCTACGGCTCTCTTTAGGACTGAAAGTCCAGGGATGATCCAATCCCCTCAACTGTCCACTAAGGACTTCATTCTCAAAGACCTCACGTCTACGGCTCTCTTTAGGACTGAAAGTCCAGGGATGATCCAATCCCCTTCTATATTCTCACCTATACAAGAGCAGTTATCACATTAGCATGTATTCTCACCAATACATCAAAACATGTATACATCACACCAAAACATGTATACATCACAACTAGCATGTATTCTTACTAATACATCAAAACATGTATGCATCACATCTAGCATGTATTCTTACTAATACATCTAACATCAAAACATGTATACATCACAACTAGCATGTATTCTTACTAATACATCAAAACATGTATACATCATATCTAGCATGTATTCTTACTAATACATCTAACATCAAAACATGTATACATCACATCTAGCATGTATTCTTACTAATACATCTAACATCAAAACATGTATACATCACATCTAGCATGTATTCTAAGTAAGAGAGTCCTAAATCTAAATATTTCTAAGTAACTGGGTGTAGAGAACAGGTTACCTCATCATCGACCTTGTTGTTCGATGAGACAATCTCATCAGCAGTGACTATACTACTCCCCCTTTCGAGGAGGGTCGTTTTGAACTACACCAAGCTTGTCTCGGAAGTATTCAAACTTCACTCGAGACAAAGGTTTGGTTGGTAACTTCTTCACTTGACGTAGAGGCTTGGTTAGTACAACGGTAACCTGTTACAAATTCAAACTTTTAGAGTTCCTTTCTGTGTCATAACTTGTTAGTTCCCTATGTTCTTTGACTTATCATGGAACACTAGATTCTATGTCATCTTGATACAACTCTAAATATCACATAGGATCTCAGTTGGTTCTATTTCTAAGTCAAACAATCCTAAAGCCAAACTTCTTCACAACTAGCAGAGCAAGCAGCCATATATTCCGCTTGTGCTGAGAGCCACACTAGACTGCTTCCAGCTAAACCACGAGATCATGGCTAATCCCAGACGATAACATCCTCTCGATGTGTTCTTCTTGTCTGATACACTTCCTTCCCAAACAGAATCTGAATAGCCATCTGAAGTCATGATCTTCAAGATAGCATAGATCAAATTCTATCGTCTTCTTTATGTGCCTCATCACATACTTTGCAACTATCAGGTAAACACATCTAGTTTCCACTAGATACTAACTCAAGGTGTTCATAACAAAGCATATATCTAACCTAGTATATGTTAGATATATCAACGACCCAATAAATTGACTGTACAGAGTTATATCCACTAACTCTGATGAGTTATCCCCTAACAGCTTCAAGTTGGAATCCATAAGAGTGGCCATTCCAACACCTCAAGTCATATTTCTCATCATACTTTCCCTGGTTGAGAAATATTCCTTCTGAGCCTTGCCATACTTCCAGATCTAGGAAGTAAAGCATCAAATTGAGATCTTTCATTTTTCATTTCTGCATTGAATGATCTTCTGCATATCTGTCTGAGCCATCTCTCGTTAGATGGGTCTACTGATATGAGCCTCAATATCATTCGAACTCTGTGGTGAGTTCCTTCTTGCATCCATGTCATATGTGTATCATATTCAACCTTGTAGCAAAGGTTGAGATCCACATCACCCATGGTGATCATTAAGCTTATCAAATTATTATCGATCCTAGGTACCTATACAGAACCCGATTCATACTTCTTCTTTAATTACACCATACTTGGAGCAAACATCTTGTCGTGATTCTCTTCCCCTTTCTAAGAGAATCTTCTAGCCATGAGCCTTCTATATTTTGTTTGATTTGTAAATCTTCTTGTTTGAACATCCACCACTTGTACGGTGTCCATCATTCTTCATGACCTTTCCTACAAATCAAAATTAAGTACATGATTAGTAATACTTCATAATCATCAAAAGATAATCCATTATGCATACAGATATCATTTACATAGTGATGCAACTATTTTGACCAGTACTTTGGCACAACACTTTCCCATATCCTGTATGCATACAGTGGCTATCTAGATGCCTTCCATCTCTACCAGAACATACTATCGAGAGTGCACACAACTCTCAGCATGTCAGCAAAGAGGTTTCATTCTAGACAAGCAACAATGGAATGTTTGTCCAAACATATGCACATTAGTTGTATACTGTTCAATGCTCTATGAATGTTTACACTCAGCATTATATATTCTAGGGATACAAATATGTATGCAGGCAATATCATTACTATTTCAAATAGCAACTCAAATACTTATCTTTTATGTTTGTGTGGCTGCCTCTCGCTTGATCTTCTGTATGTCTTTTGAACTTCTATTCATTCTGTACCACTGTGCATGCTCAAGAGTCATCCTCATGATCTCATACACAAACATACACTCATTAGTATATTCTAAATGCTATCAAAACATTATAGTACTAAATAATCTTGAAAACGTATAGTCATGATTATAGTTAATAAACATTAGTATTCAAGATTTCAGGGAAGTCTTCTTTTACTCATGCATATCATTGATAAAAGATATAATATGCATAATCCCTTGATTACTAACTTTATGAATAAGCATAGCCAATCATTCCAAGTATGCTTATATAGGGGATCCTAACACAAGGTAAGATTCATGGGAAACATACCTGGATTAGTATACCTACTTGGTTATGTACAACATACCTAAACAACTTCTTCAATGATTTAGAGATCCTGAGCTAGAACCTGCATGTCTCATAGGTTAAGCATAATATAACAAAGTCATACATACCTCGTAAGTAGAACAAAGATTATGGATGAGTCTTTGTCTTCATGCTTTCATGGTCATGGAGCCTGATTTGTCTTTTGTGATGTACCTGTATCTTGTTAGCAGACAACCTCAACCTCACACAACACCATAATGCATTAGTACAATCATAAGTGTCAACACCCTAACCAATGAATATCTTCTATCATGCATTCATAATTTTGTTAAGGTGATACAACAAATCTAAAATCAAGATTGTACTAATTGTAATAACATGAAGACAAACATACCATAAACTTAATCATGAACAAATCTCAAAACATACCTCGATGAGTCATACCTGTCGAGATCGCTTGTAATCTCCTTATGTAGAGCCTTAGCCTCATCTCCCTCTGAAACATGAACTCCTTTACTTATGTAGATGACCAATCCATCTTCTTCTAGGATTAACCCTATCCACTTGATTTACAAGAACTGGACCTGGAGCTGGATATGGGTTTGTCAGAGAAACCCCCAAAATTCAAACTTTGAATTTCAAACTTCCGAAAGGATAGAGATATGCGCCTTGATGAGCTGATCAAACTGATATATTCAGAATTTGAAAACTGCAAAGTTTTACTCCTTAATTTTGCCTTTGAAACTTTCGGATTCACTGGACGTGACCCTGAACTGGGGTTTGATGAAGCCCACTCTTTTGCCCCATCAAAAAGTTTGATCCAAAGCTCTAAGCTTCTATTTTTCTGAGGAGCTTCCAGCCGTGGTCACAGATTTCAAAAATTCCCATTTTTACAGAAGCCCTAATTTTCCGCTTTTCTGATCAAAGTCCCGAACTAGGGTCTAATCAAGCCCGGCCTTCTGCCCAACCAAAAATTCTGATCTTGGTCTCTAAATTTCTATTTTTATGAGTAGCATCCAGCCGTGGTCTCCGATTACAAAAATTCCAACTTTCTCCAAAGCCCTAAATTCCGGAAGCCATGAATGAAGGTACCAAAAAATAATTCTGTTTTGACAGAAATATGTACCTGATTGTTTCTGGTGTAACTCCGAAAATTTTGATCCACAGGGTCTGAAAAAGTTTCCTGAGATAGCCTGACCTGTTATCTTTCCATCCTGACAGGTCTGACCTCAATTGGATTCTCTGAGAGAGAGTTATGCCAAATGTCGCAACGTTACCTGTTTTGGGAAAATACAGGAGAGCGAACTTGTACGGCGTGCCACGTGTCACTGTTTGACCTTCGGCCTCTGAAAACGTTTTCGGACATAGCTTGGCCTGTTATCTTTCCATCCTGACAGGTCTGACCTCAATTGGATTTTCTGAGAGAGAGTTATGCCAAGTGTCGCAACGTGACCTGTTTATGGGATAATACAGGAGAGCGCACTTGTACGGAGTGCCACGTGTCACTGGTTCAACTTCGGCCTCTGAAAAAGTTTTCTGAGATAGTGCAGACTGTGTACTACCTGTCACTTTTTACGAAATTTCATTTGGAGCTTCCTAGCCCAAGATATGACCTTTTTCCCAAGGTCACCTGATTTTGACTCAGATCTGGAAGAGGCAGAAACCCTATATTGTACAGATCATAAATCACAAAGTACAACGAATTAGAGGTTGTCCTTTGGACACAAGGTACCTGGAGATTTTATCTTAGTCCTGTAACAATTTCAGATCCGAAAACTTCACCAAAACGGATTTATAGCGAAAGTGCTACGATGACTGGTTTTTGCTATGTAAAACCCTAACCTTCAAATTGTCGTAAGTAAAGCAAGTGTCTTTAGTGCCATACCTTGTCTTCCTTCAGGTTAGCTCTGATACCATGTTAAAATTCAATATGCTAAGACAGAAAATAGCAGCATTACATTCCATTTCACAATAATAGCATATACATGATCACTGAAGAAACAACAAGCATAGCATAAACACAAGAGACAGAGATTTATCCTGGGAAACCCTCATGGGGTAGAAAACCCAGTAAAGCTTCCTCAATATAGATGACCAGCAATATACAAAGATGCAAACCCTGAGCATAAGCTCCTTCTCCTCCATAGCAGACCTCTCCTCCACAAATGCGCCTTTCTGGAGTGAGTGAGTGTATCAAATGAGGAACACACCTCCTCTATTTATACACTACTCTGATATGTATTTTACACAAGTACATGTAGGCTCGTATTTAACCATTAGGTTAAATACCCCATTATAACTGACTGGGCCGACCCCCACATGGTGGGTCTAATAAGCCTAGTTACCACATCCAACTCGGAGGAATAAACATCTCCGGATTTATAGTATAATCACATCGGAGGTATGGAACATCTCCGGAATAAATAATATACAAATATAATATTCTTTGAAGTTACAATATTTCAACATATGCATCATCCAACGGTTGAGATCGGGAGTGTAATATTAACTTGAAAGGCCACAATGATGAGGGGAACGTGAAGTGAGCAGATCTATGGCGGAAGGGGG
Organism: Larix kaempferi; assembly: GCA_027924585.1. NCBI lineage: Eukaryota > Viridiplantae > Streptophyta > Pinopsida > Pinales > Pinaceae > Larix > Larix kaempferi. Next base: position 5,618,166 of record BSBM01000203.1, on the reverse strand, counting down.
GCCAAGAGAAACAGACGGTTGACATGATTCAGTCGCTATCATACTTGCAAAGGTGATACGAAGAAATTATATATTATAAAATGGCCATCCCCCACGAATGTCTACATCCTGTCTGTCCATTTGCACGTTGGAGAGCAATGGAGGCAGCAAGTTGGAGCTGTTGGGCCTATACCATCGGTGTTTGTTTTTAAGTTGTAATGGCGAAATGCCTTAGTTAGCTGTCAATCAATTGTAACTGTTTTCCGTTCAGAAGAGAGCCGAGCCTAGAGCTCTAGAGGCCTCTATAAATTCATTGTAACCAAAGACATAAGGGTTGAAAAATCTTGTTGAAAACCTTTATGGGAATTTTGTGTATTGTTCTGTAAGACAATTTTGAACTATATTTTGAATAGAAATTGCAGAGCCAAGCTAATGTTTTCAGGGATTCTTGTGTAACTGGTCGTGTAGTCTGTTTCTCCCTTTTCTATGTTAATTGTGCATCTCTCATTGTTAATTTCAGTCTGTAACATTCATCCATGCTTGGTGCAGTGTGATAGTTAAGTAGAATTCATAGAAATATGCTCTACTTATCTTTTTCCAAGTATTTCACCATTACTTCTCTGCTAAAGTTGACGTAGGATTCATTATTGTATGCCTTACATCAATGGGTTGTTTTCTTTCTCTTCTGTTTCACCAATTAAATTCACTTCGACTACAAGCTATTTACTATCTTGCCCCTATGTTAATGCATTTGCGAAGCCCTTGTGAATAAATTTTCAGAGTTTTGCCTAACGTGACTCCATTGCCCAAAATAGAGATTCATACGTTTCAGCCAACGACGTTTAAACCATTTTGTTCCAACATAAATCTGATCTTCTGTATTGTTGTAATTGAATATTCTTGATGATGAATGCTGGTGTATATTTTCACTGTTGACACCTTTGATTATTCTAGTATTTCATATGTTTGTAGAGAGATCCCTCTCAGACTAAGTTGGGTCAGTAGCTTAAGTCAAAAGATTGGTTAGTGGTTACCCTAGTTTTCCCTCTCCCACAACCTAGGGGGTCATTTTGGGTGATAACAAATTGGCGCCGTTGCTGGGGAGCAAGTGTCTTATCATACCTAGAGAACGACAAAGGTTTCAGATCTGAATGCTGATGGTGAACAGCAGTCAGACATTTAGAAGGTTGTATCATTCACCTGGCGACTCCACTCAGCAAAATTCCAGTATGAAGATGACTCCACTGGGAAGATTTTGAAACTCTCGTGGTGACCTTATATCATAAATGAGATTTTGAAACTCTCATGGCGATTCCGCTGGGGAAATCCGGGATTTCATTGATTTGCAGGATGATTCCCTCAGTCTTTAATTAGAATTTGCAGACTTTATCGAAAGGGGACCTCAGCGCCTTTAAAACATGGAAGAATCGAGACCTAGGTATCAAGCCGTCAATTTATTCAAAGAGATATTGTTCTTCGGTATCCGTCTCCTTTTACCTTTATGTATATATATCAAGAAAATTTTGTTCCATCAAAGAGCACTAGGTCATGAGAGACCCTCCTTTGTATATCCCTCTCTAGATTTTACAAATATATATCCTCCTTTAACCCCTAGAGCTAATGCCATTTCTTCTTCTGAACATCATAAGGTTAGTAGCCAGCCTTACAAATCCCATGAGAGTGAGGCTGAAAATACCCTCCCCGTACATGCTCCTTTTCCTTCCAGATCTCAGCCGAGATATGACCCTTTGAAGCTGCCCCCTATTCTTCATGACTATCCTCCCAAATACCATAAATACCTTCTTAGATTTGACGGAGAAATTGAAAGCTTTACTGTTGAGAAATATCTTCAAGGCTTTGAACATTTTCTTGATCTTTTTGAAGTGGAGCATGATGATGTTTGTATGAGGACTTTCGCCCAATCCTTCCAAGGAGATGTGAAGCAATGGTTCAACCACTTACAACCCAGGTCTATAGATACATGGCAGGGGTTTTCTGAAGTTTTCATGGAGTTTTGGGGGAGGAGAAGGTCATGGGACCTAGTTCTTTCATAGTTTTACTCCATGAGAAGGCATGAAGGATAAGTCATGTCCAGCTTTAACAAAAGGTTTTCAAGATTCTACCATGATATGCCCAGGGAAATTCAGCCCCTAGAGAATGCTGCTAAGTTACACTATGCATCTATCTTTCCTCCTGATTTATCTTTTCTTCTTTTGGAAAGAAAGTCTTCTAATTTGCAGCATATGTTCATTGATGCTTTGGAGGTTGAAGACAATCTCAAGATGTCTGGGAAAATTTCAGACCTAGATAATGATAAAATAATTGAAGAAGAAATAGGATTCGAAGAGAGACATGAACAACCCAATCTTTTCTATGATGAACAGAGAGGTGATCAGCCCAGTGATATTTCAAAAGAAGGTAATTCTGATTTGCTTTATGTAAAGTACAATCAGCTTGCTGAATTTTCTGTTAGTGATGGTTTCAAAGAAAAATTCAGTCCACCTAAGTATGACGAGTATGAGGAGTGTGAAGAAGACTGCTTGGGTATTGTACCCGCTGAAAACTTTACAAGTTCCATGGTAGCTAATTAAGAAAATCTGATCACTATCCATGATCAAACCTCTAAAGAGGAACATCCTAAAAATGATTGTTTACCCCTTTGTTATTTTTCACTTGAATTGATAAAGCAAAAAATCAGAGCTTCTAATAAAAAACAAAAATCTAAGATGGGAAGCTTCATAAACCTTTTTGAAGTAGATGATAAAAAGGAAGAGCTAGAGTGCAATCAGTCCCAACACTTAGAAGAAGCAGAGGTTTGCAATGGGGAAGAGAAATACCAAACAGAAAGTCAAGACTCTTTTTCACAGTCAAAATTTTTATATCAAGAGAATTTTGTTGCACTTAATTTTATTGAAAAATTTAATGATATTTCTGCTGCGTTTGATCAAGTTGTATGTTGATGTATATGTAACTTCGGAATGTATTTCACATATATGTATATTTTATTCCTATAGAGATGTTATTATTCCTCTATACAAAAATGGTTGTATTCCTATAGAGATGTTATTATTCCTCTATACGGAAGTGTTTTCATTTATATTGTAAGTGTCGTAACTTATACTTGATGGGTTATTAGACCACCTTGTTGGGGTCGGCCCTATATAAGTCATGTGGGTCAAAGGGTTATCAGATCACCCTATTGGGGGATGGCCATGTGGGTCAAAGGGTTATTATACCACCCTATTGGGTGTCGTCCCAGTCATCATTATGTTATGTGGTTAAGTTAAGGCCGACCTAGTAAAGGTTATTAGGCAAGTCAAGTCAAGTATAAATAGAGTGCGGGAGACACTCTATTTCATCATTCTATTCTCTCTCACACTCTCGGAAGAGTGGTGCACTTGTGGAGGAGGAGAAGCTGCTGCTAGGAGATGTCTATCTATTATGCTTGAGTTGTATCATTGCTCTATCTATCTCTGAGGAAGTTATTGGGGTTTTTCACATTTATGGTTTTCCCCAAGTAAACTTTGTGTCTCTTGTGTGCTTACATTATTGTGTTCATGATTGATATGTTGTAGATATGCTATACATGTTGTTCTCTCAGTTAAGATCCTAGATCATATTGAAGTAAATTCTGAAAAACTAACATGGTATCAGAGCTAGCCTGAAAGAAGGCATGGTATGGCATGTATGACACTTGTTGCACTTACAATGCTAGGGCTTGATATAGAAAAAACCAGTCATCGTAGCACTTTCACTATAAATAAATTTCGACAAGGTTTCAGGGTATGAACATCATATAGGGCGAAGCTAAGATCCCCATGTACCTTGTGTCCAAAGAAAAACCTCTAATTCATTATACTTTGTGATTTACGATCTGTACAATATAGGGTTTTGGCCTCTTCCATATCTCAGTCAAAAAAAGGTGACCTTGGAAAAAAGGTCATAACTTGGGCTAGGAAGCTCCAAATGAAATTTCATAAAACGTGACAGGTAGTGCACGGACTGAAATTTCTCAGGTAACTTTTTCAGAGGCAGAAACTGAACCAATGACATGTGGCACGCCGTACAAGTTAGATATCCTGTTTTATCCCATAAAAAGGTCACATTACGACACTTGGCATAACTCTCTCTCAGAGAATCCATTTGAGGTCAGACCTATGGGGTTGGAAAGATGACAGGTCAGGATATCACAGGAACATTTTTCAGACCTTGTGGATAAAAAAGTCTGGAGTTACACCAGAAACAATCAGGTACATATTTCTGTCAAAACATAACTATTTTTTAGCACCTTCATTCATGGCTTCCGGAATTTAGGGTTTCGGAGAAAGTTGGAATGTTTGCAATCGGAGACCACGAATGAATGCTACTCATCAAAATCGAAATTTAGAGACCAAGATCATAATTTTTGGTTGGGCAGAAGGCCGGGCTTGATCAGACCCTACTTCAGGACTTTGATCAGAAAAGTGGAAAATTAGGGCTTCTGCAAAAAAGGGAATTTTTGAAATCTGTGACCACGGCTGGAAACTCCTCAGAAAAATAGAAGCTTAGAGATTTGGGTCTAACCTTTTCATTGGGAAGAAGGGTAGGATTTATCAAACCCTAGTTCGGGGTCATGTCTAGTAAATCCAGAAATTTCAAAGGCAAATTTGAGGGGTGAAACTTTGCAGTTTTCAAATTATGAGTATACCAGCTTGATCAGCTCATCAAGGCGCATATTTCTATCTTTTCGGAAGTTTGAAATTCAAAGTTTGAATTTTTAGGGTTTCTGTAGCAAACCCTAATCCAACTCTAGATCTAGTTCATGCAAATCAAGTGGATTGAGTTAATCCTAGAAGAGAATGGATTGGTCACCTGCATAAGTAAAGAAATTCCTGTTTCAGAGGGAGATGAGGCTAAGGCCTTACATAAGAAGATTACAAGCAATCTCGACAGGTATGACTTATCCAGGTATGTTTCGAGATTTGTTCATGATTAAGTGATGGTATGTTTTGTCTTCATGTTATTACGGTTAGTACAATCCTTATTAAATTTAGACTTGTCGTATCACCTTAATAAAATTATGAATGCATGATAGAAGATATTCATTGATTAGGGTGTTGACACTTATGATTGTACTAATGCATTATGGTGTTATATGAGGTTTATGTTGTCCGCTAACATGAAAGGTACACCAAGAAAGACAAATCATGTTCTAGTTCAAGAACATATGATCATGATGACATGAGGACAAAGATTCATCCATTATCATGAATCACTTAGAAGATCTATTTGCGAGGTATGTATAACTTGGTTCTATAATGGTTAACCTATGAGATATGCATGTTACTAATACAAGTCATTGAAGAGAACAAGAATACATCATGTGGGTATGTTAGACATAACTAGATAACATACCCATCTAAGTATGTTTTTCCTATATCAAATTAGAATCCTACCTTGTGTTAGGATCCCTTATATAAGTATACTTGGTATGATTGGTTATGTTTATTCATAAAGTTAGAAATGTAAGTAATCAAGGGTTTATGCATTTTATGTCTCTTATCTTGATTGATGATTTAACTAACCAGAAAAGTCCTATGATCAAATAAGAATATGCATGAGTAAAAGAAGACTTCCCTGAAACCTTGAATACTAATGTTTATTATCTGTGTTTGAAATGATCATGACTATACATGTTTAAGATTATTGTGTTTTGATAGTATTAAGATTATACTAATGAATGTGTGATTATGTATGAGACCTCGAGGATAACACAATGATGATACTAATAAGCATGCATAGTGATAGATATAAGTTCAAGGACAGGTAATCCAGGAAGCAAAGATCAAGAGGGAGCACACTTCAGTTGTTCCTGCAAGGAAGCAAAGATCAAGAAGGAGCACACTTCAGTAGTTTCTGCAAGGATGCAGATATTCAGAGGGAGTTGACCACTTCTCACAATCCACATCAGAATGGAGTTGCAGAAAAGAAGCAAGGACTGAGAGGGAGTCAACCCAACAAACAAACAAAGATAAGTATTTGAATTATCATTCCTTGCATATTTTATTGTTTAAATAATACTGTTCAATCATGTATATACTCATGTTCCTAGAATTAGGTTGTGTATTATGCATATTAGAATAGTTGCATTGATGATCAATATACTACTAATTTACATGGGTAAGTGGCCTATGGCACTATACAACATTCCATTGCTACTTATCTAGATTGAAACCTCTTTGCTGACATGTTGGGAGTTGTGCACACTCTTAACAATGTTCTGGTAGAGATTGGAAGGCATCTAGAAAGTTATGGGATATGGATAAATGTTGTATTGAAGCATTGGCTAAGATAATTGCATGACTGTATGACACATTTCCTTATGTGTAAGAATTTGTTCTGAAAACTATGAGATGTTTTCTAATCATGCAATTTAACTTGTTGTGTAGGAAAGATCGTATACCATCACCTACAAAAGAAGGACTACAACATTTGTTCAGCAACAAAGTTATCTATTGAAAATATTGAAGACATTGAAGTTCCCAGGATCTGGGAAGAATGCCATGATCAAGGAGTACCAGTCGATCATGAAGATGTTTGGGATGAAGTCCCAAGACCTGAAGGGGAGTCTGTAGTGACTTCCAAGAGGATCTACAAGATCAAGTATGTTGTAGGTGGTAGCATAGAGACTTTTGCTCCTGTAGCCAGATACACTTCCATTAGATCCGTACTTGCTCTGGCTGTAGTGATGAAATGGAAGATACACCAGATGGATTTCAAGACAACTTTCTTGAATGGTGTAATTGAAGAAGAAGTGTATGTGGAGCAACCGCTTGGTTCTGAGACACATGACAAGGAGTCATATATGTGCAGAACTTGCTATGGTAGGATAGACAACTTTCTATCCAGTTTGGGCTTTACCAAGAGTAAAGCGGATTCCAACCTTTACTAGAAGGTTGAGGAAGGAAATCCAGTGATACTACTTTTGTATATGGATGACCTGTTTATTACAAGTGAAGATAGATTGATTGCCGACATGCAGTGGAAGCTTGCTTCCAAGTTCGAGATGAAGAACTTGGAGATGATGCACTATTCTCTAGGCATGGAGGTGTGGCAGAGTACAGATGGAATCTTCCTTGGACAAGGAAAGTATGCAGTGCAGATCCTGAAGAGGTTTGGGATGATGGACTGCAAGGCCATGGCCACACCTATGGCATCGAACCTAAAGCTTTTGTGTGATGCTTCATCTGCTCTGGTTGATGTTACTGTGTATTGTTAGATTATTGGGTCCTTAATGTACCTGACGAACATGAGGCCAGATATTTGCTTTGCGATGAACACATTGAGCTAGTTCTTGACGGATCCCAAAAGTGTTCACCTGGTTGCTGTAAAGCATATTCTGAGGTACCTAAAGGGTACAGTTGGTTATGGGCTCAAGTATGATGCGAATCAAAAGTTTAACCTGCAGGGTTATGTTGATTCAGATTGGGCAGGCAGTGCTATAGATAGGAAGAGAACTTCTGGGTGCTGCTTTAGTATGGGATTAAGTGTGATCTCTTGGTTTAGCAGGAAGCAATCCTGCGTAGCACTGAGTACAACCGAGGTAGAGTATGTTGCAGCTTGTTCGGTTAGTTGTGAGGAAGTATGGCTGAGGAAGCTATTGTCTGAGTTATTTGATCTACCATTGGAAGCTACTGGTATATTTTGTGACAACCAGAGTTGTGTGAAGCTGTCTGAGAACTTGGTGTTCCACAACAGGTCGAAACACATAGAGATCAAATATCACTATATCAGGGATATGGTGCAGAGGGGAGCAGTGAAGCTCCTGTATGTTGCGACGGATGAGCAGATTGCAGATGTGTTGACAAAGCCACTAGCTAGAGTGAAGTTTGAGTACTTTAGAGAGAGGCTTGGTGTTCTTTAGATCGACGACACTTTGAGGAAGAAGTGATGGAGACATTTGCTATAGCCATTCCTAGCATGGTGGAAGGAGGATCCTTCACATGGCTGTGGATGTAAGCGCTGGATGATGAGCATCGGGATGATGTTCTAGTTTCTGCTCTGTATGATCAGTTGGATCATTTACATTTTTATGTATGTACGCATGATGTTGGATGCTGGATATGATCAGTTGGATCATTTATGTATGTACGCATCATGTTAGATGCTGGATATGATCAGTTGGATCATTTATATATGTATGCATCATGTTGGATGCTTGGACCATGTATATGTATATGTATGAGGTATGATCAGGTAGATCATGTATGTTGATGGATACATTGTGTGGATCATGTATCTATGTATGTATCAGGTAGATACATTGTATATGATGAGATGTATCAGGTAGATACTTGGTATGCATCAGGTGGATGCATTGTATGATCAGGATGATCGTGGATGACAAGCTTCTCCAGATGACATGCATCAGGACGATGCAGTGATGATGATCAGGATGATCATGTGTACATCAGGATGATGTATGGTGAGTATCAGGATGATACTTTGTGGCCGTGGATCAGGTTGTGCATATGAGCATGTCTGGGAGATCCTATAGGTCGGATTTGTGTATCTGTAACATCCTGGGATGCTCTTTCGAGACATTGCTCTAGGAGGACATGTAATTTGTGCCTTGGGAGATCTTCAGGTCGGATTTGTGTACCCATAACATCCTGAGATGCTCTTGTGAGGTTTTGTCCTATGGCATGTAATTTGCTCCTGGGAGATCTGGACAGGATGAAAAAGGCCTCAGATGCTTCAACCAGGTTTTTCCATGACCAAATGTAATTTGCTCCTGGGAGATCTGGACAGGATGAAAAAGGCCTTAGTCGCTTCAGCCAGGTTTTGTGGTGGACCACATGTAATTTTCTCCTAGGAGATCTAGACAAGATGAAAAAGGCCTCAAATGCTTCAGCCAGGTTTTGTGGTGAGATCACATGTAATGTGCTCCTTGGAGATTCGACAGGTAGAGCTGTGTGCTCGTAATAGCCTGGGATGCTTCAGCTAGGTTTTGTGATGGGTCACATGTAATGTGCTCCTGGGAGATCCGACAGGTAGATCTGTGTGCTCGTAACAGCCTGGAATGCTACCGCCAGGTTTTGTGATGCACGTAATAAGTATTGAGGATTCCAGTGATGATGAAGACCTGCAAATGGTGGGCCTACATCCAGTATGAAAAAGGACTGGCTCTGTAGAACTTCCTATGACAAGTAGATTCAGAGATTGATTGAGATAGCAGCAACAGTGATGATGACGATGACTCGATGATGATTATCTAGTGACGATGATCCATAGAAGAAGACTTGTGCTAGAAGACCCGTGTCGAGAAATACCTTCCTAGTTAAGAGGGAGTGTTGATGTATATGTAACTTCAGAACGTATTTCACATATACATATATTTTATTCATATAGAGATGTTATTATTTCTCTATACGGAAATGGTTGTATTCCTATAGAGATGTTATTATTCCTCTATACGGAAGTGCCGTCATTTATATTGTAAATGTCGTAACTTATACTTGATGGGTTATTAGACCAATTTGTTGGGGTCGGCCCTGTATAAGTCATGTGGGTCGAAGGGTTATTAGACCACCCTATTGGGGATCGACCATGTGGGTCAAAGGGTTATTAGACCACCCTATTGGGTGTCGTCCCAGTCAGCATTATGTTATGTGGTTAAGTTAAGGCCGACCTAGTAAAGGTTATTAGGAAAGTCAAGTCAAGTATAAATAGAGTGCGGGAGGCACTCTATTTCATCATTCTATTCTCTCTCACAGTCTTGGGAGAGTGGCGCACTTGTGGAGGAGGAGAAGCTGCTACTAGGAGATGTCTATATCTTATGATTGGGTTGTATCATTTCTCTATCTATCTCTGAGGAAGTTATTGGGGTTTTTCACCTTTATGGTTTTCCCCAAGTAAACTCTGTGTCTCTTGTGTGCTTGCATTATTGTGTTCATGATTGATATGCTGTACATGTTGTTCTCTTAGTTAAGATCCTAGATCAGATTGAAGTAAATTCTGAAAAACTAACATTGTAAACTCTGAGGTTTCGGATGAAATTGGTAATGATTTTCATATCGTTTCTCCCAAGTTGGGTGAGAATTTTCTTCAGCTTTGTCAGTTGTCATGTGATTGAGAAAAAGATCAGAATAGTCAAATAAGTTTTTCTCCATGTCATTCGACTTTAGAATATTTTTGTTCAGAGGGAGCTTTTTCTTTTAATACATTTGAAGATCATAATGATATTTCTTTTGAAATCCAAGAAAAGCTTCAGTTCTATCAGACTCAGATACATATGTTCGATTGTCCAATATCTCCTGCAAGTCAAAGTCTTTCATCTATTGAATTATATAAAGAAACAAATCTACATGACAGTATCGATGTTTCATTTGAATGTTGTCATGAAAATCAGATCTATATGCTCAATATAAAGGACAAAGGGGATGACTATACTGCTCAAAGTATGTCTAAAATTCGGTGTGCTAGATTGAAAATGGAATTTCAATTAGGGCAGCCTTGTTGTGACATAGACAATGTGAACAATCAGAAAGAACCAGTTGGATATGCTCTTATGATTGGTCATAAAGAAATAGGAATCTTTCATTTTATGGAAGACCCTTTCACCAATTTGTTGGAATCCTCAGAGAATATGGAGTTTGTATTTTCCAAGCCGGCAGGGAGGGAAAAATATTACCAGTTGGAGTTATCAACTGCCGAACTCTTTTCCCAGCCTGGAGGGATTGAATGTGAATTTCAGTCAAGAAGCCATTTGCTTGAATGGCTTCATTGGAAGTGTGAGATTACATGATCCAGCCTTTATGCTCAGTAAATAGGGTAGGAGCATCTATATATAAATAAGCTTGGAAGTCAAGCATTTTTGTTGATTTCATTTTTTAATTTTTAGTGGTCCATGTATTCAACATTTTTGGAGGAGGATTTCAGTAGGTTTTTCAGTTTCGGGTTTTCAGTTACAATTTTCGAATGGAGGGCCGGTTACAGGTTGAAGGTTGCAGTTGTCTGGGTAAAATCCGCCCAATGGATTAGGAACTTGGTCTTCGGATATTCTTTGCTACCTCGCAGGGAGGTTAACATCCCCGGTTGGAGCCAGTTGTTAGCACTCAAATGGTGCTGGGGTTTGAAGAAGACTTTGGGATAGATAAGGGGATCCTGTGATCATAAAATTTTTCTAAAGGAAGCCAAACTCCTTAGTCCTAAAGCGATCAGCATGAAATATATGAAGGAGCAAATATCTACGGTGAGGATGCTATGGCGCTAATCTAACATGCGTGGAAGAGAAGATGCATTCTAAATCACCATCATCTGATAAAGTGGCGCACTTCTTTCAACGGTTCAGATCTGGCGAGGGTAGATCGGCGGTCCATAATAATGGCGGTGATTTTAATCGCCGGCGCGCTAAGAGAACCCAAAATCACCGTGGTAGGTGAATACGCATCATCCAATGATTGATATTGGGAGTGTAATATTAACTTGAAAGGCCACGATGATGAGGGGGAGGTGAAGTGAGCAGATCTACAGCGGAAGGGGGGCCAAGAAAAACGGACAGTTGACATGATTCAGTCGCTATCATACTTGCAAAGGTGATACGGTGTATTCTATATTTAAAATGGCTAGCCTCCACGAATGTCTACATCCTGTCTTTCCATTTGGACGTTGGAGAGCGATGGAGGCAGCAAGCTAGAGCTGTCAATTTTATGTTTTGTTTTTGTTAAAGTTGTTAGTCATATAGTAAAAATACGCCAGTGAATGTAAAAAGCGGTTGGGCCTATACCATCGGTGTTTGTTTTTAAGTTGTAACGGCGAAATGCCTTAGTTAGTTGTTAATCAATTGCAATTGTTTTCCATTCAGAAGAGAGTCGAGCCTAGACCTCTAGGGGCCTCTATAAATTCATTGTAACTAAAGACAGAAGGGTTGAAAAATATTGTTGAAAACCTTTATAGGAATTCTGTGTATTGTTTTGTAAGACAGTTCTGAGCTATATTTTGAATAGAAATTGCAGAGCCGAGCTAATTTTTTCAGGGATTCTTGTGTAACTGGTCTTGTAGTCTGTTTCTCCCTTTTCTATGTTAATTGTGCATCTCTCATTGTTAATTTTAGTCTGTAACATTCCTCCATGCTTGGTGCAATGTGATAGTTAAGTAGAATTCATAGAAATATGCTCTACTTATGTTTTTCCAAGTATTTCACCATTACTTCTCTACTAAAGTTGACATAGGATTCATTATTGTATGCCTTACATCAATCAGTTGTTTTCTTTCTCTTCTATTTCACCAATTAAATTCACTTGGACTACAAGTTGTTTACTATCTCGCCCCTATGTTAATGCATTTGCGAATCCCTTGTGAATAACTTTTCATAGTTTAGCCTAACGTGACTCCGTTGCCCAAAATAGAGATTCATACGTTTCATCCAACAACATTTAAACCATTTTGTTCCCACAACAATCTGATCTTTTGTATTGTTGTAATTGAATATTCTTGATGATGAATGCTGGTGTATATTTTCACTGTTGACCCCTTTGATTATTCCAGTCTTTCATATGTTTGTAGAGAGATCCCTCTCAGACTAAGCTAGGTCAGTAGCTTAAGTCTAAATATTGGTTAGTGGTTACCCCAGTTTGCCCTCTCCCACAACCTAGGGGGTCATTTTGGGTGATAACACAAGCTCTTGCCACCCGTATCCATTTAATGAACGTGCATACTTATTACTGGCAGCTTTATTACCCTTAACATTCTATATATGCTACCAGGCTATAATTCATTAATCAAATGAAGAATACCAATGTTCTAAGCACGATAAAACTAATCAAAGCATTTATGTCATTTTAACTAAGAAATAAAACCTTTTGAAATTCAAATGAACCATGAGCCTTGTTTTAATTTTAATAAGTGAAACATTTAAAATAAAAACAAACTAGGGTAAAAATGAAAAGAAGAAAAACAAAGATTTTAAAATAAAACAAAGTTGATATGAGGAATAGTAACTATACAAGGTTGGGCATTCTAAAGTAAATCTAGAATACAACCCTAGAGATAATATCTGGCTCCGATTGGGGATAAAGTTCTCCTTGTGAGACTTTAAGAACACTTTGACCTGTGCCTTCTCAAATCTGCTAGAATCATATTTCTATTTTATTGGGCTGGAGTCTGTTGAAACTGAAATGATATATACAATGAATATGTATAGTAAACTTTTTCAACTCAATATGTATGGAACAATTTTAAAAATCGTCCATTTACTGGACCCGCCACTTCCTCACCATTCAAATTATGTAGGACAAAAGTATTGTTTCCCAAGATCTTAACCACTGAAAAAGGTCCTAGCCATAAATCATCGAATTTTCCATGTTTACCTTTGTCCTCATTCCGTGCATCCCACCTGAGAACCAAATCACCAACAGTAAAGACATCATTTTTTATTTTTTTATCAAAACTTTCTTTTACCTCTTTTTTTTTTTTTTTTTCTTCTGTGAATTTCAACTTTTCCAGAATGGCTTCTCTTTCCTACTGCAATTGGATTATCTGAAACATACTTCTCCTTATTTCATCAGGTTCTTCTTCAGTTTCCTGCAAAAATTTGATTACTAGGGAAACTAACTGAACAGGAAACAATGCATCAACTCCATATACCAACTGAAAAGGAGATGTCCCAATTGATTTCTTTATGGTTACCCTATCAACCCAGAGAGAAAATTTTAATTTGGTGTCCCAACTCTTTCTATTTCCAATAAAATATTCTTAATACTGTTCACAATACTTTTATTGCAGGATTCTGCTAATCCATTACCTTGTGGGTAATAACGTGTGGACTGTTTCAAGCTAATGTTATTTTCTTCACAAAACTTCACCATCTTTTTTAGATTTAAAAGCTGGGGCATTGTCAGTGATTAGCTTCCTAGGACATCCAAATCTACTAAGAATATTGTCCTACAGGAAACTCATAATAATTTGATATGTTGCTCTTCTTGTAGGGATTTTCTCCACCCATTTAGTAAAAAAGTCATTGGCAGTTAAAATCCATTTATGTTGACCACTAGAGGCAAGATGAATCTCTCCTATAAAATCTAGACCCCACTGTTGAAATGGAACATTTACTGCTTTGGGATTTAAAGGTAAAGACTGTAACTTGTGCTTACCTGCAAACTTTTGGCACTCCATACAAGCTCTGACCTGATGATACACATTTGAAAAAAGCAAAGGCCAATAATAGCCCGCTCTCAAGATTTTAAATGCAGTGGCTTTCCAATAATTGTGTCCCCCACAAACACCACCATGCAATTCTCTAGTAATAGCATCGGCCTCTAACCTATCTGTTAACACCCAAAAAGTGCTCACTACCTCATCTACCCCATTACATGACTCATTTGTCCATATTTCCTACCATATTTGCCTTCAAAACCCTCAAATCCCATTAAAAAGCCTCCAAAAATGCCAAAAATGCCTCCAAAAGGCCACAAAACCATCAAAAAAGCCTCAAAAAGGCTAAAAAACCCCTTTTTCCCTCCAAAAATATCCACAATTCCTCCAAAATAGCAAAAAAACTCTAAAAAGGGAATAAAAAATATAAAATAATGAGGAGAAGGAGGAAAAAGGAGAAAAAAACCCTATACAGCTGACCTAAACCATATGGTTCCCAAAACCATGGGCCAGCACTCCACCACTAAAAACCTATAAATAGGTGATGGAGATCCCTCATTTTATATCCACAATCAAGTATACCCTTACTCTGCCAAAATCACTCTTGAAACCCTAGCTCACCCTTGAGCTACTTTCACCATTGAGTGCCTCTTTGGCCCATTCCCAACCATTTGGAGAAAGAGAAGGAGCAAAGCTGGAGTTTGGAGCAACCCTCTTGGACAATTGCAAGAACTTCACCAACCTTCACATTGGAGGTAAAGCTTTAATACAAAAAACCATTTATATTATATCTTATCTTTTATGTTTCATGTACTTGCTTAGAATAATTTTCATTTTAATACCTTGTCTTTTAATTACTGTTTATTGAACTGCTACTAAGGAGTCCCTTCTCCTTAGTAGGTGTTCATTTGCACAAGCTAGGGTGAAAACCCTGCTCACTACCTCATCTACCCCATTGCATGACTCATTTGTCCATATTTTCTACCATATTTGCCTTCAAAACCCTCAAATCCCATTAAAAAGCCTCCAAAAAGGCCAAAAATGCCTCCAAAAGGCCACAAAACCATCAAAAAAGCCTCATAAAGGCTAAAAAACTCCTTTTTCCCTCCAAAAATATCCACAATTCCTCCAAAATAGCAAAAAACATCTAAAAAGGGAACAAAAAATATAAAATAATGAGGAAAAGGAGGAAAAAGGAGGAAAAAACCCTATACAGCTGACCTAAACCATATGGTTCCCAAAAAAATGGGCCAGCACTCCACCACTAAAAACCTATAAATAGGTGATGGAGACCCCTCATTTCATATCCACAATCAAGTATACCCTTACTCTGCCAAAATCACTCTTGAAACCCTAGCTCACCTTTGAGCTGCTTTCACCATTGAGTGCCTCTTTGGCCCATTCCCAACCATTTGGAGAAAGAGAAGAAGCAAAGCTGGAGTTTGGAGCAACCCTCTTGGACAATTGCAAGAACTTCACCAACCTTCACATTGGAGGCAAAGCTTTAATACAAAAAACCATTTATATTATATCTTGTCTTTTATGTTTCATGTACTTGCTTAAAATAATTTTCATTTTAATACCTTATCTTTTAATTACTGTTTATTGAACTGCTACTAAGGAGTCCCTTCTCCTTAGTAGATGCTCATTTGCACAAGCTAGGGTGAAAACCCTAGCTACACTATCCAAACACTTCAGCAATATACCTCCAAGATCTTTCCAGTATAAAACGTGATCCACTAAAACATATTTGAGAGCTTTTATTTTTAAAGATCCACACTCATTCTTATTCAAATCCGGAGGACATTGTAAATGCAGCACGAAATATACAATTTTTTCATACCATGGAGAATCATAATACCTGCTATAAATATGTTCCTCATTCTGCTCTGTTGACACATCTTGCTCTGAATGTTCAACCATTAGATGAAGATTTAATCCCTGACAATTTGATTATGCTAGAAGCTTGACTAAACCCTTCCCTTTCACCAGTTTGGTAGGTTTAATGTCAACATCATACTCCATAACTTTGGCTATCCATCTGCCTCTTTTGCCCTCACTTTTAGGTTGTACCAATATTTCCCTAACTATTGAACTTGGAACATGGGCTAAAAGTTTTGAATGAAAAACATAAATTCTGAAAAAATTGAGAGATTTCACTAATGCATATGCTTGCTTTTCCATTGTATTATATTTAAGCTCTGAATCTCTTAATGTTTTGCTTAAGAAAGAGATTGGTTGTTCTAAGGCATTTTCATTTTTTTGGAGTAAAATAGCAACTATAGTATCTTCAGATGGAAATGAGAAAATTGCAAAATCTTTGGTATAATCAGGAGCTGTTAAAACTGGTGCTTCTATGAGTGCCTGCTTTATCTTTTCAAATGAGTGTCTAGCTTGATATGAACACGTAACTTCCCTATCCTTTTTAAGCATCTCAATGATATGTTTAATAATCTCTGCAAAGTTAGGAATAAACCATCTTAAGAAATTGATTTTCCCAATAAAAGATTGAATTTCCTTTTTATTTCTAGGGATAGTGATTTTCAAGATAGCCTTTACTCATTCTGGGTCTATTTTTATTCCTTCAGCATAAACTATATGGCCCAATAGCTTACCCTCTGTCATGGCAAAATGAGACCTTTTTGGGTTTAGTGATAAACCAAATTTTATGTACTTAATGAAAGTTTGTTTTAAATGCTTCAAATGCTCATCATCAGACCAAGGATAATTTTAAGGACCCATACTTATTTAAAAGTGTATAAACCTTGGCGAATCTTACCAATTCTTAAAATGTCAACTATAAAATATTTGGCGATATTTTTCTAAAATTATTTCAATTTATAAGTATTTTATAGAGTTTATATAATAATTTGGCGATTTTTAGAGTGAAAAATTTTACCCCATCAAAATTGGGCGAAACAAGGCTTTAAAAAATGCAAATTGGCAATTCTTTTTTTGGAAAAAAAATGAAAAAATAGCCCATGGGCTAAATTTCGCCCCTAAAATTATCCTTGCATCAGACTTAGAAAAAATTGTAATATCATCTTGATATATCACTACAAACTTTTCATTTTCCCCCACAAAGGCTATGTCCATAGCCCTTTGAAATGTTGCACCTGCGCTCATGAACCCAAAAGGAATCTTATCATACATAAATGTACCCCAGGGGGTTGTGAATGGTGTCTTCTCTCTGTCCTCTAGCTATACTGTAATCTGGTTATAACCAGAAAACCCATCAATCATTGAAATCCTCTGGGAACCTACCACTCTTTGCAAAATCTGATCAATTTTAGGCAATGAATAATTATCTTTAAGGCAGCATCTATTCAAGATCTATTACAAAGGATAATACTAATCTTTTTGGTTTGATTTGTCCACTTGTCTTGATGGCTTCTTGGATTAGAAGTCTTTTTCTTTCACAAGAGGAGATATATTATAAACAAATAACTCCAATACCCATTAGATGTTAGGAAATAAAACAAAACTTGAAAATTGAAACTAGATCTAACACTTGGAAAATGAAACTATATAATGACAAAGCATGAGATCTACAATAATAACTTTGCAACAATGTAAACTAACTATTGAAATCTAAACAAAGTAACTAACAGCTAACTAAGTATGAAACCTAACACTAACTACTACTAACACTTGTTTGTTTTGTTGTTTTGTTTTAGGGCTTAAATGGGAGTGGACGAAGAGAAAAGGTGAAGGAAAAGCAAGGTGGACGAGAGGGAAGGACTAGGGCAAAGGACGAGGAGGAAAGATGAGGGAAAGAGGACCTTAGATGAAGAGGACGAGAGCAAGGAAATAGGGCTAGACTTAAAGGGATAAAGACGAGGAAGAAGGGACCTAAGTGAGGTAGGACGAGTGTAAAAGAGTGGATAGAAGAGGTAAAACGAAAGGGTAAGAGGCTCAACAAGGAGGTGGGATGAATGGAAAAGGAGAGAAGGTGGATGGTAGAGCCAAACAAGAAGAAGAGAGAGGCACTAAGTGGCTAAGACGAGAGGAAGAAGATAGCTCTTCTAGGATGGACGAGAGACAAAAGAGAGGACAAAAACAAAAGGGGAAAGAAACTCAAGAAATGGGACGAAATCTAGATGGAGAGAGGAGATCTAGGGCAAAGGGTTTTCAAGTGGAACACTTGGGGGTTTTGAAAACACTGTCTTGGAAATCCTCCGGTTAACCGGTGATACGCCGACAACAAGTGTTGAAGAGAGCACAAGGGAACGAATCCCAAGCTATTCCCCAAGGTTGAAGGAACTTCAACCTTATGGCAAACTAATCTATGGCTTGAAAAGACAAGTAACCAATCTTGGATCAAGATCTAGAAGGGGTAGAAAGGGCTTAGCAAATCAATACAAAAGGTTCAAGGAGAAAACAAGATGGCTTGAAGAAGAGAAGCCTAAAGTAACCAAGTTGATTTTTTTAAATGAATTTGAGAGATGGAACCTTAGATTTAGGCTTTTTGCTAAATCCTTCAATGCTTGAGATTGACTCTAGAGAGATCTTGAATCACACACAATTTGTTAGAAAATGTAGGCTTTTTGGAGAGATGAAAGATGCAACCTAGCTCAAATCTCTCTTCAAAACCTGTTGGATCTGCACAAGTAATCACTCATAAACACATCTTGATCATAATAGTATGCATAATAAAAGTGAGATTAGAATAGTATAAGCACTTCCAACTATAGTCTACTCCTTCTAAATCACACTTAAACCAAACATCAATGGACAATTTGTATTCAAATGCCCATCCTATGGGCTTAAAAAAGCCTTCTAAGCAAATTATAGATCAAAATATGAGATTATAAGCAAATAACAAGAACAAATTCACCTTGATATTATGAAGACATTTCCATGAAAAGCATTTGACAACACATAGACCTCCAAAGTCGCTTTATTTCCTTAAGCCAATGGCTTTGCAATGACAAAATGGCAGAGTAACTTTACATCCAAAAATCCATGAGATAATAACCCCAAAGGGCCTCTCTTTATAGTAAAATCTACTAGCCTAAACCCTAGGTCGAATTGGCAAGGACATGTAGTTCGAATTCCAATCAAAGGTAGGCTTGGAGTGTTAAACAATGGATAAACTCGAGTTTGTGGTAGGTTGAATGGAGAGGTGGCATAACTCGACTTGGGTGAGTGCATGGGAAGTATCACCAACCTATAACAAAGCTACAACAAGGACAAACATGAGCTTAGGGTAGAATGGCGTGAGCTTTGTGGAGGGTGCGAGTTAGCATGGTGGGTGACAAGTGGTAGAAAGGTAGGTACTAACTCGAATCCAAGGAGAGCCAAGCTAATTGGTGATTGCATGGGGAGTATTACTAACCAATAAACAAACTCCAACTAGGATCCACGTGAAAGTAATGAGGGATGACGTGAGGATTGGTAGGTGTGAGTTGGTTGGTAGGATGACAAGTGTAGTGGTGGTAGGCACTAATTCGAATGACAAAGGAGAGCCAAGCTTGGTGATTGGATGAGTCATGAGGGCGCCCACCCTAGTCTTAAATGCAAACCAACCAACCCACTTACCACATGACAACTCACTAAATCGAATTTTTGCATGAGGAGGGCGAATTGGCTCAAGTGGATAATCTTCTGGTGACTGGATAGTTGACTGGAATCACTTGGAGTTGATTGGAATCCTCATAAATGTCTATTGCCATGTCATTTAGCCTTTTATTTTAATCAAATTGATTAATTTTGAAGAGATTTGGATTATCTCCAAAATATTCAATTTTATTATTTTAATTAATAATTTTTCTGTAATTGACTTTTTAGAGAAAATATTAATTATGAGGCTGAATTGACATCCGAAAGTTGGGTTTAGTTGCTCCATGGGTCATGTGTGATTTTTGGCTTATGAAACGAGCCATCAAACACTAAATTCGGACCCCGGATGACTGACATATTACAGACTCAAATTTCTCTATTTAAACTATAGAGAAATTTAATTAAAATTTAAAAATAATTAAAAAATTAAAAACCCCAATTCCGACGCGTCCAGTAAAATTTTTTCGAAATTTTTTCTGGGGGTCCTAGAGTCTTAGGACATGACCAGAACCTATTCTAATAGTGTCTAGTAGGTTTATACATTATAGTTGGACCCTAATAACCCCCCATGGCAAAAATTTCCAAAATCGGGCATTCCAGCTTTGGAGGAAGCAGGAGAAAAACCAAGAGATTATATCTCGCCTGAAGCAAAGTATAATCTAACGGTGAAAAAACTCCCTGGAATACCTTAGTTGTTTAATCCAGTCATGGGGAACCGAGCCACTCAGACCCTACTAGCACACTTTATTACAAACCTCCATGGGGCCATGGTTATGTCGACTCAAAAACAAAACTGGCTAGCCAAAACTGGTTAGACCCAAATATATGAAACCCAGATACTCTGAAAGCAAACACTGATGTGTTCCAACACTGGCGGCTCAACAAGGTTTCAACTATTGTACAAATCAGTTGATAACACTACCACACAAGATTCCACATACCAATCTTAGCACTGCGTATTATTCCAATGACAATCCTATGTGCCTCTTGGGCACTTATAAACATTTTGTAACTCCCATAGAGTCCAAATACATGTGAGACACACTATTCACAGACACACAAATTTATGACCTTATGGATTAGACTCTATACTTCACATCATTACAATGACCTCAGACCTTAGATAAAAACATGAGTCGTGACCAAGCAACGTGAATATTGCATTTTGTAACAATCTCCCTCAAAATGCACATTTTGTCAACTTGTTTGTCTCCAAAGAGCTGGAATTTCTCCTTTGTCAGAGGCTTTGTGAAAATAATAAAATACCTATTGTCTAGTCTTCGACTCTTCAGTACTGTAGTGTATTAGCTCCAAATCTCCTGTTTGAACTAACTCTCTGATGAAGTGCAAGTGTACCTCAAGATGTTTTTTCCTTGCATGGACTACTAGATTCTTGGACATTTGTATGTTACTCTGGTTCTTGCTTCATCTACAGTTTGCTTAATACTTTTCGAAGCCAAATTGCTTCACAAGCAGCTCTAACTGCAGCTTTATGTTCTGCCTGTGTTGTCGATAGGGAGGCATTAGATTGCTTTCTGCTATATTAGGAAATTGCTACAGATCCAACATGAGACAGAAAACTTGATCAACACATCCAGTGCAATCTACATCTGTATTACAGTTAACCTGACAATTTGAAGTTTGAACTCATTTGCCTTTCTGTATTACACACCATAATCAATAGTAGTTTTATTGTATCTCAAAAATTAAAATTCTTTTTGCTGCTTTCCTGTGCAACAACATGGGAGCTACCATGCACTTGGAAAAAAATGCCGAGTGTGTAAGCTTAAATCTGGTGGGGTTGTTCTTAAGTAGATCGGGCTTCCAACATAGTGTTTGTATATGGTAGGACTAATCGATTTGGTACCATTATCTCTAGACAACTTTAGCCCAGTCTCAATTGGGGTTGCAACAGGCTTACAGTCATCCTGTTTATATCTGCAAAGAATTTCTCGGGCATGTTTTGATTGTGACAAATATATTTCTCGGGCATATTTTGATTTAGAAAATGTCCTCAAAGGCATCAATTGCTGGTCTAACATCGTCAATATCAGGTCATCCAAATAAAGCAAGGAACCCAAGTCATCCATAGCTTGATTACAATGTCACCCCCTTGCTTAGTTGCTGTAATTCTTTGAGTTTACGGGTCTGTACATCTTGGCTACTGGCTGCATTTCCCATGCTGGATGCTGCAATTACCTCCGCTACTTGCTGATTACATAATGTGCTTTGCTCAGAGGAAATGCATCAAGATCAATTTCAAGAGTTTAGGACACATGTCTTCTAGGGCACTGTCGTGGAAGAGTTCTCAACATCACCCAACTATTGAACAAAACTCAGCGCTCAATCATAAAGACAAAACAGGGGTGCTAGACTATCTTCATTAATGATCAAGTGGCATAAAGGTGAAATGCACTATCTTCATCGACTGGAAACCACAAAAGAGCAGGATCCACATACTAACACCATGAAGCAAAATCAAGGATCAAATCTCCATACGAATGTCACACCCTAGCTGAAGGTTGTGATAAAAATCACAGATGGGCACCTATGCTAAATGGGGGGTAACAGGCAGAAATGCACATTGGGCCTGGTTTTTCTATTACAGTATGCAAGTCTGCAGGCATACCTTTGCACAGTAGAAGTGTAGAGGCCTGATCAATCCATGTCATCTGTAGATATCTTAATTGCTAGAGTCCATACAGTAAATAGATCATAATTGGAAGTTGGAGGCATGTGGCCACATGGGCCATACAATTAAGAGCCAATTACATTAGCTTTTTGGTCATTTACAAAAGAGAAAAAGCACCTCCAAGTGTAAGGGTTGGCGACTAACAAACTTGAGGCAGTAGTCAAGTATAGAAAGAGGAGATGATCAAGATAATTTTGCCAACCAGTTCATTGTTAAAGGCCTTAAGTGATTCGCTGGATCTGGTAATAGAAGCTAAGCCAAGATATAATCCTTAAAGCAATAAATGTTTGGATCCTTGATCAGTCTAGGAGTTGGAGCAATTTGATAACCTTCGACAAATTAGATTATTTGGGATTTTTGGATGAGGTTGCCAACACAATTGGTTAATGGTGTGAACAATAAGCAAATGTAAAGTGGAAGGAGAGTAACTAGACAAAGCTTTACCAAGGAAAGAAAAACCTGAGAGGCATAGTTTGGAGATGGATGAAAACCTGAACAAAGGCATAGAAGACACCTTGGAGAAGAGATTTGCTTAACTCTAGGAAAGCACGGGGAAGCTCCAATTTGTAATAGAGGACAAAGAAAGTCTTTAGTCAATCTATGCTTGTTGTGCAGCTGCCATGTGAAGATCTGTAGGGAAGCGATCCCAGATTAGAAAACATCCCAATCTCTTCAGTGTTAGAAGTGATTCCAGACATGGGTATGAATAGTTCAAATTCCCCATGTAACACCTTGTATGTGGATGCCAAGTTGTAATTTTTTTCTTTGATGGGAGGTTACATAGAGGTTTAAACTTTAAATTGAATTCCAAGTGTTCTTCGATCTGCAGAAAATTACATTTCTGAATTAAAAAATGGTCCACAGTGCTTTTCTGTGGTGGAAAGATTCTGTTAAAGGCAGAGTCAAGGTAGGCTTTACATCCTAAGTCTGAAAGAGTTCAAGCAAGTTCTGCAACCAAGGTTCCAACTTCCACCACCCTATTGGACATGAACAGGAGATGCAAATTCAGTGGCAATATCTCAGGCAGAAAGTAAATTACAACACTGTTGAATTGCACAAATATGCCAAAGTTACTAAATCTAAAATATAACATCTTGATCTGGGTAGTTTACATTTTTTGTGTCAGACCATAGTAGTCATAAACAGCAGGCAGATACTAAAACTGGCAT
Source organism: Larix kaempferi (assembly GCA_027924585.1). Taxonomy (NCBI): domain Eukaryota; kingdom Viridiplantae; phylum Streptophyta; class Pinopsida; order Pinales; family Pinaceae; genus Larix; species Larix kaempferi. The sequence continues at coordinate 5,594,631 of BSBM01000203.1, read as the reverse complement.
GCTATCTCTTTTATTCATAATGGAGCAAATGGAACTAAAAAAATGTGGGCCATGGCCAAAGCCTCTACCAGTCTTAATAAGTTTCTACTTTTGTCCAAATCAGAGCAGTGTTACTTCAAACAAATTCAAGATGTCCTCAGCTTGATCAAATTGTCACTGGAAGGAATTATTCCAATGTTCATATTGTTTTTTTGGTTGAAATTTAACACTGATCTATGCACTCTGATCGCATAATTCCATTTTTACCTCTTCTTTCCTTTTGGAACCAATGCTAGCCCATATGCGTATTTATCATTTTTTTCCCAGTTATGGCCACTATGCTTCAGGAATCAGACCACATACTTCTTCCAATTTAGCAGATAACTGGAAACTTGTCTTCACATTTGCAGCATGGTGAATTAATTGTACCCAAGGCTCTGTGCTGAGAGTAAGACAGTAGTAATGTAGAAACTGTGAAAGTAAATGGGTCTCACTGAAGGTTACGACACTACAGTAAACAGTAGGATATGTCCAGCAATAAATGAACCCAATGAATAGCAGGAGCTAGCAAATTATCAACTTGCTCTGCTACCCATATATAGAAGGCCAGGTGATGAAGCTAAATGCTATGATATTTCAAGGTGCCAAAACTTGAAGGATACATTGCTATTTACTTTCTAGCTCTGCCTCTTTCTTGTGTGTTTTGCTTTGAAGCTTCTCCACATACCTAGATTGTCATCGAAGCGTTGGCATGGATATGCATATTTTTCTATCTGCCAATCTTCCATATGGTGAAAATTAAAACATATAAGGGTTGTGTACATACTACATAGTAACATACCTCTCATTAACAAAATTACATAGATCTCCCTAATACATAATTGCCTATGCAAGTATTTTACGCATTAATATGGATAATATCAAATTAGAGCTAGATAGAAATCTGATTCCTCACAACTTCAGGTAGAAAAATGTGTAACTGAATTTTCACCCTTAAGCTTTGTAACATGCCTGGAAAACACAAAGTTACATTTGAGCCAGGAGCCTCACCAGCTAAAAGTTAAAAAGAATGTAAGTGAGATTCTCTTACATTTGTTTCTCCTGTTTTTATGTGCAGACTGGTTTCAGCATGGAAGATATTCTAAGAAAGTATATACGGTATTCTTTAAATGAGAAGCCATTCGATCCTGATTTGGTAGCAGGCCTTATTCATCTCAGGAAATCGTCAATGCTAGATGATGCCAATGTTGCAGAAGTTTTAAACGGGGTCTCAAGACGCATTGTAAAGGAAAAAGGTAAAACTCTTCCTTTCTCTTGCTTTTTTTAGCTGCTGAGTTTAAGTATTTTGGGTGCATTTTGATCTCAGGTGCAACTGAGATATTTACAGGAATGAGTTTTTCAGAACTGTTTTTCTGTAGATTAAAAGTCTTAATAAATAGGTGTGGGTTTAGAACAGCTTACCAGCTTTAAATAAGATTCACGCTCTATTATTTAAGGCAATTCAGTTAGTAATAAATTAAGTTGATGTTATGGCCTGCATAATAAACAATATTGTAACCAACATATATATAAATTTAATGATAATAATAACAGTAATAATAGTAAATATTAAATACAATAATGAAAAGGCAAAGGGTATATACCCCTTCGTCTCATGACTAACCAATGCATATAAGTATACATACTGTCGTGAGGCTCATTGTTAGAACTTAGCATCATATCATTCAATCAATTATTTATAATTGTATATATTCTTATATACATTGCAGAAATCTTCTATCAATTTAATAATGAACAGGAACTGTGCACTTCATTGGTATTAGAGCGGATCTTGGCCAAATTCCTGGTTTAAATCCATACTCATCTCAGTTACAGCCACAAAATATAGGTTTTATTCATTATTCTGTATGCCCAGTCATCTGTAAACGCTGTACCAGTCTTTCATACCTGTAGTCATTTACCAGCTGCCAATTTCTGGAATTGCCGGGTTGATGTTGCCATACAAATTCATTCTGTAAAACCTTACCTACAGTCGTGTCAGCTCACTGTGCCACCGTGACGTCATTCAGCCACCAATTCATCCGTTAATTCATTTGTACACCCTGTCACCCAGTCTGCTGCCATTCCAATACATATGTACAAGTACTGATTCTTCTCGCCGTACACTCGCATTTACAGTTGTCCATACCTTCACTGCATATTGATGTACGATTAATATGTATTAGTAAAAATACGTACGAACCGCTGCCGGCACTCTCTATTCATTAAGCCATCTGTACAATTAATGAGATAAGCCATCCATATGATCTAACTTGGACAGGTCGTATAGCCATTGTTTTAAATTCACACGTGTCATGCCCCCTCAATTCCAAGTCGGCTCACTTTTTATAATTTTATTTTTTATTTTTATAAATTAAACTTACATATATATCACATATTGATCTGAAAATCTTTAGTTAACTCCTTGAACTAATATTTTCCAATTAAACACGGGATCTTTATTTGAGAGTGCTTCTTGCATGAAAGTGGATTAATTCTTTACTTAGCCAAACTTGTACTTAAGGAAAATTACTTGCTTTTAAACATAATTATGAGATGAATGTAAAGAAACCAAGAGTAAACATCAAATCACACAAATGCATTGAGATTTGATAATGGAGTTCACCCACTTCGGGCTACGTCTGGTCCACTCCCTATTAGTGGGACCACTCTTTATTAGTCTGAAAAATGCTTTAGCAATTTACAGAGAAAAGCTAGAAATCACCCCAAATGTCACCTTAGTGTTCTGCTGTCCTGGAGCAGAAACATACTTTATCAGCAACTTCAGAAGACGATTCTGGTTCTCTGAAGTGTAAACATGGCTGTACTTTGGTGTAGCTGAAGGGTTCCGTGAGCACTTTTTCGCTTGAGTGCTTGGATGTAGAAACTGAAGTGGGATTCAGTCTCCTTGCGAAAAATTGAGTCTTTTGAGTATAAACTTGACCACCCTCTCAACTAGGGTTCAGGACTCCCTCAGGACCCCCCCTCTGGCATATCCTTCAAGACTGCCTTTGATCTGTACAGTCTGTATGGCCTTGAACTACATGCACTCAAAAAATACATCGAAATGTGTGCAGACTGCCTTGGAATGCATGTAGACTTTGACGTCGAAATATGTGCCAAAACAACTGTGGAAACCACCTCGGTTTTTGTGCCCAATACCACCTTGATCTGTGTGAAAGCTGCCTCGGTTTTTGCACCCAAACTACCTTGGGAAACATGCACAGTCTTCTTGAAATGCATGCAGGAATTTGGCTTCTAAAACTCCTCACTCTGACCTTGAAATGTGTGCAAAAGCATGGTTTATATGGGTGTGGGATGTCCCAACCTCATCCAAAGTTCATGTTGCAACTTAAATAATATTATATCCGTTTCCCTTAACAAACGGATGGTGTGGCATAATGGTGAAGGTGTTATGTTATGTGGTGGGAGGTCATGGGTTTGAATCCCATAACCTTTGTTCTATTGTTATATAGTTACAATATATATGGAATTTGTTTGAACTGCCCCCCCACGGGGGGCCTAATTTTTTGAACCCAAGCCAACTTGGACAAACTGTCAGTGCCACATGGCACCTTCTGATTGGTCCACGTGGTGACCAGACATTGGACCACTTCACGCCCAGTCACTTGCCACATCATCATGCCACCTCAGCACCTTCCACATCAACATATTCCATGTCATGGTACGTGGCACGTTCATTTCTGGGTGACACGTGTCATCCTCTCATGCTAACATCAGCATGACATCATATTATGCCACATCAGTTGTATGAATGGCCACGTGGCAGCCCAGTTTTCCCATTTTCCACTATTTTGCCAAAACTTTAGAAGGCCATATCTTGGCCATCCGAAGTCTGTTTGAGGAAAAATGAACATAGCTGAAAATCTCTCGTCGAGCCCTTCGTGATGGTACCACTTTCATCAACATTTGAGGCTTTGAAATTTTGAGTGATCCTGGATCCTCTCGGATCATTCCTCCCCTTTGAGTAGCTTTTGGGCCTCCAAAAGTAGTTAAACATCAATCAAGTGAGTGCATTGCCTCCCCACTTGTCCAGAATCCACTCATCGCGACTGGATAGTAAAAACCTGCTACATCACAACAAACCATCCAACCATGATAAAAACTGGAATTATTTTGTTAACAAAAACATCCATTCTCTTATTCCTACAATCTCTTGCATTCACTGGCATGCCTATTAACTAGAAACAACTAACTAGCAATAGTAATGAATACATTATTGCCAAAAGAAATGAATAGATAAACTGCTTAACCTTCTGAACAATTTTACTAAATGCATACTAATGACCTGGACCACAATCGAGAGAAGTATCTGATACATCTTGTTCTCTTATATGAAAAGGCTTATTTCTTTCCATATCATCAATATCATCTTCCAACTTAGGACATTGAATAAAAGAACTTGAATTAGCAAATGATATACCTTTGATACCCAAAGCAATAATCATTGCTTCATCACCTGAATCAGACCCTAGGTCTTGTTGCACTGTTGCAACAGTCTTTTGTTCTTCCCTTTTCCAGAACTTCTTCGGTAACAACCCGGGATGCAGCTTCCAGCAGTTTGCCTCCTCATGTCCCTTCTTTTGACAATGGGAACATGTAGGCTTCCCTCTGACTTTCTTTACCGTCGCTGCCCTCTTCTCATCTTTCTTTGACTGCTTCTCTAATTTAGGTGGCTCATCTTCCATACCATGTTTGCCTTTGTTGTTGTTGTAGCTATGTGAGATATCCTCACTAGCTAAAGCTGACCTACAAAATAAATAAATAAATAAAATATATTTTTATTTTTACAAAAGAGAAGTCGGCCCAGTTAAAGAGACATGTCAGCCCCAGTGGGAAAAATCACTTTAAAAATCATGTATAAATAGAGGGGTTGCCCTCCTCATTTGAATAACCTCAAGCAACTTCGCTCAAGCAAGGATAAGTTTGATATCTAGTTGTAGAAAACGATTTATGGGGCTTCTTATTTGGTATCTTTTCTCTTTGTGATCTTCATCACTCTTATCTTTGATGTATTTGTATTATGTACTGAATCTTTGAGTAAGAAAGGTTCGTTGGGTTTTTCCCGAGTTTGGGTTTTCCCATGGTAAACTATTGTGTCTCTATTTTTTTTCTGTGAATAGTTTTTTTTTTTCCAAGAAAAAAAGCGTAATTTTATTTCAGCAGAGTGAACAGAATTACATTCTGTATATGCATTACAAGTATGCATGCGGTTACCCACTTAAAAGTGGCAGTACTAAAAACTGTAGTATCTTCTTTACATCTGTCTGGTGTGTTCATACAATCACCATTTAAAAACCAAAAAATTAAATTCTATAGTAATATTTTTCGAGCGATTCCTCGAGCCCCATGAGGCGTTAAACATAAAATAAACTGTAAAAAAAAGTCCTGTCATGATAGATACATAATGCTGGCACAAAAAAGAAATGCAGTGGTAGTCTTTCTCAGTTCTCAATTTTATAGTAGTGCCATTTCATCAACAAAAAGTCCATGATAGTACTCATAGAGTGTCCCCTCACGATATTCCTTTATCTTCCACACCCCTGTTGCCAGGACCCTGCCAGCTTTAGAAGCCTTGTCTGCCTCCTTGTTATTCTCCCTGTATATATGTCTGCAAGAAAAGTGTATGAATGAGTGCTGAAGTTCACGAAAGTCCTGGAGGATGTTTGCAAGTCTAAGATCTCTGCATTGTTGTATACCAAGTGACCAGTTAGTAACATTCATAGAATCACCAAAAACATTGATACTCTGATAGCCAACCTCAATGGCAAACAAAAGGAGGAGTTTGAAGCTCATGAGTTCTGCATAATTATTCCCACCACCCCCCAGGTCCCATAATAAGTGAAAGTAGTGGGAGATAGAGAGATGTAAAATGGCCCCTCCCCCGCACACATTTTCCTGTGCAGATCCATCATAGAATCCCCATGGGATGGTTCGGTCAATGTACACTTCCATAACCACTCTCTATTTTGCAACTCTAATACGTTGTGGGAACGCGGTTAGAAAGCCACATATGAGTGTGGCGGAGATAGCAGGAGTACATGGTTTATCTGAGAAAAGAAGGTTGTTCCGTGCTAGCCAAATCCCCGAAGAAACCATCAAGGTAGAGCTTTAAAAGATTTTCCAATTGGATCATTGTACCACTGAGTCCAAGCTTGTAATAGTGAATCACCCACCTAGTTATACTGTGAATGTGTAATCAGGGAGCATTCTGCCCACACTTGCATCATGAAGGGACAGTGTAAAAGTAAGTGTAAACAGGTCTCCTCGGCCACTTTGCATAAGATACACCACCCCGGTCCCACCCGATTCTTTCTCTGTAAAATATCCCAGGTAGGAACCGAGTTCTCAAGAACATTCCACATAAATAATCTCTGTTTCATGGGACAATTTAGTTTCCAGAGTGGCTTCCACCACCAAGCCAGATCACGAGGATTGACAAAATAACTTAAGCTGATATATCCATTCTTCGGAGAAAAAATGCCATTCGGGTCCCCTTCCCAAACCAGACAGTCATCCCTATCGCGGATAAGGATTTGAGAAAGAGTAAGCGCCCTATAATAAATCCTCAATTCCTCCTGTTCATCCACCATTAAATCCAGTGTGTTAACATCTAACCATGTTTGAATCCATGGACGATCCAAAACTCGATTGGCAAGCTGTGAGAGATATATGATACCCATGTCCCAGAGTGATGCAATCAACCCTTCCGATAAGAGATGTCTGCCTTCGCTCCCAAACCAGGGGTCTTCCCCCACCCAGAGTGATTGACTATTCCCAATGTTCCAGGCCAAAAGGTCACCAACAACTGAGAAAGAAGCCACAACAGCTTTCCAAATGATTGATCCTCCTTGATGTGACTTGTCAGGGTTCCGAACCCAGTCCAGAACAGTTCCAGGAGCAATGTATTTCTGTAAGACCTCCCGGGTCCACAAACTATCGGTCTTTAGGATCCTCCATACGCCTTTGGCCGCAGGGGCTTTTGAAAAAAGGTGAATGTTTTTTAGACCCCAACCTCCCAAAGCCTTGGGGATTGGAGTTCTCTGCCATCGAACCCATGGGGACACAAAATCTCCTTTACCGCTCCATAGAAAACGAAAGCAAATCTTCCGAGCCTTCTCCAACGTTCCTTTGGGAATACAAGAAAGGGACATCCAATAGACAGGTATGGCCTCAAGAACAGATTTCACCAATACCAACCTGCCTGCTCTCGAGAGCCACTTGTGGCTCCACACCTTCAAATGTTTGTGGAGTTTCTCAATAAGCCAGTTCCAATCCTGTTTGGTATAAGCATTCAACTTTAATTGGAACCCAAGGTAGCTAAAACCAACATCTAGAACCGTTAAAGTATAAGGAAAGATCCTCCTTATGGCCGCAATCTCAGCATCTCTTAACAAATGGACCGACAGGGTAGATTTCCTTTCATTTATCTCCATATCAGTAGTTGTAGAAAAAAGTTGAATAATACCCTGGAGAGTTTCGATATCACCTTGCGATCCTGTACAAAAGATGAGAATATCATCCCCAAAAAGTAGATGGGAAATAAAAAGATCTGGAGCCACTTGAATACCGTGTAGAGTGCCCTCCCTACAAGCTTTCTTTAGGGCCTTACTTAGCCCTTTTGCTACTAGAAGAAAGAGTAAGGGTGACAAGGGACACCCTTGGCGAAGACCTCTTTCTGAGTGGAAGAAAGGAGAGGCTGACCCATTTATGAGTATCGCAAAGGAGACCGTAGTGATACAACTCATTATCCACCTGATAAAATCCACAGCAAAGCCCAGATGAGTAAGAAGCAAATGAATGTATAGCCAACTCACCTTGTCATATGTTTTTGACAAATCTATCTTGATAATGGCTCCTTTAAGTTTTCTTGATTTCATACTATGAATGCCTTCCTGAGCCACACCAATAGCTTCATGAATTTGACGGTCCTCCAGAAACCCAAATTGTTCCGCAGAGATATGTTTGGACAGAATGACTTTCAGTCTCCTAGCTATAATTTTTGATACCACCTTATACACACAGTTGCACAGGGAGATAGGTCTGAAGTCACCAAAAGAAGAGGAATTGTCTGTCTTAGGTATAAGGGCAATAAAGGTAGAATTTAGGGCAGCCGGAATACGCCCAGAGATTCTTGTATCTTCAACCAACTGTAATAGGTCTTCTCCAATGAAATCAAAAAGAGCCAAAAGAAATTTAATTGTCCATTCATCTGGACCCGGACTTTTGTCTTTCTGGAAGCTTTGAAGGACCCTCTTCAGTTCTTCTTCCGTAACATTTGCCAACAAGGACTAATTATCTTCCTCTTCAACAAACCTTGGAAAAAGCTGTTCCATCCTAACAATTTCAGCAACAGTTACCTGTGTAGGGGCTTTAAAAAGAGTCTAGAAATGATCTACCCCCACCCCAGCCATTCCTTCAAAGGAAGTCTGAGTTTCCCCCAACGAGTCCTCAAGGCTCCAGATAGTGTTGGAAGCCTTCCTTCCTTTCGCATATGCATGCAAAAATTTTGTATTCTCATCGCCTACTGCAAGCCATATCGCCTGGCTTTTCAGTCTCCAAGTTTCCTCTTTTTCCAGCAATAAAGTGTTTCTCCTGCCTTCCAGAGATACAAGGTGGGCCTTTTCCTCCACAAACCCCAGGCCCCCAGACTCAGATTCATAGATTGACCTCAGGTCCAATTCAATCAGTTTCAATTCCCTGTCATCCCGGACTCTCTTTTCATGTGCCCAAGCCTTAATAGGTCCTTTGATCCTTTTGATGTTAGCGATAAAATGATGGGAGCCCGAGAAACCGGCCCTAGGATTGAAAGGTACCCAGAGAGAACTGACCAGGTTAGTGAAGGACTCATCTTTTAACCAAATTTTATTGAACTTAAGAGGCTCAACAGGTTTAATAGGTCCCATACGAAGTTCAAGAAAGATGGGAAAATGATCGGAGGACCCCCCAGATCCCACCCACTGCCTCATGAGGAAGAACCTGTCTACGAAGGAATCGGAAACCAAGAATCTATCCAGACGCTTCTCTACCCCGGTTTTCTCTAGTTCTGTTATTCCTCTAATTAGGCTTGAGGAGGGTAGGCTCGATATCAATCAAATTTTGGGAAACCAACTTATGTGTGAAATAATCAGCCAAAGGATCAGAACGAGCTCTGCTGCCCCAAACTTCTGGCGGACCTAAAGAGAAATTAAAATCTCCACCCAACAAGAGTTCCCCCTCCTGTAAAAGCGGATTTGAGAGAAGAGTATCCCAGAAGGGGATGCGATTTAAATAAGGACCATAGACATTTACCACAGTGAACATATCACCAATATCAAGAGCCGAACATGACAGTCCCAGAACGGAATCCATCCCCCAAAGATTATGAAGCTTCACCGTTTGTATATTCCAGCCAATAGCCAGACCTCCAGAATGACCGCGGGCATCCAAAGTAGGAAATAACCAACTGTTGAACCAACTCTCTAACATAGACTTTACCACCGAACCCACACCCAAAGTTTCTTGAAGCAGAATGATATCCAGGTGTTCAAGAGATACCACTCTACGCAGTGCTGATCTTTTATGGGGACCAGCCAGACCTCGACAATTGAAAGACATAATCTTCATTAGCGACCTTTCTTCTGGGCACGCACAGCTCTAAGCGCCCAATCAATAGTCACCTGTTTTCCTTCCATCAAGTCCATCTTGGCCTTTGACTGAGCCTTAGATAGATGAGATTTCCTTCCACGGCCTTTACCAGTTTTACTCACCCCAACACCAAGCCCCCCAGGGGTAATCTTTGTGAGAGATCGTAAGAAATAAACAGAATCCGAGGAGTTGGTGGGGGAGGGTGAAGAGCGCACCTCTTTAGGGGAAAGATCTGGATCAAGAGGTATATCAAGAAGCACCACGCTAGGAACCGGAGGAGTTACCAAAGTGCAAATAGGGCCAAGATCAATACATGGGGTTTCCACCGGATCGTTAGGGGGAGAGATGTTCAAATTTTTGAGAGCCTCCAACCAGTCCTTCTTGTCCAACGAAAAATTATTTAAAACAAAATTAAAGGAATGAGAGTTGATGGATGAAGGAATACCCGCAGTAGTAGTCACTAATGGCAGGTTAGGAGCCGAAAGTGTAATCCCAGTGGAGACTGCATCTAGGGCTGTTCCTTCCTCAACGCATTGCCCGTATCGGTCCATGCTCAAAACCAGCTTCGTCCTCTGCATGATGGAAGGGCTCAGAAGTTGGTTTTCCCGCAGGAGGAGGAGCCTCCCCAGCCATGGACTTTTTGTGACCACCACCATTTCACCGTCGTAAGGGTAACTTACACTCTGCTACCGGATGTCCATAGGCATGGCAGCGACGGCACCTGAAAGGAACATTTTCATAACATAGGAATAGGGCCCCCAGCTGAGTGTGACATCCGGCGCCAAACCATCCCTGATATTTAGATTAACCAAGATACATGCCACCTTCCGCTAACGAGTTTGTTGAAAGCTATAATCTCCTTCCAAGTATGTTCCAATTAAGTTCCCAATACCTTTAAAATGCCTCGCCAACCAGTAGTGCAAAGACCCGAAAGGCGAACCCAGATGGGAACCAAATCCAGCCGTTCACGGCAAGCATCAAACATTGGATGCCAGGGTTTAATCATAACTGGGCAATGATCCCAACTCCAATTGGAATTTAGAACCCACTGAGCTTGTTCCTCATTCTGAAAATTGAAGGCGAACCAGTTCCGGGTCAGTTCTACCACCTCAGGGGTATAGCCCAGATGTGCAACCCAGTGTTCCGCCACCCAAGCCTCAATGGTACGCAGAGAGAATGACCTGCCCAAAGCCTTTCCAACCAATGTGATACTGGTCATCTTAACAAGTTGATGCCACTCAATATCTTCTCCTAGGGCGTAATTGTATTTAGTCCGACTCAGTTTCAACCATCGTTTCTGCCCATGCTTCACCGGATTGTTCGAATCATCAGAGGAGCGGCCTCCCCACTCGTATGAACTAGTACCAGAGCCCACAAGTGGACTAGCAAACCCACGCTGTTCGTGGATCCCCAAACTTCCTATACCAGTTCCTTCTAGAGGCCCCTCAACATTCAGTCCAGGAAGAGTGTCCGATGTAAAATTCCCTGGGTCAACCGTTCCAAGATTCTTTACACTTGCAGGGCAAGGGGCTCCACCCACCGTCATCGAGCCTTCAATATCCTGAATCACCTGATCTGAATACCAAAGAGGTGCCACCATCTCCTTCAATGGTGATGCTGAAGAAAATTGAGGGGATGGTTCAGTTAATGGTAAAAGACTTGGAGATTGTGCCAAGAAAGTCGACGGAGAGAAACCTAGTTCCAGACGAGCCTCCCCCGCTGAGAACCCAGTCTGCCCAAAACCACCAACATTCGCCACATCATTCCTCTCAATGCCAGGTGTCTGTGTCCAGATCGACAACCCATCCAATGGGTCAAAGGAGTAGTCTAGCTGGTCTTTGTAGGTTGCCATCGTATGGTAAAGAGAAAACAGTAAAAAAAACAGTGGGAAGCAGGGACAGTGAAAACGGTAAGTAATAACAAATGCAGGGAGAATAAAATCCTCGGTTCACTCCTCAACGCCCAACACAATGATCGTCGATCAAGAAAAACAATATGACCTCCACGTCGCGCATCATCTGACAAGCCATCAATAGCTCCACAGTACTCTGACAGTGATGGCCTCTGGCGGCCATCAGAGAAAACTAGGGCACTGCCATAGTTAGCGAAACCCTAATCCCTCCATTTCCTTCACAATCCTTCCCTCCTTCATTACCGAGCATTGTAAAACATTATCGTCCCTGTGAATAGTTATTCTTTCAGTGATCCTATATTTGTTTCTAAGTTGAAAGAGATGAAAATTATACTGCTATTATTGAAAATCTAACATGGTATCAGAGTAGTGTTGAAAGAGACTACTACCATAAACTAGGGTTTCTTGTTTCTAGCTCTTCCACCCACAGATTAGGTTCCCCCTCAGCATTATTGAGCCTCACCGTAGGAAGGCACATCTTCCCGTGGAAGAAAATTTTCATTCTGAGAAGTTTCAATTTTGACCTAATTACTACCAGGGGTCAAGAATTAGGGTTTGCAGTTTTAGATTGTTCTGGCCACAGATCTAGAAGAAAAGGAGGTCAGGTCAGTCAACTCGCCTTGGAAGGGCGCATTCATCTCTAGAAGCAGTTTTATCAAAATCAAAAGTTCAATTTTGACCTAGCTCCTGCTAGGGTTTCTAAACCAGTTTGCAGTCTTTCTTCTTAGTCAAGATGACAATCATCAAGGTTGAAGGTAGGCTTGATGGAGCCTCAAACTTTCATTCATGGAAGTCTAGAATGCTTATTGCTCTAGAAGAAAATGACCTTCTAAACTTTGTTGTAGAAGGAGTACCAGAACCAAAAGAAGTAGAAAAAGCTCAATGGAAGAAAGGTGATGCCAAGACAAGAAGGATCCTAATAGATTCAGCCAAGGATCATTTGATTCCTCAATTCTCTCAAAAGAAGCCAGCTAAAGCCATGTTTGATACCTTGAAGAAGTTGTTTGAGAACACAAATGTCAATAGGGCTCTTGCCTTGAGACAACAACTCTCAAATGTCAAGATGACCAGATCAGACTCTATTGTATCCTATTTCATGAAGATCTCAGAAATCAAGGATCAATTGGGCACTGGTGGAGAAATTATTGTAGATAAAGAACTAGTCACGATGACTCTAAATGGCCTCCCTGGTTTGAATTTTAATACTATAAAGATGGTTATGTTAGATCTTCAATCAATTTGCATAATATTAGAATAACCCTAAACAATAGGATCACCGAGAGATAGACAAGCACAACATAAACAAGTGTACACAACGATTTATCTTGGGAAACCCTCTTGGGGCAGAAAACCCAACAAAACTTCTTCAATATAGATTCGTCAGCAAGTAAAGAAACCCAAGAATAAGATGTATTCGATGCATCTACTCTTTCTCGCAAGCGAACTTGTCTTTTTCTCTCTACTCATGCAAACTTGCTTGAGTGAGTGATGTACAAATGAGCTTTTTATACTAATCACAAGGTTACCTTTTTACCTAATTGGACCGACCTGTCGTCCCTAACTGGGCCGACTTGACTAGGATACAATCTAAATGTTTTTTCTGGATTCTTCTAGGGCGACTCAACTACTAGGGTTTACATTGATTCTTTCAAGGCTCTTACAAGAGTAAATACAACATAAATATTCCCCGAAGGAAGTACAATAAAAATACAATAATAATATCTTCCGAAGTTACATTCTTCAACACCCCCTCTTGTTAAATTTAGTGCAGCTGCGAGACCCATTCTCAGAGAGGATGGTACCCTAGTCGGTTAATTAGGGTTCGTGGTCAGTTAACCAATCAAAGTAAGTCCCTAGAAGGTACCCTAGGCCCCCCCAACTGTCTCTTGGGGTTCTTGGTCGGGGACAAGCAGGTTGATGCCATGGCAAAGTCCCTAGCATATGGCTAGGGCCCCTATTTTTCTCTAGGGTATTTTGGTCTGGGACTAGACAGGTTCTTGGTCACGAGGACCAAGCAGATCATGCAGGTTGAGACAGAGACCTCCTGGTTTGGGACCAAGCAGATTCTTGGTCACAAGGACCAAGTAAATCCTACAGGTGGTTGATCAACATTGAGTCTGGGACTGAAAGCTCATCCTGGGGCTGAGGTGTTGGACACAATGGCACACTTAGATGGGGTGGTGAATCAGTGTGCTAGCACCCTCAACAATTTTCACTCCTCAAAACTTAAGTAGAGTTCATCATTCACATTAAGATACTAAGTACATCAACATTCATCAATTAAGCATGTCATCAGCATAGATCATAAGAGACACATCACAAGACAAGTATAGTAAACTTTATTTTTAATTTGATATGAATTATAATGAAGACTTCAATCTTCGCGATTACATCAGCACCAACCGACTAAAGAGCACCAACTCTAACAACCCTGCCCAGCCTGGTTTTCTTAGCTCCAACTAAGAATAGGTGAGGTATCCAAACCTCAAGGTGCAAGACTCATCTTGCAATCACATACTTCTGCCACTCAATCAAATGTTGCTCATTCAACAACTGTCATCAACTTGTCACTGACATTCTGATCTCTTTTCTTTAGCCCAAACAACTTCCACTCAGTCAACTAACCAATATCCTGCTCAAGGTTCACTGTCAAGTATTGTTAAGCTATCCTTGTCATTTGTCATCAACTGTTGCACTTGTCATCAACTACTGCACTTGTCATCATCTGTTGTACTATTACTAGACTGTCACTGTCATATACAAACCATGTCAATTCATCAAGAAGTCTACCCAAGCATCAATACTGCTCATGTCTTCAAAGATTCTGTACATTCACTCCTTATCCAAGATAACAAAAAATCTAAGGTCTGTCCACGACTCCACACACTTGCTCATTCCTTTCAACAAGAGGTCTTCTCTTTGGGGTCAGTCCAATTCAGTCAACACACTGTTGTACAATCAGCCCTTATGCACAGTCAAATTCTGCTAAAGGATCAGTCATTAACACTCCTCAAACCTAGTCATAAGTCAACCTCAGTTAGCTTCGAATTTGTCTCAGAATGTCCCGAATTTTCCTCAGTGAAAAGCTCAGAAGATCATCTCAAAAAAATCACATGTTAGTTGCCTTGCCTTATCATATGTTTGCTGCCTCAGTTCTCATAGGTTAGCTGCCTTAGTGCACCGAAATCCGAGCTTGATGATGACCAAACCTTCTTTGAAAAAATCAGACCTGCAGCTGCCTCAGTCCTCTATACACCCGAATTTCAGAGCTGTGTCATGCTCGACTGCGGAAGCCTCAGTAGCCTATGTTCCCGAATTTTAGAGTTTATTTCTGCTTTTTCAAAAGCTCACCGAATTAGGAAGGAGACAACCTAACGAGTTAAGGATCAGACTACTGTAACTTGAAAACAGTCCACCAAAAATTCCTCAGGCTTGTCCGAGTTTTTCAGGGTAGTTGTGAGCACATCCATTTTTAATTGACTGAGATTCTATTTATATAGGTCGTTTAGGTTAATTCTAGGCTGGCCGACCTATCCCTTAGTGTTTTTATTGCTTAAATTAATGACTGGGCCGACTTAGTATATATTAACTTAATTTTGGTTTAGATTTCTTTTGACTGGGCCGACTTCTAGTTGAGAAATAACCCTTTAAACCAGGTCTAGCCGCCCTTGAAATTTATTTAAATCTTATTTTAAATTATGTCTTCCAACATGGCAAGACTTTATCCATTAGAACAAGGGCTCTTTCATGTCACCAATCAATCAACCAAGAGCTCCATCATGTCTTCATAACCATAAGATAATGGTACCAAAAACCCTTCAAGAAGGGTTTCCAAGATCCAACATACCACCATTGGCATGCTCCAAGAGGTTATCCACTTCATCATCATCATAGTCAAGAGCTTCATCATGTGTTCCATTACCAACAAGAGCATTAAGTCACAATTCCAAATCAGACTTCACACCATGTGTATGGGTCATATGCACCATCAATGATCTTCAAGAGATTATCATCAAACATGCCATGTCATCATGTCCTTGGTTTCTCCATGGTTTCCTTACCAAGTACAAGTACAAGTGGACTCCATCAACAAGAGTGTGGTCTCCATGACTTAAACCATGTCCAAGGGTCCAATGACCCCATCAAGCCACAAATGACCACAAAATGGGTCATTTGGACCACCTAGTGCTCCAAAGCACACACCAACTGTGAATAGGCTCCAATGCCCAAACTACCAAGTCCTGCTTGCGATGTCATCAACCTTTGTCACTCCTTTGTATTTAATGACTTGTCATCAATGACAACCATGCTCAACATGAGGAACATTCTCCGAGAGAATGGAGGACTTGGTCAAGGACCAGGGGGTTGATCAACATGATTCAGTATGGGACTGAAGCTCAGCCT
Organism: Larix kaempferi; assembly: GCA_027924585.1. Taxonomy (NCBI): domain Eukaryota; kingdom Viridiplantae; phylum Streptophyta; class Pinopsida; order Pinales; family Pinaceae; genus Larix; species Larix kaempferi. Next base: position 5,578,649 of record BSBM01000203.1, on the reverse strand, counting down.
AGGGCTGAGATCCATTCTTTAAGAATGGAGGATCTTGCTCAGTTAACCAAGATGATGATGTGTGATGTCCTCTTCTCCTAGGTCTTCGAGATGGTTGAGCTAGATGGTCTTCTCAAGGGACTGGCCACCCCTTGATGGAGTCAATAGCATTTGACATATGGAGCAGTCTGTAGGACCATATGATCACATCATCTAGTGTGGACCTTCCTTATACAGTGATGATGGACTTTTAGGTAGTGTATGGAAGACTTGTACATTTGAGAGAGAGCTAATTGGTTGTAACCCCACCTTGGTTGTTCACCCTTGGTCTTTCCACCTTGTTTTTCTTGGTCTTGTGGTTTGAAGGTTTTGTACCTTGTCTTGTTCACCACCTTGACTTGTGGTTAGAAGGGTTGTCTACCCACCTTGAAGTTGTATTGATTTGTACCACCTTGATGTTTTGGTCTTATAGGGATTTCCCACCTTAGTGGAACACCCTTTGGTCCTAAGGGTTGTGGGTCATGAACCACTTCTTGTTTTATGGTTTTGACTTGTACCTTATGTTGGTCCTTGTACCTTTAACTATGACCCTAGTACCCTCACCTAAGACACCCTAATTGTATTTTATATTATTATAAGTGACTTTATTGTTGGTACCCACCTAAGACTCGTTAATTATATTTTCTTATAAATAGTTTGATGTCTTAATCCTTGTTTAGTGGAACCCTAACTCATTAAAGAATTAAAATGGGCATGATCCTTCTAGAAGTTTTAGATCCTATATAATGAAGTCTATCTTCCTCATTTGATATCATCCCATCTAATATATCTCAGCTTTGATTTCCTAAGATTGATGTCAAGGGTTCCATCTGTTTGATTAAAGTCTTGTTGTTGTTGTGACTGAGCCGTGACCCTTTCTACTGACCTGTAAACCGTTTGAGGAAGGTTGTGATAGTTGCTGCCCTTGTTGACATAGCTGTGAGTCCATATCTGCTAGGCCGTGAGATTGTGAGCTCTAATCCACCTAGCCGAGTACTGTTGAAGTTTATTGTGAAGGCTGCAGCTGTTGTTGGCTTGTCTGACTGAGCCGTGACCTTGTTAAGGTCAGTTTTACTAAGAAGTGGTCTGGTTGAGACCCCTTCTGCTGGTCGTGAATCTTATTGGTATGGTTATACCTGCTAAGAACTTTCTTTGTGGAAGCCATGAACCTTTTTGGTTGGATCTTGCTTGCCATAAGTCTGTTAAGAGGAGGCCGTAACCCTGTTGGGGTTTGCTGCGCCTACCCTGATCTATAAAGAGTATGTCGTGACCCTTTCTGGTCTGATCTGACTTTCTAAGGTCGGTTGATCTGTCCTTATGGGGGACGCATTCCATTTGCTGGCTGTTTGTGATCAGAATATTGTTTTCTTGTGGAGGCCATGGGTCTGTTTTAGTGTGCTGAGGGTATGCTTGTGAAGGCCGTGAGCCTTGTTGGATAGACTTATTGTGCCAAGGTTATATTAAGTTCTGATCTATAGTGCTAAGATCAGATTTGGGTTTGACATATTCTCATGTCCCTTCTGAGAAGAGGACAAAGTTAGAGCCAACTGCAAAGAAAGGCATCTTTGTTGGATATGATGAGACTTTGAAGGCCTTTTACTTATACCTTCCTACACAAAGGAAATTTGTTGTGAGGAGGGAGGTGAGATTTGAGGTGGAGCGGGCCTTCAGGAAGTCTTGTGACATAGATATGATGTAGCAACAAGTTATTACTCCACAGGTGACAACATCTCAGAGTTTAGCTAGTCAGAGTGCAGGGTCACAGGTTTCAGGGGTGACTGGTCCACAGGTTTCAGGATCTATAGGTTCAGGGACTCAGTCTACAAAGATTTCTGGTACATGGATAGGTTCTCGGGTCACAGGTTCACAGGTTTCACCGTCACGTGATTCAGGTTCACATGGTTTTGGTTCACCAGGCACAGGATCTCAGGCCACAGGTACTTCTTCAGGTAGACAGTTGTCAGATGAGGATGTTCATGAGGAGGGCCTACCACAGGAAGCTACTTCCATTAAAAGAAATCCAAGTTGGCTTAAGGAGCTTGTGAAGGAAGCTGAGGAGTCTGTGGGGCCACCCAGGAGAGAGGTCATAGAGAGTAGAGCACCAGAGAGGTTTTCCGGCTATATGGCGATGGTGACTATCTTGTGTGAGTCAGAGCCTACTACATTTGAGGAGGCTACCCCACATCAGGTTTGGAGAGATGCCATGATGGAAGAGTACAATTCCATCATGAAGAATGATGTGTGGGAGATTGTTGCGAGACCAGAGAGGAAGTCAATTGTGACTTCCAAGTGGCTCCTCAAAATCAAGCATGTTGCTGATGGAAGTGTTGAGAAATATAAGGCTAGATTTGTGGCGTGTGGTTTCTCTCAGGTGGAGGGAGTTGACTACGATGAGACTTTTGCCCCAGTGGCAAGATACTCTTCCATTCGATCAGTGATTGTTATTGCTGCAGAGATGGGTTGGAGCATTCATGAGATGGATGTGAAGACAATATTTCTGAATGGTGTCTTAGAGGAGGAGGTTTATTTGGAGCAACCTTAGGGATTTGAGGTGCACGGGAGGGAGTCCCATCTATGCAGGTTGAAGAAGGTCCTTTATGGGTTGAAGCAAGCTCCGAGAGCTTGGTATTCCAGGATTGATGCATATTTGTAGGAGTTGGGATTCCAGAGAAGTGAGGCAGATCCAAACCTCTACTTCATTATAGTTGGTGAGGTTTCACTTATTCTGGTACTGTATGTAGATGACTTGATCATTATGGGTACGGAGAGACTCATTGCAGAGTGCAAGAAAGATATTGCATCGGAGTTTGAGATGAAATACATTGGATTGATGCATTACTATTTGGGTTTGGAGGTTTGGCAGGAGCCTGGGCATATCTTTCTGGGACAGGGAAAGTATGCCATGGACATTCTAAAGAGATTTTAGATGGAGGAGTGCAGGTCCATGACTACACCCATGATCACCAACTGGAGGAAGCTTCATGCTTCTGAGGGAGAGTTGGTAGATCCGACATTGTATTGTTAGTTCATTGGTTCCATGATGTATTTGGCCAACACTAGGCCAAATTTATGTTTTGCAGTGAACACTTTGAGCCAGTTCATGACGGAGCCTCAGAGAGTTCATTGGATAGTTGCAAAACATGTGTTGAGATATTTGTGTGTTACAGTTGATTTTGGTCTGGACTACAGGAGGGGAGATGGAGTGAGTTTGGTTGGCTATATTGATTCTGCTTGGGAGGGTAGTGTGCCTGACCGGAAGAGTACATCCAGTTGTTGTTTCAGTCTGGGCCCAGCAGCAGTCTCTTGGTTCAGTCGGAAACATAAGTCAGTTGCTTTGAGTTCTGCAGAGTTAGAGTATATGGCAGCAGTCAGGCCAATTGTGAGGCCATTTGGCTTCGCAGGTTATTGGTTGGTTTATTTGGTCAACAGGTGAGACCAACTGTGATAATCAAAGCTGTATCAAGCTTTCGGAGAATCCAATGTTTCACAACAGGTCAAAACACATTGAAATCAAATATCACTTCATTTGTGATTATGTTTAGAGAGGTGTGGTGGAGTTGCAGTACATTCCTACTGAAGAGCAGGTGGCAGACATTCTAACGAATTCTTTGGGTAGAGGGAAGCATGTTTACTTGATAGACAAGTTGGGAGTGGTGAAGAACACCTTCCTCGTTAAGAGGGAGTGTTGAAAAGTACCAAGGAAGTGTTTTTCCACCTTGTGATGCCTAAGGGTGGATGAAACATTAAAAGTGGTCAAAGTGAGAAGCACTTTATAATTTTAAAGTCACTTTATAAAGTTTGCTCATAGTTCTAATTTTTAATTGACTTTATGAGAATTAAAGTGGGTGAGAAATTAAAAGGGTCATTAATGTACTTAAGTTGAAAAATGCATTATATTCATTTATTTAATTATTAATGAGCCTTTTATGTGAGCCTTAGATCTCATTGAGCCAAGATCTAATCTTGGTCATTGAATCTCAAGAAGAAATTACCATGAACAAAAATGGGAGAAACTATGGATTGAGGCATTGATTGATTGATTGATTGTGATCTAAGAGATTTGGAGAGAAAGAGAGAAGAGGAGAAAGGAAAGAGAGAAAGAGAGAAAACCTTTTAAGAATTTGCAGACTGAGCATGAGCACAAATTCCAAGAAGAAGGGCACATTTCCCTAGACAAATCCATACAACAGAGAGAATCCGTACAACACATAATTCGAGGTGGCTTTCGACAACACAAAAATCGAGGTGCCTGTTTACAGGCACATAAATTGAGGAATTCAGTACAGTCAATTAATGTAGTCCATACTGCTGTCAGAGAGGCATAGAAATCGAGGACTGTACTGCTGCAATTAATGCAGACTGTAATGCTATCAGAGAGGCACATTTTTCGAGGTCCATACTGTATTTAATGTTGGCACAGTTTTCGAGGGCCTTATTGCTGCAATAAATGCTGTACATGTGAGGTCATACTACTAAGATAAGGGTACATAATTTTTGCTGAGTTTTGGCACACTCTTCGAGATGAAAAGATGAGATAAGTATTGCTGTTTTGTTTTGTAATTTGTTGAAAGAATAAAATTTTCTCTCCTATCAGGTTTTCCCTTCGGGTTTTTTCCTGAGCCAAATTGGCTAAAAATTTATGAGTCTAAATTTTTCATGTGGCTGATTTAAATTTCTGTAGATGAAAAAGTTGTAAAAATCTCATGTGTTTCAAGCAAATTGTTATTTTCTTATTTATGAGAATCTAATGGGGTTTGGGTATTAAAATCTATGTGAACAAAACTTTAAACCGAGTTGGGGTTGGAAAATTTACATGGTATCAAAGCCATTTAAAGAAAAAAATCAAAATCAGAGATTGAAATTTCAGATTTGGGAAAGAAGGGAGAACAAATATTTTGTGAAGAACACAGGTTCTTGAACAAGTTGTAGTCATGGTCACTGGACTTAAGCTTGAGGATAGATTGGATGGGGCTGCAAATTTTAGCCCATGGAAGGCTAGAATAATGTTGATACTGGAGGAAAATGAACTATGGGAAATAGTGAACAGTACATCGGCAAATCCGTTCACATTACCTATTGATGCTACATATAGGGCTTCTTTTATGAAAAATGATGTAAAAGCGAGAAGGATCATACTTGATGCCGTGAAGGATCATGTGATCCCACGTATTTCAGCAAAAGCCCATGCTTTTCAGATGTGGACTGCTTTAACGAACTTTAACCAAAGTTCGAATGAAAACATGAAGATGGCGTTGAGATAAAAGTTGAAGAGTGTTCGCATGAGTAAGGGTGAAAGCATGGCTTCCTACCTTACTAGAATCACACAGGTGAGAGATGAACTTGCAGCTGTTGGGGAGGTTGTACATGGTATTGAGTTGGTGCGGAGAACCTTGAATGCCGTGACATTGCCATGGGGTATCTTTGTGCAGACTGTGGTTGCTCGTGAGCATATGCCTTCTTAGGATTGTCTTTGGAATGACTTCATACACGAGGAGACTTGGAGAGGATATGTACAAGGTAGTGAAAGTTTTAGAACCCCAACCCGGTTTCAAGCTCGAAAGCTTCTCTGCATATGGTTTAATGCCCAAACCCCAGTATGCACATTTTCATTCATAAAAATGACTTCAACTTGAAACATGACATTCTTTTTCAAATTTTTACAACTAAGAAATTTAATTCTCAGTCTATAAATTCAAACTCAGAAATTTATGACGGCCATTCACACATAAAAATAACATAGAGATTTTTGACCAATAGGTCTAGGATAAAACCCCGAAGGGAAAACCTGACTGAGAGAGAATTTTTATTTTTAGAGACAAATTATAAAAATGACAGCAGTACTTATCTCAACCAATTTCATCTCAAAATTTGTGCCAAACTGTCCCAGAATGACCTGCTGTACAGACTGTACTTTTCCTCTAAATCTGTGCCCAATAGATTACTGTACGACCTCACACGTGCGGCCTCGATTTCTGTGCATAATTATTCCTTGAATTTTGTGCTCGAATTTTGTCCCTGTATGGACTGTATGAACATCATTAATTGCTGTACTTCACCCTCAAAATCTGTGCCAATTCTTAGCCTCGAAAACTGTGCAAATATCCTTGATTTCTGTGCTGGTACGGACATCATTAATTGTTGCACGATCTCCTCGAATTCTGTGGCATAATTAGATTGTACGGCTTCCTTGGAAACTGTGACAACCTACTGTACAGATTTCCTTTGGAATTGTGTCAGGAATTTGTCTTCTTTCTCTCAAGGTCGACTTCTCTCCAAACCCTTCTTCTTTCTCTCTTCCTCTCCCAAAACTCTATTGTAAAATGTGATAATGAATTAGGTTTCATTCCCCCAAGCCTTTTTGCTCATGGCAACTTCCTCTTTTCAATCTAATGGTACAGATTAGATTAGATGAGGGGTTCTCATTAAATGCTCAATTAAATAATTAATAAATGACATTTAGTGCACTTCATGTCATTTAATAAAGTGAGCACCCCCTTTTAATTAATCACGCACTTGACTTTTCATTAAATGTGAAAAGGATAAACTCATGACTTAACTTTTAATAAAGTGACTTTATAAATATAAAGTCATTCTCACTTTATTAATTAAAGGCTAGGGGAGTTACCTTTTTAAAGTGTCCCTGTCCACCCCAAGGTAACACAAGGTGAACAACACTTCCTAGGTAACATTTCAACACTCCTTATCGATGAAGGTGTTCTTCACCACTCCCAACTTGTCTCTAGAATAAACATGCTTATCTCTACCCAAATACTTCGTGAGAATGTCAGCCGCTTGCTCATCAGTAGAAATATACTGAAACTGTACAACTCCTCTCAGAACATAATCCTTGATGAAGTGAAATTTGATCTCAATGTGTTTTGACCTGTCATGAAATACTGGATTCACAGAGAGCCTGATGCAACTCTGATTATCACAATGTATCACTGTAGGTCTCAATTCCTGATCAAATAAATCAACCATCAACTTGTGAAGCCACAAAGCTTCACAACTAGCCTGACTGGCTGCCATGTACTCAGCCTTTGCAGAACTCAGTGCAATGGACTTTAGCTTCCGACTGAACCATGACACAACTGTCGAGCCCAAACTGAAGCAACAACTGAAAGTACTCTTCCGGTTCGAAACACTACCTGCCCAATCTGAATCTGTGAAGCCAACCAATCCCACTCCATCAGATCTCTTGTAGTCCAAACCAAAATCTACTGTGCCTGCAAGATATCTCAATATGTGTTTGCGGCTGTCCAATGCACTTTCCTGGGCTCTACCATAAACTGACTGAGAGTGTTAACCGCAAAACTCAAATCCGGTTTGGTGTTAACCAGATACATCAACGAACCAATCAACTGACGATACAAAGTAGGATCCACCAACTCTCCCTCAGAAGCATGAAGCTTCGTCCAGTTGGTCATGGGTCTGCACTCCTCCATCTGAAATCTCTTCAGAAAATCTGCAACATATTTTCCTTGCTCCAGGAAAACATGTCCATCCTCCTGCCATATCTCCATATCTCCATCCCCAAATAACAATGCATCAGTCCAAGGTCAGTCATCTCAAACTCTGAAGCAATATATTTCTTACATGCTTCAATCAGGTGCTCTCCTCCTGTAATGAACAAGTCATCAACATATAGCAGAAGAATGAGTGGAACACCTCCAACGACAATGTAGTATAGGTTGGGGTCCGTCTCACTCTTCTGAAACCCAATCGACAACAAATAAGTATTAATCCTGGAATACCAAGCTTGAGGGGCTTGCTTCAGACCATACAAGGACTTTTTCAGCCTGCAAACATGTGAATCTCTCCCATGAATCTCAAAGCCCCGAGGCTGTCCTAGATATATCTCCTCCTGTAGAAAAGCATTCAGAATAACGGTTTTCACATCCGTCTGATGAATCCTCCAACCCATCTCTGCCACAATGGAGATCACTGCTCTGATCAAAGAAAATCTAGCAACTGGTGCAAAGGTCTCATAGTAGTCAACTCCCTCTACTTGTGAGAACCCTCATGCAACAAAACGAGCTTTGTACTTGTTGATGCTGCCATCCACAACACGCTTGATTTTATAGAGCCACTTGGAAGTCACCACTGACTTTTCCTCTGGTCTCTGAACAATCTCCCACACCCCATTCCTCATGATGTATTTGTACTCTTCCATCATGGCATCTCTCTAAACCTGGTGTGGGGTAGCCTCCTCAAATGTAGTAGGCTCAGAATCACTCAAGCTAGTCACCATCGCCATATAACTGGAAAATCTCTCTGGTGCCCTGCTCTCTCTGACCTCCCTCTTGGGTGGCCCCACAGACTCCTAAGCTTCCTTCACAAGATCCTTAAGCCAACTTGGCTTACGTTTCCTGGAAATATCTTCCTGTGGTGGGCCCTCCTCTTGAACCTCCTCATCTGACAACTGTCTCCTTGAAGAAGTACCTGTGGCTTGAGATCCTGTACTTGGTGATCTTGAACCTGTACCACCCGAATCACATGAAGGTGAAACCTATGAACCTGTGACCCATGAACTTGTCCCTGTACTAGAAGTCCCTGTAGACTGAATACTTGAACCTGATGTACTTGTAACCTATGACCTAGTCACTCAAGAAACCTGTGACCCTGTACTCTGACTCGCTGAACTCTGTGAAGGTGTCACCTGTGGAGTAACAACCTGCTGCTCCAACACCTCTGAATCATAAGACTTCCTGAAGGCTTTCTCCTCGTCAAATCTCACCTCCCTTCTCACCACAACTTTCCTCTATGTAGGAAGGTATAAGAAAAAAGCCTTTGAAGTCTCGTCATAACCGACAAAAATGCCTCTCTTCGCCGTGAGCTCTAACTTTGTCCTCTTCTCAGAAGGGAAATGAGAGTAAGTAAGGCATCCAAATATGCAGAAGTGACCTATCTCAGGTCTCTTCTCGGTGAACATCTCCTTAGGAGTTTTACACCCCAATGCTTGGTGTGGACTCCTGTTCTGAACATAAGCAGGAGTACTACAGGCCTCTTCCCATAGAAAGAAATGAAGACTCTGATCATGCAGCATGGCTCTAGCTGCTCCCACTATCGCTTCGTTCTTCCTTTAAACAAACCCATTCTGTTGTGGAGTGTATGGAACTGTCAACTGCCTCCTGATGCCCTCCTATCTACAAAACTCATCAAACTCCTTGGAGGTATACTCACCCCCATTGTCTGACCTGAGTGCCCGGATCTTCCTCCCTGTTTGGTTCTCCATGAGAGCTTTGAACTCTTGGAACCTCTGCAAGACTTCCTGAGATTTTTTACTTCTCAGAAAGTAGATCCAGGTCTTCCTGGATTGGTCATCAATGAAACTGGTATAGTACTCAAATCCTGTCAACAATGCAGAAGACATAGGTCCACATAGATCTGAATGAATCAAGTCTAGTATGCTACCTGATCTTGTGTCACTGCTCGGAAAAGTAGTCTTGGTGTACTTTCCCAAAGCACACCCTCAGCACACACCTCTGCAAGACTTCTTGAGATTTTTTACTTCTCAGAAAGTAGATCCAAGTCTTCCTGGAGTGGTCATCAATGAAACTGGTATAGTACTCAAATCCTGTCGACAATGCAGAAGACATAGGTCCACATAGATCTGAATGAATCAAGTCTAGTATGCCACCTAATCTCGTGTCCCTGCTCGGAAAAGTAGTTTTGGTGTTGCTCTGTGCTGAACTGAGGCAAACCTGTAGACATCTCCCTCAACAATCTCAAAGCTGAATGATGAAGGTGGCCCATCCTCCTGTGCCACAACTCACACATCTAATAACTACTGCTCATATGGTCTAATGCATGATGAGGCTGGAAGAGAAGCTTGTACAGTTTCCCGCATATAACTCCAATGGCACATGAAGTAGATGGTCCTGTTGCTCTGGGAAACACATACACTTTCCCACCTAGGACATATACTCCAAATCCCCTGTCCTCAATAGCGGAAACTGAAACAAGATTCTTTTTCATCCCAGGGACATACAAGACATCCCTTAACGCCATAGGCTGCATGGAATCCCTCTCAAACATGACAGTCCCACGCCCAACTGCTCTCACAACAGTATCATCACCCAATACTACCTCGAGACTTAAGCCAGTCTCAGTCATCTCAAAAAACATATCACGAGTACCTGTCATGTGGCTCAAAGCCCCACTATCAATATACCATGTAGAAGTAGTGGCAGAAGCACTCAAAGAGTGGCCAACCAATAAGGAACACTGATCTTGATCATCCATGTCACCCTCCATATCATTGCTAGTGAAAGATATCCACTCTGTACATCCAACATAGAGAGAAAACTCTCCCTCAAACTAGAAGCAAAGTCATCAACATCTGCTGCTGCTGCTATCTGCTGTCCTTTCTTCTTCTTGTTTGGGCACTGTCCAACATAGTGTCCAAACTTCTGACATGCGAAACACTTGATTTTACTCGAGTATTTCTTCTGTTCACCTGTATACTGCTTGGCCCCCCCACCCTTGGGACCCTTCTTGAACTTCTTCTTCTTCTTACCTTTCGTTGCCAATGCTACATCCTCATCATTTCTATGATGTGATGAACTGCCTAATAGGTAACCTCTACGTGTCTCCTCCTATATGAAATCATCCCAAAGACGATCCCATGATGGCATGTTCTCACGAGCAACTACTGTCTGCACAAACACACTCCATGGTTGAGTCCCGCAACACCATCTTCCTATTATCATTGGAGCTTTGGTGTAAACTAGTCAAAGCTGCCCACATCTGGAAGGCATGGTCCTTTGCTGAAATATGTGGGATCACATGATCCTTCACGGCATCAAGTATGATCCTTTTTGCCTTCACATCCCTTTTCATGAAAGCTGCCTTGGCAGTAGGATCGGTAGGAACAGTCACAGGATTTGCTGTTGTACTATTAACTATATCCCATAGCTCATTCTCCTCAAGTATCAACATGATTCTAGCCTTCCATGGGCTAAAATTTGCAGCCCCATCTAACCTGTCCTCCACCCTGAGTCCAGACACCATAATTGCAACCTGTACCTGTTCTTCTCAAAGAATCTGGTAAAGACCTGTTTTTCACAAACCCCTATTTTCTGAATGTTTAAACTTCTGATTTATAAACCCGCTTTGATACCATGAAAGTTTTACAACCCCAACCCGGTTTCAAGCTTGAAAGCTTCTTTGCATATGGTTTAATGCCCAAACCCCAGTATGCACATTTTCATTCATAAAAATGACTTCAACTTGAAACACAACATTCTTTTTCAAATTTTTACAACTCAGAAATTTAATTTTCAATCTATAAATTCAAACTTAGAAATTTATGACAACCATTCACACATAAAAATAACACAAAGATTTTTGTCCAATAGGTCCAGGATAAAACCCCGAAGGGAAAACTTGATTGAGAGAGAGAATTTTTATTTTCAGAGACAAATTATAAAAATTACAGTAGTACTTATCTCAACCAATTTCATCTCGAAATTCGTGCCAAACTGTCCCAGAATGACCTGTTGTATGGACTGTAGTTTTCCTCGAAATCTATGCCCAACAGACCACTATATGATATCACATGTGCGGCCTTGATTTCTGTGCAGAAATGTTCCTCGAATTCTGTGCTCGAATTTTGTCCTTGTACGGACTGTACGGACATCATTAATTGTTGTACTCCAGCCTCGAAATCTGTGCCAATTCTCAGCCTCGAAAACTGTGCAAATCTCCTCGATTTCTGTGTTAGTACGAACAACATTAATTGTTGTACGATCTCCTTGAATTTTGTGCCAGAATTAGACTATTGGACTTCCTTGGAAACTGTGCCAACCTGCTGTACAGATTTCCTTGGGAATTGCGCCAGGAATTTGTCTTCTTCCTCTCAAGGTCTTCTTTCTCTCCAAACCCTTCTTCTTTCTCTCTTCCTCTCACAAAAGTCTCTCTTGGAAAATGTGATAATGAATTAGGTTTCATTCCTCCAAGCCTTTTTGTTCATGGCAACTTCCTCTTTTCAATCTAATGGTCCAGGTTAGATTAGATGAGGGGTTCTCATTAAATGCTCAATTAAATAATTAATAGATGACATTTAGTGCACTTCATGTCATTTAATAAAGTGAACACCCCCTTTTAATTAATCACTCACTTGACTTTTCATTAAATGTGAAACTTAGGATAAACTCATGACTTAACTTTTAATAAAGTGACTTTATAAATATAAAGTCGTCATTCTCACTTTATTAATTAAAGGCTTGGGGAGTTACCTTGTTAAAGTGTCCTTGTCCACCCTAAGGTAACACAAGGTGAACAACACTTCCTAGGTAACATTTCAACATGTAGTTCATCTCCTAATAGGGAGGATGAAGACAATGTAGCGTTGACAATGTAGCCTTTCCTTAGTCTAGATTGTAGGATGCTTCTCCTACCCCTTTTATGGGATATTGGTAATCATCTCTAAGTTTCACCTTGTGAGGTGAGTCATTTTTTGTCAAGTTGGTGAGAGAGTTCTTGAAACTTATCATGTGCTTTGAAGCACCACTATCAACTAGCCAATCATTGCATCCATGAGTAACAGTACCAGTGAGTGCTGAGATTAGGACATATTCTTCATTACTTGAGGAATCTTCCCTTGCTCTCTTCTTAACTGGTTCATTATCTTATATTCCAAGCGATTTTGGACATGTTTTATTGGGTGATGATGAACCATGCAAAATTGTTGGAATGGGTAAGGTATGGATAAAGTTAAAGAATGGTGAATGGCTGCTGAAAGATGTACGACATATTCTTGCTATGAAAATAAATCTGATCTCAATAGGGCAGTTGGGAGATGGTGGCTGTTTATATATGTTTGGAGAAATGTGGTGGACGATCACTAAAAGATCGATGGTGATAGAAAAAGTAGACAGGATATGTACGTTGTATTTATGTCCTCATAATATTGACTATTCTATCTCTTTAGCTTTCACAGGAATAGATACAACATTGTGGCATCATAGGCTTGGCCACATGAGTGAGAAGGGGATAAAGATTCTCCACTCAAGGAAGTTGATGCTAGATCTGAAGCAGGTAAGTTTGGAATTTTGTGAAAACTGTGTTTATGGAAAACAAAAGAGAGTCGGATTTCTCAGGGTTGGGAAACAGAAAAAGAGTGAAAAGTTAGAGCTTGTGCATACAGATGTATGGAGACCGGCTCAAGTACAATCTCTTGGTGGCTCTTGTTATTATGTTACTTTTATTGATGATGCAACTAGCAAAACTTGGGTTTATTGCATTAGACAGAAATCTGACATGTTTGCTACTTTTAAGAAATGGAAAGCTTTGGTTGAGAATGAGACGAGAAAAAGGTTGAAGTGTCTCAGATATGATAATGGAGGTGAATATTGCGGCAAGGAGTTTGATAGTTACTGTTCATACCATGGGATTCGTAGAGAGAAGACAGTCCCAGGAACACTAGAAGAAAATGGTGTGTCAGAAAGGATTAACAGAACAATCATGGAGCGTGCAAGGTGTATGAGATTGCATGTCGGGTTGCCCTTACAGTTTTGGGCAGATGCTGTATATATTGCTGTTTACTTAATAAACATAGGGCCTTCAAGTGATTTGGATGGTGGTATTTCAGAGGAGGCATGGACAGGTAAAAAAGTGAACTTACTCATTTCTAAGAACTTTTGGTTGTGAAGCATTTTTTCATATTGATAAAGAAAATAGAACAGAGCTTGAGGCTAAATCCAATAAATGTATTTTTATTGGATATGGGGTTGATGATTTTGGCTATCGCTTATGGGATTATGAAAATAACAAAATTATTAGGAGTAGAGATGTGGTATTCAATGAAAAGGTCATGTATAAAGATTAGTTGCAGGGAAAGAAAGAGGAAAAGGGAAACACGGAGTACACAATGCTTGATGAAATCAAAGAAAATGAAGTTCCAAAGGTGTCGGAAAATTAAGAACAACAGCAGGTACCTCAAAATCCTGCAAGTGTTAGAAGATATACCAGGTTAAGTAAACCCCCTGAATGATTCTCTCCTTCACTGTATTATTTATTAATGGCTGGTTCTGGTGAACCAGAATGTTATGAAGAAGCAATGCAGGGAGCAAGGCATGAATGAGGAGATGGACTCATTGGTAAGAAACCAGACTTGGGATTTGGTTCAATTGCCTGTAGGTAAAAGAGCATTGTAGAATAAATGGGTTTACAGGTTGAAGGAAGGAGGAGGAAAGAAGCGATACAAGGCCAAACTTGTTGTAAAGGGGTTTGCACAGAAGAAATGTATAGATTTTGATGAAATATTTTATCCTATTGTTAAAATGACTTCAATTAGAACTATTTTAAGTCTAGTGGCGGTAGAAGATTTGCACCTTGAATAGTTGGACGTAGAAACAACCTTTCTCCATGGGGATTTGGAGGAAGAGATTTATATGCAGCAGCCACAAGGTATGAGGTCAAAGGGAAGGAGAATTGGTATGCAAGTTGAAGAAGAGCTTGTATGGCCTGAAGCAAGCTACAAGGCAGTGATATTTGAAATTTGACAGGTTTATGACTGAACAAGGTTATAGTAGATGTCATTCTGACCATTGTGTTTATTTCAAGAGGCTAGATAATGGAAGATATATTATCTTGTTATTGTATGTGGATGACATGCTTGTTGCAGGGTCTAACATGCAGGATATAAATGTGCTCAAAAGAAAGTTAGCTAATTCATTTGCGATGAAGGATTTGGGTGCTGCAAAGCAAATCCTTGGTATGAGAATAATAAGAGACGAGAAAAATCGCAAATTGACATTGTCTCAGGGTGAGTACATACAAAAGGTGTTGGAGAGGCTTAGAATGCAGAATGCAAAACCAGATAGTACACCTTTGGCCAGCTATTTCAAACTAAGTAAGGAGATGTGTCCCAAGACACATGAAGAGATAGATTACATGTCCAGGGTTCCCTATTCATCAGCTGTTGGCAACTTGATGTATGCCATGGTATGCACAAGACCAGATATTGCACATGCAGTGGGATTTGTGAGCAGGTATATGAACAATCCAAGTAAAGAACATTGGAAAGCAGTATAGTGGATTCTCAGGTATTTGAGAGGTACTACCACTCATGCATTATATTTTGGAGGTTCAGACATTGTTCTACAGGGATATGTTGGTGTAGATATGGCAGGTGATAAAGACAGCAGGAGGAGCACCACAGGGTATGTTTTTACTGTAGGTGGAACAACAGTAAGTTGGATTTCGAAGCTGCAAAAGGTTGTTGCACTTTGAACAACAGAAGTAGAGTATGTTGCTGCTACAGAGGCTAGTAAAGAGATGATTTGGTTACAGAGGTTCATGGAGGAATTGGGTAAAAAGCAAGGGAATAGCAGGTTGTACAGTGATAGCCAAAGTGCCATTCATCTTGCAAAGAACTCAACCTTCCATTCTAATACTAAACATGTACAACTCAAGTATCATTTCATACGGTTTGTTCTAGAAGATGAACTATTGAAGCTGGAAAAGATACACACTAGCTAGAATCCTATAGACATGTTGACAAAAGTAGTAACCAGAGAGAAACTGAGTTCCTGCTCGGTTTCAGTTAGCCTTCAAGCATGAAGGTGGAGATGAGAAATTAGCCAGGTCCAAGGTTCAGAGCATAGTCAAGCAAGTGCAACTGCAGTGGAGTTGTTGTGATCAGTCTCCAAGTGGGAGATAGCCTGATCTTCCCGATTCAGAGATGTTGTTGTTTCAGTCGTGTTTGTACCCTAGTTCTATATGATGTGTAGGTGGATTGTACACTCATCCCAGCGAGGGTTTGGGGGCGAAGCCCCCGAAAGAATTTTTTTTGTGTTGTTTTGTTGGCCAACAGTTTGCGGGCCCATGGTTTTGGGTAGCCCGTAGTATTTTCTCATGGTAATTACCCTTTAAAAGGAAGACATTGTAATACGGCTATTTAATGTATTGTAGCATCGTAAAGATCTCTGATTGTGTAAGAGAGACTGTGAGAGAGTGAAGAGGAAGTTGCAGCGGATGTGCTGCAGGTTGTATCCCTTCATTTGTTGGATGGTATAATAATAAGGGCTAGCCATTTTTGTGTGGACGTAGCCCATCTTGGGTGAACCACGTTATATTGGTGTCTCTCTGGTAATGTGTTTTATGTGATTTATATTTGCATCTTGTTTATTGTTATTGCTCCACGATCCTGTTTTTCTAAAAAAGCAAGGTAACTTGCTTGTAGGGGTTGTCTTACTAAAATGTAAGATTACGATTTAGCCCATTTTCATAAATCATTGTTTTTTGAGAAATTTTGCATGTTATCACAAAAAGTTCAGAATTTTGGATTCCTATACTAAGGTAATCTCTCTTATTTTGATAGTTTTTTATGTAATACGCATGCAAAATCATCAGTTCCCACCATGTCACCATGTTAGGATGAGACCCTCTCTCCTAGATGATGGAGGCCCTCTTTCCTTGGCCCATGGGAGGACTTGGCACACATTTGGGACATTCCCTCTCACGTTGGATTGATCTTCATCACTTTGGACCATTGGCGCATGATCAGGATCTCGTTGAGGACGTTGGAGCATATTATTGGAGGGTCGTACCACATGTATGATCGTTTGGAGGAGTTTCCTTGTATTTTAGGTGGAGCGATCTAGGGTTTGACCCTAATATGGACCATTACTATCACCTGATACCTCATTCATGGAGAGTGCTCCTCTGTCGGAGGCATCTTCCACTGTTTTTGGACCATTAGAGCTAGACGTCACCTTGGAGATTACTTTTGGACCAAACATGTTGCTGTTTAGTGGAACACTCTACATCCCTTTCCCCAAAACCTAAGTCACCTGGTTCGA
Source organism: Larix kaempferi (assembly GCA_027924585.1). Classification (NCBI taxonomy): domain Eukaryota; kingdom Viridiplantae; phylum Streptophyta; class Pinopsida; order Pinales; family Pinaceae; genus Larix; species Larix kaempferi. Next base: position 5,561,823 of record BSBM01000203.1, on the reverse strand, counting down.
GTTCGTGTTCGAATTCAGAGACCTTAAAATTTGACAAAAATTCGGCAAGAAAAAAATTGATGATAAAAGTCGACAAAATATTCAGCATTAAGTTCAAGTTACCATAAATTTGGAAATTAAAAAATATTTTATTGTATATATAAATATTAAATATAATAATGATATATTAAGCTATTTATATATTATAAAATTTATTTTCATTGAATCTAAGAATATTTAATTTAGTTTAGAAGGCCAATCTTTCAAATTTAAATATACCGTAAAATTATATTAGTAGAGTATTCAGTTTTACATCTCTAAAATCTCATATTTAATATCATTCTTAATAAATTAAAAAATATATTAATAAATATATGATAATTATTTTAATTTCATTCTTGATAAATTAAAAAATATATTAAGAAATCTATGATAATTTTTATTTTTAATAAAATTCATATTGTTGTTGGGTTTCCATCGTCCCATCCTTAGACTGACCGAGACCATTGTTCCACCCTTTGATCGACATAGAAGAAGTGAAGAAAGAACCCACGGGCCGCTTAATAGAAAGACTTATCTTTGTTGTTTGGGAGGGAAAACTGAACTTGGGATAGCAAAAAGCCCTCTCGCACTGACTTGGCACACGATCCACGGCACCCTCACAAACCTAGGTGCGTACAGAGATCCATAACCTTCTAAGAAACGAACCAACTCATGAAACTTTAGGGTGGCCGCGGGCTCACACTCCAAGAAAAACAAAGTCACCGAGGGCTGAATCTAGGGATGGCTGGGCTCACACTCTAGAAAAAACGAAGTCACGACCAATGGAATTTAGGGTAGAGTTTACAAGAATGAAAATTGGCGATTTTTTTCAACAAATTCATGTTGCATCGAAAATCGGCGATTTTCGATTTTGAAGGCGAAAAATCACCGAATCTGGTGACTTAGCCCAAAACCTAGGTCCTGCCCCATGAATTAGTGGTACGATAAGGACTGCAAGAGCTTCCTATCGTCGTCTCCTCCACCACAAGAAATGCCTCTTTATTTCTCATAAGAGACAAAAGTTGAGTGCTTCCCTTATCCACTCCCCCAAAAAATTCTGGCTTACCATTTCCCCTTGCCACACCTATCTCCTGCTCGGTCTTTATCCAAAATCCATGTTCTCCCATACCTCCTCCCTCTATGATATCCCAAGGCAACCCCTTATCTGGGTTACCTCCCCTCCCCCTTCTTGCTACTTATTCACTTATCGTAATATCCGAGAGGCAGTTTGGGTCATGAGTTCCAACAAAGCAACGAATGAGGAGGGGTTCCAGATTGAATTCTTCAAGCATGGTTGGCCACACTTTCTTGAAACTCTTTCATGGTTGGTCACACTTCCTCAAAATGATCATGGTTGGCCACACTTTCTCAAAACTTTATGCTACAGTTCTCCACATGCAAACTTCTGAGGAGCTTGAGCAGAGATATCTTAGAGATAGAGTATAGGCTGGATTTAGACCAACACACCAGACCATTGATCACATTCGTACGCTCAGAGCCATCATTGAGGAGGCACACCATCACTCTTTGAAAGTTTACTTCTGCTTTGTAGACTTTCAGAAAGTGTTTTGCTCGGTCCCCAGAAAGGCATTATTCCAAAGGCACAAAGACATAGGCATTTTGGAGACCTTATGACTGCCATCATGCGATTATATGAGACAGTTCTTGGCCATCTTTGCATAGCTCACGGGGGTATCATATTTTATCAGGAGTACCATTGGCGTCAAGTAGCGGTGTCTCCTATCCCTTACTCTATTTGGGATCTACATCACGAGCTAGAGTCCTTCCTATGGGAGCACATCTAGGACAAAGATGGGTGCTTCCTCCATCAACTCCTGATCTCTATATTGCTGCGGACAATGTGATCCTCTTGGCCTCATTTCTGGAGGGTTTGCACTTTGCAGAGACAGTTAGATGCCTTGGCCCTCCTCTGTGATCCTCGTCAATTGATGGTTAACCGGTGTAGAACGAAGGTCATGATATTGTTATCACATGGATCTGCACCCACATATCTCAATTTAATAATTTATCAGGGGTTATTTACAAAGGGTTGTGTAAAACACTCAGATCATTGTTAATGGGTGCATACCCGGCTCGGTGAAAGCAAGGTGGTGTTATCACCCCCACCAGGTTTCAAGTTTCTCAATGACATGTTTGTACTTGTGCTCCTGCTTGTGTGCTTCTGTACTTGTGGAAAAAATGGTTGGGGCCAGTGGCAAGTCCTAGGTGAATTTGGCAGAATAGATAGCCCCCACTTATGGATTCTTTGCTGAACAGGGCTTCTGTAGCATGGCCGGACGTTTCTCCCATTGTTAAATCTAAAATAGAGAAGTCGTCACTCGCTAGTGTTGACTGAAAGCTTTCAGTGGAAAAAACCCTCATAGAGCATTCTCTATCCTCTTTGGACACTGTTGTTTCTTAATGATCAGTTCTGATTTAAGAAATCCGGTTGTGCTTCCTGTTTTCGAATGTGGTTTGATGGAAAGTTGGAAACATTTAGTATATCTGTCTTCTTTTTTTAGCTAGTTGACTCTGGACTTTTTGTTTCCAGGAAATCTGCTCCTCCTAATCCTGTTCTTCCATTTTGTGGTAGATTGCTCTCCCCAAGGGCCAGGCCATTTGCTAGGTCTTCTTCCACTATAGCCTTTTGTATCTTTTTGCCATTTATAATTTGAGTTCCTTCTTTTTGACAAAGCTATTACCAAATACTTCCTGATTCCAGGTCTTTAACCTAAGAATTTTTAGCTTCCATTCTAAGGTAAATATTTTCGAGCATTTATCTTGGTCTCCTCTTCACAATACTACAACATTCTCAAACTTGACAAGGGCATTGACAGGCTTACGGTGACTACCATTTTTTCATCTTGTTTAAGTAGAATGAATTGGCCAGTGATATGTACCAGCCCCCTTTAGTAAAGGATTCTATAAAAAGGTTGCTGGTGATAAGGGAATCGCCAAAATCTGTTCAGCCATTTAGCTACTAGTGCTTTTCTACTTTTTCAGTTATTCCAAGTGGCAAGCTCTTCTTTAGGGGGAGTTTCCATTAGTGCTAGATCACTTACGAATAAGTTGGAGGCTTTGCTCGAGTTGTCCAACTGTCTTTAAACTCCCTTATTTTTGTTCAAGTTTGCAATGGAATTGAAATTCCCTCATATTATCCATGGCTCTTCCTGCCTTTCTCTTTAATGTGGATATGGATATCTAGCATTGATTTTGCTTGAGAAATCTATGGTGTATAAACATTGGTTATCATTTTGGTAAATTTAGAAGAGATGGTTTGCTAATTTTAATAATGACTTAGGACTTCTAACATAGTACAAAATATATCTTGGTCCTGTTGGCAGTTTCTGACATCTTTTGTTTTTATGGACATGGAAAGAGAGGAATATAACGATAGTTTATAAAGCTGGAGCTAGTGTTGTAGGTGGAATTGACTCTTGCAAGGGTCTCCCTAAATTATATATGCTCTAACATTGTTTCTTTCCTTTCCAGGTCCAGTTGTTATGGATACATCAGGTTTTACTGAAAAAGGGATCAAGCGGAAGGCTGCTGTACAAGCACTTTTTAGTAAACTCCTTTATTTATCTGAGGTACAACAATTCACTTCAATTTTTCTTTCTTGCAGGAATAATAAGATCAGTTACAATCTGCAGTTACATCCACATTTATATATTAGCTGACTTCACTCTAGATGCACCGTTTGAATTTGTATCCCATGAATTATGAACTTCAGATAAAATAGTTACCATATGAGGGTTCTTTTTTGTGTAAATAACAACTTTCTATATATTTTCAAAAAGATATACATGGCTGCCAAAATCTCGTATGAGTGTACAAGAGCCTTTGGTATTTCAGTGTTCATAGATCTACATTTGTATCAGACTTAACAAGACTATGGGAGGTGTGAAACTACTACTAGTTTCTCTTCGATCGGGGTTTGAGCCCCTGAATCTACTAGAATTGATCTAAAATTTGCAGAGATTCCATGCTTGCTTTCTTACCTCTTATTTTCCTTGGAAAGGTTCTGAACTTTGAAGGAAATAGATCCAGGAATGGTTTTGATTCCAACCTTCCTTTTGGGATTGGGGAGTTGGATCTCTTCTTCTTCAGGATGATTGTCATGCATATCTTGATCCTGAGAGGGATGGTTTTGATTCTGTTCCATCGAAGGATTCTACTGAAAGGATGAACTTATGAAGCATGGGCTTGATGCAAGTTGGTTTATGCAGCATGGTGGTTAGAGTGAGGCATTGTGTTACCATAAGGATGGAGGCCAAAACTCCAGGGTTTGGAAGGGAGCAAAGTCTCCAGCTGGTTTCAGGCAACAAGAGGTCACTAAATTAATTGAGATTAAGTATTGATGTTAATGTAAACCCTTAGGGTTAGAGGTGAGATTTCTTAGGTCTCAAACAAAAAATAGAAATAGAAGTCAAATTAATCAAAGAAAAGAGTGATTAAACTAGGGCTTATTGACCTCTTTTGCTTTCGTAAGCTAATTACTACTCGCAAGCAAGGAAAGAAAACTTGAAATGCAAGAATATGCAATCTAGCTAATCCGTTCTCCACCCAAACCCAAATAGCAAACAAGAAGCATTAGGGTTTATTCCCTTTTCACTTTGGTAAATAAGCAATTTGGGAAAGGAGAACCTAGGGTTTATTTATTTTGTAAGTGAAAGTGCCCTTAACTAGAAGTGGGACTAAGAAAGCTAGGGGAAGAAATACTTGGGTTGAGATCTAGGATAAACAACAAACAACCAAAGAAGAGTTAGAAACATATGTCATAGTATGTGTGAACTTGTCGATGATCTCTTGTAGAACAGGCTTGGATAACTATGTTCATTAATATATGCAATAAGTGACACATAAACGAAGCAATTGAGCACAAAGGATCTAATGAACAAAGTGCAAGCATGAAACCCTTGGTGCTTTTAGTGAGAATGTATCTTCTTCTGTTAAAGTTGTGCTGGAATATTCATTAAGGTGGCTTTTGGTAGACTAAGATGTGTGTATCAACAAAGATGAAGATTAGTGTTAACAAAATTGGCTTGGAATCGGCAAAACCGACCGGTCCAACCGGCTTCTGGGGTTTTCTAGGCCAACCAATGCTTTCAAATTGTTTTTGACCGGTTCCGTACAGAACCGACCGATTTTCTCAAACAGGTTGGGTTCCTTACGAAATCGGCTGGTTTCTCAAACCGGTCGGGTTCTGTATGGAACCGGTCGATTTCGAACAGTGTTTTTGTGGGGCAGAAAAACACGTGCTTGAATTTTTTTTAATAAATCAGACACACCAACTTACATAATGACCCTACAAGAAAAGATAAGATAATTTTATTAATGTCCAACGAATGACCACAAAAGTAGGTCAATGGGACTAAAATGATACAATCAATCTAAGTACAATGTGGGAGTGCAAATGCAACTCCTAGAAAAAGCCAAAACTATATCTATGATAAACTCAAACAAAATAAAAAAGGGAAAAATACAAGCAGTAAGAGTGCCTCCAAAACATGTATATAACTATATCCAAAGCATGGTGATGAAGAGTGAACATGAAGTTAAGAACATCTGAGTCTGATAATCGATGGCGATGGGGGCGAACTAGGCATTGGCTCACTATCAGAGTCCTATGGAATTCCTGAGGTGTCTAGCTGTATGATCCTGGGGGATGTAGGAGTGGGGGATACTCGTAACATCCGAGGTCGAAAGAAAGAAACTCCAAATAGATCTTTGATTGTTCCCTTGGGGCTGAGGAGGGATCGTGCGTCCAGGGGGCACCCTGTTTTGGATCCATCGAGAACTGTTCCTCCTAGCGCTCTGGGTGTGGGGATTGATGTATTCAGCCCCTTTGAACCGGTCTCAAAGATGTCTGTTGGTCTCTTAGAGAGGAGGGATGAGAGGAGATCTAAGGTCTCACGGTCACCACTCTGCTGTCTGAAGTACTATGGAGCTCAACCTTCTGATTGTTGCTTCGATTAGGAGGATCGACATGAAAGTATGCAGTGATCTTCCTGGTCCTCTCAAGGCATAGTGGGGTATGTAAGAACTGAGATTTGTGGATAAATACCTCCTTGATGAAGAGGGCTAGGCATCGTTGATCCTAATATCTAAAGAAACTAGAGATGGAGCCCCCTGAGTCTCTATAAAGGCAGTGGTAACGTCCTCTGATCTGGTAATACAAGGGACATCTAACAATGAGGTTCCATTCTGTTTCAGGTTACTCTAGGTGACACATTTGGCAGATCCTATTAGATCGTGGTATATGATGGTCAGTCTCCACTCAGAGTCAATGAGATCCAACCCGAAGCTGCCCCAAAGGAATCCTGAGTGAGTGCATCCAATGTTTGTGTGTGTATGTGGGGGCGAACGATGATACCATCCTATAACTCCAAGAAGTGCTCAAGATAGAACGACATCTTCGAGCCCAAGTCCGTCGGAGGTGAAGTCCAAGTGACCTGGATGTATAATCTGTATATATCCTCTTTGATGGATTGGTTTAGAACCTGGCTAGGCGGCAAGAGATGGCTCTGCACATTAAGGGAGATTCTAAATAGGATGTGGGCACCCTCTATTTCAATCACACTCATCTTTGGAGTTTCCCTAAAGCTAGGCTTAGCATATAGAGTACAGACTGTGGCAGGGCATTCTGAATTTCGACTGTGGTACAGAGGCACAAATTGTGGTAGGTTCAAGTTTTGGAGCTGTTTTGATTCCCATTTCTTAGCAATTAGCTTACTGCTCATCCATTTGGCATCCGTAAGTACTATCTCAGATTCTCATTGTCCAAGTTTTCAACAACGTGTAACTGTGTTACTGTATATGAGCCACATTATTGGTTAGACTTAGTATATTACATATGTTGCACATGAATGATGAAAGAAGTTTTCCTTAGTTGTTGGATTTTGTACAACTTCGGAAGATATTATTCATTATATTTTATTTTACTTTAATTGTACTTGTTTGTACCTCCTAAGGGAGATGAACTGGATGTAATTATTTATGTAACCACATGAAAGAATCAATGTGAATCTTGGGGTGCAAATAGACAAAAAAAATATTAAAATTAAATTATTTATTGCCCCCAGATGAAGTCGACCCAGTTAGGGATTTTTCCAGTTTTGCACTTGTATAAATAAGAGGCTAGTGCACCTCATTATCACTCATTCACTCACTTAGCATTTGCGCAACACTTGGAGAAAGCAGATTTCGCACTAGCTGGAGGAGGTAGTTGTTTGGGGTTTCTACTTGTGGAAGACATTTCCACATTTTCTCTTTTCTTATTTGTACTATGATCTCGGGATTATCATCTCTATGCAAAGGTTACTGGGTTTTTCCCAATTGGGTTTCCTAGGGTAAACTCTGTGTTGTTGTTTTGTGCTTTGTCTTTCTTCTAGTGATCTTAGTTCTGCATTTATATTATTATGCTATGAATGTATGAAATTTAACATGGTATCAGAGCAGTTCTAAAAGAAGTCATTGCCGAAACATTGTCGAAACCCTACCAAAATTAGGGTTTCATCTTGTGAAGTCTCCAACCATCATTTTGGAGAAAAGGGGCTATAGGAATTTTGTTTTTGTCAAGGCGCATCTTTTGGTGAAGACGGAATTCAATTCCGAGAATTTTCAATTTTTGATCTAACTCTGTGGCTGCAGCAGAATTAGGGTTTCTGAACTAGATCTGCAATCAAGATGATTGGGATGAAGGTTGAAGATCGTTTGGAAGGAGCCTCCAACTTTATCTCCTGGAAGTCTAGGGTTCTTCTACTCCTAGAAGAAAATGATCTCTTGCTATATGTAAATGAGAAGGTCCCTGAACCAGAAGCCGAAGAGGATAAATCTCGATGGAGGAAGAATGATGCTAAAGCAAGAAGGATTCTTGTGGATTCAGTGAGAGACCATTTGGTTCCTCAAATATCAGGAAAGAAGAATGCTAGGAAAATGTTCAAGACCATTATGAAGCTGTTTGAACACACTAGCCTAAATGTATCCATGACTTTGAGAAACCAACTCTCAAATATGAAGATAGCAAAGTCAGAATCCTTTGCCTCATACTTCATGAGGATCACATAACTCCGAGACAAGCTCAACACCAGTGGAGATCCTATTAGCGATAAGGAGCTTGTCCTCCACACTCTAAATGGTCTTCCACCATCATGAGAGTCCTTTATCCAAAGCATAAGTGGTAGATCCAAACTACCAAAGTTTGATAAGCTTTGGGCAGATTGCTCTTAGGAGGAGACAAGGATTGCAGCACGTCAAAGACTACATGGCACTCAACCTGAGGAGAGCCAAGCTTTTGTTTCCCATGCTAAGAAAGGTAAGGGAAAAGGGAAGAAGTTCCATAAACACAAGCACCAAGAAGAAAGGAGATCAATTCCCCGCCAAGAACAAAAGAAGAAGAGGGATGTATCTCAAGTTCAATGCTATAGGTGTAGGAAGTATGGACATTACACCAGTAGTTGTCGAAGCCAAATCAAAAGGAAGCATGAAGCATCCACTGCTGATGTAGAAGAAGATCATCATCACAAGAAGCAAAAGAATGAAGATCACACATAATTTTTATTCATATCAGCACTATCAGGTACTTTTCCTACCACTAGTGACACTTGGCTCATAGATAGTGGTGCATCTAGACACATGACAGGTTATAGAGAGAATCTTTCAGAATTAATTGAGAAAGATTCACATCTCCGTGTTGTACTTGGAGATGATGCAAATTACATTTTGAAGGGGTCTGGAGCCACCACCCTTCAATTAGAATCATATGATACATTACGCCTAAGTGATGTACTCTATGTACTTGGTATGAAAAGAAATCTTGTCTCCATCTCAACATTGGAGGACAAGTGATATAAAGTAGCTTTCTTAGAAGGGAAAGTCCTTGCTTGGCACAAGAACTCAAGCATGAGCACAGCCAAAGTTATTGGCATAAGAGAAGAGAGCTTGTATAGACTAAACACTTCACCAGTCCAAGCCCTAATACATGATGCTGCAAGTATGGGTGAGTTATGGCATAGAAGGTTAGCTCATCTGAACTATCGAGCTCTCCCAGTTCTGAAGAATATTGTGACAGGTTTGCCAAGGCTCCAGGTAGACCATGATGGAACTTGTAGAGGATGTGCACTTGGCAAGAATACCAAGAAATCCTTTCCAGATAGCGAGAGTAGATCCAAAGGGATTTTGGATCTTGTACACTCCGACTTGTGCGGGCCCATGATAGTTGTGTCATTAGGTGGTTATCATTACTATATCACCTTTATTGATGATTACTCACGGAAGACTTGGATATACTTTCTCAAGTCAAAAGAATCCGAGGAAGTGCTCAGCAAGTTCAAAGAGTTTAAAGCACAAGTTGAGAATTTGTTAGGAAAGAGGATCAAGATTTTGAGATCCGATAATGGTGGAGAATATACCTCTACAGAATTCAATGATTTCTGCAAGGAAGTAGGAATTAAGAGGGAGCTCACAGTTCCCTAGAACCCTTAACAAAATGGGGTTGCAGAAATAAAGAATCGTACAATTGTGGAGGCAGCCAAAGCTATGATACATGACCAGTATTTGAATGTTCTTGTGGGCAGAAGCATCCAGAACCGCTGTATAAGTACATAATAGATGTCCATATAAGATATTGAAGAACATGACTCCGGAAGAAGCATTCATAGGTGTGAAACCAGAAGAGGGCCATCTTCGGATCTTTGGCTTTTCAGTCTACATACATGTGCCCAAAGAGAAAAGATCAAAGCTAGAACCTTCAGAAAAGAAGGGAACCTTTGTCGGATACAGTGAGTCTTCAAAGGTTTACAGAATTTACATTCCAGGATCCAGACAGATTGAAGTCAGTAGGGATGTGACCTTTGAAGAAGAAATGGCTGTCAGGAAAGGTAGAGGATCAGATATGGAGATCAATGATGAAGAAATGCTAGAACCTAAGGAGATGAGATCATCTCCCCCTCCAGTTCAGAGGGAGACAACAGAAAAGGATGAACCTATCGATCCCATAGATCCAATTGATATCCCCAGAGATGTTGCAGGTTGGAAAAGACCTAGATGGGCACAACAAAGACTACATGATGCATAGGGGCATGAAGCTCCACAAGGCGCTTTCAGGGAAAGCAAAAGACCTCAGAGGTTCTCTAGCTATGTGGCACTGATGAGCAACATTATTGATTCAGAACCCACCACTTACGAAGAAGCATCCAAACATCAAGTTTGGAAGGATGCCATCATGGAAGAATATCAATCCATCATGAAGAATGATGTGTGGGAGGTTGTGCCGAGACCTGAGGAGAAGTCAATAGTGACTTCTAAATGGCTATACAAGATCATGCATGGAGCAAGTGGTAGTCTTGAGAAATTCAAGGTCATATTTGTAGCCAGAGGATTCTCTCAGAAAGAGGGAGTTGATTATGATGAGACATTTGCTCCTGTGGCCCGATATACTTCCATCAGATCCATTATTGCGATTGCCTCAGCTATGGGATGGAAGTTGCATCGGATGGATGTGAAGACAACCTTTCTCAATGGTGTTATTGAGGAAGAAGTTTACATCGAACAACCATATGGGATTATTGTCCAAGGAAAGGTGTCTCATGTATGCAGATTGAAAAAGGCATTGTATGGACTCAAGTAAGCACCCCGTGCTTGGTATGGACGGATAGACGGATTCCTGGTGAGCTTGGGATTTTCCAAGAGTGATGCAGACCCCAACCTTTACTACAAGGTTGTAGATGATGAGCCACTGATTTTGGTATTATATGTTGATGACTTATTTCTCATAGGAAATGAGAAACTCATTGTATGGTGTAAGAAGAATCTCGCCTCTGAGTTTGAAATGAAAGATCTTGGATTGATGCATTACTTCTTGGGATTAGAAGTATGTCAGAGGCAGAAAGAGATATTCCTAGGACAAGGAAAATACACCATTGACATATTGAAGAGATTCGGGATGTTGGACTACAAGTCCATGGCTACTCCGATGGATGCAAATTGTTAGAAGTTGAGAGATTCTACTTCAAATTCTGATTTGTTTAATCCCACCGTTTATCGCCAGTTGATTGGGTCATTAATGTATCTGACCAACACCGGACCATATATATGTTTTGCTGTGAATGCCCTCAGTCAGTTCATGTGCGAATTGAGATAGATTCACTGGATTGTTGCAAAACATGTGCTCAGATACTTATGTGGCACTGTGGGATATGGATTGAAGTATGCTTCAGATGGTGACCTGATATTGTAGGGGTTTACAGACTCAGATTGGGTTGAATGTGTTGCAGATCGGAAGAGTACTTCTGGATGTTGCTTCAGTTTGGGTTCTGCAGTTATTTCCTGGTGCATCAGGAAGCATAACTCGGTAGCACTCAGTACTGCAGAGGCCGAGTACATGGTTTCTAGCACAACAGCTCGAGAAGCAGTTTGGCTTCGTAAACTCCTAGCAGGATTGTTCGGCTAGATTCCAGAGCCGACCGTGATTCACTGTGATAACCAGAGCTGTGTGTAGATGTCAGTGAATCTTGTATTTCACAACAGGTTGAAGCATATCGAGATTCGACATCACTTCATTTGTGATATGGTGCAAAACGGTGTAGTCGAGTTATAGTACATGCCGACAGACGACCAGATTGCAGATGTTCTCACCAAGGCTCTTCCAGGGTCAAGTTCGAATACTTTCGCGAAAGACTTGGAGTCGAAGAGAACATATCCCTCCTTGAAAGGGAAAGATGACATTGAGATGATTGCCTTGCTTTGCCCAGGTGCCATTGTAGTCTAGTTACTCAGCCACATATGGGAGAAATCCCATAGGTAGATGAGTAGGATAGTCGGTAGTTGGATGGGCTCACCCAGGTACCTTCTGCAGTCCAGTTACTCAGCCAGATATGGGAGAAATCCCATAGGGGTGCAAATAGACAAAAGAAAAATATTAAAATTAAATTATTTATTGCCCCCAGGTGAAGTCATCCCAGTTAGGGATTTTTCCAGTTTTGCACTTGTATAAATAAGAGGCTAGTGCACCTCATTATCACTCATTCACTCACTTAGCATTTGCGCATCACTTGGAGAGAGCATATTTCGCACTAGCTAGAGGAGGTAGCTGTTTTGGGGTTTCTACTTGTGGAAGACATTTCCACATTTTTTCTTTTCTTATTTGTACTTTGATCTCGGGATTATCATCTCTGTGTTGTTTTTCCCAATTGGGTTTCCTAGGGTAAACTCTGTGTTGTTGTTTTGTGCTTTGTCTTGCTTCTAGTGATCTTGGTTATGCATTTATATTATTATGCTATGAATGTATGAAATTTAACATTAGTATCGGTCCCATAAAGCTTACGGTGTGACTGTTGAACTCAAACGACAATTTCACTGTGCAGCTAGAGAGGCAATATTCGTTAATGTCTAGGTAGATTGCACTCGGTTCTATTTTGGTTTTATACACTCTTACTTGCTATATACATGAGAAAATTTTCATATTTGTGTATAATGGTTTGAATTCACATGGATGCACATGAATATATATTTATTTTTTGAAAATATGAATATTTTATGTATTTTTGCTCAACCGGTTTTTTGATTCATTTTTTTCCTGGTTTTTGTTCGGTTCCGGGTCCTGGGGTCGTCTGGTTCGACCACTGGTCCGGTTTTTGATAATACTGAGGAAGGCACCTTAGAGTAATCAAATGATCCAACAAGAGAGAGTCCAAGCCAAGAGGAAGAAAGACTTGTTGAGGAAGCTTCCAATTAGTTGGAGGGTTGAGAAGATAGTAGATGCAGTATAGATGCAGGTAGAAGTATAGATGAGTAACATTGGGTATACATTCTGCAAAGGAATCCATGGTGATGGAGAATGACTCATTCACTCTTAGAAATAACCAGTTTGGCTAGATTTGAATGGCTCTAGCTTAGTCTTAATAGACTCGAGATGTAGATTATGGACATTCTCACTAAGTTAGTGACTTGGCGCAGAATGTCTCCCTCGCTGAGAGGGAGTGTTGATGTTCTCCATGGTTCCAACATTGGGCAAACATTTTGCAGATCATTCTCTTGGATGGGTTCATGACCTAGAGAGAATGGCCTCGTCGTAGCCCTTGACTATGTGTCTTATGTCTCAGATGCTTAGCCTCGTCTCGTCATGTGTTGATTGGAGTGGTAGTAGGCTAGAGGTCACATTGCATACTCTAGGTGAGAGTTCTCCTTGGCAAGAGTGATCTAATCTTATAGAGTGAGATGACTTGTCTATGTTACAAGGATATTTTATCTCCTTGTATATTAGACAAAGTCTAATCTAATGTTGAATTTGACAATTGGCTCTAAGAAGTGTCTAGGACTTCATAGAGTATGGTCAAATCAACATTAGATCTCTATTGAAAGAATGCGACCGCATGTGAGGAGATATCAACGAGGAGAACTTTTTTTGTGATGAATAAATAACCAAAGAGTCAATACAATCCATTGAAGAAGTCCCAGAGAAAGTGGAAGGCAAGAAAGAGCACAACTGCCCCAACAAAATGGGTAAATTGACCCTAGAAGACAAAATGACAAGTCGGCTTGAAAGATAAATAAAGAATAAATAAAAGTACAAGTCGACCTCAAGAGTAAAAATCAAGTCAACTGAAGAATATAAATAGAAGTGTTTTCATACTTCGTTACACACATTCAATCAAGCTCATCTCTCTCAATCGGTGCGCACTTCTCAAGGAGGACTAGTGAAGTTGACTAGAAGAATAATTTTTGGGGTTTCTCTTATTCTCTTGAAAGATTATCTACCCTCGTTAGGGTTTATTGTGAAGGAGGTTGAGCCTATCTTGTGCTAGGGTTCAACTTCATGATTGGTATTGTTTTTGTATTGGATTAAATTCTTCTGAGAAAAGTTTGCTGGGTTTTCTCCCATTAAGGTTTCCCAGAATAGATCTTTATGTCTCTTTTGCATGGTTATTCTTTCAGTGTTCCTTGTTTTATTTTCTGCTGCAAATGAATGATGCTATGATTGTGGGATGAAATGAATTATGAAATTAATGTTGAAAGAGATGAAAATCATACTGTTAAGCTAAAAACATCAACAATATGAAGGGTACGTGTATGAAGATTGTGAAGTGCAAAATCCATACAATATAATTTCAAGTTGTGTGACAATTTGTTGAACAAACTTTGGGATTTGATATTTCTCTGCCTTTGAGATCGGCTTCTCCCTGAATTTCAATTCCTCATCTGCCTCTAATTTTGCAAACACAATTTGGCCTTTGGAGTGTGATTTCGTGGGAGTAGCTTTTGTTTTTGAATTATTCCCTAAGGAAGAGTTGAACCTAAGTCTTCCAAGGCTTGAAACGGGTTCAAATCCAGTGTTTTGGCTTTGATGCATTGCTTTAGGTTTGCACCTTTTGAGCTGCCTCTAACCTTGTTTTGATTATTTCCCAATTTGAAGATGCTTTAGGGTTTGATGACGGAGTAGGAGTTGCTTGTAACAAATATAAAATATAAAATAAATTATAAAAACTCAATATTAATAAATAAAAGCTTTGTTTGTGAAATTATATTATATTATATGGTGATTTAAAAAAAAGTAAAGTGAGGAAAAAGACAAGTTCATTACTTTATTTATTAAAGTACACATAACCCAAAAAGAAAAAATGTTGTATAGCGTATTATTTAAAGGAGTAATATTTGAAAGGATATATTTATTGAAGTTATATCGAGGGAGATATAAGTTCATATTCATATTTTTGTATCGAAAAATTTCGACAAAAATGCAAATCGAGTCCAATAACAAAGGGAAAGGAAGGTTCCCTAAAACTTCAAGAGTTTCTGCTTTAGTGCTATTTAGAGTCAAAGGGAGACCTGGAGGGAAAGATATCAATATCTCCATGGATCCCACCGGACGTAATAATTATATTAGTACTGAATTCACTAACGAGTTAGGGGTTCCCAAGTAAAATATTATTGAAAAACTAGATGGTGACATAATTTTGGGTGCAGTCTAGATGTAAGCACTAGGGACATTCATTTTAAGCACGAAGAAGTTTTTGACATTTTCTTATAAAAAGAAGAAAATCACATTGCAACACGTTAAAATGAAGTCAGATTCAGAGGTCATGTCATTTAAAGATTTCAAAGATATCTCAAAGGTGATTTCACAAGAAAATCAGAAGTCAATACAGAAGATGCAAAAAGAATTCAACAAAAGTTGTCGTTGATAAAGACGAAGAGATCTCTCATCTAAGAGATCATAGTAAAAAATTACTTGTTCAAATCAAGAAGACAAAGTATAAAATGCAGTTCAATCAAAAGTTAGAAGAGGAGAATCAAGATCCCCATAAAATATTATCAGAAAAAGACAATGCAAATTCCTCCTTAAAGAAGGTTAAGTAGGAATTGCTAGAACAAATAAAAAAGTTAAGAGAAGGAGAGCGAGAGAATCAATGAATATTTTCCATAGATCCAACCCCAGTTTCAAGTCTCAATGAGATTTTTGTTTAATGCCCTACCCACATGTGCATGTAAATAATTTTTTTCTCATAAACAGGAAACACAATGAATCTTTTTTCAAATATTGAAACAAAAACAATAAATGCAAACCATAAATTTGACAATTATTTTTGGTCAAAGACCCTGGAAAAACCCTTGCGGGAAAACCAGTGAGAGAAAGAGTTGATTGAGAGCAACTCAGAAATTCTTCTTGCTTACAAACTGTACGAACAACATCAGAAATTACTTATCTCACTCCTCAAACCACTTTGATTTCTGTGCAGATCTGATTGTATGTTTTTCTCAGCTGTACGACCAATTTTGCCAGCTTTTAAAGCCTCAGGATCTGTGCCAGCTACTGTAGTTGCGCCCAGAATTAAAGCTGCAAACAAATACTGCTGTACGGTCACTGAAAAGAGACAGAAATCTGCTTCGATTTGTGTGATGAACCAAATCCTTGAAATCTGTGCATGTGTGAGACTGTACGGCTCAAGGTTACTTGGGAGCGGGAGCGAAGTGAAAAGCGAAAATTTCAAAAGCTCCCATTTTTGGAGCGTTCCGGGAGCGTTTTTTATATTGTATATATTTTGATATATTTTGATGTATTTATATCTAAAAAACATGTAGGATGTTGAATTAGCTATAGAAAACATGGATTAAACCATATAACATCAATCATATAGTAGTTATAAATTATAACATTATCATCAAATGATCAACCATAACTACTTTTATATGAGCTTGGCAATGAAGGGAGGTATCATAACATTGTCATCAAATGATCAACCTAGTATAGGAGCTTTTAGTATTGGAGAGGTAGGGAGCACGTCGGGAGCATGCTCCCAAAACTGGGAGCGTTTTGGGAGCGAGCTTCCGAAGGAAGCGAGCTTCGGGAGCGGGAGCGAGGGGGTGGGGATAGCTCCCACGCAACATAGGTACGGCTGATAAACCTCACTGCTGTATGGATTCCACTGCTGCTGTAGCTTCTCGGTTTTTGTACCAAGCTCAGACTTTGGGATTTACGCCCCTTCATCAGTGACTTTGTGAGAATGTTTCCTACCTGCTCATTGGTGGATACATATTGAAGCTCTACTACCCCTTTCTGATATAATCTCGAATGAAATGATATCTGATCTCAATGTGTTTAGACGTGTCATGAAATAATGGATTCTCCGTGAGTCTTATGCAACTTTGATTATCGCAGTAAATTATCGTGGGCCTCAACTGCTGACCAATTAAACTCACTAGCATCTTGTAAAGCCAAATGGGCTCACGACTAGCCTGACTAGCTGCGATGTATTCTACCTCTGCAGAACTCAGTGCCTTTGACTTTTGTTTTTTGCTGAGCCATGACACAACCGTCAAGCCCATACTGAAACAACACCCAAAAGTGCTTTTCCTGTCGATTGCACTACTTGACCAGTCAGAATCCGTATAGCCAATCAACTGTATTCCATTTCCTCTCACATGGTCCAATCCATTGTTCACTGTACCCTGAAGATACCCGAGCACATGCTTTGTTGCCACCCAGTGCACACTCCTGGGCTCCACCATATACTGTCAAAGTATGAACAACACAACAAAGATCTGGCCTAGTGTCGACTAGATACATCAAAGACCCTATAAGCTGACGATACTTGGTGGGATCAACCAACTCACTCTCAAAAGCAACCAGCTTCTTCCAGTTGGTTGTCATTGGTGTGGCCATAGGCCTATAGTCGTCCATTTGAAATATCTTTTGTATGTCAATTGCATACCTGCCTTGTCCCATAAAGATATGCCCATATCCTCCTGCCAAACCTCCATACCCAAAAATTAATGCATTAGCTTAATGTCTTTCATTTCAAAAAGCAAGATCTCTCTTGCAATTGGCTACGAGTTTTTCTGCACTTGTAATAAACAATTCATCCACATACAGTACAAGAATGAGTGGCTCCCCGTTAACCACAATATTATAAAGATTGGGATCTGCCTCACTCTTCTTGAAACCCATCTGTTGTAAGTAAGTATCTATCCTCGAATACCAAGCTCTTGGAGCTTGCTTCAGCCCATATAACTCCTTTTTCAATAGGCATACATGAGACTCTCTCCCATGCACCTCAAAGCCCTTTGGCTGCTCAATGTACATCTCGTCCTGTATGAATCCATTTAGAAATGTTGTTTTCACATCCATTTGGTGGATCTTCCAACCCATCTCTGCTGCAATGGAGATCACTGCCCTTATCGAAGTATACCGAGCAATTGGAACAAAGGTCTCCTCATAATCGACTCCTACCTATGAGAAACCCTGCGCCACAAATCGAGCCTTGTACTTCTCAATGCTACCATATGCAACATGCTTTATCTTGTAGAGCTACTTGGAAGTCACCACTGACTTCCCTTCAGGTCTCGAAACAATCTCCCAGACATAATTCTTCATGATGGAAGCATACTCTTCCATCATGGGATCTCTCTAGACCTGCTAGTCTGCTGCTTCCTCATAAGAAGACTTAGACTCACTGATACTGCTCACCATAGCTAAATAGCTACAAAATCTTTCTGGCACCTTACTCTCTCTCATAGTCCTCTTGGGATTCCCCACAGACTCCTGGGCTTCCTTCAAAGTGTCTTGAAGCCACTTAGGCTTCCTCTTCCTTGAAATAAACTCCTCTAGAGGGAACTCCTCCTGCTCATCCCTATCAACTGACTATGTACCTGTAACCTGTGAACCTGTACCTGGTGAACTTGTACTTTGTGAACCTGTACCATATGAACCTGTAACCTATGGACCTGTCACCCTCGATACCTTTGATCTTGTACTCTGCAATGTACTCACCTGAGGTGTGGGAGCCTTATCCTCCCCCCTTCTCTAACTCATGTGACTTCTTGAAGGCCCAATCCTCCTCAAATATCACCTCCTGCCTCACAAGTACAACTGTCTGTCTCCTGGCAGGAATATATATGCGATAGGCCTTAGAATTCTCATCATACCCAACAAAAATACCCTTTTCTGTCATGGGATCTAACTTTGTCCTCTTCTTTTAAGGGACATGTGAGTAAGTCAGTCACCCAAAGATCCTAAACTGCCCAATCTCAAGCTTCTTCCCTGTAAAGTCCTCTTTAGGAGTCTTACACCCCAAAAGCTTATGAGGATTCTTGTTTTGAATGTACACCACAGTGTTGTAAGCCGCAACCTAAAGAAATAATGGTAAACTCTGATCATGTAGCATAGCTCTAGCTGCCCAAACAATAGGTTGATTCTTTCTCTCAGCAACCCCATTCTACTGTGGGGTATATGGAAATGTCAACTGTCTTTTAATCCCCTTCCGTTCACAAAATTCATTAAAATCCTTGGAGGTATACTCATCCCCATTATCAATCCTCAATACCCGAATCTTCCTTCCTGTTTGGTTCTCCACACGAGCTTTAAACTCTTGGAACCATTGAAAGACTTATTTCGACTCTTTGCTCTCCAGGAAATAAATCCAGGTCTTCTTGGAGTAGTCATAAATGAAGGTCACATAATACTCATAACCTTTAAATGAGACAAAATATATTGGACCACAAAGATCATAATGTATCAAATCAAGTATCCCTGCTGACCTGCTGTCACTACTGGGGAAAGCAGTCTTAGAGTACTTTCCAAGAGCACATCCCTTCCACACGTCACTATGCTTGGTGCTAAACTCTGGCTAACGTGTAACCATATCTCTCAACATCTTCAGAGATGGATGGTGCAAATGGGTCATCATCCCATGCCACAACTTGCATAACTCACAACTATTGTTGCTATTGTGCCAAGGCATGAATGGGATTAATGAGTACATGCCCGTCTTGGAATAGCACCACAAATCCCCTATCCTCTATAGTGGAAATGGATATCAAATTCTTCTTCAACCCAAGGACATACAATACATTCCTCACTGTCATGGACTCCCTAGAATCCCTTTGAAAGGTAACTGTCCCTTGTCCAATTGCCTTGACAGTAGTGTCATCTCCAAGCACAACCTCAAGATCCAAACCACTCAGTAAAATCTGTGAAAAGCTCACGAACACCTGTCATGTGGTTGGAGGCCCCACTATCAATGGACCAAATGCTGGAAGTAGATGCACTCAATCAATGACAAACAAACAGGGAAAAATCCATTTCAAACTTAGTGGAATACTCTTCCACTTCTGTTGAAGCTGCAACCTGTTTCTTTTTCTTGTTGGGACACACTACTGCATAGTGCCTCGTCTTATTGTAGGCAAAACACTTCACCTTACTCGTATCTTTCTTTTGTTCACCTTTGGGCTTGTTCCCACCTTTGGAACCTTTCGTGGACTTTTTCTTACCCTTTGATGCAAGGGCAACGTTCTCCTCACCATCATCATGCTGATGGCTTGACTGACTGGATCCCACTCTCATCTCTTCCCAAGTGAAATCATCCCACAATCTATCCCACTTGGGAAGTTTCTCTCCGGCAACAATGCCACGGATAGAAGTGTCCCATGGTTTAGAAAATCCTTTCAAGGCTGACCGAACCAACTCCGAATCTGCAATCATCTCTCCAACAACAACAAGTTCATCCCAAACTTGTGTAACTCTAGTGAGATAAGCTGTAATAGACTCACCTCTGGAAATCTTCAAATTGTGAAGCTTCTCTTGTAGCACCATCTTTTTGTTCTCGTTGCTACTTTGGAAAAGTTTAGTCAAGGCTTCCCACACCTCGTAGGCATGTTTCTTTCCGGTCACATGTGGAATCATGTGATCCTTCACAACATCTAGTAGGATTCTGTTTGCCTTTACCTTTCTCTTGTTGTAAGCGGGCAAGTCTACTAGATCTGTAGGAAGAGTAACCGGTGCTTTGACAATGTCCCACTGCTCATGCTTTTCCAACAACAGAGTAATCCTCTCTTTCCAGGGGCTAAAGTTTGCTCCCCCGTCCAACCTATCTCCAAATCTCAGACCTGTCGCCATGTCCTTGTAAATCTGATAACTAAGTCCAAAAACCCTCTTGCATTACTTTCGTCAAACAGTTTGTAGTCTTGCTGATTTCTCCTTTCAGTATTGCTCTGATACCATGAAGATTTTCCACAGATCCAACCCCGGTTTCAAGTCTCAATGAGATTTTTGTTTAATGCCCAACCCACATGTGCATGTAAATAATTTTTTTCTCATAAACAGGAAACACAATGTATCTTCTTTCGAATATTGAAACGAAAATAATAAATGCAAACCATAAATTTGACACAAGTATTTTTGGTCAAAGACCCTGGAAAAACCAGTGAGAGAAAGAGTATTTACTATTTTATTAAGAGCAACTCAGATGTTCTTCTTGCTTACAAACTGTATGAACAACATTAGAAATTACTTATCTAACTCCTCAAACCACTTCGATTTCTATGCAGATCTGATTGTATGTTTTTCTCAGCTGTACGATCAAATTTTCCAGAATTTAGTGCCTTGGGATCTGTGTCAGCTGCTGTAGCTGTGCCCATAATTAAAGCTACAAAACAATATTGCTGTACGGTCACTGAAAAGACACAGAAATCTGCCTCAATTTGCAAACCAGATCCTTGAAATCTGTGCCTGCGTGAGACTGTAAGGCTGATAAACTTCACTGCTGTATGGATTCCACTGCTGCTGTAGCTTCTCAGTTTGCGTGCCAAGCTTAGAATTTGGGATTTATGCCCCTTCTCAAGGTGTCACTAATTTCTCCAAGCTCGTCTCCTCTCCTTCTCCTCTCAAGAAAAAATTAATAATGAATGCCTTTTACCCTTATGATCTCCTGTTTATAATTTCTCATTATGAAAATAACTTAAAGATCTGATGGCTTAGATTAAATCCTAGCCATCAAGATCAACGGTTGTGTTTTAATCAAGGCTGTTGGAAGCGGGGAGCAGGAGCAGGAAGTGAAATTTTCAAAAGCTTTCATTTTGGGAGCGTTTTTTATATAATACATATTTTAATATATTTTGATGCATATATTTAAAATAAAATAGGTAGAATGCCAAATTAGCTATAGAAAACATGAAAGGCTAAAGCATAGATGTAATCATTTAGTACACATATAACATCAATCATCTAGGAGCTATAACATATAACATTGTCATCAATTGATCAATTGTCATCAACATCAACCTTCAAGTTTCAAAATATAATATTTGCAATCAACAAATTCTAACAGATAACATTAACCATGAAATGAAACATAGCATCATATTCATTACCAAAGAGTTGTAAGATAAAGACAAAGTTTCTACATCTAAAAAGCTATTGGTGGTTGGAGGTGTGGCATCTTTGTTTTATGAATTTGATCACCATCCTTATCACCCACTAGTTCAGCCTCCAGGCGCCCTAATGCTATGGATCCATCCTCCAAATTAGCCTCCTCTAGATTGTTGTCCCAAGTCAAATATATTCTATCATTCTTGGTCGCATCACAATAATGGGACAACAACGTCAAGTTCTAGTGCACATAAACCAAGCTTTCTGCTCGATCTACATTCAAATTGTTTCTCTTCACATTGGATGAAGTTGTAGGTATTCCAACACCTCTCTACAAAAGAAGTGTTAACAACCTATAAAAGCACACCCTCACCGCCAATTTATGTAGATATGTGGTAGAGGAGCATACATGTTCCACCATTCGATAGGAATCAACCTATCTCGATCTTTTGTTGCATGTAGGTTACCAAAAACTCCATGTTCACTGATATATTTGTTCAATTTCATACTTGAGCACACTTCTCCTATGCCCGATCTACATTCAAAGTGTTTCTCTTCACGTTGTGGGTGAAGTTGTAGGTTCTCCAAGACCTCTCTATAGAAGAAATGTTAACAACCTATGAAAGCACCCTCATTGCCAATTTATGTAGATATGTGGTAGAGGAGCAATACATGTTCCAGCATTCGATAGGGCTCAACCTATCTTGATCTTTGGTTGTGTGCAGGTTACCAAAGACTCCATGTATCACTGATGTATTTGCTAAAAAATTCACCTCGAACTTGAGCACACTCCTCCTCATTAGGGACCAACTTGTCTAATGCAAGCATATACCCATTATGCACCTCTGGATTTGTGTGTGGTTTTCTCCTAGATCCAACCCCAGGTGCCAGTTGGGTCATCCAAGATGCAAGATGGAGAATAATATTTTGGTGTAAGGACATATGTTGGGGTATGAAGTGGAAAATTCAGGTAGAAAAAGCTTCCCATGCTTAATATGTGATTTTGCTTGATTAGAGGGTACATTTTTATTAAGGTCATAATAGAGGAGTGCAATCGACT
The DNA here is from genome assembly GCA_027924585.1 of Larix kaempferi. Taxonomy (NCBI): domain Eukaryota; kingdom Viridiplantae; phylum Streptophyta; class Pinopsida; order Pinales; family Pinaceae; genus Larix; species Larix kaempferi. The sequence goes on along the minus strand of BSBM01000203.1, from coordinate 5,539,099 downwards.
TCAATATTTAGGCATCAACACCACCAACATCAAGGTACATAGAGAAGTTGATATGTTTGATTAAATTCCAATCCCTTACCCTCATACATGATAGAATCCAATGGAAATGTTGTAATCCTGAAATCTTGAAAACTATTGAGTTTGCTGAATTCTGAATGGGATCTAAAATTCTACTTTTTTCATATGAAGTCCGATGAGGTTGGAACCACTCTCAAACATCCTGAAACAATTAATGGTAATGTTAAAAATTTAAGTAAAAGGATAGAAAATGAAAGATAAGGAGACTGTCACTTTTACTTAAATCTCATTAATAAATTCGCTACTAATTAATTACCATTTAATAAATCCCCTAAATGTACCCTAACCATGCCCAAACATCCAAGTGGAACCATGTCTTGGTTCCCAAAACCAAAAAAAGCAAAAAAAAGTGCCTCAATTCCCGGGAGTGTTGAGGTAGCGATTAGGGTGCATTGTTTTTGCTCCTGTGAATGACTAGGGAGAGATGAGGGAGTGCTCTGGGAGTGACGCTCCCTCATCGTTTCCTGGTCACTCCCTGAAAAACCAAGAAGCATTTTTTTTCATCAGGGAGTGTGCTCCCGGAAGGGAGCGATCAGGAATTGCGCTCCCAGGAGCGATTCCTAATCGCTCCCTCTATGAGCGTGCTTCAGGAGCGAAGCGTTATGGGGTAGGGCATTCCTCCGCAACATAGGTTTTAATTCTTTGTTGACACAACTTAGGGCACCTTAAGTCACTTTCTCATAAATATTAATTAAAAAAAGTCACTTTAACTTTATATCTCAAAAAGTTAATAACTTAGGGTCATGATGGACACTTTTCCTAGGCTAGGCATCAAGCTAAGGAAAACGTTTGTCCAAGTTAACTTTTTCAACAATCAAGATACTCAAAACGAAGTCAACAAGTCAGACTATAAGGAAGAACTCTTATGCTTAAGGAGACATAATTAGGACTTGCTTATACGGGCTAAGAAGCTAAAGCATGATAAGAAATCTTTACAAGAAGAGTTAGATCACAAAGGATCATTAGTTGACAAAGAAACGATGAATAACCCAATAGAGAAATCATCAGACGCTCAAATTCAAACATCAAAAAGGGAACCAATACAGAGTCGGTCAATGCTCAAACTCAGAAGGATGCTTATATTTACAAATCACTACAAACATAAAAAAAGATGGTTATGAGGAACAATCACAAAAGATTAAGATGCCTTATCATTATCCATATCATAAGAATCGATGTGAACAACAATAAAAAAAGATTAGGATACCTTATTGTCATCCAAATCATAAGAGTTGTTATGACCAACAACAAGGTCAAAAGGAACCTACACAATATTTCTCTTACAAACAGATGAGAGATGTTTTAAAAAAAGGATGGCGACAAAGTCAACAAACGGTGTGGAAACATAAAATGAGAAGTTCCATCAAACCAATTGATCAACAAAACGTCCCAATGAAGGTTAACTTGGGATGGACCACTTCACAAATGATGCAACATTTTTACTCATTGTTTAGGAGAACATATCGTCTTGTTTCGTTAAGTGTCGCGGCTATCAACACTGAAGATCACGAGAAGCCATTACGAGTAAGGACAAGGGATAAGTCTTCCAACGAGGTATGCTTTGAGGACTGCTAGATTTTCTACTTTTAATCAATATTTATCTAGGATCTTAACTGAAAGAATAACATGCACAAGATAACACAATAGACACAGAGAATTTCCTCGGGGAAACCATAAAGGAGAAAACCCCGCAGCTTCCTCAGAGATAGAATCGTCACCAATACAATATCACAAAAGCAAAACCCCAAAACAAAGATGGTCTTCTACAACTCTTCTTTTCCTCCTATGCGAACTTGTCCTTTCTCACTTATGCAAACTTGTGAGTGAGTGTGTTGTCCAAATGAGAGAGCTCCACTCTCTATTTATACTTTATCTTTCACTTGACCTTTTCACTTACTAGGTCGGCCCGAGTTGTACCTGACTGGGCCGACTTCTCTAGGGGACTAAATAACCCTAATCTAACTGACTCTAGGGGGAACTATTGCCACGAATTACAATGGAGGATTTACCTCAATGACTTTACATTACCAAATGTAATAATGACATCCCCGATCGAAGGAATAAACATCTCCGTCGGAGATACAAATAAAATACAATAATAATAACAATATAAAATACAAGTGAATATCTGCCCAAGTTACAATTACATTAACACTCCCTCTTAACTAGGAAGGTATTCTCTTGACACAGTAATCAACACATTTGGACAGAAGTCTTCGTCGCTGGATCATCATCAATGCTGGAACATCATCATCAACACTGGATCATCAGCGTCCCTGCTGCTGCAATCCTCATCATGTCGATCATCGATTGGTGACATCTCTTGAATCTACTCGTCATAGGAAGTTCTACAGAGCCAACCCTTTTTCATGCTGGATGTAGGCCTAGCCCTCATGTAGGTCTTCATCATCTTTACGAGCATGCCATCAAGTAGGTACAGCCTAGGACCAGTCATTACATTGCCACTGCAACCACCCGCGTCTCCTACTGTTGCCTCATTGTCTTTAGATCATTTCATCATCACACGGAGCACAACCTAGATGCACATCACATGTCCCACAACGGTCAACCCGCGTCTACCAGCATGGGAGGACTTTCCTACCACCATGCAAGATCCTGCCTAGGTGCACACACAGTGTCTTAAGACCGGTGGACATCACAATGTCTCCAGTATGGGAGGACTTTCCTACCACCATACGAGACCAGGTCTACCAACATGCGAGGAATTTCCTACCAGCATGTGAGACTCACGTCTACCAGCATGAGAGGAATTTACTACCATCATACGAGACCCAACCCTTACATTGACCAACATGGTAGGACGTTCCTACCACCATGCGAGAATGGCTCAGCCCTTACATAACATGGGAGGACTTTCCTACCACCATGCGAGAATGGCTCGGTCCTTACATCTACCAACATAGGAGGAATTTCCTACCACTATGCGAGAATGGCTCGACCCTTACATCTACCAACATAGGAGGACTTTCCTACCACTATACGAGAATGGCCCATGTGCATCCGCGTCTTCCGGACTCATCACTTCCTCTTGGAAGGAACCTCGATCTGGAGAACACCAAGCTTCTCTCTGAAGTACTCGAACTTCACTCTGGCTAGCGGCTTGCTCAACACATCGGCTATCTTCTCGTTCGTCGCAATATACTGGAGCTTCACTGCTTCTCTCTGCACCATATCCTTGATATAGTGATACTTGATCTCAATGTGCTTTGACCTGTCATGGAACACTGGGTTCTCAGACAACTTCACACAACTCTGGTTGTCACAGAATATGCAAGTTGCCTCTAACTGGAGATCAAACAAATCAGACAATAGCTTCCTAAGCCATACTGTCTCACAACTAGCTGAACAAGCTGCAACATACTTTGCTTTGACTGTACTCAGTGCCACGCACGACTGCTTCCTGCTAAACCAAGAGATCATACCGAATCCCATACTGAAGCAACATCTCGAAGTGCTCTTCCTATTTGTGGCATTGCCTGCCCAATCCGAATCAACATAACCCTGCGGGTTAATCTTCTAATTCATGTCATACTTGAGCCCATAATTAACTGTACCCTTTAGGTACCTCAATATATGCTTTGCAGCAATCAGGTGAACATGTCTCGGATCCGTCAGGAATTGGCTCAATGTGTTCACAACAAAGCATATGTCTGGTCTCATATTCGTCAAGTACATCAATGACCCAATCATTTGAGGATACATCGTGGAATCAACTGACTCTGATGAAGCATCACATAGTAGCTTCAAGTTCGAAGCCATAGGTGTGGCCATAGCCTTGTAGTCCATCATTCTGAAGCTCTTCAGAATATCCATTGCATACTTCCCTTGTCCAAGGAAGATCCCATCCGCATTCTGCCACACCTCCATGCCTAGGAAATAGTGCATCATACCCAGGTCCTTCATCTCGAACTCTGCGGCAAGTTTCCTCTTCGTATCTGCAATGAGCCCATCCTCCCCTATTACAAACAGGTCATCTACATAGAGTAGAAGTATCACTGGATTTCCCTCTTCAACCTTGTAGTAAAGGTTGGAATCTGCTTTACTCTTGGTAAAGCCCAAGCTCATCAGGAAACTATCCATCCTGCCGTACCACGTCCTGGGTGCCTGGTTTAATCCATACAAGGCCTTCTTCAATTTGCACACATGAGTCTTCCTGTCATGTGTCTCAAATCCGAGTGGATGCTCTACGTACACTTCCTCCTCTACTACACCATTCAAGAACGCTGTCTTGACATCCATCTGGTGTACCTTCCATTTCATCACTGCAGCTAATGCAAGTACTGATCTGATGGAAGTGTATCTAGATACAGGTGCAAATGTCTCCTCATAATCTATGCCTTCCTTCTGGGAGACGTCACGTGCCACAAACCTCGCCTTGTGTTTCTCGATGCTGCCATCTGCAGCATGCTTGATCTTGTAGATCCACTTCGAAGTCACAACAGACTTCCCTTCTGGTCTCGAAACTACCTCCCAGACATCATTCTTCATGATCGACTGGTACTCCTCGATCATGGCATCCTTCCATTCTTTATTCTCTGTCGCTTCTTCATAGTTGGCAGGTTCTTTGTCAATGATGTCACACAACAGGGCTACATAGCTGGAGTATGGCCTAGGTCTTTTGCTTTCTCTGTGCATTCCCTCTGGAGCGCCATACTTCTATGCATCTTGTATTGCCTCTCGTACCCATGATGGCTTACGAGGTGGATCTACAGGTTCTTGTGGTTCTTCCATCTCGCGATCTTCATTATATTCTGGAATCGCTTCTTCCATTGTTGCATCTCCGATCCTGGGAACTTCAGGTTCTTCAAGGTCTTCAATAGCTAGTTTTCTTGATTGTTGAGTCTTCGTCACTTGTTCTTCGAAACAAGTTTCTCTTGTAGGTGATGGTACATGATCTTTTCTACAAGTCAAATTCAATTGCATGATTAGAAACATCGAATATTTTTTAGAACAAATTCTTACGCATAAAGACATATGTCATACAGTCATGCAATTATCTTAGCCAATGCTTCAATACAACATTCATCCATATCCCGTAACTTTCTAGATGCCTTCCATCTCTACCAGAACATTGTCAAGAGTGTGCACTACTCCCAACATGTTAGCAAAAAGGTTTCATTCTAGATAAGTAGCAATGGAATGTTGTACAGTACCATAGGCCACTTACCCATCACATGCATATTAGTAGTGTTCTGTTCATTAATGCAACTTTTCTAACATGCATAATACACATCCTAAATCTAGGAACATAAGTATGTACATGACTGAACAATATTATTTCAGTAATTATATATACAAGAAATGACAATTCAAATACTTATCTTTGTTTGTTTGTTGGGTGGACTCCCTCTTGATCTTTGCTTCCTTGTAGGAACTACTGGAGTCTCTGACCGAGTGTTCTTCTTCATCGTCTAATTGCTTATGATCGAAAATGTTGAGTAAGTTTTCTACACTTGTTCTTTGTGTTGGAGTAGACTTTGTGTATCCTTTCTTATGCATCCTAACCAATGCTGAAATGGATGAGAGGCTTCCATAGAGCATTGATCCTTATTTGTTTCCGAAGACCAAATTTAGCTTCACCTTATGAGGTGGAACCTTTTGAATGAACCCTTGGAATTGGTTACTTTCATTACAATACATATTCTTCATCACTTGAAGAATCATCTCTTTCTTCTTCTCTGGTTCTTTTCCTTGCGGGTTCATCATCTTCCACGGTATGAGCATGGTGTCTTTTCTTGTTGGTATTCTTATTGTGGGAGACACTTCTATTTCTGGGACAATCTCTAGAGTAGTGTCCCTTCTCATCACATGTATAAAATCTAATGTTGGATAGATCTCTTTTGGATTTTCTATAGTTCTCCCTCTGATTTTGGTGGTGTTTCTCTCTCTTACTTTGATGATGGTGCTCCCTCTTGTTATTATTCCTTCTGGTGTGTGCTGTGAGAGCTTGATCATCATTTGCTCCCATCTTTTCTTCTCGAGCTACAAATCGAGCTTCTTCTTGTGAGCATTCCTTCCATAGCCTACTGAATGTGATTAACTTCTTCCTAGCACAAATCCCTTGAATGAATGAGTCCCATGATCTTGGGAGACCATTCAAGGTGGTCATCACAACTTTTCCTTCTTCTACCTTTTCTCCCACAGCTTCAAGTTGCTCCTTGATCTAAGAGACCCTTGTAAAGTAAGACTGTATGGTCTCTGCATTTTGTATCTTCACATTCTTCAACTAGTTTCTCAAGGTCATTTTTTCGGTTTATATTCTTCCCTTCAAATAACTTGGTCAAGGCATCAAACATATCTTTAGGTGTCTTCAAAGATGACACATGTGGGATGAGATGATCCTTAATAGAATCTGCAATGATCCTCTTGTCCTTAACCAAGTTCTTCTTGTGTAAGGATTTAACTTCATCTCCCTTTGGTGCTGGAACCTCTTCATTCACATATGTGTCCAATTCATTCTCTTCAAGGACAAGTGCAATCCTATACTTCCCAGCTCGGAAGTTATCAGCCCCTTCAAGCTTATCCTCACTCTTAGTGTGGTGAGACATCTTTAATGAGAACTTGAAATGGAAATAGAAAATATTTTAGGTCTTACCACTTTCAGATGCCCAAACTGGTTCTAGGGTTGGCCTAGGGTTTGTCAGATAAACCCTAATTTTTCAAACTTGGAATTTGAAACTTCTGATTGATAAATAGATGCGCCTCCTCAAGGCAAGTTTCCCAATGTACTCACTTCCCCAAATCATTGAACAGAAACCCAAAATATCTGATGCCCTAGTTTTCCTCTGACAGCAGTGACAGGCCAAAAAATGAAAATTCTCAGAACCAACTTCTGCTTCGACCGAAAGATGTGCCTTCCTTAGGTGAGTTAGCCTAGTCTCTTTTCGTTGAATATCTGTGGAGAGAAGTCCAAAAATTAAGAAGACCTGGCTTCCGTAGCTACATAGTGTCTTCTTTTCAGGTTAGCTTTGATACCAAGTTAGATTTTCTACTTTTAATCAATATTTATCTAGGATCTTAACCGAAAGAATAACATGCACAACATAACACAATAGACACAAAGAATTTCCTTGGGGAAACCATAAAGGAGAAAACCCTGCACCTTCCTTAGAGATAGAATCGTCACCAATACAATATCACAAAAGTAAAACCCCAAAACAAAGATGGTCTTCTGCAGCTCCTCTTCTTTTCCTCCTATGCGAATTTTTCCTTTCTCTCACTTATGCGAATTTGTGAGTGAGTGTGTTGTCCAAATGAGAGAGCTCCACTCTCTATTTATACTTTATCTTTCACTTACTAGGTCGGCCCGAGTTGTACCTGACTGGGCCGACTTTTCTAGGGGACTCAATAGCCCTAATCTAACTGACTCTAGGGGGAACTATTGCCCCGACTTACAATGGAGGATTTACCAAAATGGCTTTACATGACCAAATGTAATAATGACATCCCCGACCGGAGGAATAAACATCTCCGTCGGAGGTACAAATAAAATACAATAATAATAACAACTTAAAATACAAGTGAATATCTTCCGAAGTTACAATTACATTAACAAGGACAAATCATTTGTAAGGAGAAGGCAATGTAACAAACATAAAATATTAAATAAATTATAAAACTCAAGAGTCAATATTTATAAATAATAATAATTAATTATGAAGGGCATTTAACTAAAGGGCTATTTAAGCACATTGTCCCGTGGCATTGTAATATATTTTTCCTTAGTATGGCATTGTAATCTATTATATCATCATATCTTATTTTAATATACATTTATTATATATTTGTTCATTTACGGATTATTTGTCCTATTTACATTGTTTGTTTCTTCAGTAAACAAACTCTGTCCATCTCATTGCCTCCTACTTCTGGGGCTGTTTGGGACACAAATGTGCCAAATGACCTGGCTTGGAGCTAATCTTGCATATAAATGGTATGTTAGGCATACCTCCCATGCATGTTTCATCAACCTTAGGTTCCCTGATGTTGGTAGGGGCTTTTTAAGATCTAGATCTACACAAATGTGAGCATACACTAGATTCATAAAATTTGTTGTGATATTAGACTCTTAGAGTCCATTAGATGTGTACCAACAGAGTTCCCTATCTAAGTGAAAACAAAATCTTTCTAGAATTCAAAGGGTAGCCCTAGAGGCCATACCCACGCTGGAACAAATGAAGTAATCTCATCAAATGGGTCAAAATTGACCTTCATAAACAGTGTTGTTTTACCCATTATCCAAGGGCATTCTTCAAAGGCACAAATCCTGTCTTGAGGACTTGAAAAGAAAACAAGTAGGCCCTTGGAAGAAGCCTAACAGTCACTCTGTTTCCGAACTTTCCAATGTTGTTGAATCCTTTTGGTGATTGTTTATGCTGTGGGCCAAATGTTTATAAACTGCGAGATGAGGGCAGAAGAGAGAAAGCTTTCAATATGGCCTGCTAATGATTCAGACTATTAAGACCACCTACCTAACATCAATCCATCTTCAAATCATTGTTATTTATTTATTTATTTTTGATGGTTGCTTTTGGTCAACATGTGCAAATGTTATCTTCCCCATTGTGTGAATTTAGTGCAATGTAATATGCATGTCTCACAACTGACAATATCCTTTGGCTAAATGACCATGACTAGTGGGTATCTGTTCTGCCAAATTTGTCCAAGACTTGCATTTGGTCCTAACCACATGAGTTGGCCTGCTTGTGTGGGTGAGACGGCAGACAAGGGGCGAGCATGCCACTTTCAGGTAATCAAGCCTTGGTAGGGGGATAACAACACCCCCACTATACCAACCAAGGAAGCTGTTGTTGACAATTAACTAATTCTTAGCATTCAATTTACCTTTTATTTGTGGGTGTGCTTTCGTTTGTGGGTCATTTAATGGGTGTGCTAGTATTTATAATATGCTTCTCCAACAATACAAGCCAGGAAAGCTAGAAGTTGTCATTTTCTATTTTCATGAGCATTAGCTATGAGAGAAAGGTGACAGATGCTTTGGGAGATCTAGATTAGCAAATGATTTTGGTTGGGATGTATTACTCTAGAAAAACTTCATCTATCTAGAAAAGTCTCGTATGTGTGTAGATAATAACTATGCAAAAGGAGACTCTGCTATGTGAAAGTAAAGTCTAGTAGTGCAACAGAAAAGAATCTGTAGTTGCATAGTCAACATGATGCCTTTTGTTTGAAAAGTTAGTCAATACCTGAATTGGTAATATTGGATTTGCGAGTCAATTGAAGTTGGGGCAGTTTATGGAGAGCCCCCTAATTATCAATTTAGAATCTCTGTTTTAAGCCTCTTTGTCTTCTGTATGTGCATGTAAGGAGGCTTTAAAGGATTCATCTACCTTCATTTCAATAGTAAACCTAACCCCATGTCCCTTATTGATTCCCAAATTAATGTCTTTGGCTCCTATGCGAAAGCCTAAATAACTTTTTTGAAATATATTCCTTTTGCACCCTTGTCCTAATCAATTGACTGCTTCAGAACCAAACCAAAGTACATAGGAAGAAATAACTGCAGAATATGAGAGACAGAATGGTTTTCCTTCAATTACCCAAAGTGGAATGTCTACATACATAGAGAGGAAAAGGTGTCAGTTTTACATATTGCTCCAAAGTCTTCTCTCAACAGATCGGTCACAACCATGATCCTTGTGCAGAATTTGCTTGCTAATGGAGTGAAGGAGCATTAGAGAAGACTCTAGTGGAGGCACACTAGTTAAGGGACAACACATGGTGCGTGCATGCATATTTAGAAGTGCTTTCTTTATCTCTAGTTTAGGCATGATTATAATTTTAGTAAATCACATGGTACAAGGGGATTCTATATTTAGACTGGGTGTTGTTTCCAAGGTGGGAGGTGTTGCCGCCGGATACGCACCTCGGGGGGGAAAAGGGGATTAGCGTGGCATAAATCTTCAAGCCACTGGGTGCAAGCAAAGAGTCGAGATACTGTCACTCAACACTCAACTCCTCTGTCTAGGCCAACTCCTAGCGTGGTCCCTATGAAAATAAACTATGGCCTTTAAGTTAAGTTAGAGAATGAAATTAATCTAGGAGTTTGAAGGTGAATTAACACTAAAGATTGCAATTTGTGATTTAAAACAACAACATGAAAAAATAATACATCCATTTGATACATTGATTTACTTAATTGAATTGATTGTTGTAGACTACACCAATGCCAAATGGAGTCACATGAGATTGTTGGAGTGCTGATGTGTCATGAAAAGTTTCACAAGTCTTGTTGGTCAGTTTTAATTGATTTTATTAGATGCGTGAATTAAGGAATGGGTTAGTTTGTGGTTTGGCCCAATTCCAACTTAGGCCTTCGAACTGAGTGTAGTGACAACTAAACCAAGGGTCCAACTGGGCGAGGCATAACCTGCTTAAAGTAGCCCACTGACTCTGCAGTTAGTTTCATGCGACCTCCCGAGTTCTAGAGCTTAAGTTTTCCTTGGATTGCCCTATTAAACTAGTCACTCAAGTCCCTTTCTGATTGACCAACTGACTAGACTAAGCTGCAGAGGTCAAGATCATACTCAGGAACTTTAAGCCTTGGTAAATTTTATTTGATTGATTTTATTAGATGCGTGAATTAAGGAATGGGTTAGTTTGTGGTTTGGCCCAATTCCAACTTAGGCCTTCGAACTGAGTGTAGTGACAACTAAACCAAGGGTCCAACTGGGCGAGGCATAACCTGCTTAAAGTAGCCCACTGACTCTGTAGTTAGTTTTATGCGACCTCCCGAGTTCTAGAGCTTAAGTTTTCCTTGGATTGCCCTATTAAACTAGTCACTCAAGTCCCTTTCTGATTGACCAACTGACTAGACTAAGCTGCAGAGGTCAAGATCATACTCAGGAACTTTAAGCCTTGGTCAATTTTATTAAAACAAAATAAAATTTTATTTTGTGGCTGAGAATCTCTTTTCCCTTTCGGTACTTTAGGAATGCACAGTCGGATTTAGTTTTTGATGTTCGTTAATTGTAAAAGTGAGATTGTAGCAGTAAACAATAAAACTAACTATACAACCCAATTGGGGTGGATTGTGTGCATGTGAAAATAAAATAAAATAAAGAAAAATTAGAACAAAAATTGCAAACCACAAAATTGAGCTTGCGAGATCCCCAGGGGGGATTAGGTGTGGGCACTGAAGTAGCCCACTTGTCTTTATTACTTATTGTACAATTTCAAGGTGGATGCCTTTGGTTCTTAAAAGGGTTACAAGTTTTCACAAAAAATTAACTTTAAGGCACAAAAAGTGCTCCTGAGGTTTTGGATGTCCCGGATCTTCAAATTTTCGGCAGCACTTCCTCTTACCTGTTCATAAAAAGTGAAAACAAACAACCACCAAATTTGTACCTAATATGCTGATTAAGACGTTAGAAGCACAATTTTTTTTTCAAGTACTTGAAAGATAAAAAATTTGCAATAAACTAAATACTTGAAAAGGGACCAGATCTACAAAATCACAACTTGAATAACCAGATCTAGCTTATGAAAACATACTTAAAATAAATCAGCTTATGATCTTCTTGAAAGAAACTAATTTATATTAAGCATGTAAAGAACTGTAACTAGAAAAGAAATTTAATTTAAAGAAGGGAGAGAAAGTAGAAAGCCAAAGCCCTTTTAAACTTGGGCGATGGAGTTGTTTTGGTGGCGTTGAGAGAGACTATGTCCTCTTCACAAAGAATTCAAAGAATGAAGCAATCAAACTAGTTCCTCCACCAATCCAAATTGAAGTGCCTGTAAAAGAAACCCTTACACTTGCCAAACAATTGTCAAATCCATTAGTAAAACTCAAATCGAAGATGTGAAGAGCATACATAAAAACTATTAAGCATGCAAATTCCCCATCTTAAACATAAGTATTTTAAATGAGAAAAGAAACTTCTTTACTCATCCCTATTGATTAATACTAATCCTTCCAAGACTAATAATTGACAAGTAAAGCAAATGCAAAAGAAACTCTACAGTTACCTTAGAAAACACAGAAGACAATGATCATCAAACATGAGCCAAAGACACCGTAATAGACCTCCAAAGCCTTTTATTCATCAAAAGATTTAACACTGAAATTGCACATAAGAGCAGAGGTTCCACCATTTTCCCACCTCTTCACCAAGGAGGAATGCTCTCGCTTTTATAGAGTTTCCAAGAGAGAGGGCGAGATCTCCCAAAGGAGGGTGCATCACTTAAATTGAGGAGCGAATAGAGGAGTGAATCCTCTTGATTAATACGACTTGGATGTGATTCATGGAGGGTGCGCCACCTCTCTTGAGGTAGGCGACCTCCTTTTTAGATCGTATCAACACTTAACGATGGGCTTCCACATGTGAAGGGGACGCCCACGTGAGGAGGATGGCGCATCCTATAAAAAGATCCAATTGTTATCCATTATGATTTGACTTTTGATTATATGCTTTAACCTCCAAGATGATTCACCTTGCATAAGAGACAAACTTGCCACCTTTTCCCACATGGCAATTGCCTTTTTTTATAATATTTTTTTTGATATTTTGGTGCATTTTGTCGAATAATTAGCATTTTCCTGCCATTCTGTAGTCCTATTAAGAAACAATGCTCTAAGTGATGATTTAATCACTCAGAACATGGGAAAAGTTGGCTACGGGGTAAAGAGGATGCTCTGAGCGTGAAAACAAGCACCCCCGCGCCAAATTCCACCTCCAGACCATACTTATATTAGAATTTGAAATTTTCCAATTAAACCATTAAAAATGGTCTAATTTTACGAAAAAAAAATATTTTTGCCGGAATTGAATCAAACTCCTAGGGGATCTAGTGCATGTCCATACGACATTATTGATGACTAGCATGTAAAAATACATAGACACTTAGGCTTTAATAACCTCCCAAGGTTTGACCACCAAGGAAAATACCCCAGCTTTGGAGGTGTGAATGAAAAACTCAGGAATTATACATCACTGAAGCGCAACACATAATTCCTAAGGAAAAAACACTCTAGAGTATCCCCTTGACAGATAAACCTAAGGTAAGCCAATCCTATTACAAAAAGGCCATGCTTAGACCAACTTATTACAATTCCCCATGGGGGTATGAACATGCATTTTTTTTTTGAAAAAATGGCCAAAAATTGGCCTGATGGATCACGAAACACTGATGATGAACAATTTGATTGTTCAAGTCTTCGACGGTTCACTCGAGATCCACTAAGTGCAATTTAGTGGATAACATCTGGCTACAACTACGGGACGTGTGCTCGATCTGGCCTTCATACAAGGAGAGGATGCAAGAACACCAGAATCTTTGGTTTATACAACCTGTAAAAACATCTCAACCTGACAAGAAAAACCTTCAGCAACACAAGTTTTATGAAGAAACCAATGAATCACGAATTGCGTTTGTTCATAAAAACTAAAACTAACTTATTTTCCTAAGGAAAAAAGTTATCATTCCTAAGTACTAGAAATAGATGCGTAAAGTAAATGCTCACTTTGAGGAGCTTATTTTCCTATTCTAAACATGGTACAAAGGAAAAATGCTAAGTGTAATAAGAAATCCAATGTAACCATCTAAGCATTTCATCAATATAATAATTTTTTACCTTGTCTTTGGTTACCAGCGAAAGCAAGGACATGCTTATCAGAAAGTGCAAACCTGCATGGATATTTTGGATGGGAGGGATGGATGGGAAATCGTAGGTATGTGATAGATCTTTGAAGTGCTTCCCCAAATGGTAAGTCCTCCTGCAGGCTTCTTCTATCCATGATTGGATAGGGCTGAGAAAAAACTCAGAATGATAAGGCAGTCCAAGTATCTCATCATATTGATCTAAAGGGCTCTTCTGATAGTAACTTTCTGTGAAAGTATAAGCCCCAAGCTGCTCATTGAAATAGTCTTGAAAAAATTCCCACTCTTCAACATTTTCTGTTGAGGTCACATGAGGAGGGTCTTCAATAATATCTTCAATGAACGGTTCATCATGCTCTTCAATGGGATTGACATGAGTCTCTGAAAATGGAATGTCATACATCATGTTGACATTGGGTAACTTGGGCTCTTCCATATGAAATAATTTTGAAGGAAAGAAGTAAGCAAGCGTGTTTTTAATGAATAATTCAATATCAAATAACCCAATATGATCATAAATATGCCATTGCCTCAAAAATGTCTCAAATAAGTTAATGAGGGAAGTAATAGTCTTATCAGGAAGGCCCTCATAAAACCAACATGAAGCATCCCCTTGCAAATAATAAGCAAACATCCGCATCATATGATCTTCGTGGCGTATGTTATATTCGCTCATTCGTGAAAGGAATGTCATAACATGGAATCCGGCTTAATAATCCCCATCACGACCATAAAACATAGGAAGGGGATAAGATGTCTTTTCACCCTCAAACTGATTAGGAAAGCCTGGAATTCTAAAGTAATCAATGGGTGGATATGCAAGGGAGATCCGAGAGACAATTTTTCTTCTCTTAATATCCATATCACAGTAAATCAGACCTCGGTTTGAACTGATCAAGGAGAATCTCAAGTACTGAAAAAATAGAGCTGTCCAACAATGAGCTTTAAAATTTTCTGTATTTGTATGGGCTCATCTCAACACACAAATCTCAACAAAATATGAGATACAAGGGTTTTATCCCTTCAATGGTGTCGCCATGTGAGAATAAAAATATGCATTTAAAATACTCACAAAAATTCAACTTTTTTGCTTTTCTTTGAAAAAGATTACAAAACTGAAAAAAGGTTAGTGGAGTCGCCAGATGAAAATAAAAAGGTCTACTCTAAACATTCATTAAACAAAGCAAAAACAAAAAGGAGAAAACAAAAGTCGTAACCCAGAAATAAAAAGATTTATCCTCGGCAATGGCGCCAAAAATGTTGTCGTCAGATACGCACCTCGTGGGGAAAAGGGGATCAGCGTGGCAGAAATCTTAAAGTGACTGGGTGCATCCTTGGGGGCAAGCAAAGAGTCGAGATACTGTCACTCAACACTCAACTCCTTCGTCTAGGCCAACTCCTAGCGAAACCAAGGGGGGTGGTCCCTATGAAAATAAACTATGGCCTTTAAGCTAAGTTAGAGAATGAAATTAATCTAGGAGTTTGAAGGTGAATTAATATTAAACCAAAGATTGCAATTTGTGATTTAAAACAATGGCATGAAAAAAATGATACATCCATCTGATACATTGATTTACTTAATTGAATTGATTGTTATAGACTAGACCAGTGCCAAATGGAGTCACATGAGATTGTTGGAGTGCTTATGTGTCGTGAAAAGTGTTTCAAGTCTTGTTGGTCAATTTTAATTGATTTTATTAGATGCGTGAATTAAGGAATGGGTTAGTTCGTGGTTTGGCCCAATTCCAACTTAGGCCTTCGAACTAAGCGTAGTGACAACTAAACCAAGGGTTCAACTAGGCGAGGCATAACCTGCTTAAAGTAGCCCACTGACTCTGTAGTTAGTTTCACGTGACCTCTCGAGTTCTAGAGCTCAAGTTTTCGTTGGATTTCCCTATTAAACTAGTCTTTCAAGTCCCTTTCTGATTGACTAACTGATTAGACTAACCTGCAGAGGTCAACAGCATATAGGAACTTTAAGCCTTGGTCAATTTTATTAAAACAAAAATAAAATTTTATTTTGTGGCTGAGAATCTCTTTTCCCTTTCGGTACTTTAGGAATGCACAATCAGATTTAGTTTTTGATGTTCGTTAATTGTAAAGTACAAGATTGTAAAAGCAAGATTGTAGCAGTAAACAATAAAACTAATTATACAACCTGATTGGGGCAGATTGTGTGCATGTGAAATAAAATAAAATAAAATAAAGAAAAATTAGAACAAAAATTGCAAACCACAAAATTGAGCTTGCGAGATCCCCCAAGGGGGATTAGTTGTGGTCACTGAAGTAGCCCATTTACCTTTATTACTTATTTTACAATTTCAAGGTGGATTCCTTTGGTCCTTATAGATCTGGATCCAAAGGGCTACAAGTTTCACAAAAAATTAACTTCAAGGCACAGAAAGTGCTCCTGGGGTCTCAAATGTCCTGGATCTTCAAATTTTCGGCAGCACTTCCTCTTACCTGTTCATAAAAAGTGAAAACAAACAGCCACCAACTTTGCACCTAATATGCTGATTAAGACATTAGAAGCACAAATTTGTTTTCAAGTACTTGAGAGATAAAAAATTTGCAATAAACTAAGTACTTGAAAAGGGACCAGATCTACAAAATTACATCTTGAATAACCAGATCTAGCTTATGAAAACATACTTAAATAAATCAGCTTATGATCTTCTTGAAAGAAACTAATTTATATTAAGCATGTAAAGAACTGTAACTAGAAAATAAATTTAATTTAAAGAAGGGAGAGAAAGTAGAAAGCCGAAGCCCTTTTGAACTTGGGTGATGGAGTTGTTCTGGTGGCATTGAGAGAGACTATGGCCTCTGCACAAAGAATTCGGAGAATGAAGCAATTAAACTAGTTCCTCCATCAATCCAAATTGAAGCCCCTGTAAAAGAAACCCTTACACTTGCCAAACAACTTGTCAAATCCATTAGTAAAACTCAAATTGAAGATGAGAAGAGCATACATAAAAACTATTAAGCATGCAAATTCCCTATCTTAAACATAAGTATTTTAAATGAGAAAGGAAACTTCTTTACTCACCCCCATCGATTAATACTAATCCTTCCAAGGCTAATAACTGACAAGTAAAGCAAATGCAAAAAAAACTCTACAGTTACCTTAGAAAACACAGAAGACAATGATCATCAAACTTGAGCCAAACACACCGTAATAGACCTCCAAAGCCTTTTATTCATCAAAAGATTCAACACTAAAATTGTACATGAGAGCAGAGCTTCCACTATTTTCCCACCTCTTCACCAAGTAGGAATGCTCTCGCTTTTATAGAGTTGCCAAGAGAGAGGGCGAGATCTCCCAAAGGAGGGCGTACCGCTTAGATTGAGGAGCAAATAGAGGAGTGAATCCTCTTGATTGATACGACTTGGATGTGATTCATGGAGGGTGCGCTACCTCTCTTGAGTTAGGCGACCTCCTTTCTAGATCGTATCACCACTTAATGATGGGCTGCCACATGTGAAGGGGATGCCCACGTGAGGAGGAGGGCGCATCCTCTAAAAAGATACAATTGCTATCCATTATGATTTGACTTTTAATCATATGCTTTAACCTCCAAGATGATTCGCCTTGCATAAGAGACAAACTTGCCACCTTTTCCCACATGCCAATTGCCTTTTTTATTATATTTTTTTTTATAATTTGGTGCATTTTGTCAAATCATTAGCATTTTCCTTCCATTCTATAGCCCCAATAATAAAAAATGCTCTAATTGATGATTTAATCACTCGGAACATAGGAAAAGTTTGCTCTGGGGTAAAGAGGATGCTCTGAGCATGAAAACGAGCACCCCCACGTCAAATTCCGCCTCCAGACCATGCTTTTATTACAATTTGAAATTTTCCAATTAAACCATCAAAAATGTTCTAATTTTATGTAAAAAATTAATTTTGCCGGAATTGACTCAAACTCCTAGGGGACCTAGTGCATGTCCATGCGACTTATTATTGATGACTAGCATGTAAAAATACATAGATACTTAGGCTTTAATAACCTCCCAAGGTTTGACCGCCAAGGAAAATACCCCAGCTTTGGAGGTGTGAGTGAAAAACTCAGGAATTATATCTCATTGAAGCACAACGCATAATTCCTAAGGAAAAAACACTTTAGAGTATCCCCTTGACAGATAAACCTAAGGTAAGCCAAGCCTGTTACAAAAGACCAAGCTTAGACCAACTTATTACAATTCCCCATGGGGGTATGAACATGTTTTTTTTTTGTTTGAAAAAAGGGCCAAAATGTTTTTGATGGATCACATAACACTGATGATGAACAATTTGATTGTTCAAGTCTTTGACGGTTCACTCAGGAGCCACTAAGTGCAATTTAGTGGATAACAGGAGGCACATACTTGCATTCAGATTTAGTCTTCAGTTGGGCACACTATTATGGGAAGGGTGCTCCATGCATGAAAGCACTTGTCTCCTAGAGGAGATAGGGTTAGGGTTTGGTTCATCTAGGAAGGTGCACCATATGTAGTGTAACCCTAATTTCTCTAGTTCTATAAAGAGAAATAGGGTGCTTCATGGACAGATAGTCAAAAAATTAGAGCTCAATGCTTGAAATTTTGGGGTAGTTTGCTTTGTAATTCTTCTTTTGGTGTAATAGAGAGCGATGATGATTTGATTGTTGCAAATAGTAGTCTGGTGTCCTAATTTATGGAAGCCTGTCAGTACAGGTTTATGGTTTTCTGTTTACTATTTTTGACTTTCCTGTAGAGCACAACATCTATACTCTTGAATTTACTGTATAGATTTTTGTATATGTAATCTGATGTCTTGATAGGTGTATTCTAATTTCCAGAACTGTTGTTGTAGGGTTAATTCTATTGAGTATAGATGTGCTATAGCATGTATTAAAGTTTGACATGGTATCAGAGTTGTGCGTGTGAAATATTCTAGGATCTGTATATGGAGAAGGTTGCTCCCTATGAGAGGGAGATGTTGAAGGATTTCAGCCGGTGTGATGCCCTAGCTTCAGTGATTGAAGCTGATCCATGCATGGGATAAACACTTGATAAGGGTTTGTGGGCAAGATGCCCGAGAAAATCCATTGATTGGAGTGTTGGTGTATGCCCTAGAGAGGGAATCTGTAGCTGTGAGTAGTCTTCCAACTTTAAACCTTGGAGGTGTAGACTTTAGATGTTGTTGGAGGTTGAACTTGGGGTTTTGTTGAGGGAAAGGTTATAGTTCCCACTATTCTTGTGCAGCTGGACAAAGGCAAAAAGACAGCGGCCAAAGCAAAGAAAATTGTTCTTGATTCTATAAAGGACTACTTGATCCCTTACATCGTGTTGGATCATAGAGAAGAAGTCGGCTAAAGATATGTACGATGCCTTGATTACTCTATAATTAGAGTGTGAATATTTTTCGCAGGATGCTCTTGAGGAACAAGATCATTGCCACACAAGAACACAGATACAGTGGTTAGCTACTTGATCAATATCACTGAATCGAGAGATCAACTTGCTTTTATAGGGATGAATGTCAAAGATGAGGAGTTGCTGCCCATAGCACTACATGGGTTCTCTCTACCTTGGGGATCTTTACTTTAGGGTGTCTGTGCTTGTGAGAAACTGCCCACGTTTGAGAAGCTTTGGGATGATTTCATTGGAGAGGAGACACGGCTAGAGACAGTTTCAATGGGAATGGAGGAGATCCAAAACCTAGCTCTCATCAGAAAGGTGAGGAGAGGATGTGAGAAAGGAGGACCCAGGAGGGGTAAGAAGGGTAAGAAGGAAGAATCAAATTCTTCAAGTCAGGGGATGGAAGACTTGTTGAGAATATTTGTGTAATATTCACTTGTTGCCATATGCTAGCGGCTAGCCCACTATGTGGGTAGTTGACAGTTAAATTATATACCTTCCTAATATGACAGAGGATGGGCTTATTGCTTGTGCATTTACTTTATCGATCCAGGGTCTTGGAGAATTTGCGAAATACTGCATACTGTTTGTACAGAATTTATGTTCTTGTATTGACTGATTTTCTAGTGTATGCCTAATGTATACATAAGCTTTTAATCTACTGGATAGAGAAAATTCTTTCAATGCTAAGTTAAATTCCAATTTAACAATTACAAGTAATCAATGATGCATATGCATTCTAAGATTGCTTAATTCAATCAAGCAACTAATTACAATGCCTGTAGTTGATATGCATGTAGGATTATAATTCTATTAGTCTATGGCTATTTGTTGCACTGTAATAGAAATGATTATATCAACTAGCCAATTGTATCATCACCATAGCATTACTTTGCTTTGACTGACTAAGTTTGAAACCAATTTCATCATACATATGGTTACTACAACTTGTGAATAAAGCAAGATAAAACAAAGTAAATGCAAGTAAGAAAACTTGAACATAAACAATTTGCAACTAACACAAACAAAATAAAACATAAGTGACAATACTAGTACTGATCAGTGTTTTAAAAACCGGTTACTCGGACTCAGACTTGGCCGAGTTGATCGAGTTGACTAGCAGAGGTTCCAAACTGATCACCAAACCGGCTTGGCCGACTGGTTTGGTACTGAATCGGTCATCGAGTCAGACCTTGATTCAGCTGGTTTGGTACCAAACTAGTCAAACTGACCGAGTTTTCCTTAACTTGGCCATGTTGAATTTCAAGTGACTGGGGTGCACACGTGGAGGGGAACAGTATTGTATGTACCTGACTGGTTTTGTACAAGTGACATTGAAGCCAGTAATATTAAATGGTAATGTTAAATATTAAAGTAAAAGTGGCATTCTCCTTCTCTTTCATTTTCTATCCTATTAAAGTAAAAGTGGCATTCTCCTTATCTTTCATTTTCTATCCTTTTACTTAAATTTTTAACATTACCATCAATTGTTTCAGGATGTTTGAGAGAGGTTCCAACCTCATCGGACTTCATATGCGAAAAATATAAATTTAGATCCCATTCAGAATTCAACAGAGTTGCTAGTTTTCAGGATTTCAGGATTGCAACGTTTCCACTGGATTCTATCATGTATGAGGTTAAGGGATTGGCATTTAATCAAGCACATCAAATTCTCTATGTACCTTGATGTTGGTGGTGCTAATTGTTGAATTCCTTTGTCATGACCTTAATAAAAATGTGCCCTTCAGTCAAGCAAAATCAATTATTAAGCATGGGAAGCTTTTTCTACCTTATTTTAACGCTTGGATTAGTAAGTTTCATCAAAATTGTAGGGTGTTAACTAATGACCTTGGACGATCAGCTTTGAGATTTGAGGTAGAGGCAAGGGCTGGAGCCTAGAGGAGGGGGCACGAGGTGCTATTGATGAATAGGATCCCAATATCGACAATGATTTTGATGATCGATCATGCCAATTAGTATTAGATTAGACTTGGAAAATTTTGAGCATTTTGTTTCCTGCAATTTAATTTATGTCTAGTTTATTTCCTTTTTTTCGATGAATCTAATGAGTGGTCTGTGAGAAGGGTGTAAGTGTCTTTGTAGGTACTTCGTTTACTGCTGTTGTACCAGAGATGTTGAGGTTCTCAAGTACTCTCTCCCTTAGAGCAGTTGTACCCATGGAGCTAGATGTTACGCCACACTTTGTGGGGCATACCTTTTTCTTGACAAATTGTTGTTTTTTCAGCAAGATGCAATCCAGAGTATTTAGGCCTATCTTTGCTGCTCTTAGGTATCCTCTATTTGATGTAATGAGATGGGCTATGATATGATGATCAATGATATGCCAATGTCTCTACTGCTATGCGATGCCATGATGATGAATTAACAAATGATGTACTGTATGCTGCTATTGATCTAGTTGATGTATTGCCCTGTCTGACAAGTATAGCTAGTAGTATCACACTTTCAAGTTGACGAGGGTAGTAGATCCTTGATTTACTTATGTTACATTGAGCCTAGGTAATGTTTGAGTGTCTTGCAACCCTCTTCTTTGGGTCCATAGTAATGCCCTCCATCCATCCATTTCACCCATAATTCTGGTCTGCATCCTTGGTCTAAGGATTGATGAGGTTGGCTCTTGCCTTTCCTCCTATGTTGTCAGTTGTCGGTGTTGACTGATGGAAAAATGTGTCTTAGAGTTGACCGTATCATAGGAATTCCTCTAGCTAGGGGTCTAGTGGGATCACGACCTGTGGCCTTCTTTCTTTTCAGTCAGGATGACCTATAGAGCACTTTACCTTTACCAAAGCATGAAATGGAAAAATTAAAAGGAAAATAAAAGAGGTATGCCTGAGAAGATAGAAGAAAAAAGGGGTGATACAAATGCAAAATAAAAAATAAGTCTCTTGGTTTGGAAGTATGGGGACTAGGCACCGTCAGGGCTGTAGGTGCCTGACTGGCATGGATAGGTGAACACCTTAACACTTTGTGTGGATGCCATGCAACTCCGGGATTATCTAGTGGAAGCTTGCTGGACTCTCATGACTGTCATCTCTTCCAAGTCAATGATCTCCCCTATTGAGTAAGGCTACATTTAACTTAAGGGTGCATCTCTCTGATACTCCTCTTGGTGAAACATATGGCTTTTATTTGCTTATTCTACTGGCATAGATAACCTTGGAGTATATCATTTTCCATTTACACCTTGAGTCAACTAATTCATCCTTTGACCAAGGGTTTCACTTGTCTATCCTTGGTCTGTCCATCTTATTCACCCCATTGAAGAAACTAGTCCTTGCAAGTACTTGAATGTTGTCATGGATCTGGTTAGTAGGTAAATCTTGCTTTCCAAAATCCTGTTTGAAGATACTTGTGGTGTAGGTATATAATCATGTATACATGACTAGTTGTATGATGACTCAGTTTTGATGGTTAATGACATCCTCTATGTATTGGTCCACGTGAACACCCTTTGCTGCTGGTCCACCAGGGACAAATGTGATCCTAGTACATCTTGTTCAAGGCCACAAATAAATTATCAAATCTTCTTCAGTGTATCGGAGTTTGCGGAACCAATGTATTAGTCCCTCTAGGGGGTTGAAAAGTGGTGAATCCATATCTTGAGTTCTAAAAGGTTTGGAAACACTCCCATCTGTTTCCATAAACATTTTGTAAATGGAAAATTCTCCGAAAAATTCCCGGACTGGGACCGTTTCTGCATCATAGTTGTGAATGAAACCTTGTTGTAAAAACTCTGCATAACGTGAAATCTATGCATTATAAAGGAAATGTTCAACTATAATTTTCTAGAAGAAATTCGAGACGTAATTAGTAATTACTAAAAACAAAACTTTTTGTTTTTTAGCATGTCTTCGCAGGTGACATGCCTAGCATTCTAAACGAACAAACGACACAAATTTGTGCCTGTGAATGCATAGAGGCTAAAGCCCCTACAGAATTTCATAATGTTGAATAAGCACTAGTTTTGGGATTTATCCTTCTGAAATTAATAATTTTATTTGTCTGTCGTACTTTGTTGACATTCTATAGAAGATTAACCTTCACAGAAACTGTGTTAACCATACAATGTTCAGAGTATTGCATATTAAGTATTTTCATTTGCTTCTTTGTAATGTTATTTTCTATTTGTTAAGCCTAGACTCATCAATTATAGGATGCTAAGCAAAATTAGAAAGACTGATGCACAGAGAAACTGTTTGTGGGATGTTCTTGTTTTCCTTTACTGCCTAGAATTAGTCTTTTTGCTTCAATTTCGGTTCATATTTTTTGAACTCACCGTTTTAATTTTTTTGGCAAGGCAGCTTGATGAATTTTGTTCAACAAATCGGAGTTCTCTCAGCATTAAAGAAATCTTTGGTGTAACTGAGTGCGTGCTATCCTTATTCATATCTGGAAGTTTCACTTTGTTTTTGTCCTTCAGTCATTTGTGTTGTGGTCTTTACATTTCCTTGAGTTTGAACTTAAGTTTAGATTTTCCATGTATGTTGGTTTTGCAGCGAGGATGCAGATGCTCTCAGGATTGAGACATTATCCGAGGTATCTGATGTGGATTCACTTGAAAAGATGGTAAAATTGTCATCAGACTCGGATTCAGACTCCGAGGAAGCAGATACAGGAAACAGATAAACCACATAGATGACTTCACAATAACCAGGAAATATCTCAAGTTTAATGCCAAAATGCATCGGAATAATTTTTTTTAATTTGCGGAACAATTTTTTCGAAGTGAGACTTCTAGTAATTTTAACAGGATGTGGAATAGATAAGTGAGCTTATTTAAGAACTAAAGAATATTCCTGGCTTTGGAATGGTGGCGATTCCTTCGAGGTATATAAGTATCATATAAGTTTGTAAGAGAAACATGCCTTCTCAGTGTGACTATCAAGCTGAAGAAGAAATTTCACAATTCTTCAAATTCAAAATAGAAAAATTGAGACATCTTTTTCCTCTGCAAATGGCATAATTTTCCCAGTGTAATAGGACTACAGCACAATGTTCAAGAATGCTATTTCTTATTTGTTAGAGGGAAATATTCAAATAGTAATTAACACCAGTAGCTGTTCATGTGTTTGCTTGCTAATTAAAGGTGTAGTCCATTCTGTATATGCTGTATGCAGCAGGCAGTCTATCTGCACAATTTGTTGTCAAGGACTACCTCATCCATCTTCACACCTTGGAAAAACACTTAAATTTCTGCTTTAGGTGCTTGGGTAGTACCTGGTATATGACAATCACTGAAGTTTCTATTGTGTCCCAATTCTGAGGGCTGTGATGTACACTGTTTGAACTGTTTAGGTGCTTGGGTAGTACCTGGTATATGACAATCACTGAAGTTTCTATTGTGTCCCAATTCTGAGGGCTGTGATGTACACTGTTTGAACTGTACTCATATCTCTTTGGTCTTAAATTTGAATGGTAAACGAGTGTCCATACATCGTATAATTTGACATTCTGTGTCACTTCTCTGTGTACTTTGTATCTGAATTTTCCATTTTTATGGTACGACATAAGTGTCATTTAACATTTTCATCTAGTTGCCTTGTCCTCTGTTGGTACCATGATCGTATAATCCATACAGAAGGAATAATCGGCAACAACAGTCAAGGTTGTGGGTATACATACTAAATAACTGTCACTATGATTATGGTGGAATATTAGAGTATTCAGTTAATGTCACGGGAGATAAATGTAGTATCATGAGGAAGCAAGGTCTTCCTAAGGGAGGGAGATTAGCATGACAAGTGTTGTTGAGTACTAATCTCGAGTCTCAACATTCGGGGTCTAGACAAACCTTTAGAAGCGTACAAGTATGTTCCATAATTGGCTATATCTATCCTTTTTCAATTACATATGTTAATGCTTGTGTATCTCAAGTTGGGCATATTAATACTGCTACAGACACTTGGTATGCTTTGACCATGTTGCAGTGGGAAAATATAGAAAGCATAATGTAATGTTTTATGTCTATCCTTTACCTTTGAGTATAATTTTGTTTCCAACAATGCAACTTGGATGCATATTATGATTTGTGCATATTTCCTTATGCCTGGGCTATGCCCTGATCGTTTTTCTGCTAAAAAAATAGAAAGCTAACAGTTCATGCAATTCGAAGATATTTACTTATGCCAATAACTAGGAATTTTAAAGAATTTGCTTCAGTTTGAATGCTTTGCAGGAGTCCACTTAACCAATTGAAACTAGCATCAAATGATCTGAAATTGTAACTCATGGAAAAACAACTTGGGCAAAGATATTACTTGATTTTTGGTCATTCTAATTCAATTCAAGTTTTTTCTAAGGACTAATAAAATATTCCTATATTAGGATCATTCATTGCAGTGAAAAGGGCTTCAAAGTTGGCAAATTCAGATGGGCATGCATAAATCTTATTCATAATACAAATCAATCATTCCTTTCCAGAATGAAATCAGCTGTTGTATTGTACACTATTTTTACTAGAACTACAGAGGACATATGCTACCGGGTACTAAAATTTAAATGCACTGATATGCGAAAACAATGTACTACACATAACGCAAGTCCCAGTGGGAACTAGTGTTTCTATCACAAGAAAGCCATTGAAACAACCCTGGTAAAAACTGTTGATCACTGAAGATTGTATAGGGAGTTTCCCATCACATCTGACCCTCGAGCATGATTAGTTGAAAATTGACTCTGCCTGTAGCATTATTGCCATTTAGGATCTTGTCTTTTGTTGCAAATGGCATTTATAATGAATAGTTACAACTTATTTTCTGTTGGTAAAAGTTTGTGTACTCTTTTCGATTTTTTATTGCTAGTGGTTACATTTCTAGAGTCCACACAATATTATTCTCTGGTTATTGTTATAACATTCTTTCTGCAACAATTGGGGCGGCAGGTGCAGGGGGTATCCTATTGGATCTTGACTGAAACGTAATGGGAATGGGTCAAGCAACAAATAACCAGGTAGAAACGCAAGCCCTTCTATTGGGATTACCTCGAGATCTCCAAAGTTTTGATTTTAGGCGACTCCCTCTTGGTGATCTCTCAGGCAAAGAAAAATGTTTACAATGACGAAACAAATTTGGGAAGGCTTCAACATAGAATCTTGGATCTGCTTCATCAGATCATTCATCAGATCAGGGAGGTGAACACCATGCATATCCATAGTCTCACCAATACGGAAGCGGATAGACATGCCAAGAATGCAGTTGCACTTGGACGGGGATTTTTTTTGTTTTAAATGGGGCCCTCCCCAATGTCGTTCGTTCCCTTGAGATATTTTCAAACCTCTCTTCATTGCATTAAATGGAGCATTTAATGTATAGGGTCGGCATGTGAGCCATTTGAACAACTTTCAATGCATTGGGCACGCGGAATATGGAGCATTTAATTCCCCACATGGAGGGGCGAGCCTTATCGAATAGACAGAAATTTATTTAATGCGAGTCTGTCTAGTGTCATACCCATCCCCACCCATTCATGACATGAGGTGTAGATGTTCATGGCATCCACTGGCTCCGGCGACGGAAAAAATCGATGTCCAATCCCCCTGACAGTATTTATTGCTCGCCGATGGCATCACAAAGAATGGGACGAAAATTTGAATTTGAATTTTCAATTCCCCGCTACATGTTTAATTTGAATTTTCATGCATTCCCCGCTACAACCTTCCTCGAGACCTTACCCTCGATTCAAACATAAGCAACGTTGTTTTCAATCATTTCAACAACTTCGAGGGCTCGGAATTGGAGCAGCTGATTCAGCAACTCAATGCCAGTGGAAATGCTCCTCCCGCGTGCTGCATCGTTTATACTCATTATACCTACAATCTGTTCGTAGATATCTCGTGGCTGCCCATGCACAGGGACCCTTTTTATCCCGGGTAAATCTGGAGCATCCGTCTTCTTAACATGAAGTGTTACAGGCGTATCACTTATACCCTTGTCGCTTCCTGCAATCTCTTCTGTAACTGTATCGAGTGTTTCTTTTATCTCTGCTTCTGAAATTTTCCTTTGCTTCCCATTGTACTCTATCACAATTTCACGTTCCTAGGATTTGCAGTTTTGCAATCTCATAATAAGTGGGAGTCTTGTACAAATTCCTTGCCCCGTAGCGAGGCTAATCTTGGCAAGGGATTCCATAACACTAGATTTCCCTGAGGACTGATCGTCAATAACAACAATAGTGGGTAGCCGGATACCCTCTTTCACTACGAGGTTGCGAAGCGTGTCCACAACATCGAGCAGCGGCCTTATGCGCTCATTGTAACTCTGGTTCAAATGCAGTGAATCTGGGTTCGGCGACTGTATGTTGTCGATCATAGGCATCTTCATATGCTCCATTCTTGTATTGGGGAAAGTTGCAGGTTGGTGCTGTCATTATTAAAAAAGAATGCCAAACAAGATTGAGTAAATCCCATCTAGAACATGAATTGTTCAATGAATATACTTGTCTGCTGCATTCAACGGGAAAGAAAATCTTTGTTTTTGGAATCATAAACAAAACAACAATTCGGATGGTTTTGTTTTTTCAAAAGTTTCACCAAAATTTGTGCTGTTTAGAATGCATATTTCAAATAACAAATTTTCTGATGGCCAAAGATAGTTTAAAAACATTCGCGTTTGAACTTAGTTGTTGGTGGATTTTGTTAGTTGAATAAGCATTTTATTTTGTTAATTGAATAAGCTTTTTCTAAACACCTTTTATTGTTTTCATAGGATTCAGTAAATCAATTTTGCAGCAAAAGATTCATAAATCTGATATGGAAAGGGAAAATGTTCAAAGTAAGGTGATCTTGCGATAAAAGAATCAACTTTTAGATCTTGATATTCATATGAACGGGTACAATTTCAGATATAAAAAAATTGTTCAATCTTTCATTGATCTAAACTATTAGTTCACGAATTTTAATCGATAAACACTTTCACAACAACGTCAATTCTATTAAACACACATTGTCACAATTTGAACAAAATTTTGAATCAATAAACGCTCTAACAAACACACATTGTCACAATTCGAACTAAATTTTGAATCAATAAACGCTCTAACAACAAAATGAGAAATTTGCTACACGGTTGGATGAGTTGGACAGTTCTTCAAGCCCATGGATAATGTAATATTAGGGTTACATAAGGCTCGCCATGTCTTAAAGGCGATTCTATCGATTGAATAAGGCTCGCCATGTCTAAAAGAGATGTACATATAAATTATGAAAGAGGTTTATAAAATATATTTTTTCACATAACAGTTCATTAAATTTCATTAAATCTGTTCATAAAAACACAAATACTATTACCACATATTTTGAAAGGTCCATCTAGGTAGCAACACTTCTATCCTTCTAATCCCAAGGCTTTATTGTAAAGAATGAGATCACAATTAGACATTGTAAAGCATGATATCATAATTAGACATTGTATGAATAGTGAAGTTACACTAATTTTGAAAAAAAAAGAACTCATATAAGTAACTTAGTTCTTATGTGAGTTTATTGGTTTTGATTTGATTTTTTTTTATATAATAATTAAAAATAGTATCTTATATGGATTTATGGGTTTATTGGTTTTGATTTGATTTTTTTATATATATAATAATTAAAAAGAATATCTATTTCAAATATTTTTAATAGTTATAATTTATTGAGCAATTTGATATCAAATACACCTATTTAGAGAGCATTGAAATGGATAAAGAATGATTGTATCTATTATTTAGCATATATATTTATTAGATATAAAATGTCCACCAACCGATTATTCCTCGACCTATAAAAATGAAAAACACTATGGATTTCCCTTTAAAAAAAAGTAATTCTTCATTTTATGAAACTAAAATAATTTAAAATTAATTTAAATAAATATTAACTCATCTTCTATAACTCATTTAAATTTTCTCCAAAGGATTAATTTTCTCTTAATGTAAATTGGAAAATGAGCTCACTACACCTAAGATGCTAGAAATATGCTTAGTTGTATGAAATAAACATCACCTTCGTCTACTTGGATTAGGGTGTTAATAGCGATCAAAATGTTTGATTAGGGTGTTAATAGCGATCCGATGTTTGATGTTCGATCTCGATTAACCACTAACCACTACAATTCTAATGTGAATTTACGTCATAAAATAGATTTGGACAATACACTTGTCTCATTCTCATACAATCTAGGATAAGCATAGATGATAATCCACCTCAAATATATATACGCCTAGATTTATGTTATTATAATTGTCTACATATTTATGTTACTATTATATTAACACGTTATTATAATTGTGTACATATTTATGTTACTATTATAACACTAGATATATGTTATTCTAACTCTAGACATTAGATTAACACTAGATTTTTGTTGTCATAATTGTTTACATATTACAATTTTTTATAATTACTCAAAAAATATTTATCATTAATTATTTTAAATTTATGCTATTAGAATTGTTTATAGATTTATGGTCATTTTGTTGATGAGACCTACAGTTTAAATTAATAAATTTATATTATTTTAATAATTAATAATTAAAAAAAATTATTTATCATTGATTGATTGATATTTCACACCTAAACATAAAACACATATACATATAAAAAAATTATTATATAATATGTTTTTTTAGTTTTATTTCATAAAACTAAGACCCACTATTATATAATGTGGTGTTTCTTTACATGACAATCTCATAAAAAAGAAACATAATGTGGTATTTTTTAAATTAAAACAATAACATTTTCATAAAGTTAAGATGGTGTATGTTTATCAAATATTTTAAAAGGTGACCAATGAATTATAGTGATGTTTGCTAGAGATTTTGTTTAAGAATTAAAAAAAAATTATAGTGATGTTTGTTGGAGATTAAATGTTTAAGTATTAAAAAGATAGAGTTTAATTTAAAGAGCATCTTTCTCCTTATAAAGTATATATGTACTTTTCCTCATATCAAGTAAACATTAAAAAACATCAACTACACAAAAAAAATTCTTAAATATATCTACAAATTTTAAAGGTTTTTGTGTGTACAAACCTCTTTTAGAACATTTTCTTATTTTAAAATTGTTGTAAATGCACTATGGATTAATATTATTAGATTTTATATTTTGTTCCCCGTTTAAAAGGAAATGTAGTAATTAAATGTTTGGAAATGCTTTCTTTCCTTTTCTCTCTAAACTTAAAGAGGATTGAGACGAAACAACTTTGTTTGATTTTACCTTTCTTTCTTTCTATTAAATTTGTTGTAATTTTATGAAAATTGAAATTATCAACAACTTTTAGAAATACTTGAGTAATTTTTTAATACATTCTGAAATTAGTAGTTATGAGTGTTTAGTTATATTTTTAAAGTTGTTATGATTCTAATTTTTTAACTTATTTATTTCCAGGTATTTTATAAAACTTTATTGATATTCACTACATATATTCTACTTTCCATACAAGGTATGTCATATTTTATTTACATAAAATTTTATGCCATATTTTATTTACATTATAAATTTATATTGATTCTATAATTTAAATTTTGTTTTATCTCATTCTTTAGAATTGTTATAATTCATAATAATTTTTATGTTATAATTGGTATTTATGTGATGATTATTTAAAGATTTACTATATACATTTTTTTTTTTGAAATGGTTGATATTAATGATTATTTCAATATTGTTTAGTAAATATTTAAAATTGAGATTAGCATATTAATGTTGATGTTTAAACTCATATTGATTTTGATTATTATCGTTAGAAATGTTAGAATTTATATCAATGTTTTTTATTTATTTATTTATCATAATATTGTTATAATTTATATACAATCTCCTTCATTTTTTCATTCGATACTAATATTATGTTAATGATTATTTCAATATTTTTTTTTCATTCCATATAAATGTTATATTTCATATCAATGTTGATGTTACAACTCAGTTATGTGATCTCATTATGTCAAAGGTTTTTCTTCATCAATTTATGAAATTATCATATTAATGTTGATGTTATAACTCATATTGATCTTGATAATTATTTCAATCTGTTTTTTTTCATTCCTTATTCTTTATAATTTTATTTTCATAACGTATATACAATCTTTTTGTTTCTTAATTTGTATTCATGTTAGTGATTATTTCAATATTTTTTTCTCTTTTATTTAGAAATATTATAATTCATACGAATTAATGTGATGATGATTTCAACGTTCTTTTTCCTTAAAATTGAAATGATCATATTAATATTGATGTTATAAGTCATGTTGGTCTTCACAATTATTTCAAGGTTTATGTTTTTCTCATTCTTTACAGTGGTATTGTCTAATTATTTCAAGTTTTGTCATATTTTGATGATATATTGATTTTGATGATTATGTTTAGAAATGTTATAATTAATATCAATGGTGATATGAATTATAACATTTTCATATTGATATTAATGTTTTTTTTTTTTTTTAAAATTAGTAAATGTTTAAATTGAAAATTATCATTCAATGTTAATGTTATAACTCATTTTGGTCTAGATGATTAAATGTGAACTTTGTTCTCATTCTTTATGGCGGTATTGTCATAACTTATATACAATCTCTTTCATTTTTAATTCATATCGATATTAATGACTATTTCAATAATTATTTTTCCATTCCATAGAAATGTTTAAATTCATATTAATATTGATGTTATAACTCATATTGATGTGATGATTATTTCAAGAGTTTTTTCCATTAAATTATGAAATTATCATATTAATGTTAATGTTATAACTCATATAACATGATGATTGTTTCAATTTATTTTTTCCTTTTAATTGTCATAACTTATATACAATTTCATCCATTTTTTAATTCATAATGATCTCAATGATTAATTCAATATTTTTTCTCTTTATTTGAAATGTTATAATTGATGTCAATGTTGAGATTATAAATCGTATTGATGTGATGATTATATCAAGATTTTTTTCGTTAAAATTAAAATGATCATATTAATATTGATGTTATAACTCATATTGATCTTCATGATTATTTCAAGGTTTCTCATTCATTATGGTGGTATTGGCATAATTTATATATAATCTCAATTTTTTAATTCATATCAATATGGTATCAATAATAATTTTTTCTCATTTCTTAGAATGGTTATAATTCATATCAATGTTGATGTTTTACCTCATATTGATGTTGATGATTATTTCAATATATTTTTCTCTCATTCATTTTAGTGGTGTTGTTATACACAATCTCTTTCATTTTTGGATGTATATTGGTATTTTTCCTCGTTCTTTATGGTGGTATTGTGATTCAAAGTTTATATTGATATCGATGATTATTGTGTAGTATATATTCAATACTTCATTGGGTGAGATATGTCCCAATTTCAGAAGTCAAGGGATGTGCTTAATCTATCTTCCGCTACATCTCATAAAACTAAAAATCCCCTTTCTTCCAGGTAAAACAAAAAATCCTATGAAAACAATGGTAATTGTTTAACTCCCTTAGAGTTATCTTTGCCAATTCAGGCCTCGAGTCCATTCCCCACATCCTAGACCAGTCGATCCCCTATAATAGGAAAAACTGCCACTATCGCCTTGCAAAATAGAACTCACCTCAATTGCTCCTGCAAGGCAATTGAATCCAGTCTACCAGGGATCCATTTCCCAGATATTTGTAATGAAGAATAGATTTCCATTTTCCAACATTTAAAATAAACTGCCACACCGATTTAGAAGCCAACACCACACCAAAAGTTGACAAATATTTGAATCCCCAACCTCCATCCTCCTTAGGTTTTTAGATAGGCTCCCAAGGTGTCCAATGCATACCTCTGTCAGCTTTACCAAGCCATAGAAACCTGAATTTTTTTTTTCTAAGAGAGTGCATAACCCCCAGAGGAATCTTGGCAATTATCACCCAATAAACCGGGATGGCGTTTAAAATGATCTTAATAAGCACAACTTTCCCTCCCTTAGAGAGAAATATATTACACTAGAAGTGTATGCATCGTTCCACCTTAACAAGGAGCCAGTTCCAGTCGGCTATACCATAGAAGTTTGGTTTCAGATGAAACCCCAGATACTTAAAACCATCAGATAAAGGATGAAGGTCCATTGGCATTATCTCCAGAAATCCATTCAAATATGAATTGTAGATTTCATTATAAATGCAGGATGACTTCCTGAAGTTAACTTGCATCCCAGTTGCAACAACAAATAACCAAAATAGATCTTTAATGACTCTGGTCTCTTCTATCTAACCATGAGCATTGCTGGTGGAACCATGAATATCATAGCTCTATTTATGGAACCATGAGCATTGTTGGTGGAACCATGAGCTCTAGTTATGGAACCATGAGCGTTGTTGGTGGAACCATGAGTGTTGTTGGTAAAACCATGAGGATTGTTGGTGGAACCATGAGCTATAGTTATGGAGCTATGAACATTATTGGTGTAACCATAAGCATTGTTGGTGGAACCATGAGCTCTAGTTATGAAACCATGAGCATTGTTGGTGGAACCATGAGATCTAGATATGTGTCAATAAGAATTCCAATACCTAGATGATGGGAAATAATTCACCTAGCCATTGTGATTAGGATATCAATATGGATAAAACATGGATGGTGAAGTTTATGGTGAATCTTGAATAATGCTATGGGAACCTTGAACAAAGTTAGGGTTGATGAAACCATGAACATATTTGGTGGCATAATTTTGCACATTTGGTGGTTGAATCTCCAACAAAGTTAATGGATCCATGAACATTGTTGGTGGAACCATGAGCTCTATTTATGGAACCATGATCATTGTTGGTGGAACCATGAGATCTAGTTATAGAACCATGAACATTGTTGGTGGAACCATGACCTTTAGTTATGGAACCATGAGCTCTATTTATAGAACCATGAGCATTGTTGGTGGAACCATGAGCTCTATATATGAACATTGTTGGTGGAACCATGAGCTCTATTGATGGAACCATGAGCATTGTTGGTGGAACCATGAGCTCTACTTATGAACATTGTTGGTGGAACCATGAGCTCTACTTATGAACATTGTTGGTGGAACCATGAGCTCTACTTATGGAACCATGAGCATTATTGGTGGAACCATGAGCAGTGTCCGTAGAACCATGACCTCTATTTATGGAACCATGAGCATTATTAGTGGAACCATGAGCATTGTTGGTGGAACCATGAGCTCTATTTATGGAACCATGAGAATTGCTGGGGAACCATGAGCTTTAGTTATGGAACCATGAGATCTAGTTATGGAACCATGAACATTATTGGTGGAACCATGAGCATTGTTGGTGGAACCATGAGCTCTACTTATGGAACCGGGAACCATGAGCAGTCTAGTTGTGGAACCATGAGAATTTTTGGGGGAACCATGAGCTCTAGTTATGGAACCATGAGCATTGTTGGTGGAACCATGAGCTCTATTTATGGAACCATGAGCATTGTTGGTGGAACCATGAGCACTATTTGTGGAACCATGAGATCTATTTATGGAACCATGAGCATTATTGGTGGAACCATGAGCTCTAGTTTGCCCGAGAGACATCTAGATATAGGTTTCTCCCAGTATAACCATCTTGAGGGGGCATGTTTAACTGCTAAGGTTCAGATCTCTCAAGAAAATGTTGTTGTTCTCCCGTAGATATCTTGGTGCTTAGGTGGATTATAAGGAGGCATTGTGGCTATTTAAAAGAAACTTGGAACATATTTTGAAACAAAAACCTAAAACATGTTTTGAAACTTTTAATTTTAAAAATCATGTTTCCAATATTCTACCTCAGAACTACCTACCAGTAAGAACTGGACTTGACTCAATAATAACACAATTTACATATTTCAAATATGCAAAAAAGCCGATACAAAGTAGGAATAACTAAACTTATATTTTTCCTAAATTACAACTTTTAGGTAAAACAAAGGAAGCCATTTTCCATACTCTTTCCAGCCTAAGAATAACTTGCATGTTTGAAGACAATCAAGGTTATTGTTAATAGAAAACATTTCACCCTTGACGTCGATACTGAGGAAAAAAAATGATCTGCACCTTATCGTCTACAGTAACATTGAATTTGTATGTAAATCTAAAGTAATTTGAAAGTTGGGATTGCAGTACATCCCCAAACGTCTGCAGTAACTCCAATGATGGTTTTGAAAATCAATTGGGTGATCATAACATAATCAGGGTCATGCTCAGGCGAAGGGCATTGCGCATGAGAGCATTTCCATTAGATATATAGTACATGCCCTGCCCTGAAAATTAAAAGTTTGCACTTATGGATACAGTTTCCTGGATTTCATAAAAAAACACAAAACTATAAAACTTATGCATGAAATGGGAACGTGCCATGTACCAAATTTGGAATTGGGTCACAATGGCCTAATCACAATGGCCATATTCATTAGAGTTCGTAAAATTGAAGTTAAGGGTCAAATAATTGCCAAGGAGGAAAATTACTAGTTTCCTAGGTTTGGGGTGGAAGCTTTGGAATTTGGAATAAGGGGGATAATAAATGATGTTTGAATCCATCCAAGTTTTGAGTGCAAATGGAAAAGAATCCATCCACGGGGAAAAATGTGAAAGGATGGTAATTGATCCAGCAAAGGCTTCCAATTGAGCTCCATCCAGCTTCTTAGGGTCGATTCGCCGACTTGCTTGCCACAGAACCTACCAACTAAAGCTTTAGAGAAATATGCAGGTACTTCTTCGAGGCCGATTTATTTGACAACCACAAGAGAAGCCACCACCTTTTTGTTGAATCTCCTTTCTTTTTACGTCCATCTCTTATGTTAGAGGTATTAATAAAACAATTAATATTATTCTGGAGCATGGCTGATGGAACCGTCTCAGGGAAAGACTGGTGCGAGGGTGGACGATCCGTCACTTCAGCCATTGTTTCCATACTACGCTTGAAGCCATCATCATCTTGAAATATTTCGCCATACTTGGGAGAGAGTTCATAATTGACCTCATCAATTACCATGATGAGGGTTTGTGCGGAGAAGTACAGAATGATGTAGCGCATAGAGGGAAGGGGTAGGAGAATAGGAAGACGGGGAAATCAGGAAGACACTTGTCAGAAAAGAAGGAGGATGCATGTATAAAGAAGCGGAGGACTCGGGAGAGTAGTGAGGAGGCACGTGAAGGCTGGGAGTAAAGGATGAGCCTTACGTCATGATAAAGGAAGGATAGTGAAAAGAACCGAAAAAAGGTAAGCAGGTAAGCGAAGTAGAGGTTCACCAAAAAAAACAGACGAACCTTCGGGCAAAAAGCACTTTAACAAACCCCCCCGAAAGAAAGAACCCCCCCCCCCCCCCCAATACACACACACACACACACACACAACCATATTGGACTATAAAGTGGCATTGAATTAATTAATATATGTTTTGTAATATCCCGATTTTGATCCCATTGCATTAAACATGTAAATAATGTAATATCGTTATGAAATTGTGGTGAGGAGCTCAAGGCCAAGGCCCCACCATCGATTTATTGTTCTCGTGGCGGTAATTAAAAATTGATGCATGTGGATTGTGTGCTAGCTTGGCACGATGGAAATCGCAAATATGATGTAAACATGTATTTTAAATAAAATTGCCCACAACTAGCTATGCAATGCAACAAGAGCATGGGGGCATGGTTTTTACAAGGAATTGCGAGGGAAATATTCAAACCCTTGAACCAATCAAGTCAAGCCAAGTGTCAATGAGAAAACCCATAAACCCTCAACTACCCATTTTGACTTATGCACCCATTTATTTAATTCTTCCAAGAGTTGGTTGAGGTAGTTAATGCTTTGGGAATGGGGAGGTATGTTGTCCAAATTCGGGTATGGTAAAACCACCAATTTGGAAATTCGTGTTTGGCTTCTTGGGAAAGAAAACAACCATGAATTTTCTCCCCAATCCTTTATTCATCAACTAGTTTGGCTCTCTCACGAAGTTCTAGTTGGTGGGAAGTTTTTCCTCCACGTTTTTCCTGTGTTTCCTAGTTTTTTGGCTGCGAAGAGGGCATTTTTGGTGTTGCAGAACAATTGGGAGGAAGGGAGCTTGATTTGGGGGTCCATAGAGGTTGTTTTTGGCCATTCGAATGCTTAAATACAAGTGGGGAAAAACGTTTGCTTCCCTGTGGTCGAATTTCCCTTCCCACAATATTTTTTGGGTGTGCCACGAAGTGGAAGAACTAGTGGGAACCCTGTTTTGTAAATCCCATAGTCAAAAAAAATTTCCCTATGCCCAACAGATGTGCTTGCTGTGTGTGGGAAGAATATGCCGTGAAATGATTTATGTGTATCCATGGTTTTGGCTTGAGCTTGAGTGAAAGCATCCAGAAATGAAGAGGGTTCAGTTTTTACTTGATAAAACCCAACTATGGGCGGGCTTGACTCAAGTGTGGTGTTCATTTTGCTATGCATAGGTTTGAGTGTTCCCATTCCTTGTGGAAATCATGCCCAACTCGGGGGTGGCAGTTCTGTTGAGAGATTGACGAACACAACTGGCCAATGGCTGGGTGGAACGTTGCAGTTGCAAAGCTAGTTGCTTGGGACAGCTCCACAATCTAGATAAGTATCCTCTATGTGTATTACTTATGTAATGTTTTAATTGAAGACTGTAATGATTATGAAAATCAATGCATGTTAGATATGCATGTAGTGGATCTTGTTTTTGCTGTGTTTATTTGAATTATACGCCTGCACATGTGATTTTATTTTTATGAATTTGATGAATGGGGTTGAGATTTTTGTAAAATCCTAGAATGTTAGTGTCATGTTTCCCTTCCTTGTGTTGGATCGATGGGAGGGGACATGACATGTTTCACGCACCTGGGGCCATCTGTTGTTCTCCCTCCTTCAAAATTTATGGAGCCTTCGAGATCTGTTAGTAGGTTGATATGTCTCCATGTAAGGGGTTGAGTTCGGTTTTTATCTTTAATTCTTGGGATAGTCTTCCTATTATTTCCTGCAAGGATTTGGATAGACCTGAGATGGATAGTGGGCTAGCTCTTGTCGGTGCTTTGTTGTCTTCAAGGGTTGATTGTGTGAATCCTAGTTCTTCGGTGTGAGTACCTTCCCCATGGATTGTTTCAGATTCACCTGTAGTTGTGAGTGAAGATAGGGTTTGCTTTGGGGAGGTCTCTCCTCACCTACAATCCAGTGGACTTTTGGATCATCTCTTGACCTCTCCCTTCGATGCTTTGGCCATGAACCAAGGAGTCCTAAAGTATATTGGTCCCTGCTTTAAGGATTTTTATCAGGTCATCTCAGGTTCCCTCAATTCTACCTTTGTTTCCCATATTCCAAAATGCTCCAAGCCTAACACCTTTGATGATTATAGCCCTATTGCTCTATGTAATCTGGTCTATAAAATTATCTCCAAAGTCATAGCAATATACTTTAGGATGGTGATGACGATGCCAACGACGATGACGATGAAGATGATGATGATGATGCCAATGATGATGATGATAATGAAGATGATGAAGATGATGATGATGATGATGAAGAAGATGATGAAGATGGAGATGTTGATGAGGAAAAGGGAGATGACGATGATGATGAAGATGAGGACGACGATGATGATGAGGATGATGATGATGATGATGATGATGATGATGATGACGACGAATATGACGACGAATATGACGATGATGATGAAGATGATGATGATGATGATGACCATAAAGATGATGGTGATGATGACGAA
Source organism: Larix kaempferi (assembly GCA_027924585.1). Classification (NCBI taxonomy): domain Eukaryota; kingdom Viridiplantae; phylum Streptophyta; class Pinopsida; order Pinales; family Pinaceae; genus Larix; species Larix kaempferi. The sequence goes on along the minus strand of BSBM01000203.1, from coordinate 5,500,288 downwards.
AACGATGATGATGAAGATGTTGATGATGACGACGATGATGATGATGATGATGATGATGATGATGAATCATTACTAATGTGAGATGATGATGATGATGATGATGATGAATCATTACTAATGTGAGATGATGATGATGATGATGATGATGAATATGTTGATGATGATGGCGATGATGATCATGACCATGATGATGATGATGATGATGATGATCATGATCATGATGATGATGCTGATGATGATGATGATGATGATGATGAAGATCATGATGAAGATGTTGATGTTGATGATGATGGTGATGATGATGTAGAAGATGATGATGATGATGATGATGAAGATGATGATGATGATGATGATGATGGCGGTGGTGATGATGGTGATGATGATGATGATGATGATGATGAAGATGTTGATGATGATGATGATGATGATGATGAAGATCATGATGAAGATGTTGTTGATGATGATGATGGTGATGATGATGATAAAGATCATGATGAATATGTTGTTGATGATGGTGATGGTGATGATGATGATGCAAAAGATGATGATGATGATGATGATGATGATGATGAAGATGATGATGATGATGATGAAGATGATGAATATGATCAATACAAAGAAAATAGAGTTTATAAATACTGTATCTCCATCTAAGATCAATAGAAAGAGGCAACATAGTTTTTTGAGCCCAGTTAGTAAAAAGAAAAGATGTATTAGTAAGTCACATTCAACCAAGGATATGCAACAATTCCAAAGGGTTGGACGAGCTCGTGCAAAAAAGAAAACCATGGACAAGAATAAAAAAATTCTAGGAAAGAACAAATAAATGTACATGAAACAGTAGGTCCAGTCAAACATCATGTGCCATGTAATACAGGTATTTCAATTTGATATTTCAATTTATTTTACGTGAGATTGCAAGTTACATTATCGACCCCATTATGAAATGTTCATGACATACATTATACTGTTGACTTGAATGTAACAATAATAGTATTTTATTCATTGTTTTCATAGTCGAGAAGTCCACATTTCACATGAGACCTCTTGATGTTCGACATTGTCGACTTCGATTATTTTCTGACGATATTGTTCAACATAACACAGGTATTTATATTAGAAACATTGTAAACGCATGCGAGTTATAGAATTAATTGTTGTTTATGTAACATGTTATAGAACCAAAACATTGCTAAAGGTTATTAAATGGTGTATGATGTTACTTCAAGGAAATGATCTAGTGAAAGAGGTGGACTCAAACATGCCAACAAGACCATTGATTCCGGATTTGAACTTATGAGGTATGTTGAATTGTGGATTAAATTATAAAGTTCAAATCATTTAGTCTTGTTAATGAGTTATTTTAATTTACAATAGCTCGTATATTTTTACAGTTTGTCATTGCTATTTTACTTTTAGGAAAAATTTAAAGTAGGGTTTTCACTTCTAATGTAATTGTGTAGTTGTTTGTTAAATCATAGTTAAATTGGAAAAGATAAACTTTTCTAGTTATGGATTTTGTCTTTGATTTCATTTATTTTTTGCTTGTGACAGGGTTGTATTAGTTGCTATGTTAGCTTGGATGCCCACTTCCAAAAGAGACAAAATTGAAGACTTCGATATGAGAGAATAAATCTTGTGTTCACTTTATTGATGTGAAAAAAATATGTTTTCCATTGCTCAAACTTATTTTGAATCTATTATCACTCATATTGTACAAAACAATTCTATAAATAATTATCAACCACTCGAGTTTTGATATATTTCAATGTTTAGACATTTACATTTTTTGCATATTTAGATGCTTTGTCATTTACCCACTAGAAACAAAGTAAACAAAACAAACATACTAAAATCAATAATTGGTAAATACATGAATCAATAATTTTTTATTTATAGTTATTGATATTGATCTATTTTAAGATTACTTTATAAGTTCCAACATTTTAAGTTAGTCATTGATGTTATTTATTTTAAGATTAATCTATAAATTACAAAATTCTTGTTAATTTATTTTAAGATTAACTAGATGAGCTTTCCTACAATTTTCAAGAGAGAGAGAAAGCTATCCATCTATCTGCCAGATCTAATATTGTTATTTGTTGACTTCATTTATAAAGTTAATGTTTTTGTACTGATTTGGATAGTTTGCAACTTCATGTTCTATTTTGCAGCTACATGACTTTAACATGTGCATTGCCAAAAAAGAAGAGGCTTTAACCATTAATTCTAAATTTACAATGTGCTATGGAAATATGGCTAATGCCTGGAAGGTGTGGCATAGTATTGTGTAACACTTATCTATTGTTTTGCTATATAATTGCATTTTCAATGTTTTCTTTGATTGAATAAAATCTATTATAATATTGAATGATTTATTATATGTTATTTATATTATTTACCCATATATAGTGATATTTGTAGCCCTGTATAACAGTTTATAATATAAATAATTTGGCTACTGTAAAATAGGGAAAGAGGCAAGAAGCCCTTTGGTTGTGTGCTGAAATGGTGGAGAGAGGTCTCATGCCAGATCATTGCACTCATCAATGGTTTCTCAACCAAATGTAAGATTTTTAAGGTTAAGAGTTGTTGGATGGAAAGTTGAACAAGCATTCACCAAATCTTATATGACTTCCCTTCTAAATAGAAAAGGCTAAATGTGCATAAAATTTTATGCGTGAACTATACATTTTGATTTTTACTTTAATATTTATCCATTGAATATTTAAAACAACACACCAAAACCCTCATATAAATAGCTAAATGTTTTTATCAAAGCATTCTTAAAGAAGAGTTTTATAGGCTTTTATCTGTTTTTTCAGTATAACACATCTACATTTTAACCTTGTTTAATTTTGTAAAAATGACCTTTATCAATTATTTATTTATTAGCTTTTTATCTGCTTTTTCAGTATAACACATCTACATTTTAACCTTGTTTAATTCTGTAAAAGTGACCTTTATCAATTATTTATTTATTAGTTTAGTAGTATAAACCAGCCAACTGTTATTTATATGTTTATCAGTGATACAATATAAACTAATACATTAAATATCAATATTCTAAGTTATATCATTGAAATATACACAATTATCACTAATGATGAATTATTGAAAAATGTATTTAAGTTATTTTATTGTTTTTCAGTATGATTAAAAAATACATGTTACTCCATACTTACTTTTTATGTAACCAAATGCTTTTAATTATGTACTTATTTATTCTAGTCCGAGTTACTATATCATTAAAGTAAAAACAGTGTATTTAGGTTATTATAATAATTTGACATTTTATTTCTTAAATATGGTATAAAATGTTTTACTTATTGTAACTAAAATACAACAAACACGTATAATGTATTAAATAATATTAACTAGTACATTTGAAACATATATAGGTCACAAATTAATAATAAATGATTAGCTTATTTTGAATAATTCTATTATTAAAAAAAACATTGAATAGAATTAAGATAATTAGAGTTTTTCATATATAAATGAAAGATTTGTATTATTAAATATTTTTGTTGTAGTTTAAATACTAAATTATTAAACAATATTCATTATAAATTGTTTCCAAAGTGTATCATAAAATTGATTATGAATAATAACATCAAAAAAATTATCAACTCATGGTTCCGCCAACAACTCTCATGGCTCCACCAACAACGCTCACGGTTCCATCAACAACGCTCATGGTTCCACCAATAATGCTCATGGTTCCACCAACAGTGCTCATGGTTCCATAACTAGAGCTCATGGTTCCACCAGTAATGTTCATGGTTCCATAACTAGAGCTCATGGTTTCACCAACAATGCTCATGGTTCCACCAACAATGCTCATGGTTCCATAACTACAGCTCATGGTTCCATGGACACTGCTCATGGTTCCACTAGCAATGATCATGGTTCCACAAATAGAGCTCATGGTTCCACCAACAACGCTCACGGTTCCACCAACAATGCTCATGGTTCCATAGCTAGAGCTCATGGTTCCACCAATAATGCTCATGGTTCCACCAACAATGCTCATGGTTCCATAACTAGAGCTCATGGTTCCACCAACAATGCTCATGGTTCCACCAATAATGTTCATGGTTCCATAACTATAGCTCATGGTTCCATAACTAGAGCTCATGGTTCCACCAACAATGCTCATGGTTCCATAACTAGAGCTCATGGTTCCATGGACAATGCTCATGGTTCCACCAACAATGATCATGGTTCCACAAATAGAGCTCATGATTCCACCAACAATGCTCATGGTTCCGCCAACAACTCTCATGGTTCCACCAACAATGCTCACGGTTCCACAACTATAGCTCATGGTTCCACCAACAATGCTCAAGGTTCCATAACTATAGCTCATGGATCCATAGCTAGAGCTCATGGTTCCACCAATAATGCTCATGGTTCCATAACTATAACTCATGGTTCCACCAGCAATGCTCATGGTTCCATAACTAGAGCGCATGGTTCCACTAGTAATGTTCATGGTTCCATAACTAGAGCTCATGGTTCCACCAACAATGCTCATGGTTCCATAACTAGAGCTCATGGTTCCATGGATAGTGCTCATGGTTCCATCAATAATGCTCATGGTTCCATAGACAGTGCTCATGGTTCCACCAACAATGCTCATGGTTCCATAGTTAGAGCTCATGATTCCACCAACAATGCTCAGGGTTCCATAACTAGAGCTCATGATTCCACGAACAATGCTCATGGTTCAATAACTAGAGCATTGTTGGTGGAACCATGAGGACTACTTATGGAACCATGAGAATGGTTGGTGGAACCCTGAGCTCTAGTTATGGAACCATGAGCATTGTTGGTGGAACCATGAGCTAAGGAACCATGAACATTATTGGTGGAACCATGAGCATTGTTGGTGGAACCATGAGCACTATTCGTGGAACCATGAGCTTTATTTATGGAACCATGAACATTGTTGGTGGAACCATGAGCTCTAGTTATGGAACCATGAGCACTGTCCGTGGAACCATGAGATTTATTTATGGAACCAAGAGCTCTAATTATGGAACCATGAGCATTGTTGGTGGAACCATGATCTCTAATTATGGAACCATGATCTCTAATTATGGAACCATGAGCATTGTTGGTGGAACCCTGAGCTCTAATTATGGAACCATGGGCATTGTTGGTGGAACCCTGAGCTCTAATTATTGAACAATGAGCATTGTTGGTGGAACCATGAGCACTATCCGTGGAACCATGAGCATTGTTGGTGGAACCATGAGCATTGTTGGTGGAACCATGAGCACTATTTATGGAACCATGAGAATGGTTAGGGGAACCATGAGCTCTAGCTATGGAACCATGAGCATTGTTGGTGGAACCATAAGCACTGTTCGTGGAACTATGAGCTCTTATTATGGAACCATGAACATTATTGGTGGAACCATGAGCACTGTTCGTGGAACCATGAGTATTGTTGGTGGAACCGTGAGCTCTATTTATGGAACCATGAGAATTGTCGGGGGAACCATGAGCTCTAGTTATGGAACCATGAACATTATTGGAGGAAACATGAGCATTGTTGGTGGAACCATGAGCTCTAGTCATGGAACCATGAACATTATTGGTGGAACCATGAGCACTGTTCGTGGAACCATAAGCAATATTGGTGGAACCATGAGCATTGTTGGTGGAACCATGGGATTTATTTATGGAACCATGAGCATTGTTGGTGGAACCATGAGATTTAGTTATGGAACCATGAGAATTGTTGGGGGAACCATGAGCTTTAGTTATGGAACCATGAGCTCTAGTTATGGAACCATAAACATTATTGGTGGAACCATGAGCATTGTTGGTGGAACCATGAGCTCTAGTTATGGAACCATGAACATTACTGGTGGAACCATAAGCTCTAGTTAGGGAGGCATGAGCATTATTGGTGGAACCATGAGCACTGTCTGTGGAACCTTGAGCTCTATTTATGGAACCATGAGCATTATTGGTGAAACCATGAGCATTGTTGGTGGAACCATGAACTCTATTTATGGAACCATGAGCTTTAGTTATGGAACCATGAGATCTAGTTATGAAACCATGAACATTATTGGTGGAACCATGAGCACTATTGGTGGAACCATGAGCTCTAATTCTGGAACCATGAGCATTGTTGGTGGAACCATGTTGCTCATGGTTCCACCAATAATGCTCATGGTTCCATAAATAGAGCTCATGGTTCCACGAACAGTGCTCATGGTTCCACCAATAATGTTCATGGTTCCATAACTAAAGCTCATGGTTCCACCAACAATGCTTATGGTTCCATAAATAAAGCTCATGGTTCCACTAATAATGTTCATAGTTCCATAACTAGATCTCATGGTTCCATAATTAAAGCTCATAGTTCCCCCAACAATTCTCATGGTTCCATAAATAAATCTCATGGTTCCACCAACAATGCTCATGGTTCTATATTAGAGCTCATGGTTCCACCAACAATGCTCATGGTTCCGCCAACAACTCTCATGGTTCCACCAACAATGCTCACGGTTCCACCACCAACGCTCATGGTTCCATAGCTAGAGCTCATGGTTCCACCAACAATGCTCATGGTTCCACCAACAATGCTCATGGTTCCATAACTAGAGCTCATGGTTCCACCAACAATGCTCATGGTTCCACCAATAATGATCATGGTTCCATAAATATAGCTCATGGTTCCACCACCAATGCTCATGTTCCAGTAATAACGATCATGGTTCCATAAATAGAAAAAAAATCTTGAAATAATCATCAACATCAATATGAGGTAAAACATCAACATTGATATGAATTATAACCATTCTACGAAATGAGAAAAAAATGAATATTGATATGAATTAAAAAATGAAGGAGATTATATATAAATTATGCCAATACCACCATAAGGAATGAGAAACCTTGAAATAATCATGAAGACCAATATGAGTTTTAACATAAATATTAATATGATCATCTAATTTTAACGAAAAAACTCTAGATATAATCATCACATCAATATGATTTATAATGTCAACATTGACATCAATTATAACATTTCAAATAAAGAGAGAAAAAATATTGAATTAATCATTGAGATCATTATGAATTAAAAAATGGATGAGATTGTATATAACTTATGAAAATTAGAAGAAGAAAAAATTGAAACAATTATCATGTTAACATAATCTGAATTAAAACATTTCCATGGAATGGAAAATTAATTATTGAAATAGTCATTAACATCGATATGAATTAAAAATGAAAGAGATTGTATATAAGTTATGACAATACCACCCTAAAGAATGAGAAAAGAATTCACATAATCATCTCGACCAAATTGAATAATAATTCACATAATTCACATTAACATTGAATAATAATTTTCAATTTTAAACATTTATTAATTAAAAAAAAAAAACATTAATATCAATATGAAAATGTTATAATTCAAATTATCATTGATATGAATTATAACATTTCTAAAAAAATAATCATCAAAATCAATATATCATCAAAATAGATATGAGATAAAACATCAACATTAATATTACAATTTCAATTTTAAACATTTACTAAACAATACTAAAATAATCATTAACATCAATATGAATTAAAAAATGAAGGAGATTGGATATGACAAAACTTGAAATAATTAGATAATACCACTGTAAAGAATGAGTAAAAAATTAAACCTTGAAATAATCGTGAAGACCAACATGACGTATAACATCAATATTAATATGATCATTTCAATTTTAAGGAAAAAAACTTGAAATAATCATCACATTAATATGAGTTATAACATTGGTATTCACATGAATTATAATATTTCTAAAGAAAAGAGAAAAAAATATCGAAATAACCACTTACATGAATACGAATTAAAAAATGAAGAAGATTGTATATAAATTATGAAAATACCATCATAAAGAATAAGGAATGAAAAAAAAAACATATTGAAATAATTATCTAGATCAATATGAGTTATAACATCAACATTAATATGATAATTTCATAATTTAATGAAGAATTTTTTTTGACATAATGATCACATCACTGAGTTGTAACATCAACATTGATATGAAATATAACATTTATAAGGAATGAAAAAAATATTGAAATGATCATTAAGATTAGTATCGAATGAAAAAATGAAGGAGATTGTAGATAAATGATGACAATACCATGATAAACAAGAGCCACAAGGTGGTGATGTCCCCGACATTGCTAGTGGGGGCATTGGCAAGTGTATATGAAATTGTTATTAAGTGATAAAAGCGATTTTTTTGGAAAAAGGATTTTTCTTTTCTTCTATTTTTGTGAGTTCCATAAAAAAGTAGTCAAGTAAGGTAGTAAATAACTTCTAATTTAAATGGCTATATAAAATGCAATATAGAAGAAAAAAAGAGGTAGTTCTTTTGCATGATAAAAAAGAGAGAGAATAATTTCCCAACTTGAATAGAAAATTGTAATCGTATACCTATTACATACTTGCATTTACAAGTGATGGAGTTTATTAGATTGGTCAACAATTCTTTTTTTTATAACATACCCACACAGTATTATAGAACATGAAAATAATATTCTTGCTATGCGACAAGCATTTTGTTTGAAAAGATGCCATAAATTTAAATAATGTTTGGAGAAGGGAATGTTTCAATGCGTTAGTTGTCATGTAACATATTTTGTAACTAAAAAAGAAAAAAATGTTGGGGGAATTTTTGTTGTTGTTGTTTGTTTTTCTATTTTCTTTTTCTTTCTCAAGAAAGAAATATGTATACTTGCAATTCTAAAAGAATTTAAAGTGCATCATGTGTTAACGTGGATACAATAATATAAATGTGATTTACATTGAAAGGCCATGAACTAGTGCGTCTACCAAGCAAATATAAAGAGACATCAAAACACTTCAAATTTCTTTACAATATTCATGTTAATGCATTTTTCTGTTTAAAATCTAATTAAATCTACATTTTCCTTAGACTACCAAAAAAAAGCTAAAATCCTGAAATCCTTAGAAATTTTGCAAGAGAAAAATAGGTCGACCAATGAAGTCTGATTATGAATGGAGTGAAAACCATGTGGATGCCATTAAATCCCCTTCTTTTTTTAAAAGACACAAAATAGAAACATTTATATATATAAAAAATCCACACATATTTGCAATACTTTTAAAATATGTATTTACAATAAATCGATTAACTTATATATATATATATATATATATATATAATATCAAGTTAATTATTTGGTTTAATATTATGAAGCATTGTACAATTTGTTTTAGACCATGTTATAAGCAAGTTAAATTTGGAACAATATTAGACAAAGTTATATTGCCCATGGTAAAAGACCGAGCTAGTTGCAACAAAAAGGGGAAAAAACCCAACTAATTTAGTTCTTCATTCAACACGATCATCAAAATAGACTTAGTCGGAGAAAAGAGGCAAAATACTATGCGTCTTGTTGACATACATACAAACAATATTAAAAACAGGTTCAACAATCTTTGCAAAAGAGAAGCAGGTGTTGCTAGTGAAGTTATTCAAAATATAGAGCAACTTGCTCTAGAAGTTTTATATGTAGTACAAAAGGCAAGGAAGACACAATGTCTTCGACAAAAACAACAAAAACTACAGTCATAGATCTGTTGGAGCCATAGCATATGCACTCCACACCAAAGGTCGAGGGAGGATGCCCTGTACCAAAATCTGCAACACTGGTAAGATAAGCCATATTGGAATACCACGTGCAATGTCTGTCATCCCTGCACATGTGGATTATTTTTAGTGGAATTGGAGAGACAATAAATGTAATTACTATATACAAAAGAAAACACTCAACTGTGGGATCATCAAGACTCGACATTTGTAGGAAAACAACTCGTCCAAACTAGCTGGAGGATCATCGAGACTCTAGTGTATGCAACTTGCATGGGATCTATTTTTTTCTTGCAAACACAAGTTGTGACCACTAAAGGCAAGAAACAATTAAGTGCAATATGAAGGGCATAAATTGAAGCCATGTGCTTTTAACAAAACGGATGACACTAAGCAAACAAAAAGTCGACAGAGAAACATAATGCTCAGATGAGGAAATAACTCACGGTGTAATTAGAAAAATGGCAGAGCTGGTTGAGTATTAATATAAATTCAAACTATTTTGACCACTAACTAATCCAGCTACATTCCATCCGTGATAAACAAACGCATTGAAAACAAGATCACAAAAGCTTCTTGCCTTTCCATTCCACAAATGTATACCCAAATATCCAATAGTGAATCTACATTGAACTTTCTATCCTTGGGAAATGCCCCCAAGTCCAAAAAGCATTCCTCCGATTCATCATCAAGGACATCTAGACTTGTTTCTAAACAATTATGAAGCTCCTCTCTATGATATTGTGATATAGATTCTGCTCTTGAAAGTTTCTTAGCATTTTCACAAATTTGCTGGGGCTCATTGCCCAAAGAGCTCCCAATCACCTTGAGGGCAAGTGGTAAACCCTTGCACACTGCTTCAACCTACAAATAACAAATATAGTACTAGTTAAACATTGTGTGATTCTTCTACAGAAATCTACATTATTAAAACATTTTCTGGACTTTTGTCACAGCACACTATTATTGTTAAAGTTGCAAATTTAGAATAACAAAACAAATCATCCATAGAAGTGGCAGAAAATCAATCTGAATTTGAACACAGTCTACTCTTGAATCTAAGAGAATAATACATAAACAGTTAGGATATGAGAATGGAATAATGAACAGTATGTGTAATTCATACATGTTTAACAAGATATTCATATTCTGTTGACATAATTGAAGGCTGTCCATATCCCCAGAAGAAGAAAAGAGAATGGGCATCAGTCTTCTGCAACATGGGTATGCTATATACATGACTATTGTTTGTACTTGGAATATCATGAACTTGCTTGGTTGAGATAACTGTCTTATATCTCTATGCTAGAAACAACTGTTCCACGTTTGATCTTGACCAAACATTACCCAAAACCATCAAAGTTTGCTATTTTTTTTTTAAACTGAGATTATTTTGCAATTGGTAGTGTGCATCCTCTCTGCTCTGAAAAACAGACCTTGGAGCACCAATTATCTTATTCCCTGGGGTCTTCAAAAGGTCCTTTACATTTGGAGTTTGTAAAACAGTAATGATAACTATAGAGAATAAGCATTACAAACCAAAATGAATGAGTAAAATGGAAGCTTGGAGTGAATATTAAAACAGGGAATTGTTCTTACCTTTGACTTAGGAATCGTTGCAAAGGGCCAATGCAGTTAGAATAATTTCATTATGCTTCTGTTATGTTTTCCACCTACTCAATTGGCACACTGTAATTTGGGACATCCATAGTCATGAAACATCTCCAGCCAGGTACCATGTTCAACAACTTCCACCTCTTCTCTCATAGCACTTGTATTCTCTTTGGTTTCATGCATCCCTATAACCTACAACACCACCAAAAATACCAGTGCTTCTGCCAAAGATACTAGTGTTTCCATACTTGACATCGCTTCTAACTCAGAGCACCCACCTACATATAACCAACAAAGATTTGTCTCCTGCTCCAACCCCAGTATGCTCTTCAACTTCATGCATCCCTCTGCCCACAGATACAAGATCCCAATGTTTCCATACTTGGAAGTGCTTCTAACATATGCATCCCTCTACCCATAACTCCAAGATTCTAATGGTTCCATACTAATTAGATGTAAATTCCCACTGAAAAATCAGAGCAGAGGATCAAAAGCAAAAAAAAACTATCAACACTACAGTCTGCACAAAAAGAAAATACGCACAAGAATTTAAGATGATGATCAGACACAGGAAAATCATGGTTGCTATGCAATAACTGAGCTACTTAAATCAAGCTACATTGTTCCATCCATAATACTCACACAAAAGTTCTACATTCTACCATTTCCAAAAGTGCCCAGTTGGAATGTATATGCAGATGAAGGTTTTCCATCGAAAAAGATACTATTACTATTTGATGATTCTCAATTATAATCTTCAACACCTGATTTAATGAAATCCTGAGGTAATTAAATCATATTACTTTATGCCAACCTTAATAAGACAAACAAAAGTTTTATATTATGCCATTTTCAGTAGATCCCAGTTGGGATGTATATAGTAATATACAGATTAAGATTTTGCATTGAGAAAGAAACTATTACTAATTCGGAACATGCCAAGATTTTACCTTACTCTCAATCATGACCTTCAGAACCCAAGTCAATGAAAACATCCCAATACAAGATGCCCAACATTCAGAAAAACTTTTACATCCTACTATTTCAAGGAAAGACAAGTTGGAATGTACGTATATGCAAATAAAATTTTACCAAAGGGGTAGGGTAGTAGCAATTACTCATATTCTTCACAATCCAAGTCTAGCAAACTCTCATTATTCTATTTCACACTTCAATTGAAAACAATCTAGAGCAATGTAACATTGCACTCGATATACATTGTGCTGCTTTGAACATCCAGTTGGTTGAAGGCCTTGCATTTGGTGATGACACAAAAATTTGAGCATTCAAGTGTCATAATCTAAAACACGACAGTTAACCAATATACACCATTTAGATACTAAGATTTCCTTGAATAATACCCTCTTTTGTTAATACAATTAAGACCAGAAAACTATTAAATCAAACGCTAAACAAAGTTGTGAACAGGGGCTTACCTGCTTAGTGAAAGAGTCGGTGTTGTTATCACCCCCACCAGGGTTCAACTCTCCCAAATGAGCTGGTGTGCCTCCACAAGGGGACCATTCATTGCAGATGGGGCTAGGTACTAGTCCTAGGCAACTTTGGCTGAAAAGATACCACCTAGTCACAACTGCTTACCCGAAGGGATGTTTTCTAGCTTGTGACAGGCTTCTACTACATTTTAATATCTCATGCTGAATAGTTGCCACTTTCTAATAGTCATCAACAACATTTCAACCCACAAAAAATCTAAATAGAGAACATAGATTATAGTCGTCATGCATATCACATCACATCACATAGTTTGCTTGTACTGATTAAATGGGAATGAAATTTCGGTGTTCCCCTTTTATTTCAAAATAATATTCTATGAAAACTTTATTGTGTCCTTCCATAATATTGTTCATATGTTATATTATTCTGGAAGGAAGCACATATAGCATGCTATAAACCCCTTCTCAATTGCCATAAACAAAGGGAAACTCCAGGTAAAAATATCAAAAGTCTGTTGGTCTAATTATCCATCAGTAATTGGCATGCAAATGAACTATATAATCTAGGTTGATGTCATAAGCAAATCCATTTCACAAATTTCTTCAAATTATGTTTACAGGAAAAAGCTGTGCATATAAATATTCCTTGAGAGTCATCAACACCTGAAAATTTTCAAAAAAATATAGGCAACAAGTAATGAAGTTTGCTTTTGTAAAATAACAAAAATTAGGTGCCCATATATAAAACAAAGAGCAATTGTTTTATCATTGCAATCCCCTAAACAAAGCCATAGATATAACTGAACATTGAGAATAAAATAGGTCAAAATTTGCAATTTAGTATAAATAATTGAATATGCAAAATGAAAAGCCAACCTTGAGGTTGTTTCTTTGCAACCTTCATGAGAACTTACATAAGTACAATTCAGAAGCTTTACTTTTTTCTGATTAAATTCCCCACATTACCAATCCACTAACATCTTTCACAAAAGTAACTGTAACTAACCTGAGGTTTGTAAATATTAGCAATGTTGTTTAATAGGAAAGCTTCTTGCAGCAAGCCATAAATCCCAACAGTCGAAACATTATCCCTAGCAACCTGGAACCCACATTATCTTGTTACTTCCGCACTGTCATAAGATAATGAGTTCATCGTTTATTGTGAGATTTTGGGTTGCAGAAATTTTTGGACATGATGAATCATTAGAAGGGGCACATAACCAGAAGAACAATTTCCTCCTTATTATAGAATTTTGCAAAGCAATTGGATCATTACCAATTCCCTTCCCTAGAATTTGAAATATAATTTCCAGTAGTTCCTTTAGTCAACCCACTCGCAGCCTACCAATATTCTTTCATTATTTTTTCCTTTTCAAGGATGTACTTCCCTTCCTTGTACTTTTGAGTTGCATCAACAACTATTTCATACTTCCAGCGTAATACTTCTTGAGAATTGGAGCAGTATACATCTGTAACAGTATGTAATCCAGGCATAATATGTCTATCTTCCTTTGGCCCTATAAGAATGTTTATCACATGGGTAAAAAGAAATGTCCTGCCATTTCTTCCTTGAAACAGAGGTTAAAAATGTTTTAGAAATACCCATCCACCCTGTCTCTCTTTTGTGGTGAAAAAAAATGAAAATAAAAAGACATGACAAATAATCTATATGTAAGAAGATATGAGACATAACAAAATCCTGACTAGTAGTAATATCCATAGAAAGCACATTGTTGAGGCTAACTATTTTCACAGTATGTAAAATTATGTAAACTGTGAGCCACAATAATATGATGAACATATGAAATAGTGAATTCATATATTCAATAAAATTGTGCTTTTAGAAGCATAACAATGCATTACAATCCAATTAAAAATTTATTTCATAACTTTATTGTAATGCATTGTTAACTTCCAAATGGAAACGGTAACCAGCTAACCCTTCTGGAAGGATTAGGCTTGCTATTGCTCATTGGCAAATGCCACCAAATGGTAAAGACCAACAAAATAGTTCATAAAACTTGTGCAAAGAACAACAGAAGCTTCTCGGCATGAAAGGGATGCTCCTTTTCCTAGTTGATGGAATCCCATATTCTATTCAATCAATGAAGAATGACATCAAAAATTTATAAACCCACCAATGAAAACATGGTATAGATAACACACATTTGCAGATGCTGAAATCTATTTTTTTATGCAGATAATAATGAACCCTATGGAAATGTGCCCACAGGTTAGTCAATGATCTCAAAAGTACGATATATTTAAGGGTTGAGATCAATGTGGGCATATTCTCAGAATGATGATGATAATAGTAACAACTGCCGGCATTTGACATACCATGACCCCCCCTGTTTTTTTGCTTTTGATCCGCTGCCCTGATTTTTCAATGAGAATTTGTGTTTGATTAGTTGGGTTTGTGCATGTTGTGTTTTGATTCCTACACAGCTCTTGTGATATATCATTTACAAATAGATAACATACTTTTCACTCTGGATTATCATTCAGTACTCCTTTTCCAAAAAACTGAAGTCCTGCTAGGTCATGCTTGTGATTGAATATTGTGATTTAATGGGAGTAGTTCCTCTGTTGTTGTATGTAATACATTTGAAGTTAAACTAGGGTATTGTTTGTGGGGTAAATACATTCTTATTAAGAAGAACCTTTTGTTGCTGATAAATGCTTGAATCTTTTTGCATTTCACATGTCATGAACCCCCATCGTGCATGACCCTTGCACACTGCTTTAACCTACAAATATAGTACTAGTTAAACATTGTGCTATTCTTATACATAAATCTACACTATTAAAACCTTTTCTAGGATTTTGGCACACCACATTATTATTGTTAAGGTTGCAAATTTAGAATGACAAAACAAATCATCCATAAAAGGGACAGAAAATCAATCTAAATTTAAACATAGTATACTCTTGAATCTCAGAGCAGGATACAGAAACAGTTAGGATATAAGAATGAAATAATGAATAGTATGTGTAATTCATATCTGTTTAACAAGATCTTCATCTTCTGTTGACGGAATCAAAGAATGTCCAAAGGCCCAGAAGTAGAAAAGAGACAGGGCATCAGCCTTCTGCAACATTGGTATGTTATACACATGGCTACTATTTGTACTTGGATTAGCATAACCTTGCGTGGTTGTGATAACTGTCTTGTATCCCTCTGCTTGAAACAACAATTGTTCCAGATTTGATGTTAATCAAACATCATCCAAAACCAACAAAGTTTGTTGATTTCCTTTTAAATTGAGATTCTTTTTCAATTGGTAGTGCGCATCCTCTCTGCTCTGAAAAAAGGCTTTGGAGCACCAATTATCTTATCCCTCGAGGTCTCCAAAAGGTCCTTTACATTTCGAGTTTGTGAAACAGTAATGAAAACTATATTTTTGGGAAGCAATCTGGTAATCACAAAGAGAAAAAACATTACAAACCAAAACGAATCAGTAAAATGGAAGCTCAGAGTGAATATTAATATAGGGAATTATTCTTACCTTTGACCTGGGAATTGTTGCAAAGGGCTAATGCAATCAGAATAATTGTATTATGCTTCTGTTATGTTTTCCATCTACTCAACTGGCACACTGTAATTTGGGACATTCATTGTCACAAAACATCTCCTGCCAAGTATAACGTTCAACAACTTCCACCTCTTGTAACTCATAGCACCTGTATGCTCTTCAGTTTCATGCATCCCTATAACCTACAACACCTCCAAATATACCAGTTCTTCCTCCAAAGACACCAATGTTTCCATACTTGACAACTCTTCTAACTCAGAGCACCCACTGGCATGTTACTATCGAAGCTTTGTCTCATGCTCCAACCCCGGTATATTGTTCACCTTCACGCATACCTATGCCCACAACTCTAAGATCCCAATGTTTCCATAATTGGAAACGCTTCTAACTCACGCATTCCTCTGCCCACAACTCCAAGATCCCAATGGATCCATACTTGGCATCACTTCTAACTCAAATCATCCATTGACATTGGCATGGAACTGTAAAATCCTTGTCGTTGCTCCAACCCATGTATGCTCTTCAGCTTCACGCATCCCCCTGCCCACAATTGCTTCAAAAATACCAATGTTTCCATACTTGGCAATGATTTCTAACTCAGAGCACCCACCCACATGTAACAGTCAAAGCTTTGTCACTAGCTCCAAACCCCCTGTATGCTCTTCAACTTGACGCATCCATGCGCCCAAAACTGCTACAAATATACCATTGTTTCTATAATTGGCAGCTCTTCTAACTCAGAGCACTCTCGAACAGCTAACCATCGAAGTTTTATCGCCTGCTCCACCCCCACCCCTGTATGCTCTTAAGATTCACACCTCCCTATTCCCTCAACTTCTCCAAATACACCATTGTTGTATACTGTGCAACGCTTCTAACACTCACGAACATTTAACCATCGAAGCTTTGTCGCCTACTCAAAACCCTGTATGCTCTTCAGATTCACGTTTCCATGTGCCCTCAAAACCCCCAAAGATACCAATGTTTCCATACTTGGTCGCGCTTCTAATTAGATCCAGACCTCCTTGCAGAAGGAATCCCTGAGTCTTCCTGCAATTCTAGAGCTTTCCTGCACAATTTTCAAAGGGTGGTGTTTAATCATTCACATAATGGGGTTAGGTGTCGTTATTAATGGACATTACTAATATCCATCGTTGGTCCATCCCATGTAGTTTCAACACCACTAGCACAAGTAGCAGTTCTTGACCCAGCACAGGAGAAGAGCCAACACCTCGCAAGGTATCCCTTCCTATCCTAGCATTCCTGTCCTAGAAGCCTATTCAAGCATTCCTGTCCTAGAAGCCTATTCAAGCATTCCTGTCCTAGAAGCTTATTCATCAACGATTCAGCAATAACACTGCCTCTACTACTAACAACACTACAAGCACCAACACCTTGCCCAGTACCATCATCTCTTACAGGTCGATAGCTTGAGCCCGCGTCTGACCTTGATGGTCCATCCCATTGACAAAACCTGCATTGAATAGTGGTATGGCCCCTGCATTGAATACCAGTATGGCCTTCCTGATCAACCAGGAACCAGCCCATGCAGCGTGGTACACTGAATCTAACGTCAGCACGCCGCCGGGGCCTGGGGCACATAGCCCCAGGCCTACGTCACGGCCTATGGAGCCAAAAAAACCAAGAAAATTTATTTTTTAAATAAATTTTCATAAATAAAAATTTATTTTTAAAATAATTTTTCATAAATAAAAATTGCTCTTACTATATCAGACTTTAGTGAATTCAAAAAAAATTGACATAGCCCTCTCAAATAATACCCCCGACCCAAAAACTATATGTCGGGGACATAACAAGGGAAGATGAGGACCATCTCATCCCCCGCATTCCAAGGCACAATAAAGGGTATTGGGTTTTCCTCTCCCATGTCTTAGTTTCATTTAGGAAAATAGAATGAACTCCTATAGAAACACATGGACGTAAGAACAAAGAAAAAAAAACAAACAATAAAAATGATAAAAAAAGCATAAAGAAATGAATTTAGTATCGAAATAACAATTCTAAAACTTTCCCTCTACCAGTAAATTTGCAAGAAACATTGCAAGCGAAGACACTATGAGAGACATCATGTTAACACCGAGCTATTTTTTGACCCATCTGGAAATGAAAACTATGACAGAATTAGAACAAGTTTACTCTAAATGGAATCAAACTATGGTTACACTGCCCATCGAAAAGGCATCCCACCTGATGAGGAACCCCTTTTCTTCAAGCCACCAAACATCCATAAAGAAAAAAACATTGCAAAATTGGAGGACCTCAGTTTTCAGTATAGAACATTATTAACTGGATAGAGAATCATGATTAGAACAAAATTTGTGACACAACTAAACCCAAATATCACACAACGCTAAGCAAATAGACATATATAACTCAAATTACCTTTGCGAGTGCATTTAGTGAATGAACGAGGACAAATTTCATGCACCATAATCTGCAATGGTCAATAACACAATTGGACATTCTAGTTGCTGGCTCAAAAGTGCCCAAATGCATTGCATTGTGAACACCATAACTCTTACGATGGAAATGATTTCTTATTTGTTCTGAAATTTTTACTGTTACTGTCAACTATACCGTTTTTACAGATTTCCAATAAATGGCAAGAAAATAATGGAATTAGCTACACAATACTTTGAAGAACCCTGTGCATTTACTATATAACATCCTAGCATGCAGTGTCTCCAAATATAATTAAGCAAAGTACAAATTATTTGCACCCCTTGCAACGTGCACCTCACAACTCCTACGACAACAGGGAATGACACATAGCTTCGGCTTCAACAACAATAGTCAAATGACAATAAATAGGTCAAGGGTGTAACCCTAGAAGCGAAGACAAGATAGGAGAAAGAAACAACATGGGATTTCATGTGGTTTGTAATCAAAGCCACCATGAAACACGAACCAGGAAATTCCAAACTTGTTTTCCATGGGGTATGTGCAACAGTGGTAATGACACCCAGATTCTATGAAGTGTGCGTGATAAGAATCAACATCTGAGTATGGTTCAGTATACATTTTCCTCCTAAACCCTTGGTCAATTAAAAATCCATTTGAATTCAGACAAAGAAAAGAGGAACAAAATTCCATATAAATTCACATTTAAAAGAAATCAGTTACAAGCACTAGAATTAACATAGAGACTCCACATATGTTTATACCAAATATAAATATAACAGAGTTCGAATAAGCATACAAGAATTTAAATAATTTTTACATAGCAAATGCAAAGAACAGATGGAGGTTGAAAAATAAGAGCCAACTGAACCAAGTACCTATCCAACCACCACGACAATGAAGTCGAAGAAGCCACAGGACACTGTGTTTCGCAAGAATACATGGAACAAGGGAGACTGCAAACCAAAAGGCGCACCCAAAGCTGGAAGAAAACGACAGCAACAAACACCAATGCCTGCGAAATGAATTGAAAAAACTGAGGGTGTTAGGTCGTCTCAACCTTGCTTGTCCAGTTAATATCTTCTTATCTGTGAGCTCGTCCCAATCTAAGTGAGCAAACTAAAGTGAGAGGGAGGTTGTGAGCAATTCTTGTGATTCAGTCATTTTTCAATTGCGTTAAGCGAAACTATATCCCTTCCCACGGCCTGGGCCTCTTTTGGAGCTCGGTTCTCCATGCTAAATAACAAAACATCCTCAAAGATATCCACTGCAACAAAAAAAATCTTGATTCTAGAAATGGTTCCAACAACTTCGGTTCATGGAGATTCTTGTCATTCTAATTTGAAATCCCAGTTGTGCCTTAACAAAAATCTTAGGGTAGCTCCCATTTTTTGAAACCCCTTAGCTCCTGACATTCAACTACATTCACCCTCAGACACTAGAGCTTGAGAGAAAGGTATACCTGGGAATGAAGAAACCCACCTGAGCAAGTTTGCATTGTTTCTTGAAATGCTTCATCGACCTGTGTCACAAATCATATGCTGGGCATGATGTCTCCTTTGACATTTACTTGCCCTTTATCATCTTCCGATATGTGCCATTGAGGCAACAATGGATTGTCTAGGCGGCCTATCATGGGGATTTCCTGCACTTCGAATGATAGTATGCTTAAAAATCCATCACCGACATCAGCTGAATCTCCACATTTTAGCTAGATTTCTAGGGTTGAGGCATCTAAATTTTCTGTGCCTATGGAGAATACCTCGTTCCATTCGAGATTCAAGGAGTTCTTGGGTATGAACAACGTGCAATGTACTCAACTGCAAAACCTGCAAAACCTCAGAATAGCAATAAACGCGAAGACATAGACGCCCATAACCATTTAAAACCCCATGACGCCATTCTCAGTAATTGTCTTGTGCTATAGCTACTATTGTCTAGTAGTCTTTAGGTTTTGATTCACAACTCTTCATTTTCTAATCGAATAATTAGGTGTCTGAGTTCTAGCAAATAGATAAAGGTGTCCCTATATGTAATTCTCCCTTCTTAGGGTCAACTATGTCTTAATGACAATGGATCACTTGATATAACTTTCTTATATAAAATTCTTCATCACAGGGTTTCATCCATGGTTTCCATTCATTCAGTTCGAGGGATATTATAATCCCTTTTCCTTGATCCTTAAGGTTTATTCTATTTTTTTTCAAGGATATGGTATCCTTCATCTTCCTTCCCCAAATTTGACCTACCAATGTTGTATATGGTTCCATCCCGTCGACCAAGTTGATGGCCTCATAGTTGATTGTTGTTGATATTCCCATAATACTTGTTTGATCTTCTTTCAATATTTCGATAGGTTCGATCAAGCCTTGGTTTTCTAGCTTGAGATAATTTAGAGATCTCACCAAGTTAGGTCGGTCCATATTTACCCAAGTTGCTTGAGGTAGTATGTTTACTTGTGACCTGAAGTCGACTATGACCTAAAGAACATGTAGAGAATTTGATAATCTTTTATTTCTAAGTCAATCCGGGGGTGTTGGTCTTCTAATATTTTTTCTTCATTATTGAACTAGGATACGATTTTGGAACTTTGACCATTTTATTGATAATATTTTAAGAGATTTAATAGCTCAATTAATCGACCGATTGCTTCTTCCTTAGTTATGAGTGTAATAAATTTGTTTAACACAACATTTCTGTTTGTTTGGTCTTATCTAAATACATATAATTCCTCTTCTTGGACAAGGTCTCTAAATGCTTTTAGTACTTCCTTGGATATTTCATTTTGTTTCTGGGGATTAGGGTACCCCACTGCTTTATTTTTCTCGATTCTTGTAATACAATTCTCCCGTTGTGTAGTGTCATTTCCTATTTTGGTGCTTGACCTTGTTATTACTTGTATATATTTGGAGTTTAACTTTGTATAATTTGGGAAACTCTGTAATAGGTGAACAATATTTTGATTCCGAATTTTATCTAACATGTGTTGACATAGTTTTGTCAATAGGGGTTCACTTCGCACTGCTGTCAACAAACACCAACTAGATACCCTTAAGCATCAGCCCAGAAAGGTTTTACCCTTTCCAGCAACACTCGTAGAGCGAGTGAGGTCTCACCCGAGATGTCTAAGGGGGGCTGTAGGAGCCAAGTTTTCGCAGTAAGGAGAATACATGTGTTAACTCTTACTCAGTCGCTACAGAAACTAGATATCTGTCTTCACATTATACTAACAAATCAAATATATATTCGACATTGGCATCAACCACATGTAATCGACATTCACATCAACTAGCATTACAGATTAATCGACATAGAAAAAAAAACTTAAACACATTGCATCATTAAGATAACATTCATCATTCATAACATGGCGACAAAAATAGAAACATAGAATAAAGACGTAACTAAACATCCCCATGCATTAACTCATCTCAAAATATGCGGTACAACCTTCGCAGGAACAGTTCCAAGCGACTTAATGCGAATCCATATACACAGAGTAAAACTTGTTGAAGGCATACAAATACATAGATCCGAGATATCTCCGTCCAATATCAATTCCCTTAGGATTACAATTGTGGTTCTATTTGTAGGAAACTAATACTATTACAAAATGGTCAAAATGACCCATTCTAATTGACTAGGACCAAAACTTGCACTTTCCTCGATTCTTATCTTTTGCAAATGGTCCTTTCTTCCACTCATGATCCCTTTGTCGCTGTCGGCTTCCGCACTTCATGCGCTCTAACCCTGTGCCAATAGGCCCTCAACACAAACTTGTGGCTCGCCCTCGAGCCACCTCAGCTAGACACCTCTGGTGCATTTACTTGGGACTTGAAGTCGTCGTATGCATCTTTGATCTGATTGACCACTTCCTTTGCCGATGCTTTGAGTTGTGCATAGTCTTCTACTTGTTGTTCTGTAGGGTGTTCACAACTTATTTGTTGTGCTTCTTTCAGTTGATGCTTGACCTGTGTCATTCCGTCCATTGCTTTTACTGCCAGTAGTTCTGCCTTTGTTTGTAACTCGTCGAGGTGTGTAGTCCTCCTTTGCTTCCTTTCGCACGCCTTAGTTACCCGATGCTGTATTTCTTTCAGTTTCGTAGCCTTCATCATTTGTGTGAGTAAGGGCATTACTTTAAGTGATCCCTTCAAGGATTCCAACTGTGTCTCCGCCTCACTGAGTTACGCATTTAGTTGGATCAGTTGTTCATCTTGGACTAGACTTCCCCAAAATTCTATGACACCCTCTGTAATTTTCTGGGTTGTCTTTTTCATCTCCGTGATCTCCATCACAGATTCCTCGATTTCATTCTGTCTACCTTGAATTTGCTCTGGTGGTGAGCTGGGTACCACCCTTGCCTACAGGGCTTCATTTTCCTTCCGCAGGTCTGCGATAACTACTCCCAGCTGTATCGCCTTTGCCTCGGATAAATTATCTTTATCTACTTCTAGTGCTTCTTCGCATGCATTTGAAAGCGCATGCTCCAACCTTCACCTATCTTCAATGGCCTTTGCGGTGTCTTTTAGGAGTAATTCTTTTTCTTCTTGTAGGTGCTGAACTTCCACCTCGATGTTCTGCACCTGTCGTTTATACTGGTTCATTTGATCATGTGCTGTTGCTTCACATTCCAAAATTTCTTCGCTCGCTGCTGTATGAATTTGCTGTAGTGACAGTATCAGAAAGATATTGAAATCTACCATGATCTGGTTGTGCTTTCTTAACTCTGCGTCCAACTCTTCCGCTCTTGTTGTTATAGCCCACGACAGGATTTTCACTATCCTTGGTTTCGTGCTGATGTCCACCTCGGTTATGTGTACCAAGGTACTGGGTTGCACCTTATCTTGTTGAAGTCTTGTCTCGGTCATTACATCTGTTAATACTTCCAATAGTTGCGATACGTGGTTGAAGAAGTCGGTCGCATGCTGAGTGGATTTCTCCCTGTTGTCTTCCACCACTGTTGTTATTTGCTGTATGAGTTTGTCCATCTAGTCTTGGGGGATATCGATAGGTGCACTCCCCTTGAATTTTTCAAACCGAGAC
Organism: Larix kaempferi; assembly: GCA_027924585.1. Taxonomy (NCBI): domain Eukaryota; kingdom Viridiplantae; phylum Streptophyta; class Pinopsida; order Pinales; family Pinaceae; genus Larix; species Larix kaempferi. The sequence goes on along the minus strand of BSBM01000203.1, from coordinate 5,476,558 downwards.
TTCATCCTTCCTTCCCCGAGTTGTGCCTCAACGTCGGAGTTTGTTCATGTCACGATCGATGCTTGATCATGACTCGTGGTGCGGGAGTGTTGGTATTCTTCTACATGGTCGCCTTCTCCTGCATCTTCTTGTCCATTGTCTTTATCATTTTCTAATGGTTTTGGTTTAGTTGTTGACTGCTCTTTTTCCGGATCTGACAACCCCTCCTCTGCTACTGGAATTTTCCATTCTTGAGGCCATTCTTCTATTATTGCATCCAACTCTTCATTTTTCAACTTGTACTATGTCACCGACCACTATTTTCCTGGGTCTGCATGCGCTTGTATGTTGACGACTTGCAGTTTGGCTGACAGTCTTGCGACTCACCGATGCTTTTGAACCGATTCCTCTATTATTCACAGAATATTCTTCGCATCGTTCTTCAACATTTCTAGGTAGATATAAAAATGATATTATTAGTATTTATCCACTCCTTGTTGGTTATCGCCCATAAATTTTGGTACTGTGATCCTTGGCACACCCTGACTCCTTCCATGCAACCATCGCAATTAGGATCAGCAACTAGGTATACGTGAATGATTTTCCATGTTCCTACGTAAGCGTTGCATCCTCTACCAGCTCGTTCACTAGGAACAACGACCAATTCATCTGGACCCCTGCGACACATATTTCTGTGGAGGAAATCACCCCTGATGCGCACTGGTTTGGGCAATTCTTCCTGAACATATTGATGACTAACAGTTTTGCTGTGACCCTTACCGCCTGGTTGTTGATGGTGTTTATTTTGTATCCTCGAGTCTCCTTATCAACACCATGCTTTTCCTTCAGTTTTTCTGCTAAGCGCTTATCATTATCTTTTCCCTTGAAGTACTGCGAAGGGTCTTCCCCGTTTTTGGGTAACCCTGCTATCTGCGCTATCAAATCGACTGTTACCCAGATCTTTTCACCTATCCATAAGTAACCGCCATGAAAGAAAGCGAGGAGCTGCTTCACGCATGCATTCACTTCGGCCCCTCTTCCAAAATGTGGCATTTGGGTCAGATTCAACAGACCTGACTTCGCTAGTCATAGTGCCCATTGTGCAGTCTGCCGCGTGACTTAACCATTTTCTCCATGCTTTACATGCTCGTATGTTGCAACCATGCATTTTGGGTGTAGTAATATATCACGGTCGCTATACTGTAGTATGATATTCCCCGTTTTGCGGAACCCCTTTGGGACCTCCGGTTCCTTCATAGTATACTTGGCATTCTTCCTGATTTTGACAGTTGGCCAGGGATAATTTTAAGGACCCATGCTTATTTAAAAGTGTATAAAACTTGGCGAATCTTACCAATTCTTAAAATGTCAAACTATAAAATATTTGCCGATATTTTTCTAAAATTATTTCAATTTCTAAGGATTTTATAGAGTTTATATAACAATTTGGCGATTTTTAGAGTGAAAAGAGTTTACCCCATCAAAATTGGGCGAAATTGGGCTTCAAAAAATGAAAATTAGTGAATCATTTTTTGGAAAAAAAATGGAAAAATAGCCTAGGGGCTAGATTTCATCCCTAAAATTATCCTTGCAGCTGGTGCACCTGCCTTCCATGGTGGTATATATCCTGGAATGTGTGCTGTGGTCGGTCCTGCTCGTCTTTCGCTCGCTATTATTTCTTCCTCTATGGAAGCCAATGTGCCCTCCCCTCCTTTTACCACTGTGTTCCAACGGCTCGCCTTCGGTCTTCGATGTGAGCTGACCAGATGAGTAGCACTTCTATTCTACCTTACTATGTGTTATGTTCCAATTTCTGGCTGTTCGTAGATTATGTCAGCCCTTGCCTATGGTGCCTCTGGCGTACTTGTACTAGAAATCACTTGCACCATCGGAATCTACTTACTCTTTCTGCGTATCCTCTAAACTCTCTACTATGCCTCTTCGTATGCTTAATGTGCCGAACAGTTAACTGCACCTTGCTTTTATAGCTTGCCGTCTCCTCTTCCATGGTAACCAAATCAATCCAAGGCAATAATGACCAAATCTTCCACTAACTCACTAAATATTCGGTTGGTTTTCCCGATGCTATGCCTTCATTGGTCCTTTTTTCCAACTCGAGTGGTTATTAATTATGGTTTAATCTGCTCGCACCATCTTAATTATGGTAGTTATTGCTTGACTTGACCCATTCGTACTCCTCCCTATGTCGACAAGTCTTAATTGTTCGATCCTTCTCGCAATCCTGTCCTTGTTTCTATATCATCGTCGCATTTTTTTTAAGACTTTGTCGCGCTATCTTGATAGGGCCGCAACCATCTCCGCTTTGCCGATCCTTCTCTTTATTTAAGCTTTTGGGTGCTCCTTATACCCGAGATTCAATCTGTAAGTTCGCTGCTTCACTGGTTTAGCATCAGGATTCAGTGGGATCTTCATCTCGCCTAGTTCCCTGGAAATTCCTTTCATTTCCAAAAATTTTGTTGGGAACAATTCCTGGAATTCGTGTAGTAGATCCGTGACTTTTACGATTGTTGCATCATCCCAATAATCTTTGATGCTTGTGAACTTGGGGTTTTCCTCCTACCCAATATTAGATTTCTTGATGCGCAACGACTGTTGAAATTTATCGAAGGGAATCTCAGGTGCTTCAACATTCCAGCTTCCTTCTGACTTTGGTATGTAAGTGGCTCGTGGATCATCCTAGTCATCAGGTTCTCCTGTCACGTTGTAGCATTCCATCATCATTTATGATGTCGCAGTCCACTATAGTCCCATTGGTTTTTTTGTCGGAACTGATTTGAGTACCTTCTCCCAAATCTCCTATAGTGCGCTATGTATGAAGGGGTTTTGATCCGAGAAGCTGAAAGTTCGATTAAATTTGATGGTTATCTCTGCCCACGTAGTTGTCCCATGTCGTAGTTCTGCTGCGACATACCAGTTTTGCGGTACCTCATCTAGTGTATGGATGAATGCATGGACCCATTCTTGTTGTGGTATGACTCCCCATGTGCTTTGACATTCCTTTAAGTTATCCCTTGGGTTACTCCATCCGTTGTATTTATTTCCGCAGTATCCTTCAGCTTCACCAAATCTAACTTCCATTAGTTGTTGACATAGTGGCCAATTTGTTATTGTTCACTTATGCTCCTCCCACTAGCATGCTGGTGTAGCATTTAGTGCTTCCTCCAATGCTAGCAGCCTCTGCGGTTTTGCTACCCTTTCTTCAAATTTGGTGATAAATTTAGTTAGATTAGGAAAACCTTGGTATGTTGGAAGTTCGGGTACTTCTGTCGCCACCCGTCACAGCGATTGGGTAATCCGTGCGCACCTTCCGAACGATACTTCATGTAGTCGGTTCTACCAGTTCTCAAGTGCTTCATCTGAATTCGACGATTCCGAGCTAACACTCCGCCATCCCAACTCTCCATCAGCGGTAGGATTGATGTAGTCTTCTGAGATATTGTAAACATTGTCCCATCTTTCTGTGAATTCATTTCGCATTGGTTCGACATACCGCTTCTCTTCTGCTGGATCCAGGGTGCGACTACCCTCATGTTGCGATTCTCAAACGACATTGTTCATTTCTAGAAGTTGATCATCGCTTGGTTTTCCATTTCCCAATCTATCCCTAACAACACCGGATAGGGCTTGTGTTATCAACTATCTCTATCACATCAAAATATGCATAGGTATTCAGGTCGTTTATCTCAACTAGGATGTGAGACAATCGATCGATAGGCATGACATTGCTTTGGTTCACTAATCAAAGCTGTGGTTTCCCCATTACCTCCCATGTCTGCTTCGTCAATATGTTGACATCTGATCCCAAGTCGAGAATAATATTTTCGGCATCGAATGCACCAATTTGAGCAATCATCGTCATCTCTTTCCTTGTCTTCTTCCTGTGCAATTGATTTACTATTCGAATTTTCCGTCCATCCTCTTGTCGATGTAGTAGGATGGCTATCTCTGCTAATGCATCATGATGTTTTTCCATCTCCAAGCAACTCTCTAGGAAGGCTCTTAATGTGTTAATATTTTTCTGTGAGTTCGTTGTGTCGAATACCAACGACATCTCATAGGTGGGTTCTTTCTGGCTAGTAGGTGGCTGCCTCATCCGTCTCATTGTCTCTTGAGCTTCAAAGAAAGTCTCCCTTTCTGCTTCCATATTGAATCAGACTTGTTTTCTCACTATTGGTCAGACACTCGGCTATGTCCTGTCTTCCCCTGTTGCAGCTCCTCCTCTTGTCACTACTGCGACGTTCTCCTGTCGACTTCTTATTTCTGCCAAAATATTCTATACGTTTGGAGGTGGATTTTGACCCTAATTCGGATTCGGCTGAGGTTGGGGTGGATTTTTATTTTGCCACTTTGCAATCAGTTGGGGACAATCCTCAACATTGTGGTCCAGTGCGCTGCAATAAGTACACTGCGGAACTGGTCTCGAACAATCTCTTTGGTAATTCCTGACTTGACCACAATTGTAGCATACAACTGGCCCTCGAACTCATCCAAAAGTTCCTCCCCAACCAAAACCTCCACCTCGACCTCCGCTGAATCCTCCTCACGGTTGGCCATATGTCTATTGGTTATATTATGTAGTCTGATACTGCAGTTGGTTGTACTGCAACGGGGATTGACTGTACATCGGTTGCGACTGGATAACATGGAGATGTAGTTGGTTATACTGCTGGTTTTAGTGCAGCTGTTGTTGACTGTACTGCGGTTTTTGTTGACTGTACTACGGTTGCTGTTGTACTAGGGGTTGCTCCTCCCCCTTCATAAAATATGTATCTGCGGTCCTTTCCTGGAGCAAGTCATACGCCCTACAATCCTTCTCTTCGTGCCCAACCAATCTACATAAATTGCAGTAAAGATTTTCTGGTTTTGACACCATCTTCTGTAAATATACGCAGTCTTCCAATCGATGCCCCCTCGTCTGACAGATTCGACACCACGACATTCCTCCTTGACTAAGAGGATTTGGTGTGCCATATTGTAAGTATTTGCGGAACTCCGAGCACTGGTCCTTGTGATTCCCTTCTGATTTGTAGCGGGTACACCATATTTCCTCGCGCATTTATTTTCCCTTCTTGATGTCCTGCAGTTGGATTGTTAGATTTGCTAGTTGTGCTTGAATGTGGTTCTTTGCCTAACCCTAATTCGTCGACTGGTGAAGCCTCCAATTTCATCACGATTTCTATAGCTTCTTCCTGAGATGTGATCTTCTGCTGCATTTGCGGCCCACGCATGTGTGGGACTAATCCTGCGATGAACCATTCATTGTGCTGCATGTCGCTCATCCCAAAACTTACTTTTTCCATCAAGGTTTATATCTCTGGTTGAACTCCCACACGGATTCATTTGGGAACTACTTGATCTCCTTTAGATATGTGATGTATTGCGATTTAGACTTCGGCTTCCTAAACTCATCAATTAGTCCAGACTTGATCCATGACAATCTTTTCTCCGGGATTCCTGTAGGCACTTGTATGGATTTCATAAAACAGTCTAGCACACGGCCCCTGAAGGTCGTCACTAGTTGTCCCTTTTTGATATCTTCGTCTTGGACTTGCTTTACTGTCCACACCGCTTCGCATAAAAACCAATATTGTTCAATATCCTCGGTCTCGTTACCTTGGAAAATTGGCATTTTCACGTTGTCACCTGCCATCCTTGATCCCCTATTATTATTTACGGTCCCACTACTCTTACCGTTGTTTCGACACTTTAGACAACACTGCAAAGAACTTATGTTTCTTCCTCCGAAATTTGGCGTAGTGCGCGGGGTTGTCGGTATGTTGTAACTCTGGGTCTATCGTTCTTCAGATTCAGGGGTAGCCTGGTCACTTCTGTTGTCATAGTAGGGTCTCTTTGTCCCTTGTGGTCCCGTTTCGCAGTTCTCTGTTCCGGTCACCTCAGGAGACTCTCTCTCAATCTCAGTCCTCCTATTCTTCTTTGTCCGCCAGAACGTCACTCCACTTCGTAGGGTACCACAACCTTCCTCAGCCTCCCTTAAGAAATCGTCATTGCTCATGTCCATCTACCCCACATCATTCTACCATACCCGCATTCACACGGTACCCACAATCTACGCACACCGGGATTTACTCATCAGAGTTCATCTTTAGTATACCCTTTTTGTAGATAAGCATCTTAATCCACATTTTCAGCGATAGTAGAAACCTTCCACGGGGTCCCTTGAAAAAATTCCTTTCCACATCGCTATGTGACTTGATTGTGTTGACGTTGAATTCAGTAATATATCCCTCCAGAATACTATCTACGTAGACTTCGACGACCCTAGATGCCTTGTTATCCACTTGCTTCAATTGCTGGATCAACTCAGGTGTCCAATGTTCAGGTTCACCACCTTGGAAATTCTTCTTTTGGAATGTCAGTTGTGCCAACCACTCATGCAGTAGTATCAGGAATTCGCAGAAAAATATCTCGTGGATGTCAGAGTATATATATTTATGTAGCCACTCAGTCATCGACCATTTGGGTTGGAGATTCTCTTCTTCAACAAACTCTCGTTCCTTCTTGTCGAACCAATCCTCGATCTACGGTTTCGTCGGATGCCACAAAATGTCCTCTCTTTTTCTCTTCGCACTACGGTCCCGACAACAGAACCATTTGTTGACACAGTTCTGTCGACAGGGGTTCACTTCACACTGCTGTCAACTAATACCAACCAGATACCCTTAAGCATCGGCCCAAAAAGGTTTTACCCTTTCCATCAACACTCACAGAGCGAGTGAGGTCTCACTCGAGATGTCTAAGGGAGACTACAGGAACCAAGTTTCCACAGTAAGGAGAAGACATGCATTAAATCTTACTCAGTCGCTAGAGAAACTAGAGATCTGTCTTCACATTATAGTAACAAATCAAATATATATTCGACATCCACATCAACAACATGTAATCGACACTCGCATCAACTAGCATTACAGATTAATCGGAAGATCAACAAAACATTAAACACATTGCATCATTAAGATAACATTCATCATTCATAACATGGTGACACAAATAGAAACATATAATAGAGATGTAACTGAACATCCTCATGCATTAACTCATCTCAAAATCTGTAGTACAACCTTCACAGGAATAGTTCCTAGTGACTTAACGCGAATCCATATACACAGAGTAAAACTTGCCAAAGGCAGACAAATACATAGATGCGAGATATATCCGTCCAAGATCAATTCCCTTAGGCTTACAATTGTGGTTCTATTTATAGACAACTAATACTATTACAAAATGGTCAAAATGACCCATTCTAACTGACTGGGATCAAAACTTGTGCTTTCGTCAGCTTCTTATCTTTTACAAGTGGTTCTTTCTTCCATTGATGACCTCTTTGTTGTTGTCGGCTTGCACACTTCATGCACTCTAACCCCGTTCCAACAACATGATTGGACAACCTTCTAATGAATGATCTCTAACACCACATTTTGTGCATAACTTCAAGTTGGTTCTATCTTTTAGGGAACAATTGAGACTAAAGTGGTTATTTTTGTATCATATAAAACAATATGACTTTTTCGTACGACCATCCAAGTGACCTCCCCTATTCCCATTTTTCCCTCTATAGCCACCGTGATTTCCATATCCATCTCGGCTATCATATTCTCCTTGACCATTATATCCATTATTTTGGTAGCCATTTCCTTGTTGATTTTGGTCAAAGGCTTGGCTCTGATAAACATTCATCTTATTTCATGCATTAAGATGACATTCAGAGGTGTTGTGAGTTCCCTCTTCACAAAAAGCACACTATTTTTTCTTGTTGTTCTTCAAGTTGTGTGGGAAATCGCGGGCCACATGGTTGGTTGTACATTCACAAATTTCACAGTAACTCTCAGCGTGTAATGGTTTTGTATCCTGGTGTTGGGTGTCCGACTTCGTAGAGTTGTCTTTGGTGTGACCATTAGTGAAAATTTGATGTCTAAAATGGGCATCCTAAGGAAAATAATAAAATAATAGTTATGAATTTTGGAGAAAAAAAAACAACTATTTTTCCCTGTATTTTCAACTTATCTCCCTATGATTTTACTCAAATTTTGATCGAGAGCACTCGTTGGATGCGAAATTCAATTATGCATCCAATGAGTGCTCCAGCTCAAAATTTGAGTAAAACCATAGGGAGATAAGTTGAACACACAAATTTAAAAAGTAGTTTTTCATGACAAATATGCCAAGTCAACCATTATGGTTGACTCATTTTCTTGAAATTCTATTGGTTATTGAATTCCAATGCATCAATGGCTCATTTTATTATAAGGCCCATTTTAGACCCCAGGGCCCAAATGTGCTCTAATGCTTCATGCAAACAATTTATACACCATAACTTTGAGCATTGTATAGTAAGGTATTTAAGAGATCTTTGTGTCATGTCTATTATTTATTTTAGTCTTTTTTCGGTGCGCGAGGATACCTATTCATCATCAATTTCAATACATTGAGACATTCTCAGGGTCTCTTCATAAGTTTTAGTCTCATCCATTCTGAGAGGGGATCTGATTCTGAGTAGTCCTGCAACAAACAACTCGACCAATGATTTGTCATCTATTGCATATGGTATTGGACTAAGAAGATATTTAAATATGTTTTCATAGTCATAGATAGATTCTCTTGGTAATTAGTTAATTTCTCTTAGCTTTTGTGCTACTAGATGTTCACTGTCTTGTGTCTTAAATAATGGGAAGAAGTTTTGATTGATTTCATTCTTCGTCCTGTTTGGTTTTCAGTATAATTCATAAACCACGTGAGGGTTCATTTTAGCAGATCTTCGCCAAACCGTGCCAATTGTTTTTATTTATCGATGATGTTAGTTGTGTCCCAAAACTTTTCACATAAAAACCAATGTCATTTGGGATCTCCATCCCCTTCGTATATGGGTCTCTGTGTAGTTTGGTTAATCGCTATTGCTGATATGGCCGACATAATGTCTTGAAGTTTGGAGTTCCCTTATTTAAAGCTAATGACTTTGAATGGTTGTGACTCTTCAACTTTGTCTCTCGTCGATTGAGGTGTTTCTTCTTCTTCACTAATCGACTATGGAAAGGGGGGTGCTTCCATGAGGTCCAAGTACTTGACGAGGAAACTAGATGTTCCTTCATTTGGGATGATGGAAACCCAGTTTCCATCTCCGGGTCTCTCAATCATCATCCTAATAACTCGTCCCATTTCATCTATTCGATTCCATACTGATGCTTGGCTAGGTTCAATACACAAGTCATTTCTTAGGATTCCTCTAACAATGGCACTTTGAGGGGATTGTACAAGTGTTTTAGGAGTTGCAACCTTTTATTCGCTTGTTTCTTCCCCATTTTTCAAGTCTAACAAACACAACACTCCAAATCCCGTGACCACCCTCTATAGCTCATTGTATAGGTTGGGATCAGTCGTGGTCACTCTCCTATCTTCCTCTGGTTGGGAACACTTGGACTCAAATAGTTCCACAATTGTTCCTTCCATGCTTTTCCCGTTCCTTTTCGAACAACAAGGGCTTGCAACTTCTTGTAACTCTTCCCTTCTTTTCCTTCTTTTATCTCTTTCATTCTTCTGATTATTCACTGTTACTTTATGTTTTGACATCTTTATTGTATCTTCAATGTGTGATATTTTGTGAAATTCTCATAGATATATAGAGACAAAGATAAAATTCACACTAAGTCTAACAAAAATCAAAAGAATCGAGCAGGAAAAATAGAGAAGGAAAAACTGTGTTACAACACAAGAGAATGAAGAACAATTGGAAAAAATTCCACTACCTCTATTATTCAGTAAAATATGTGCATAAATAATACATCTCCAAAAGAGAAATTTGTGAGCCCAAAGAGGCAGTTGGAATCCACACATGTGGCAGGCTTAGTTTGCATTGAAACCATCTCCCGATAAGGTCTGGTGGCCACCGATGATGAATGACTAGTAAAATGGGGTGGAATGGCACATAACTGAGTCATTGGGGATAGATATTAGGGGATGAGACTCCAAGGAGGTGCAATACTGACTTGTAGTGGTCAAAATAGGCACTCCTACACTCAGTAGTAGTGAAACTAGGTGTAATATTTAGTTAACTAAGTAATCAAGGAGACAAGGTGCCCTAAATCATGGAATTGACTGTACTGACTCCTAAAATAATGCATGAGGGCTACTTTGGACTTCAATGATGTAACCAAGGCACTATGAGTGGATAAGAGGGATAATGATGACCAAAGTTAAGCTCTAGGGGGCCTAAATTAAGGACTAGGTGCTAGGAGACTCAACTACCAATGCATGGATTGATGGAGTGCTGCATGGAATGCATGTATGCATGGAAAACCAAGATGATATCGTTATAATATTCCATCACCCCCCTTAATCCTGAATATGTGATGAAAGATCAGAAATAGGGCCCTGGTAACTTTGACCAAAGTTCACCCTTTACAAATTTATTAGTCCATTTAAGTGAGGAAAGTGTTGGAATATTCACACCATCATTTTTGTATTTTGCATGCCTGCATGCAAATATGCATGCTTTGCATGCCATTGCATGCATCCAGTCATTATCATGGTTGTCTCTCCAGCACCTAGAGCTTTCTTCTAGCTCTCCAGAGCCTGTCTACAACCCCCATTTGGCCTCCTACCTACTTGATGTGCCCTTCTTGACTGTTGTTCATGTCAAGTGTGCCTTTCTCACCTACCACTATCAATTAGAGTGCCTTTACTCACCCACCTTCAGTTATCACTCATTTAGGGTGCTTTATCTCACCTACCTACCATTTATGATTGATACTATTGATTGGATGATTTCTCCATTGTTATCAAGCTAGAATTTGAGTTAGACAACCTCATGCACCCACTTTGGAGTCTCCATTCCCTGATTTATGGCTAGATGGTTATGTTAGACTCAGTTGGTCACACTTTACTGACTCTTACCATTTATGACTGACACTACCGATTGGATGATGTCTCCATAGTTATTCATGCTAGAATTTGAGCTTAGATTCGAATGAACTACTTGGCTAATTTGAATCCTATATGATTCCTCATAATTGATCATTGTAACACATTCTCTATATTCATTATTCATTGTATGATATTGAAATTGTCCATTATTATGTGTTTATGAGTGATTATTGAATGCATGCTTCTTCGTCTTTGCAAATAATATTGAGAGTTAGATTGTGAGTTTTTTATAGTTGCTAGATCCTTGTAGATTATCATAGAAAGAGGGAAAACCCTATGGGAACAAAACCCCCCTCAAGATGTACATGAAACACACAAAAAATTGCTTGCTCCAAACTTCAAGTAAGTGCGATGCTTGAATCAGTGTCTTGAGGTATCTTCCTCTTGGGAAGAAGTGGATCATGTTCAAAAAACATGTTCTTGAATTATCATTTAGTGGACACAACCGAATCTAGAGGATCTTTGAACTTTCTCTTCAGACCAAACATGGTGAGAACAAATCCAAAAATATGAATATCATCCTGGAACTTGAAATTTGAACCAACTGAGGTATGATAAAATATAGGAATGTGTAAATGGTTCCTTGATATCTCCTTTGAACCAACATAGGTGATATCAAAATCAAATGAACCATGACATGATGGTGCTGGCTTGGATTTCAAATCAAATCCAAGTGAGAGGAGCAAGTGTCCAAGCAAATGCAGAATGTATCCAACTTCATTTGCAGCTTGAGGAAGTGTGCATTTGATCAATGGAATAGGAAGGAGGCATGGAACCAATGAGAGCATATGTAGCAGCTACAAATATTGATATATCCTCCAAAAAATCCAGTATATCACAATCTTGCACATCAGTAAGCTCATGGGAAGTAGAAAATTCAAAACTTTCTTCAAACTCTAGAGTAGTAACTTACAGATCTTGCTCATAGAAGACATTGAGAACATGAGTGAGGAATGGATAATATATCCAAAAGGATCAACTTCATTAGTTGTATCACTTTCATTTGGATCAACTACATGGGAATGGGACAATTCGAAACTGTCTTCAAATTCTAGAGCAATAGAGGAATGAATGTCTTCAACATGAACTTTTTGTGTTGAATTTGCATCTTCTTCTTCATCTTGAACAACTTCATCTTGAACAACTTCATCTTGAACAACTTCATCATGATATATAATTTAGGTCGAGACATAATTAGAGAGAAAAATTGAGGAGGTATCACTGGGCTTGTTCTCCAAATGATTTGCACCAATCTCTCCATTCTGCTTTCCAAATGCTTTGTCTAATTGGGTCCAGAGATAACTTGGATATTCAACAATTTCCATGAGGTAGCACATGCTAGGAGACATAGCAAGACACATTGCTCCATAGGCTCTGTCACAGTCATTTAACCAATCATTCTTCTCTTCATAGGAAGCGGAATCTCTCATAACACCAATGTACATCTCAAAAATACCCTGTCTCTTTAGATATGCTATCATCTTTGGTTTCCACTCATCATAGTTGAATGGAGAGAGAGGAGGAACTTCTTTCAGATTCATGGAATATTTTGTAGAATACCTGCACAAAAAAGAGATGAAAAACTCTCCGGAAGATTACATTGCTCAGCAAAGCTCTGATACCATGTGAGATTTTGTGAAAATATCACAGAGATCTAGAGACAAAGATAAAATTCACACTAAGTCTAACAGAGATCAAAATAATTGAGCATGAAAAATGGAGAAGGAAAAACCGTGTTATAACATAAGAAAAAATTCGATTACCTCTATTATTCAGTAAAATGTGTACATAAATGATACATCTCCAAAGGAGAAATTTGTGAGCCCAAAGAGGCAGTTGGAATCCACACATGTGGCAGGCTTAGTTTGCATTGAAACCTTCTCCCGATAAGGTCTAGTGGCCACCGATGATGAATGACTATTCAAATGGGGTGGACTAACACATAACTGACTCATTGGGGCTAGATATTATGGGATGAGACTCCAAGGAGGCGCAAGACTGACTTGTAATGGTCAAAATAGGCACTCCTACACTTAGTATTAGTGAAACTAGGTGTAACAGTCAGTTAACTTAGTAATCAAGGGGACAAGGCGGCCTAAATCATGGAATTGATTGTACTTACTCCTAAAATCATGTTCCAACTGTCTCTTTGTTCTAGTGGCCACCGATGATGAATGACTAGTCAGCTAGGGTGGATTGGCACATAAATAAGTCATTAGGGATAGATATTAGGGGATGAGACTCTAAGGAGGTGCAATACTGACTTGTAGTGGTAAAAATAGGTGCTCATACACTCAGTAGCAGTGAACATAGGTGTAATAGTCAATTAACTGAGTATCAAGGGGACAAGGTGCCCTAAATCATGGAATTGACTATACTGAATCCTAAAATCATGCATTAGGGATCCTTTGGACTTCAGTGATGTAACCAAGGCTCTCTGAGTGGATAAGAGGGATAATGATGACCAAATTTAAGTTATATGGGGACTAACTTAAGGACTAGGTGATAGGAGAATCAACCACCAATTCATGGATGCATGGAGTCTTTCATGGAATGCATGCATGCTTGTAAATGCATGCAAAACCAAGCTGATATGGTTAGAATATTCCAACACAATAGACTTGCGTTATATCCCCTGCTTTTTTTCCATGTAGTTTTACTAGTTTGTCTTCTTCACTGGGACCTCATGGAAAGCACACCCCCTTGTACCATAGTAGGATCTAGCTACTATAGATACCTCACAATTGAAATATTTAACTTATTATGCAAGAAACAAGTACATATACATTTCTGGAAAAACAAATGATAAAAAACTAGGCATAAATGATCAAATATCAACACAAATGATAAAAAATCAAGATACACAAATGATCAAATATTGGATTCTAATAATAGTCCAACCTAATAATGAGTTTGAATCATCCTTATATAACAATAGGAATAAATAGGATGCACTTGGAGTGTCCACACTTAGCTATCTTAGATTTAGCACAATCCATCCTAGGTTGATCAAATGGTTCCCAAAATATCCCAAACAGGTCCAAATTGTGCATGTGAACGTTGGGTAAGCATGGGGGACCAAGATGGAGCTCACAAATGTGAACGAGATGGTTGGTTGGAAGTTAGGTAGGCTAGGGTAGGCCAAAAATAAACAAAAGAGGGGTGCCCTTGGTCAAACCCAGATCCATAAAACATGGAAGGAAGGCGCCTTAGGCATGCTGGGGGTAATAAATGCATGTGGTGGTCTCAAGGAGAGCGCCCAAAAACTATATTTGACCACCCTTTAGCCCATATAATCGTGGATATTGTTCACACTTGCCCCAACAAGTTATAGACAACTTATAACAACTTCCTAATAACCTACGGATGTAATTATCAACCAGTTTAGCACCTAATAATCATCAATTAATTAATGATTAAGGTACTAAGGTCTAATATTTCTCTAACACCCCCCCATAAGCTAGACTTAGTGGAATATCAAAATAAGGCCTTGGCAACTAAGGCTCAAGTCACCTTTTACAACATAAAATTTATTTGTCCATGTAACCCAGGAAAGAAGGACAACCACATGGGATATAAAACCTCCCATAAAAAATGGACATGTGGCATATATGAAAATACACCAGTATTAACCATGCATCACTCACCCCAAGGAGTGGTATAAGGTAAGTGAAGGTCTTCTCAGTAAAACTCTTGGTGAAGATATTAGCAGTTTTCTCAACAGAAGGGATATACTGCAATGCTATGATCTGGTCATGCACCAAGCCTCGAATGTCGTGCATATGAATCTCTATGTGCTTGGTCCTTTGTCTCTGTACTATATCAATGGAGATATTGATTGTGATTTTATTGTCACACCAAATGATAGTGGGTGAATCAAACACAATGCCAAACTCTCCAAGAATACCTTGCAACCACACACATTGTGTAGCTGCATTCACTGCTCCCCTGTATTCGGCCTTAGTTGAAGATAAGGAGATGGTGTGCTTCTTCTTGCTTGACTAGAAAATGGGACCAAGTGCAAGCATAAACACATAACCATAATTTGATTTCCGATCAGAACTATCACCAGCCCAATCATAATCAGTAAAACCAACTAGTTCAAGAGATGAACCAACTACATAGTGGATACCAAATGCTTAGTACCCTATAGATAATGAAGGATGCTCTTGGTTGCCTTACAATGGAACTCATGAGGCTATTTCATGTTCCTTGCAACAACCCCAACAACATAAGACAAATATGGTTGAGAGTGTGTGAGATACAACAAGCTCCCAACTAGTTGTCTATATAGTGAGCTGTCAACTAGTGGTGAAGAACCCCAATCAGTAAGCTTAACTCCCGAAAGGAATGATAATTTTGATGGATTAAATCCAGCCATATTGAAATTCCACAACAAATATGAAGCATACCTTTATTGAGAAACATAGATCCCATCCATAGTTTGATCTATCTCCAAACCTAGAAATTGTTTCAACAATCCTAGATTGGTCATGGAGAATGTACTGTGCAATGCACTCTTAACTGAGCCAAGTTTTTTGGTGCAACTAATAGTGATCAAAATATCATAAACATACAGCAATATAATCAATATCAGGTCACTAATATGTTTCATATACACATTTGGATCATAATTACATCTCTCAAACCCCAAATATAGCAGAAAACTATCCATTTTGGAATACCATGCTCTAGGAGCTTGCTTAAGTCCATAGAGGGGCTTCTTAAACACGCACAAGTGTATGATCTGAAATGAAGCCTTCATGATTCTTCATATAGATCTCCTCATCAATATCCCCATGAAGAAATGAACTCTTCACATCCATGTGATGAACCTCCCATCGCTTGGAAGCTCTAATGGCCAAAACTAGTCTTACGGAGTCCATCCTTGCCACTGGTGAAAATGTCTCTGTATAGTCCACTCCATGGACCTAAGAGTAACCATCCAAACCAGCCTTATACTTCATATCAGAGCCATTAGAATCCATTTTGGTTCTATACACCCATTAGCATTGCACTAGTTTCCTCTTGGGAGGAAGAGGGACCAAATCCCAAGTTTTGTTCTCATGGAGGGAGTTCATCTATTCTTGCATGGATTTTTTCCACCTTGGGTATTCATATGCTTCTGATTATGATTGTGGATTAGATCCAACCATTAAGAAACACCTACCACTTAGGTCTAGATCACATGCAAAAGAATTATGAAACTGAGATCTAGTTTTCCTAGGATCTTGAGGATCTCCAACAAGCTCCCCAACATCTTGTATGGTTTTCTTATCCCACTTGGGCCCGAGGGAGGGTCATGATCAGAATCCATGTGATCATAATCATAAAAAATATCAGAAAAATAACCATCACTTACATAATCATCAAGAAGAGGATATGAGCATTCCTCTTCACCTTGTTTTGTAGCTTGCATGGGCTCTTCTTCTTCGAATTAGACACTTCTTTCAATGAATGTTTTAAGAGAGGTTGGATCAAAGAGATTATATCCATTTTAATATTCTTCATATCCAACCATGATTGAATCCTTTCTTTGGGGCTGCAAGGCCTTTCTCTTCTCTGGAGGAATTCTATCCCAAGCCTTTGAGCCAAACACCCTGAAATGAGAAACATTGGGCTTGTGGCCCATCCAAGCCTCATATGGAGTCATGCCTTCCAAGTATTTATGCGGTGTTCTATTCTGAACATATGTAGCACAATTCATAGCTTCATCCCATAGATTTGGAGACAAAGACTTAGCCTCCATCATGCAAGTGTCCATCTCCTTCAGTGCTATATTCTTGCGCTATGCAACACCATTTTGCTGAGGTGTGTAGGGCACATAATGTTGCATTTGGATGCCATGCTCTTCACAGATCTGATGCATGTCCTTATTGACATACTCCCTCCCATTATTAGTCCTCAAGACCTTCATGGTTCTCCCAATAAAGTTCTCCACACAGTTCTTGAAAACTTTGAAACATTGGAAAACTTCAGATTTTTGCTTGAGTAAATACAACCAACAATACCTTGAGAAATCATCTATGATGGTGAGCACATACTTTGAGATGCCATAGGAGGGAGTGGGGAGTGGACCAATCAGATATGAATCCACTAAACCAATAGGTTCAATATCTCTCATTTCCTTTCCTTTCTCATACTTCTTCTCAGCATGCTTCCCAACAATGCACCCTTTGCAAGTGGCATTGGAAAAACTGATTTTTGGATGCCCTTCAACCATCTTTTATTTTGCTCAATGCTTGAAGATATATGTAGTTGAGATGTCAAAATATCTCATGCCATATATTGTTGAATTCGTTCCATGTGACAAAAGTTCATTTAGATAAGAGAACTCAAGAAAATGTGATAACTTGTACATCCTCGAATCATGGTCCGCAACACCCACTGCAACAATTTTTTCAGTGGAAATTTCTGATGTCTCCACATCATTTTGAGTGAAGATAACTCTCTTGTCTGAAACAGTGTGGGTCATTTGGTATACAGAGAGTAATTTTCCTCCAAGATTAGGTACATACAATACATTACTTAAATACCCATTTTCTAGAGAGATTTTCCCAATGCCTTTAGCAGGGATTTCTGAGTTATCTCCCATGTGAATGGAAGAACCACTGTATGGAGCAAGAGTAGAGAATGCATCTCTTGAAGAAGCCATGTGCCTTGAGGCATCCGAATCAATGATTAAATAATATGACTCTGAGGTACTAGCCACCAAAGCATAGCACCTCTCATTGTCTTCAGAAACACCCTCTTTCTTCTTGGAGCTTTCTGGAAGAGGAATGTTGTTTTCCTGTAGGAGATGGGTCATCATGTCTATGGTTTTCTTCATGCATTAAATCTCAGGGTGAAAACCCATTTGACAGTAGCTGCACTTAGTCTTCTCTTTCTTCGTTCCCTTGTCATTGACAGGATTCGAACCCCCATCAGTGGATTTCGGCCTCTCATTCGTCTTCTTCTTCTCTTGTGGTTTCGGCCCCTTGGGATTTTGCTTGCCTCTTGCATGTTTTGAATCTCCAGCTGCAAGTACTTGGTATCTTTGCTTAATGGAACCCATCAAGACCAACTTGTCTTGCTCTTGAGTTAGCATCTCCATGAAATCAACCAAAGATGGCATCTTCCAATTTCTAACTATGAGCTTTGTGGAGTTGAATGTAGAGACAAAAACTGAGTACTCAAGACCCAGTTTTGAGATAATGGACAAAACCAACTGTTCTTCCTTCTTGTCAATGCCACATTGTTTGATTTTCAAGGCCAAGCTCTTGAACTTGGTGAATAAATCTTGAATGGATTCGAAATTGCTTGGAATCAGTGAGATCAACTCATTCTCAAGTTGATGGACTCTCATTTAATCGGTCTTCCCAAATAGAGACTCAAGCTTGAGCCAAACTTCATTGGGTGTATCTAGAATTTTGACATGAAACAAGAGGTCTCTCGAAATACTGAGACAAAGGAGGATGAATGCTTTATCCATTCTATTGAAGAATTTCGACTTCTCCACAGCAGAGTTTGGCTCAACCTATGTGCCCATGGTGATCCTGAAAATACCCTTGGATCTCAACAAAATAACCATTTCATCCTTCCAATTGAAATAGTTGAAAGGAGTGAGCAAGTTTGGGTGATTTTGCTCCATCTTTATTATGTTGCTTGCGCACTGGGTGACAATGGTGCACTTGAAAACCTGCAATAAAACTCTCAACACTCAGGAGGGGATCTACACTAACAAATTCGAACCCTGCTTGATAGTGGGTGCATTTAGGAGATCATCATAGCTTGGATAGACTCCAATGGCTTCAATACAATGGTTCCAGGGACTTCTGTGGTTTCTCCACTACTTTTGGCACACCACTAAAACAATCTATTGGTTCGAATAGTAGCTCCAAGAGATTTGGTACCATGTAAAATATATACCACATTAGTATATAGCTACTATAGATACCTCAAAATTAAAATATTTAACTTATTATGCAAGAAACAAGTGCATATACATTTCTGGAAAAACAAATGATAAAAAATCAGGCATAAATGATCAAATATCAACACAAATGATAAAAAATTAGGATACACAAATGATCAAATGTTGGATTCTATTAACAGTCCAACCCAATAATGAGTTTGGATCATCCTTATATAACAGTAGGAAGAAATCAGATGCGCTTGGAGTGTCCACACTTAACTATCTTAGATTTAGCCCAATCCTCCCTAGGTTGACCAAATGGTTCCCAAAATATCCCAAACAGGTCCGAATTGTGCATGTGAACATTGGGTAAGCATGGGGGATCAAGATGGATCTCACACATGTGAAGGAGATGGTTGGTTGGAATTTAGGTAGGCTAGGGTAGGCCAAAAATAGCCAAAAGAGGGGCAAACGACTAGGTTCAATGCATGGGCGCCCTTGGTCAAACCTAGATCCATAAAACATGGAAGGAAGGAACCTTAGGCATGTTGGAGGTAATAAATGCATTTGTTGGTCTCAAAGAGAGTGCCTAAAATCTATATTTGACCACCCTTTGGCCCATACAATGGTGGATATTGTTCACACTTGCCCCAACAAGTTCTAGACAGCTTATAACAACTTCCTAATAACCTAGGGATGTAATTATTAACCATTTTAGCACCTAATAATCATAAATTAATTAATGATTAAGGTACTAAGGTCTAATATTTCTCTAACAAAATGTGTACATAAATGATACATCTCCAAAGGAGAAATTCATGAGCCTAAAGAGGCAGTTGGAATCCACACATGTGGCAGGCTTAGTTTGGATTGAAACCATCTCCCGATAAGGTCTAATGGCCACCAATGATGAATGAATAGTCAACTGGGGTAGATTGTCACATAAATGACTCATTGGGGCTAGAGATTAGGGGATGAGACTCCAAGGAGGCACAAGACTGACTTGTAGTGGTCAAAATAGGCGCTCCTACACTTAGTAGTAGTGAAACTAGGTGTAACAATAATTTAACTTAGTAATAAAGGGGACACGACATCCTATATCATGGAACTGACTGTACTGACTCCTAAAATCATGTTCCAACTGCCTCTTTGGTCTAGTTTCCACCGATGATGAGTGACTAGTCATCTAGGGTGGGCTAGAACATAACTGAGTCATTAGGGATAGATATTAGGGGATGGGACTCCAAGGAGGAGCAATACTGACTTGTAGTGGTAAAAATAGGCGCTCGTACACTCAGTAGCAGTGAAACTAGGTGTAATAGTCAATTAACTGAGTAATCAAGGGGACAAGGCACCCTAAATCATGGAACTAACTATACTGACTCCTAAAATCATGCATTAGGGCGCCTTTGGACTTATGTAACCAAGGCACTCTGAGTGGATAAGAGGGATAATGATGACCAATGCTAAGCTCTATGGGGCCTAAATTAAGGACTAGGTGCTAGGAGAATCAACCACCAATGCATGGATTCATGGAGTGCTGCATGGAATGCATGCATGCAAAACCAAGATGATATGGTTAGAATATTCCAACAAAACATACTTGCGTTATCTCCCTTTCTTTTTTTTTGTGTAGTTTGACTAGTTTGTCTTCTTTACTGGGACCTCATGGAAAGCACACCCGCTTTTTGTTGGCCCGACTTACTCTAGGCTAGTGAGGAGTCTAGCTGGTACACTTTCATTTCCTTAAGAAGTAATCACACTACAAGGAAAAGATTATGTAGTGGAGGTCATAGCGAAGGCTTTTAGTGTTACAAGATTGGAAAAAATTGTCAAAAAAACCTCCACTACAACCTCTTCCAATCATAGCAGTTGTTTTAATAGAGGTTATTATGGATATATTTTTTAACTAAAAAAAACTCGGCGACTGGATGTTTTAGCAGATGTGTTTTTACCGGCGTGCTTTGTTTAAATTATGCGCACCAGTTTGTGTAGTAAAAGAATGCGCTGGTGCTGTACGATGTAAAAATATGCACCTGTGTACTCAAACAGAACACGCACCAGAAATAACCAAATTTCAACGCCGCACCAGTGCTTGCGTATGGATTATACGCACCGGTGCTTACATACAACATAAACGCACCGATGGAACATGTTACATCATATGCACTAGAAAATTTTTAATATTTTTAAATTTTACCGGTGCTATCCATTTATCAGAGCACACTAGCGTATTTCATTGTCAAACACACTGGTGCTTACATAGTATCAAAATAACCCGGTGCATTTAAACAACTCGAACGCACCGGAGTGCTTAAACACACAAAAAAAACATCGGTTTGTATTCTTGATGTGAATAAACCATTGACATGCACCGGTGCGATAAAAAAATGAAAACTCAACTGATAAGCCTTCTAGCACGTGGACAATCTTATTTTAAAATTTACAGTGCGTTTAATTTACATTGGAGTGTTGGGCCCGTCGTTGACATAAACACACCAGTGCATAGTGTTTGGGTAGGCACACCAACACGACATCAATTATCAAAAGCACCACATATGATATTTTGAACAATGGCTACTGACATTGCAATCAAATATATATATTATATTTTTTAATTTTTTTAATTCCGTTATTCATCTGAAATTGAAATATTTTTTTATAGTACTATTCATTTCAATTTTAATTATTGCATTTGTTTGGATTAATTTCTTATATCATAGTCGAAAGCATCTATTGTAATATTTAATCATCCATACCTTTAATTACCAATGTACCATTTCACATGTAACATTTGACAATAACATTGAGGAATGCAATACAACAAATTTTTTAATTTTATTATATATCAATAAGAGTGCCTTTGTCATACAAAATAGGACAACATAGATATAACAATAATCAAAATGTCAACATGCATGTAATTGTTACACTTACTGGTAACCTGCCATTTTTCAATTCAGACACTATGTCTAGTACATTATTATACAAAATGTATGATTTTCATAGACAATTATTTCAAAATATACAACAAGCTACAACAACTTACATTAACATGAAAATTAAATATGGATCACCATTCTTCGTTGGAAGTGTTATCAGTGCTCGAGACACTTGCATCAATTGGGTTATTTGGCTGAATGTTTTGTTGATTGGCTCGATTATTTTTCTCTTCTTCAAATTCCATCTGCAAACATAAAAATAAAGTGTACTGAGTCTATTTACATTGACGAAAATAATACAAAATAAAATAGATAGTATACATGAATGTAAATTGAAAAGCAACGTACCATAGAAATAATTGAGTCATGGATGATACACATTCTTTCAAAACCAAATCTCATGCCTTCCATCAACAAATATTCCGTTGGATCCACTATATACTTTGTTTCCTACAAGTTTTAAGCCTCGTCACAAACCATAGATTTAATATAAAGGATTTTTGTTGTTTTATTAATTATAAAAGGAGAGAAGTAAAACAATGTAGATACTTACAAAATCCACAATTATTTTTTGATACTCCAACATATATTCACAGCCCTTCCTTAACCCAATGTCAATTAATTCTTTTGATGGCTCTTCTTTGTATGCTAACACCTGTTTCAAGACATCCAAGGATTGCCAGTGAAAACAAAAAAAATAAATACACAAATCACAACCACTACAAAATCTTAATTTCTTATAAGGAAATCACAAATACTCACAAACTTTGCTACCAACTTCTTTTTTCCTTGTCGTCCTGTCTTGTGTGCTGACTGGGTTCCATTTTGTTTTCTTTTTTGCAACAAAAAAATTGAAAATTAATATTTAATGTTGAATTAATTAATGAGATGTACATAATCCTAAAAATCAATGATTTCATACATTTGAAGCATGTTCTTGTTGAGATGGCTCCTCCTGCAATGCAATTATGTCCATTTCCTTGACCATCTCTTTGTACACTTTTTTGGACATCCCTACTGGAAAATTTCACATATCACCTCGTTCAGCCTTTGGGATTCATGTTGACTAAAGTTGTTGTTCATTGAACTCATACCATGCATTTTCTATCAATAAAAAACCTGGACATTGAATATAGAAGCTAACAATATATTATACAAATTAATTACTAACCTTCAAAAAATAAAAAAAACAAGTATGACATCGGTGCACTTTATTACATAAAATGCCCCCGTGCATGTATGTACATAAACACATCGATGCGTTATATCAACATAGGTGCACCGTGAATAGCTGAAAATTATTTAACATTTTATGCAAATAAAAAATGAAGCGTTCCTACCATTAGCGGTGTGGTATTCGTATAAACGCACTGTAAACAGAGAATCGAGAAATGAAAAATGACTTTTTTCATTTTTATAAAATAAAACGTTACATGCTGCATATCATATCTGGTGTGCTTTATTTATACCCGCACCGATGCGTTCCTGTAATACAAATGCACCGATATTGATGCATGCGCATTTTTATTGAATTTTTTTACCAGGGCCGACATGGTTACAGATTTGACCTAAAAAGTGGCCCCATCTCACCCTACACTTTCTATATATAATCACAAGCTCAACAAATCTAAAATCTGTAAAAGGTGAAATTGTAATTGTGTATAACAATAGAGGGATTTAAACTCTAATGTAAGATTTTTTAGCCACATAAAACGAAAAGAAGCAACAATAAAATAAGGGTTGCAACATTGAAGGTAAGTATGAAGTTTTTTTTTCTAAATACAGTTAAACTCTAAATAAGATAATATGATCAACAATGATATTTACATATTGGAAATTTTTACTATGCAGGGACGTTTTTTTTTATTCACCCTACCTGACAAATTTCGATCCTTAGAATAATCCAGTTGCTCCAAACTCCTTCCACGTAAGTCAGCTCTCTTCCAAAACTCTCCCCTGAAATTTTCAGAAAAATATTGAGTTAATGTTTATTTTTTTTTCTTTTAAACATTATTTAGAATTAGTTTTTGAACTTAAAATTGGTGCCCTTTTTTCAGTTTAAGAAAAAAATAGCCTGTGTGTTTTGTTTTAAATTTTGATTTTTTGGCATTTCGATGCACTTGTGATAATGCCACACAGGTGTGGTCAGATATGTAATGCACCGGCCCTTTGAATTTCAACACAACACTAGAAATATTAAATTAAACAACTTAAAAAAATTGCATGCCGTGGTTCATATATAATTAGGACGACTTGGTGCACTAATGTTT
This sequence comes from Larix kaempferi, assembly GCA_027924585.1. Taxonomy (NCBI): domain Eukaryota; kingdom Viridiplantae; phylum Streptophyta; class Pinopsida; order Pinales; family Pinaceae; genus Larix; species Larix kaempferi. The sequence goes on along the minus strand of BSBM01000203.1, from coordinate 5,452,517 downwards.
ATGAAACACACCGGCATGAAAAATGTTATAAAATGCATATATAAATATTTTCTACCGAATGTAGCATATATTTTCTATCGCGGGGGATTTTGTGGATTTTTTTTCATGGTGCGTTTATAGTTGTTAAGCACCAGTACATATGTGAGTGCAACGGTGCGTGTATATTTGAATAGATGCACCAATTTAATTTGTAAATCCTGTGGTTTAATGTATCCACTTAAAATTATATATTCATTTCAAATGTTCTTTTACTATTCAACCACACCAATTACAATATTTCATAGTATATATTTGTTGCTTAAACTCACCTTATTCTTACAAAATGGTTTCCAAACCATATATTGGAAGTTAGATTGTAATATAGTTCTTGAATTGTTTTTAGGATTGTAGAGATGTATATTGATTTCTGATTTGTCTCAAATGCAGGGAGAAAATTTTGTATTATCAAATGGAAAATTCTTCAGATTACATCTCATTCCATCTTGTTCAAAGTTCGATGAGCTCTCCCTTTCCATCCCCAATAAGTTTAGGTTTTATTTATATTTTGACTATTTATTTGAATTTATGTTATCCATGTGAATTTGAATATCAATTTATTCTTTATTGTAGGATCCTGATTCAAGTTTGAGTTTGAATGCACAAGACATTCCACCAGTTTCAAAACGTCATAATCTCTTATCAGGAGCAATATACTGCAAGTAGTTCTTAGATGAAAATGGGCAGCCACTTTACCCCGCCAATTGTAACATGCGATCTTCAAACCACAATCCTAGTTTATCGACGGTAATTCGTCGTGATCTAGAACTCTTTTATGACACTCCAGTAGTTTGTGGTTGTTGGAAATGTTAGGGGTTGAAGGAGAACCCTTGGCGTGTCACACTCACCCATCACACCAATGATAGATTACCCAATGTTGATGGTCTAATACCCCCTACTGCATTAAAAAATCCAATAGGTGATATAGAAAATATATGCAAGAACACTTCCCTATGCTCATTTTTGAAAAATTTGGAAGCCAAAACAACTATGTCTCATCCTAAATTGACAAACCCCTTTGGTTATGTTCAGTCAACTGAAATTTCTAGTGATACAAAGTATGATATGAATGCCACCCAACCCATATCTACTAGAAGATGCAAAAGGTTTCATGAGTTGAGAGCAAAACTGTCCAAGTACACATCGATGTTCATCCAATTGTTGGAGGGTATTGATGATTTATCCCTTCCTGTGAATTTGCAAAGCAAATATCAAACTTCTTACAATTGCGCTTTGTATGGCGCTTGGATGTCTTCTCTACCTATTACTGATGTTGGAACCAAATTATCCTTTTGTGGTAATCGTTTTATGATTTCCAAGTCTAATATAGATGCTATAAATCTTGGGTTGTTTATCCTTTCACATGTACTCGTTCTTCCCAAACAGTCAATAGCAATTATGCCATTTTGCGGTCCTATCTATTGTCGGTCTGATTAATCGAGTATTGTTAAATACAAGCATATAATTTCCATGTATAGTATGTGCATGAATGGTTCTAGGTGCTCTTTATTTTATGCAAATTGTTCATTTTAGGAACACTTTAATGACCATGAGTTATTTATGAAAATAAAAGCGTCCAACCCTTTGTTGTTGTACATGTAATATGTAGTTTTTCTCCCGGCGATGAGTTGTTAATAAACTATAACTTTCGTAGACCACCAACCACTCATTAGAGATGCCTTGCATTGGGCTCTTATATATTCCCTTGGGGCGTAAGACAAAAAACATTGATTAATTGTATTTGTTAATTTTCAATGGGAGTCATGTTAATGTATTTCTCAGTTTGAAATTATGTTTTATAAATTGTTAATTGAATTTATAAATTCAATTTGGAATGTGTTGCTCAATTTTAAAATTTCATATTTAATGTGGAATTGATGTTAATTTATCGCTCAATCTGAACGTTTGCTTTATAAATTGTTTGCAGCTTAACATTATCTATTGGAAATGATTCTCATACTTATGTAATAATTGTTTTGTATAATGCTAGATCAAACCAATTGCATTGTGCTTACTAACATCATCGATGTAAATTCAATATTTTGGAAATCAAGATTACGATGATGAGTGACTTTCCTACCATATTTTGTTGCACCCCAGTACAATGTCAAATCGAGAGAAGGCTAAAACAAGAGTGCAACTTGGAGAGGAAGCATACCAAGCATGGTTGAATCAACCACCTAATAAATTTCCTCCACGTCCATCCTCACCAATTAGAAATTCCTACAGTAATAGAATTTCTTCACATGTTGGCAATGGAGGTAATGAAGTAGACATTGGTATGGATGAGTTATTATGACAGAGGATTTCTATAGATGCAATGCTATTACATACATTCCAGGACAATTAGCTAGGGGATGATGCTCATATAATTGAATCCTTATTAGAAATCCTTAAATAGGCTTCCACCACACCTGTCTTTGAACATGGCCAGTACACAGCCTTCGATTAAGCATAGCCATTGATGGAATCAACCCATATTTCCAACCAAACACTACCTATACTATTTTTCCTATAGTAGTGATCAATAACAATATCCCACCATGGTTGTCCCTGAAGAATGAACATCTTATGTTGGCTCTTAGAGTCCGTAGTAGAAGACAAGTGAAGAATATGGATGTTTACCTATAACCATTGATCGATTAATTCAAGGAATTATGGGAAGGGATACAGGTATATGATGTGTCGAGACCCATCCAATCATAGAGGAGTTTTATGTTGTATGGAATATGTGCGCACACGACACATGATTATCCGGGGTTAGGAGTTTGCTCAAGTAAATATATTGTTGTTTGATTTGTTTATATTCAAAGCAATAATTTTTGGCATATTTAATTTGGTGCGACTGTATTGATCTTCAACACTAACGTGCTCTCTTTACTATAACATTGTAGGTCTTGTAACAAAATGTTATTATGGATGTAAATGTTGTGATATTCTATGAAGGATAGGTGGTCCAAAGGCTTACGCAAGTCAGTGTATGACTTCTCTAGGGTATTTGTTACAACGTAATCTTCCACCCTATGAGCATCAGCATTCTTTGGCCTGTAGGATCCATTTCAGTGACTTAGATCCATTTATATCCTTTAGAGAAACTAGTTTGCCCTATTTTTATTCCTACCCACTTGTTGCATCACTATAGTAGGCGTACCCACGAGTTGCATCACTATAGCCCGTGGGTATCAAGTAAAATGGTAAAAACCACTATTTATCACTTTTTACTCCCAAAAAGCGGTCATTGGGTGACCTTTGGCTCTCCATCTGCCCAAGTAATGCCTCGATGTGTCCTTTCACCTACCTTTGAGAGGACTATATATTGAGCACATATGGATTATGGACGGGAGGAAGAAGAGAATAGCAAGAGAACTCTAGTGGATTTTTGCCATATCTTGAGTCTACACTCATTGATCCTTGTAGTTGTGAACCCTTTATGTTCACCTTCCAAACTCCTTTCATAGTTTGAGTTTGCCATTCATGGAGGATTGAAGTGGTGGAGGCACAAGTGGATTGATCTAGATCTTGGTTTAGATTGGTTGCCGGCAAGAGGTCGTATCACTTTGTACTTCTTCTTGTTCATTAATAGAAATACTCATATTCTCGTCCATTCATGTTGTGAATGTTGTTTATTATACATTGGGTTACATTTGCTTGTGATATTATGGACCATTGTTATTGATAATGTTAATGTCATTTATATATTATATGTACTTGTTGGATATTGGCTGTCAGGACGAATTTGTAGATTTCAATTGCATGGATTGAAAGCTCCAATGGGGATCTACATCAAATGTTTGGATTGAGGTTGGTTACATTTATCCATTATCTTAACATTGTCATTTATAATAGCATTGTTTTGAAAATTGAGTTGATTTCCGGTAGTCATCTGTTTGTTGTGGTATTCCCAAGCCATAGTGAGTTTTCTCCAATACAGTATTCCTCCCAGAAAACCAATCTTATAGAAGATCAAGATCGGCTTTCAATGGTAAACAAAAGAGAACCCAAAGGCCTGAAATAATGACACTGAATTACTAGCTTAGGGCATATGACAGAGAGAAGGTGAAGGAATACATAGAAATGTTTGATTCAAATGAACTTGTGATCGATGATCCTGAATTCTTCAACACCTATGTTGAGAAAATGCCCAAAGGGATGAAAGTGAAATCGATATTTTATGACCTCCCATATTGGGAGCATCTTAAGATTTCCCACTTACTAGATCCCATGCAAATATTTAAAAATGTTTCATGTTCTTTGTGGCATCACATATCATCCAAAAAAGTGACAAGTTTCCTGTCGGGAAAGATCTTATTTCTTCAAATACTAAAAGGAAGCATTTTCCAAGATAAGAAAATAGAGGAAAGGATGACACCTCTTTTTCATTTAAAAAAGGCGATGTCCCATGGTTTTTGAAGAAATACGGTCATAATTTGGAAAAAGGAAGTTATATTGGGTGTGAAGGCGCCTTCTTTTTATGAGTCTACTCTACGACGCTGCATCACTGCAGACAAAAATTTGTTGGGTTTGAAATCACATGACCATCTCAACCTTATAAGGGTGCGTATAATGTCAAAAAATTGTTTTTACTTTTTATTTATATCTTTTACCACACAAGTTAAATGAAATTAACTTTTTGCGTTTACTTTGTAGTGTCATTGTCCGTTGTTTGTGCATGGGTGTGTGAACCATGAATTTCCCGATGACCTGCGACGTTCCATATCTAAACTAGCATTCCACGGTGGTGTCAAGAGATAGTTGAAATTGTCTGTATGTTTGAGAAGGAATTATTGTCGATTTTCATGTATTTGCATGCTCATCTTCTAATTCACCTAGTCGATGAGGTTGAATTTGTTGGGGTAGTAACATGTCATTGAATGTTCTTCTTTGAAAGGTTCATGAAAAAGTGAAGGGATTTGTTCGACAAAGAGAAAAACCCAAGGGGTACATAGTATATGAGTCGTTCTATTATTCCAATGAGTACATCAAGCAAATCGACCACAGACCAGGCAAAGTGATTTGGGATGATGAACATGATGAGGACAAAAGGGAAGGGGTGGTATTGGAAATGAACGGAAAAAGGCACATGATAAAGAGTAAGTCACTTATCTTTCGATCTTCAAATTTCCACATAGTATAAACTATTCACAACAAACTTCAAAATCTATATTTGATCCCATACGTATTGAATGTGGTTCTGTTTCCATGAATACAACACCAAATTCAGAAATTGATGCAATCAATAAATTCATTCTTTACAACGTGGAGGGATCACATCCGTGGATCACATTGTATGAAGAGAAGTGGAGGAAATGGGACATTGACAAAAAAGAATTCAGGCGATTGCATGGTAGAAGAATGCCTTTTCTAGATCATTTAAAATAAAATATGCCAATGATATGTCCCAACAATTGGGTTGCATACCAATTCAGAGAGAAATATGGTGCATCCGGTTGTTACCCTCCTGAAGAGGAGGATGCGTTAAACATTGGGATCAGGTGCATCAACTCGGTAACAAAATATTTATGTACATTTCTAAATTTATAATGCAACTTTGAATTATAACATCTATGTTTAATATATTAATGCTTGGGTTATTAGACATATGACACCATATTTGATAAATTTTCTTACAGGTGCATTCGTTCCCATCTATGTGGGATTATGGAAATACTTTTTGCATCGAGGTTGCTGATGATGTGTCACGTCTCTTCTACGCATTTTTTTTGTCAAATATTCTAACTACTCAAACAAATGCGGAAACATAAATACTAGCTGTCACTACAACCTACTTGATTAATATTTTGGTTGTGTGTGCACTATGCTTCACTATTACTTTTGTCGCTATTCACACAAGTGTCAACACTTGAAAGACTCTTATAACCGTGATGGTGTACCTATACGTAAACATGCTAGTATATAGGGACCCCTTCAAATACAAACCAAAAACATAATGACTTTATGCTACACATTGGCGACACTTCCAAATTAAATGCAACATTAAATTTCAATACACACATATATTAAAACTATTAAGATATTGATAAAATGAAACATAAGACTTTAGTTTTTATGTTAATAACAAATCATTTAATTCAACATGGTTATATGTTATAACTATGTTAATAACATATAACCTATGTTTTAATATCAATTTACGCTCTAGGCTTACCCTTGTAAGGACCTAGGCTTATAACTTATACTGTATGCGCTCCTACTAGCTCCATAAGATACCTCAACCATAAAACAACATTAAAAAAAAGGAAATGCAATGCATTACATATATGTTAATATATCATATATGCATTGCAATATAATATATGGATATATTATATATATTGGTCATGCGCTCCAAGGTGGACATAATTACGAACCAAGGTCGAATACAAACCATGTTACAACATTAATATAAGGGAGTGCAATGTAATACATATACATATAAAAATGCAATATAAAAAGTGTGGTTTATGTGCTCAAGGTTGACCTAGGGTCGAACCAAGGTCGAATAAAAACCATGTTACAACATTAATCACGACCATATCGACCACTCCAAACCTTTGACAATGTCGTGATAAAATAAATGTTATAACATATAAATGTGGTGGTTCTTAACTATGTAATGTGGTGATTATGCGCATAACATTATTATGGTGTGACTGTGTATTGAATTAAAGCTCTGCCATGCAGATTTCAACGTGTGAACCAATGTTTTAACCCCCGTGGAGTGCCCTCCTAGCAGGTAGCTCTACTCTCGGTGACGTGGTGACACTACTCAGCAAATAAATGCCTACTTGTGCTCCAACTAGCCCAGATGGCCAACACACGAGGTTTACAACCCAGCGTCCACTGCATTAATACCCTGTTGGTTAAATAAATGCAGGTGTGGTCTCGACCGTCGATCACGATCCAGGTCACAAAATTTGGGTGATGCGAAAACACTAGCTCCATTGATTAAGTTATGGTTGTTGGCACCCAAAACTATGGTGTACCAAGCATTAAAGGATGGAGTATCAGGGCTCAGAGGTAGCCTCCTCCTCAAGCCGATTACCATCGTGTTCATCCAAAAACCCTTGCTTGGCTATAGGCTGTTCATTTTGATGCTACGATAGGTCTCATAGAGCACCTATGCTCAGGGAAGAGGGATCATGCCCTACGCAGTAAGAACAAGGTGCTCTCAGCATGACTACGAACACAGTGGGAGGAATCATGCTAAACTTCCACGTAGAGCAGGTAAGACTGAAAATTTTCATGCATTGTTAAGGTTTCGTTTGGTTAGTTTATGTTGTAGAAAATGATGTTGTCTAAGTACCCACTGTCGTGGCCCTTGTACAAGTAAGGAGCACCCACGACATGATCCTCGCGACTTTCCCTATCCCACAGTAAGTAGTTACAACATCAACATTTTTACTAACCAAAATTTTTACTTTAACTTATTACTATTCAACTGAATTTTCATTTAAATGGTTGGTGGTGCGGGTGCAATGACCGTCGACGACATGCTGGGAAATCCACAGCTGGCACCATGGCTTAGGCGAGGAGAACAACCTCCATGGTGGCCAGGTAACTCGTTGTCTGTTTGTCCTTCACGGTTAAACATCTTGACGGTTAGAGAAGGGTTACTTAAGACTTGGCTCCATTCTTATCTGCAACATGAACCAACGATGGCCCTCAACCTTGTCCTTAATGTACATGACCGTGTTTAGTTGGCTTGAGGGCTGGCTTCAGCCTGTAGGTGGTTGCACGTATTAAAACATTGGACTATATGCTGTGAGCAAAAAATTATTTATGATTAATTTTGGTTCGACCCCATAGTGGGTTGGTGGTTCTCAAACTCTGTTTCGAAGGTGTTTCCCCCATGAAGGGGTTTCTGTTTGGAAAAGGAAATACGATAGCTCTGAAAATTAATGTGTTTGTTTAGTAAATAATGAATGCATTAAGTGAAAAACATCAAACCTAAATCGTTTGCATACACAGTGTTGGTTGATATTGTGGTTGCTTCCCACCTTTCATTTCTTTTGAATAAATGTACAGGGTTAATCTTATATATATATAAATGCATTCATTTTATGATTTCACACTGTTTAAAGGTTGTAATATTGTTTAATGTGATTAGACGGGTAAAACAAAACCCTTGTTGGAAAATGTAGATCATACAGTAATTACTAAGTTTTTAAACTTATAAAAGAAATCGTGATACTGTTGTTTCATCCAGCACATACTGTTTAGTTTTGTTAAACACTCATGGTCAAGCTTCGACCAAAGACTTGCTCGGATCCCATGCCAAAGCTTAAGGTTCAACCACTTAAATGGAAAGGAACGACACAACGATCATGATGATCGTGGTTCTTTGGAAAACTCTGTTTCCCTGAAATGCTTCCCAAGCATAGGTATAAGCATACTTGAAAGCTAGTTGCGACAGCTAGGGTCGCCAACATAAGTAAAACTCAACACTAAAGATTTAAATGCTTACTGTTTAAAAAACGTAGTGCCCATGGTACTAAACCCTTGTTTAACCGTAGGTGCATAAACGATTTACATGCTGTAAATGTTTCTTTGTGTTGGCTCTTATGCAATGTATACAATTTGGTTGTAAAAGGTTATGGGTCTTCGCTTCGACCATAGGTAAAGCTCCTATGCCGAGAGCATAGCATGCACTTACCCATACAATAACACATTTGCAAATTAATAATTAAATGTTTACATAAGTAACGTAACCCAAATCGAAATTCCATATCAAATGTTATGTACACACAGAGGTTGTATAATGCACTTTGAGATTTACTTGTTGTTATTACGATTTTGATAGTAACCCAAAATCGATCTCCATACTGAAGTTTAAAATTCTATTTATATACCAAATCATCATGAATTTATAAACTCCATCAATTAAATGAAAAACCACCCATTGTAGGTTTAAAATAATTTTTAATCACATCATTTTCTATTTATCTATGCAATGATAGAATAAAAACTTAATTAATGCAATGGTTGGACATGTAAACCTCACAATTTACATGTCTGCCTCTTTTCAACCATTAAAATGAGAACATATGCTCTGCTAGTAATAACGATATAGTGAGTAAAAGAAACATATTCTAATTAAAATATAATCAACATATCCTTAGGGTGGAATATAAACAATGATAATTTCATACTGCCTATCTCAGACTTATAAATAATTATTTAAATTATATGTATATCTGCCTACTGCATAAAGAATGTGTCCATCAAACATAAACTATGAAACTGATGTTGTTTCAAATAGATCATAATTCTGCACAATGTTACAGAGACCTATAAGTCTATCTATGATCCATAAACAAAGTTCAGTATAGCAAAATAGCCATGTTCAGATATGATAAACAAACCATTCAATAGTAAATCATAGTTATACAACAATTAAACCCTAGCAATTGTTCCATAAAATTTAGCAGATAAATACAACATATAGACTTATCTGTATTTTGAAGACCAGTGGACCTAGCACAAACCTCCCAGCCTTTGACCAACAAGTTCACCATGCTTTCAAGTCACCTTGGAGTTGAGTTCATAGTCCCCTTTGGTTCAAGGTTTAGATTTTATTTACCCTTAATTTGTTCCCCAAGTTATTTAGGAAATTTCTGTGGCAGTAGGAAACCCAACATCCAACTTAGTGCTCCTGAGCTCCAGGGGATTTTAAGCCTCATCCATTAAGCGAATCATTAAATCACAACCTATTCAAAGTATTTCTGCAGTGCTTCTACAAGCTTGGGGTAGTGCTCCTACCTGAACAAAACCAAGTGTCCAAGCTATACCTAGCTGTTCTGATTTCTCTTAATCTGGTCCAGTTTTGTGCTCCAAAACTGTACCCCTTTACTTGTCTTCATTTACTCTGGTTATTGTTCTTCCCAGATCCCATTTATCTTGTTGGAATAATGATCATGAGAATGTTAGGAATCAAGTGTTTGAATGAGTTTCACTTTTTATTCTCTTAGGTGTGAATTCTCTCATTTTGTTATTTCTTTTATTTCATTATTCCCTCAAATCTTTTCTTTAGGGTTTACCATTTTATCCAATAATAATTTCTCATTATTATATTAATTAGCATTGTCCCTCCAACCCATAGGGGGCTGTGACTCCCATCTCATTAATGTGCTGGTCCACATGGTCAATATAAATCAATTTCTCAAATTTCTAATGTCATCTAAGTAAAATGAAATAATGCTTAGAAAAATATAAAAGGGGTTAAAGTCCAACATTTTGGGTATTACATTTCCCCTCCCCTTAAGTTTTCACCATCCTTGGTGTTAAACAGTTTTGCAAAACAACAAATAACATAATAAACAAAATTAGTTTGTGTCATATACTTCTTCGAACATGAAAGGGTATGTTGCTCACATTTCCCTTTTCATTTCCTACGTAGCCTCCTCAGGCTTATAATGCTCCCATTGCAATTTTACCTGAACGATGGTTCGATTCCAAAGTACCACCTCTTTCCGATCCAATATGCATACATGATCTATCTCGAAGTATCCTTCTGATTCCAGCTGAATAACATGCCAATTCACAATATGCTTAGGATCATATACATATTTGCAATGAAACATGAAACACATCATGTACTTTAAAATTTGCTGGTAGAGCTAAGTGATAGAGCTAACTGGTAGAGCTAACCGATAGAGCAAGTATTTGGAAAGGACCACAATATCTTGGTGCAAGTTTGGCAATCTTTCCCAAACACAAAGAAAATTTCTTTGCTTTCACTCTTAGGAATATATGATCCCCAATTTCAAATTCTTTATGTTCTCTATGCTGATCTGCATAACTTTTATGTCTGTCCTGAGCAATTTTTAAGTTTGTTTTAACTTTATGCACAATGTTTTCCAGTTCTGTTAACATTTCAGGACCCAACACAATCCGATTCACCAGATCATCCCAAGTCATAGGGGTTTTACATTTTCTACCATACAAAACTTTGAATGGGCTCATTCCTGCAAAAGTTTGGTACCCATTATTGTAGCCAAGTGTAGGTAATTCTCCCACTGTTTTGGGTTATCCATGACATACAAGCGAAGCATGTACTCTAGGATTTGATTTACCCTCTCAGTCTTCCCATCTGTTTGAGGATGGTAGGATATACTAAAACTCAGTTTGGTACCCAAACCTGTAAATAAATCTTTCCAGAAATTTGAAGTGAACTTTGCATCCTTGTCGGATACACTCACTTTTGGAATTCCATGAAGTCGAAAGACTTCTTTCATGAATATTTTTGCAATGTCTATTGCTTTGAATGTGGATTTGACTAGTATGAAATGAGCTGCTTTAGTAAAATTATCCACTACAACCATGATGGCATCATGTTACTTGTTATTTTTAGGCAACCCGGTGATAAAATCCATAGAAATGGTCTCCCATTTCCATTCCGGTACGGGTTTAGGCTGTAACAAACCAGTCGGGTGTTGATGTTCCACTTTCACCCTTTGATAGTCCATACACTTTGCTATATACTCATGAATTTTAGATTTCAATCTAGGCCAATAGTGTTGTTTTTTAACAGTTGTTATCATTTTATCATAACCTGGATGACTAGAATATGACCTTTTGTGAAACTCATCCATAATCAAATGTTTTAATTCTGCCTGATCCGGTATGCATAATCTATTTTTAAAAAAGCAGTAGCCATCTTTAGATATATTATAATATGTTGCTTGTTGTTTTGAATTTTTTGCAAGAAACGTTTGTCTTAAAATCAGATATCTTGGGTATTTTTCAGCTGTTGTCTGGATATGCGACATTAAATCAGATTGAAAACTATTAACTGAAGCCATAGTTAACATGTGCATTTATCTGCTAAGTGCATCAACTATTTTGTTTTCTTTGCCTTTGATATGTTGAATTTCAAATTCAAACTCGCTTAAGAAAGCCAGCCACCTTGCTTGCCTTCCATTCAGGTTTGGTTGTTCAAAAATGTATTTCATCCCAATGTGGTTAGTTTCAAGAGCAAACCTTTTTCCAAGAAGGAAATGTCACCACATCCTTAAAGCATGAAGTATGGCAGGCAGTTCTAAATCATGTGTCGCATAGTTTACTTCATGCGTCTTTAACTTTCTAGATTCATAACCAATTACAAAACCATCTTGTGTTAACACGCCTCCCAATACTTCCTTTCACGCATCCATGCATACCACAAAGTCACCATAAGGATCAACCACTTTTAGAATCGAAGTTGAAGTAATCAACTGTTTCAGCTTCGCAAAACTTGCTTCACATTTGGCTGTCCAAATAAACTTGACTTCCTTTCTCTGAAGATAGGTTATAGGATGAGCCATCTTGGAAAATCCTTCAATGAATTTTCGATAGTACCCTGCTAATCCCATAAACGAGCAGACCTTGCTTACATTTTGGGGAGTAGGCCAGATCATCATGGCCTTGATCTTATCTGGATCCACCGCAATGCCTTAGGATGATATTATGTGACCCAAATATTGTATTTGGCCTTTGTAAAAATCACATTTAGTTATCTTTACATAAAGCTGATTTTCTCTTAGGACCCGCAACACCAACCTTAGGTGTTTCTCATGCTCACTTTCATTCTTCGAATAAATGAGTATGCCATCAATAAACACTACAAAAAACTTATCCAGGTACTTAATGAACACATTATTCATAAGGCACATAAATGTGGCTGGTGCATTCGTCAAACCGAATGGCATCACCACAAATTCATAATCTCCATACCGAGTACGAAAATATGTCTTATGCACATCTTCTTCTTTAATTCAGATTTGATGATAACCCAACCTTAGATCAATTTTAAAAAATACAGTAGCACCCCCAACCTGATCGAACAGATCATCAGTCCTTGGCAAGGGATATTGATTCTTGATAGTTAATTTATTGAACTGTCTATAATCTATGCATAGTTAGAATGTGCCATCTTTCTTTCGTACAAAGATCACTGGTGCTCCCCATGGGGACACACTTGGAAGGATATAACCTTTTTCTAATAGCTCCTGTAATTGTGCCTTCAGCTCTATTAATTCAGGAGTGCTCATCTAATAAGGTGACTTAGAATTAGGTATTGTTCTCGGGGACAGGTCTATTGTAAAATACAGTTCTCTTTTAGGTGGTAACTTAGGAATTTATTCGGGAAACACATCCTCAAATTAAGCCAAAATAGGGTGTTTTGTGAAATCTGAAATTTTACCTTTCTGGTTTTCTGCCATGTGAATAGCATAAAGTTTACACCCTTTTCATGCATTTATTTTCAGTTGAAGAGCATACATTTCCCTTAATTTCACTGCTCTTACTATCCCTTGAATCTTTTCGAGATGTCCAACATCATTCATAAAAGTGACAGATTTTTGATAACAGTCTAGGACAAACCTATGTTTTTCTAGCCAATCCATACGGATAGCACTGTTCGGATATCCACATCATCTTTTTCAGGATCTTGCATGCAATTAGGGTTTGCATGCAAAATCTAGGGTTTGCATGCACCTGCATGCACTTGCATGCATCCCAGTCACCAGTTTGATGCCTCCAGCACCTTATCCACCTTATTCTAGCACCCGGGAGCCACTTACTATAGATTTTTATCCCTCCTAGGCTGAAAGGCGCCCACTTCTCACCTACTGCCAGAGAAGGGTGCACTTGTTCACCTACCACTGTAGTTCCACTTCAGTTACATTCAGTTAGCTCTGATTCTCCCTGATTTAAGGCTAGTTTCACTCTCGACTGACTGTTTCACTTCCGTTGGAACTCCAGTTTGACTAGATGACTTGTTCTGACTTCAGTTAGTCTCCCATGCGCCCCCCACTAAGCCTCCTTCCCTTAATCAGTGCTACACACTTCAGTTACACACGACACACTCAGTTAGACTCAAATTGACACCTGGATGACTGGTTCTTTTGCATTGATGACCACCACCGATTGATGATGAGGACTCCTAGTTGGAGTCAAGCTACTCCATTCAGTGATTCGAATGGCCTACTTAGTCAATTCGAATTGCTCATTGACAACAATTGTATTCTATTGTAATTCATTCACCCTTTATGGGATATTGAGCACTGCTGCATGTTTTGCACAGTTTTACACCATATTTTCTATATTCATCTGTTGTGATTGATTTACTTGTTCATTAGATCTGCTGTGACTAATTTTACATGGTATCAAAGCCATTGCAGGGACAAGATCTCTTTTCTACAGGTGTTTGTACAAGAAGATTTGACTGAATTGCTCAAATTGCAAAAAGTTTTGGCATGAGATATCTCAAGGGCATTCGCTCCTGTGCATGCAAAGCTTGAAAAATACATCCAATACCACTCCAGAAGCTTGAGTTTCCACATAATTCCTGGATATGATACATTGGACCCATTCAACATTGTTTGATCTCCAATCCCAGGTGTGATGCAACTCTAAAAGGGTGGATTGTTTGACCTTATGGTTCTTGGTTTGATTGTGATTTGCAGGTTATCAAGCTCCTCCTTTGCATTCGCTACACTGTGGATGCAAACTCCTCTTTTGCATTCGCTACACTCTGCATGCAAGCTCATCTACATTAGTTTGACTCGCTCCTAGCAATGGAATACTCTTCTTCAAAGCCTATCCTCACCCCATTCAATTATTTTGATTGGAAAGATGATATGGAGATCATATTATGTTCAAAAGGTTACTACCGAGTCACTCTTGGTCTTGAATTGGAGCCAAACAATGTGTCAGATTGAACCAAACACTACAACAAGCTTGATGAAGCTTATGGTCTTCTTTGTCTCTCCATCTCCAAAGATCTTCACTTCCATCTCAGCGGATTGAAGACTCCAAAAGCCATATGGGAGCAACTTGAAACACTATTTGGCAAGCAGGACGAGCTTAGGGCTTTTCAATTAGAGAATGAATTGATTGGCCTTAATCCTGAGAATTTCGAGACCATCAATGAATTCTTCACAAAATTCAAGAACTTGAACTTGCAATTGAAGAACAGTGGAGTTATCAAAGAGGATAAACAATTGATCCTCTCCATTCTAAGCAAGCTTGGGAAAGATTATTCGGTATTTGTCTCTACTTTCAATTCCGGTCGGCTAACTACCCCGAATTGGAAGATGCCTACCTTGAATTCCTTCATTGAGTCCGTCACAATAGAGCATGACAAGTTGATTCAAATGGGGTCCATAAGCTCCAAAGATTCAGCCCTATATGTTCAAGGACCCAAGATCTCAAATGGTAAAGGAAAGCAAAAGAAGGAGAAGCCCAAATTCGAGCCTCACAAGCAAAAAGACAAAGGCAAGCAAACGGATGCACCATCCAGTTCGAAATCCAAGCAAAAGGGAAAAGAAGGTAACCAAAAATCTAAATGTACTTATTGTAACCGTGGCTTTCATCCCGAAAGTTCATGTATGAAGAATAATATAGATCAAATGGCCCTCCTTTTGGAAAAGAACAACATAACTCTTCCCGACGGTGCAAGGAAGAAGGATAGGAATGATGATCATGAAAGAGGACAAGCACTCATGGCAACGGTTTCGAAGCCCACTACTCTCTTGATAGATTCGGGTGCATCAAATCATATGGCTGCAAATATTGATTCTTTTTCCTCATTCGATCCAAACAGCTCCATCCCCATCCATTTGGGAGATGACTCAAAAATTTCTTCAAAGGGCAAAGGTACGATTCATGTAGAACATGGAAGCTTTCAGAATGTTCTCTATGTGCCTTCCTTGGCTTCAAATCTCCTTTTCTGTGTATCAAATGACACACACTGGTGAACCAAAGCAAGTTACATTCAGCCCTAATACAATTGAAATTTCTGATATCAAAAGTGGAAGACTAGTTGCAGTCGGAAAGGCAAATCACACTGCAAAATGCTATGAGTTTTCACACTTTATTCCGCTTGCAAAACCCACTGCTCTTCGCACACATGGTAATGAGGTTAGTAGGATTTGGAATGAAAGATTTGGACATCTTAATTATAAGTATTTGCTGCTTTTATCAAACAAATCCATGGTAGATGGGCTTCCACAACTCCGTTCCTCGAAGGGAATATGCACTGGTTGCATTATTGGGAAGCACCCCGAGCACAGATTCGACCGCGGAAAAGCTAGCAGAGACTCTACTATTTTGGGATTGATCCATTCTGATATCAGTGGTCCGCTGCCCCATATTTCATTAAATGGTTCAAGGTATGTTTTGACATTTATTGATGATTTTTCCCGCTTTACATGGGTATTCTTTCTCAAAAACAAGTCAGAAGTGCTTGGAAAATTCAAGGATTTTAAGGCTTCTGTTGAGACCACCACTGAGAGCAAGATCAAAGCTCTTAGATCTGATAATGGTGGGGAATATATCAAGTCCGAGTTACTGCAACTTTGTGCCCAAAGCGGAATTAAGATCCAACATATAGTTCCCTACACACCCCAACAGAACGGTGTAGCGGAAAGGAAAAATCGGTCACTGAAAGAGATGGCTACATGCATGATTGAATCGAAAGGTTTGGCTGCAAATATTTGGGCTGAAGCAATCAATGCTGCTGCATATATATAGAACCGTGTTTCACATTCATCTGTGAAAGGTATGACTCCTTTCGAAGCATTCTTTGGTCACAAACCAGATGTGTCAAATTTGAGAGTTTTTGGCTCTACTGCATGGGCTAGAATTCCTTCTGAGAAGAGACGAGCTTTGGATCCAAAAAGTATCGAGTGCATATTGATAGGATATGGGGAAGAATCAAAAGCATATAAACTCATGGATATCAGATCTAAAAAGATATTCATAGAGCGCAGTGTGCAATTTGAAGAACCACTTCAAGAATTGCAACTAGTCGAGGAGAAGACTGCCGATTCACTGCCTTCACCAGAAGAAGATCCGAGCAGCGATAATGAAGGTATGAGTTCTGATATTTCTGATATTGTAGCAGCATATGATGATCATGACATATCAGGTTCGGAATCCGACCATTATGATCCTCCTCAGTTACCAAAGTGGGCCCAAAACACTCTACATTCTGTTGGTTCGAATCTTGGAAATCCTGCTGATCCGAGACGAACAAGAGGAGACTTTCAAAGAGCAGGTATGGCTCTTTCTATTACTGATCCATTTCTTCCTGAGATTTGTTATTTGATGGCTGGTTCAGATCCTACATCATACTATTCAGCTCATCGAGATCCGAGATGGAAAAGTGCCATGGACGAAGAGTACAGTTCTCTTCAAAAGAACAACACATGGGAGCTAGTTTCTCTTCCACCTGGAAGAAAATTAGTGAACTGTAAATGGGTCTACTATACTAAAGTTGCTGCTGATGGAAATATCAGCAAATATAAAGCAAGGTTGGTGGAAAAAGGTTTTTCCCAAGTCCAAGGAGTGGACTACACTGAGACCTTTGCACCGGTTGCAAAGATGGATTCCATCCGCCTTGTTTTAGCTATTGCCACATCCAAGCAATGGGAAGTGCACCACATGGATGTGAAGAGTGCATTTTTAAATGGAGACCTTGCTGAAGAGGTCTATATGCAGCATCCAGAGGGTTATACATCAGATCCATCATTGGTTTGTAGATTGAAGAAATCTTTGTATGGGTTAAAACAGGCCCCAAGAGATTGGTACGCAAAGATGGACTCCTTCCTTCTTTCTCAGAATTTCCAAAGGTGCAAATCTGATCCGAATGTGTATCTTCAGCGAGTTAAAGGTAATTTGTTGGTTATTGTACTTTATGTTGATGATCTGCTCATTACTGGTAGCGCACTTACTTCAATAAACAAGCTAAAATCTGCCTTAAATCTAGCTTTTGACATGAGCGATTTGGGCTTGCTGAGTCATTTTTTGGGCTTGGAGATAGCTCAAAATTTTGATGGGATCACTATATCTCAGAAAAAATATGCTTCCGACCTGTTATTGAAGTTTAATATGGCTGAATGTAAGGCATCCCCATTCCCATTCCTCTCAGGAATCAGTCTTGAGGAGGGAGATTCCACACCGCTTGCAGATTGCAGTATGTATCGACAGTTGATTGGTTCACTACTTTATTTGACACACTCACGGCCTGATATCTCATATGCCATGAGTGCCATGTCAAGATATATGCAGCAGCCACATGAGCTTCATTGGCGAGCAGCCAAGCGGATCTTGTAGTATGTGCAAGGTACGAGACAGTTTTGGCATACATTATGCTGCAGATTCTGAGCTAGATTTCATTGGTTTTACTGATTCTGATTGGGCAGGTGATAGCATTGATCGGAAGTCCACTTCCAGTTATGTTTTCATGATTGGTCATGGTGCTATTTGCTGGTCCAGCAAAAATCAAGCAGCCATTGCACTTTCTTCAGCAGAGGCAGAGTATCGAGGGGCAGTCAATGCCTGCATTCAGGCAGTTTGGTTGCAGGGTATTCTTTCCGAGTTTTGTTTTGGTGGCACTACTTCGAATGTCCTATTTTGTGACAATCAAAGTGCTATCAAGATCTCCACAGATCCAGTTCAGCGGCAGAGGACCAAACACATTGAGATTCATATGCATTACATTCGACAGTTGGTGCATAACCGCACCATCATTCTGCAATATTGCCCTACTGATGAGCAAATTGAAGACATCTTCACCAAGAGCTTCACTGAGAAGAAGTTATCTTACCTCCGTTCACTGTTGGGGGTGAGTTCCATCATGGTGGAGACAGATTGATTCATTATTATTCTTTAGCTTGAGGGGGGGCTTTCTTCCCACTGGGTTTTCCCTCTTTCCTCACTTAGTTTATTTTCAGCATTTTTTGGATTATTGTATTGGGGTGACCTTTGGTCTTAGTTACCAGGGCCCCACATTATTTTTTGCACATCATAGTCTAGCTTGAGGGGGGGTGTTCGGATATCCACATCATCTTTTTCAGGATCTTGCATGCAATTAGGGTTTGCATGCACCTGCATGCACTTGCATGCATCCCAGTCACCAGTTTGATGCCTCCAGCACCTTATCCACCTTATTCTAGCACTCGGGAGCCACTTACTACAGAGTTTTAGCCCTCCTAGGCTGAAAGGCACTCACTTCTCACCTACTACCAGAGAAGGGCACACTTGTTCACCTACCACTGCAGTTCCACTTCAGTTACATTCAGTTAGCTCCGATTCTCCCTGATTTAAGGCTAGTTTCACTCCCGACTGACTGTTTCACTTCCGTTGGACCTCCAGTTTGACTAGATGACTTGTTCTGACTTCAGTTAGTCTCCCATGCGCCCCCCACTAAGCCTCCTTCCCTTAATCAATGCTACACACTTCAGTTACACATGACACACTCAGTTAGACTCAGATTGACACCTGGATGACTGTTTCTTTTGCATTGATGACCACCACCGATTGATGATGAGGACTCCTAGTTGGAGTCAAGCTACTCCATTCAGTGATTCGAATGGCCTACTTAGTCAATTCGAATTGCTCATTGACAGCAATTGTATTCTATTGTAATTCATTCACCCTTTATGGGATATTGAGCACTGCTGCATGTTTTGCACAGTTTTACACCATATTTTCTATATTCATCTGTTGTGATTGATTTACTTGTTCATTAGATCTGATGTGACTAATTTTACAAGCACATCATAAGATACCAATGGAAAAAACATTTAAATCTGCACTAGTGTAAGATTCATTTAACTTCAAAGGACACTGATTTACTACTTCAAAATTTTTTATTTTTGCTCCTGTGGCCATTTGAACCAGCCAAGGCTGTATGTATTTATTTTTTCTAAGTTTGCAAGACGAACAAAGTTTTGGGTCTATATAACTTTTACATGCACTAGAATCAATCAAGATAGACACATGTGTCCCATAAATCATACCTTCAACCTCGATTATAGAAGGTTGATGTTGTGCTTGACGGTTGTTCAATGCAACATAGATTTTCGAGCTCCTTGCTATATCTTGAATTGTCGAAGCCTCTTGAAGATTATGTACTGATTTGTTTCTATCCTTCCGATGAGGACATTCATACCATCTATGATTTTCTCCACAACCTTAGCACTTGAGTGGTATCTTAGATTGTTTGTCTTCCGGTTTTCTTATGTCTTCAGTGTTCATCTTCTTGCTTGGTGGAACAAAGTTTGAGTGTGTCTTGCTTCCATCAAACTTGTTGTTGAAAGGTGCATGTGTAACTTGGTTTCTGAAATGGTTGGGCTTGTGACCTTTTTGCCTCCTATCAGATTTGGTTTTTTTCTTTTCATTCCACCTTTTAGATACTTCATCCTTATTATGACCTTGTTCAAAACACAACCTAGCCTTTCTGAAAGCATCCTCCAATGTCTTTGGATTGTCAAACTCTATCTGGTCTTTGAAACCAAACGGTAAACAATTCAGGAAACACTAAATTTTGAATTTTTCATCATGGATATAAGGAACATACTTGAGCAATTCCAGAAATTTGCTGATTAATTCCTCCATGATTTGCTATCCTAGCTTTAGATCGTAAAAGTCTTTTACTTTTCTGTCATAGTATCTTTCAGACAAATATTTCTGTTTGAAGAATGTTGCAAAAGTTTTCCACTTTACCTTATTCTCGTTGATAGCTTGGGTCAGCATGACATCATCCCACCATGCTGAAGCTTTTCCTTGCATATTGAAGACAACAATCCTAGCCTTTATGAGACTAGAATAGTCAAACATGCACAAATATTTCTCCATGTCCCTAAGCCACAGTTCAACTTCTTTTCTGGTTTTAATTTCTCCATTAAAAGTAGGAGGCTTGATCTTTCTCAATTTTGAGTGTAGTTGATTTACTTTTCTAGTTTTCTTCTTCTTTTTAGGAACATACTCTTCATAATATTTTCCACATGACTCTTCATCACTAACATCCATATTATAGCTCACAGAGTTTCTTGGAGGTGTAGTCTTAAACTTGGAATTTATTTTTTTCCTAGGCTTATAACTTATACCTTATGCGCTCCTACTAGCTCCATAAGATACCTCAACCATAAAACAACATTAATAAAAAGGAAATGGAATGCATTACATAAATGTTAATATATCATATATGCATTGTAATATAATATATGGGTATATTATATATATTGGTCATGCGCTCCAACGTTGACATAATGTTGAACCAAGGTCGACTACAAACCGTGTTACAACATTAATAAAAGGGAGTGCAATGTAATACACATACATATGTATTAATATAATATTTATACATATAACAATGTAATATAAAAAGTGTGGGTTATGCGCTCAAGGTTGACCTAGGGTCAAACCAAGGTCGAATACAAACCATGTTACAACATTAATCATGACCATATTGACCACTCCAAACCTTTGGCAATGTCGTGATAAAATAAATGCTATAACATATAAATGTGATGGTTTTTAAATATGAAATGTGGTGATTATGCACATAACGTTATTATGGTGTGACCATGTATTGAATTAAATCTCTGCCACACATAATTCAACGTGTGAACCAATGTTTTAACCCCCCCGGAGTGCCCTCCTGGAAGGAGGATCTACTCTCGGTGACGTGGTGACACTACTCAACAAAGAAATGCCTACTCATGTTCGAGCTAGCCCAGCTGGCCAATACACAAGGTTTCCAACCCAACGTCCACTGCATTAATACCCTGTTGGTTAAATAAATGCAGGTGTGGTCTTAACCGTCGATCATGATTCGGGTCACAAAAGTTGGGTGATGCGAATGCACTGGATCCATTTATTAAGTTATGGTTGTTGGCGCCCAAAACTATGGTGTACCAAGCATTAAAGGATGGAGTAACAGGGCTTAGAGGTAGCCTCCTCAAGCCGGTTACCATCGCATTCATCCAAAAACCCTTGCCTGGCTACGGGTTGTTCATTTTGATGCTATGAGAGGTCTCATATAGAACCTCGGCTCAGGGCAGAGGGCTCAAGCCCGATGCAGGAAGAACACGGTGCTCTCAGCATGAATACGAACACAGTGGGAGGAAACATGCTAAACTTCCAAGTAGAGCAGGTAAGGCTAGAAGTTTTCATGTTTTGTTAAGGTTTCATTTGGTTAGTTTTTGTTGTAGAAAACGATGCTATCTAACTACCCACTGTTGTGGTCCTTGTACAGGTAAGGAGAACCCACGACTAGGTCCTCGCAGGTTTTCCTATCCCATGGTAAGCAATTACAACAACAACATTTTTACTAAAAAACCTTTTTACTTTAACTTATTACTGCTCAACTGAATTCTCGTTTAAATGGTTGGTGATGCAGGTGCAACAACTGTCGAGGGCGTGCTGGGAAATCCACAACTGGCACCACGACTTAGGTGAGGAGAACAACTTCCATGGTGGCCAGGTAACCCATCCTCTCTTTGTCCTTCACGGTTAAACATCCCGACGGTTAGAGATGGGTTAATTAAGACTTGGTTCCATTCTTTTCTGCAACATGAACCAGCGATGTCCCTCAACCTTGTCCTCAATGTACATGACTGTGTTAATTTGGCTTGAGGGATCGCTTCGGCCTGTAGGTGGATGCACGTATTAAAACGTTGGAATGTATGCTGTGAGCAAAACATTATTTATGATTAATTTTGGTTCGACCCCATAGTGGGTCGCTGGTTCTCAAACTCTGTTTCGA
The DNA here is from genome assembly GCA_027924585.1 of Larix kaempferi. Lineage (NCBI taxonomy): Eukaryota > Viridiplantae > Streptophyta > Pinopsida > Pinales > Pinaceae > Larix > Larix kaempferi. Next base: position 5,429,947 of record BSBM01000203.1, on the reverse strand, counting down.
AGGTGTTTCTCCCATGAAGGGGTTTTTGTTTGGAAAAGGAAATACGATAGCCATGAAAATCAATGTGTTTATTTTGTAAATAATGAATGCATTAAGTGAAACGCATCAACCCTAAATCGTTTGCATACACAGTGTTGGTTGATATCGTAGTTGCTTCTCGCCTTTCATTTCTTTTGAATAAATGTACAGGGTTAATCTTATATATATAAATGCATTCATTTTACGATTTCATACTATTTAAAGGTTGTAATACTATTTAATGTGATCAAATGGGTAGAACACAACCCATGTTGGAAAACGTAGATCATACAGTAATTAGTAGGTTTTTAAACTTATAAAAGAAATCGTGATACTGCTGTTTCATCCAGCACATACTATTTAGTTTCGCTAAACACCCATGGCTGAGCTTCGACCAAAGACTCGCTCGGCTCCCATGTTGAAGCTTAAGGTTCAACCACTTAAATGGAAAGGAATGACACAATGATCGTGATGATCATGGTTCTTTGTAAAACTCTGTTTCCCCGAAATGCTCCCCGAGCATAGGTATAATCATACTTGAAAGCTAGTTGGGACAGCTAGGGTCGCCAACATAAGTAAAACTCAGCACTAAATATTTAAACGCTTACTGTGTAAAAAACGTAGTGCCCAAGGTACTAAACCCTTGTTTAACCGTAGGTGCATAAACGATTTACATGCTATAAATGTTCCTTCGCGTTGGTTCTTATGCACTGTATAGGATTTGGTTGTAAAATGTTATGGGTCATAGCTTCAACCATAGGAAGAGCTCCTATGCCGAGAGCATAACATGCACTTACCCATACAATAACACATTTGCAAATTAATAATTAAATGTTTACATAAGTAATGGAACCCAAATTGAAATTCCATATCAAATGTTATGTACACACAGAGTTGGTATACGGTCGGATCCCATATAGGAATAAGATAGCATGCATACTCAAATTAAAAACACATCTGGAAAATAATAATGCACTCTGAGATTTACTTGTTGTTATTACACTTTTGATAGTAACCCAAAATCGATCTCCATACTGAAGTCTAAAATGCTATTTATATACCAAATCATCATGAATTTATAAACTCTGTCAATTAAATGAAAAACCACCCACTGTAGGTTTAAAATCATTTTTAATCACAACATTTTCTATTTATCTATGCAATGATAGAATAAAAACTTAATTAATGCAATGGTTGGACATGTAAACCTCACGGTTTACATGTCTGCCTCTTTTCAACCATTAAAATGAGAACATATGCTCTGCTAGTAATAAGGATATGGTGAGTAAAAGAAACATATTCTATTTAAAATATAATCAACATATCCTTAGGGTAGAATATAAACAATGATCATTTCATATTGCATATCTCAGGCTTATAAATCATTATTTAAATTATATGTATATCTTCCTACCGCATAAAGAATGTGTCCATCAAACATAAACTATGAAACTGAAGGTGTTTCCAATAGATCATAATTCTGCACAATGTTACAGAGACCTATAAGTCTATCTATGATCCATAAACAAAGTTCAATATAACAATATAGCCATGTTTATATTTGATAAACAAACCATACAATAGTAAGTCAGAGTTATACAACAATTAAACCCTAACAATTGTTCCATAAAATTTAGCAGATAAATATAGCATATAGACTTATCTGTATTTTGAAGACCAGTGGACCTAGCACAAACCTCCCAACCTTTGACCATCAATTTCACCTTGCTTTCAGGTCACCCCCGAGCTGAGTTCACAGTCCCCTCTGGTTCAAGGTTTAGATTTTATTTACCCTTAACATGTTCCCAAAGTTATTTAGGAAATTTCTGTGGCAGCAGGAAACCCAACATCCAACTCAGTGCTCCTGAGCTCCAGGATGCTCCAGGGGATTTTAAGCCTTAGCCATTAAGAGAATCATTAAATCACAACCTATTGAGAGTATTTTTGCAGTACTCTTGCAATCTTGGGGTAGTGCTCCTACCTAAACACAACCAAGTGTCTAAGCTATACCCAGCTGTTCTGATTTCTCTTAATTTGGTCCAGTTTTGTGCTCCAAAACTGTCCTCCTTTACTTGTCTTCATTTGCTCTGGTTATTGTTCTTCCTAGCTCCCATTTATCTTGTGTGAATAATGATCATGAGAATGTTAAGAATGAAGTGTTTGAATGAGTTTCACTTTTTATTCTATTAGGTGTGAATTCTCTCATTTTTTTATTTCTTTTATTTCATTATTCCCTCAAATCTTTTCTTTAGGGTTTGCCATTTTCTCCAATAATAATTTCTCATTATTATATTAATTGGAATTTTCCCTCCAACCCATAGGGGACTGTGACTCCCATCTCATTAATGTGCTGGTCCACATGGTCATTAGAAATCAATTTCTCAAATTTCTAATGTCATCTAAGTAAAATGAAATAATACTTAGAAAAATATAAAAGGGGTTAAAGTCCAACATTTGGGTATTACATGATGGATGTCTTACACAAGACTGTGGAGTGGAAGTCGGGTTCGACCAATCTAGTCGTGCTATCCACCACGATCGAAGCCTAATAGGAGGGATGCTGGGTTATGTCAAGAAGATACAAGAGATCATTCAAGTGGACTTCTCATCTTTCCAATGTGTTATTTTTAGGTGCAGGTTGTGGGACGCATTTGACATGAATAATGTAAAGGATGATCGTGATAGTGGGTTGATATGTATCAACTCTAGAAATATGTGAGATGAAAGTAAGGAGCCTTATTTTTTCCTAAAACACTGTAACCAAGTTTTTTTTTACCCAGATGTGTTGGATAAAGATTGGTGGTTCATATTAAGACATGACCCTAGATCTAAACATGTTTTTGACAACAATAGTGCTATCATGCCATCGAGGAAGATAATGAGGGTGATGGTAATGGAGAGTGATATGTACACACATGTTTTATTTAATCATTTTCAGATTGAGATATCATTTTTTTATTGTTATCTTTGATTGTCTAATTATATTGTCTATTTTTCATGTTATGATGGTGGAAATTGAAAGTTGATTACTGGATACAATGTTAAATAATTTGAATTGGTTGACAACCAATATGATGTGCAACATGTTTCATGTTTATAAAGTAATTTGTGATTGTATGGAATGACTGCATGTCATTCTCCATAGTTAGAGATGATATTTGTAGCTTTCCATTTAGTTCATATGTGCAGTGTGGGTTTTATCATTTAATTTATTGTATTGTTACAATTGGAATAGAATCAACGAATTAGAGTACGAATTATCATTGATGTTAATCATATTTATTGTTTGTTGTAATTTCGTCTACTCCGATTTCAACAAAATGGTCAATTTAATGATTATATTATTCTTAGACACTTATATTTTATATTTTAGATACTTAGACATGTATATATCATTAAGGCAAAAAATACTTATGGCAAGATTAATAAAATATGTATATTATCCCTTAAAATTTATATGATATAATAAATTAAAAATAACAAACAATATATTTTTTTTTAAATCCTATATTTGGAATATGCATATTCATATCTATATGTATTTCAAGTTTCATTGTTGATGGGTTATTCCATCATTTGACCTTGGTTAGCATGGGTCTTGGGAACATGATCACTCCCTTTTATAATCTTCTCCAATCGTATTTAATGGAAACGTACATAACTGTCAATATTGGAAATAATTGCAATTCTTTGAACATTAGCTAGCTTTGAGCATCCACAAACAAATCATGTTAATTATGTATTAATCATAACCAAACCTAATTTTTAGAGGGTATACAATGTGTTCCTTCAATGTGGACTAATGTTATACCAACGTAGATCCATCTCAAACCTGGATCTATCAAACACCGAGAGGGATCCAATTTCTTGAGGTGTAATTTTTTTTGTTTTATCTTAAGTTTTTTACACATTAAGAAAAAAATTACCCCTCAAGAAATTGGATCCCTCTCTTTTAATTTTTTAATAATTTTATTTTTTAAAAAATTTTATAGGTTATGAACGAACATGAAATTTTTAATTACTTTTGATTTTTTATAAGTTATGAGCCGACATGGAAACGTAACGTGACAAACATGAGAAATGTGACAAACGTTACAACATCTCCCCCATACTGAGTTGGAACGTAACATCAAAAACATGACAAATGTGACATGTGACATGTGACATCCATTATAGGATCCCCCCCATACTACAAACGTGACAAATGTGACATGTGACATCCATTACAGGATCTCCCCCATACTATTACTTTTTACATTTTATTACTTTTGAAAACGTTACATGTGACATGTGACATCCGTTACAGGATCTCCCCCATACTGGGTTGTAAGCACCTTGTTTACGCTCGGTGCAATTATATAATGAAGATCATGATTAATAATAATAAGTTTGGAGAATGCAACTTTTGGGCCATTTACAATTGAGAGAAAATGTTTTTATTTAATTAAGTATTTCTGTTTCTTACTATTAGAGATTTGATATTTGTCATTGTAAAGTGAGTTATTGTCCAAAAACTAAAAATATTAAATGATACATTGACGGGTCATATTGATGTTCATATTTACATTTTTTTTTGTGATGTTCATATTCATATTTTATAATAATATTACATGGTAATACTTGAATTTTTGTTATGGTGTTTGGTTAGGCTTATAAAAATGATTAATTTATGTTTGTCATTTGAATAATTAAGTTATACACAACATTTGATCAAGACTTAATTTCCTTATTAAAAATCATTATATATTATTTCGTAATGCTCAGCATAAAGTTGCAACAAAATAAATATATTATTATATAAGTATAATATTATGACAAATTTTACTACATTATCAAGAAAATTACAATAAATTATAATATCCATAGAAATTATATAAGAACAATATGAACACCAAATAAAAAAATATTATTACATAAACATAATACTATGACAAACTATACAAAAATTATAAACATGATACTATGAAAAATTATATTACAACAATTATAAATCATAGAGTTGCCACAACTTCATCCATTATCAATAAAAAATTCATAAAATTATTTAATTCAATAATATTTTTAATTAAATTATATTATGTAAAAATAATTTTTTTAACCTATATTAAGTTAATTAATGAAACATTGATTTTCAACATTTTCAATGACCATTGCTCCAATCCATATTTTCACATTTATGATGACCTGACAACTAACCATACTTTCAAATCCATTTTCTAACCAATATATCAACCTATATATGCAACCATACTTCGAATTGTCTACAAATTTTAGGTTGGAATTATTTAATATGAAAAATGGTTTAAAGGATGCTTAAATTTTGACCAAAATTAAAAACCCAATAACTTTGTTTACAAAGGTTTAATGCTTTGAAAACTTTCTAAGTCATACAAAAAATTGTTTTATATCATAATTTACGATGCAAATTGTGATTTTTTTTCGACTAAATGAATAGTTACTGTTATCTCTATATATGTTTAAGTTCGACGAGATAGACCTAGGTTCTGCGCGGTTAAGGGAACCAACAAAACCCCTTTTCAAAGACCCTTTTGGCAATAGTTTGTGAGCAGAATGAGGTCTCACCCGAGGCAAAGTTATGGGGAGGTTTCAGAATCAGGCTTCCACAACTAGGTGATGCGTGCTTCAATAGACTAGCGAGCAACGCGCTACAGGACTTGCGTTGCGGACTGGGGGACTGGGGGAAGTTCCACCTACTTCGCCGTGCACAATTATGCTATTGCGCATCCAAGTACTCCACGATCGGAACAATTCCTTAACAATAGGATAGTGCCAGAGGGGTCTGTGCTTCCTCTTCAACAATTATTGTTGACCAGCGCAACCTTAGTCAACAGGGGTTCACCTCACTGTCGACGCATACCGCAGTCTCCCTGGGAACCGACCCAGGCAGGTTTGAGCCCACCCAGCAACACCTGCAGAGCAGATGAGGTCTCACCCGAGGCGTCCAGGAAGAGCAGAGGGAACCATGTTTCCGCCGAGGGAGGAGGAGAGTTGTGGCTACATGGATTGACTCTATTGCGGTATCTTAACCAGAAACATTAAACATTTGGCAAGGAGTTATAACATATTGTAGCATTCAAGGAGTTATACCATCGCAGCATTCATCATCACATTCTACATAAAACATACTACTTAATCGCAGCAATTATCATCATAGCAATAATAAGTAGATATTGCATTAAACAACATTCATACACTGCGTCATTACACAAAGTTTGTACCAAAACATCATTGTATTACTGTCAAGATCATACACCGGCAAAACACAGATCTCGCATCCAATTTGTCTTTCTCATCTCATTCTTCTTTCCTCTCTCCCCTAACACTTACAACTCTCATGTATTTATAGGCTTTTTCCCTTACAATATTTGTCCACTTACAACTGACTCCCTAACTGACACTATGGACAATTTACCCAATATCTAACTGACTTGGTCCAAATGACCCCAAAAACCTGCATACCGCGGTATACTCACTCTCTATTACATAATGTATGGTCCAAGTGACCCAAAACCCGCAAACTGCCGTATTCTTTGGTACAAAATACTCCTTTCGTGCCCTCCTCTGGCGTGTCGCGGTACCACGATCTTTCCTCATCAAACTGCCTTCCAACAGGCCCCCAACACAATCTTGTGGCTCACCCTCGAGCTAAGTCAACTACTGGACAGAGTACACGTTGCGGTCCTTGCCTTGAAGTCTGCATACGACTGTTTGACATTTCTCACCAGCTCCTGAGCCTCCTTAGCTACTGCTTGACTGCTAGTCACAACTTCGGCCGATGGGTGATCGACAAGCTTGTCCATGACCTATTGTTGATATTGTTGTACTGTTGGGAGTGCTTCACTTGGATGGAACATCGGTTTCCCGCTAGTGTCCTGTAATTCTTCCAACTGGTCCGCACGCAGATTTTGGCGTTCATCTTCCTTGGTGACCCGTTGTTGCAAGTCCTTCAGCTCACGCGACTTAGTGACTTGCTCCATTGGTTTCAACATTCTCATCGTAGCCTTCAATGTGGCCACCTGGCCCTCTGCTTCCTTCTGGATCTTAGTGAGCTGTTCAATTTGTTCATCGTGAATGATGTGGCCCCAAAACTCTACTGTTTCAGCAGTGAGCCTGGTTGCCTTCATCTCCATCTCCTCCATTTGGGTGGAAACTTCCTCGATTTCCCTTCTTCGTTCATCTAGCTCGGCCTAAGGCGTACTTGGTTTCAACTGAGCCTTCAACAGGTTGTTCTCCTGTCTTAACTGAACAATGGCAACCCCCAATCGCTGCACTCAGTGGAGCACGTATACCTCTTCAGTGGGCTCTGGGACATGTTGATAAGCCTCTGCGATTGCTCGGTCAACCCAAACACTGTCATCCCACATGTGAGCCTTTTCTACAATAATGAAATCTTGTTCTTTTTTAAGTGCTTCAATGGTGCGACTCGTCTTAACCCACTCCTGATTAAGGTCGGCTTCCAGGTCATCCACTACTTTTCGTGCGGCAGCAGCTCTGCTTGTAAGCTCATCAATCTCGGTGGTCACAGTTGCCTCTCTTTCCTACAAGTGTTGAAAGCTCTTGCTGATTTCATGCATTCTATCCGCCATTTCCTGGGAGATGCCCCTCTGCATTGTCGTTAGTGCCATTGTCGATAGTGCATTAACATTGACAGTCACCTGGTCAATCGACTACAACACTTTTTGCAACTCCTCATTGTCGGTCACAACCGTAGTCAGGGGAATGTTGACATTCTTTACCCGGGGCGTGGTGTGGATCATGAACATCTCCTGCATGGGTACATTTACAGGTTCCATTTGTAACACTGCATTACCCAAAGAGTCCATACAGGAAGCAAGCGTAGAGAATCCCTCCTCCACTTTGACGGACATTTTGTTGGTAGCCACCGTGGCGGCATGGTTAATGGATGTGATTAACCGACCCAACTGTGCCTCCGCTGGTAAAGACATCCCACTGATCGTGGCATGCTCGTGGTGTCGTTTTATCTGGTTTTCCTCCAAAGCACGATCACTATCATCCGCAGTTGGTGTGCGAATTGACTCATGATTAGAACTATGATGAGTCTGCTGATCCTGAGCTGATACTCGATTCATAGGGCCCTCTGGTGGACCTCCAACATCAATTTTTGTGGAACTCATGGGTTGTCACCAAGCCTCCAGCCACTCGTTCACAATAGCCTCCAAATCTTCCACTATCACTTTATACCTTTTCTGCAACCATTGTTGATTAACATCACGGTGAGCCTGTATATGTATGACACTCGGGCATATTTCAAATGCCATGACAGGTGTGAATCATGCCACAGTGTTTGCGGATATTCGCGGGACCTGTGTTGCTGCATCACAAATCATTTTTGAGTACAGCCAAAACTACATTTGGCACTCCCAGATGCACTCGGTCTCTCGCACAAACCATAGATTCTGATAGCGTTCCCCTTGTCGTTCCGCTATAGCCGGGCAGTCCATACCCTGGTAGGTGTCGGGCTCTTTCCATGCAACCAAAGCAATCAACAGCAACAACCAACTATATGAGAAAATGCCTCTACCCACTTGGACATCTGCGACGTCCTCCATTAGCTGGTTCAAGAGATATAAGGACTAGTTCATCCGCACTCCTTCTGCACATTGCTATGCTCAAGCAACTATCCCCGAATTACATTGGTTAGGGCGACCTCCCCTAATCACTTTACAACACAGGATCTTAATGCCTGTGAGTACCTCCTTATTATTGCAGCTACTGGTGTGATACCCACGCCCATCTGATTCCAGGCATACTTTTGTGCCAACCAACGCGCTCGCTTTTTCTCATTGTGCTTTCCTTGAATAAACTGCGCTGGATCAACACCATTCTTGGGCAAGCCGGTAATGTGAGAAATCAAGTCAACAGTAACTGGGACCTCTCCGTCCAACCACAATGAACCCCCATGGAAGCATGACAAGAGTTGCTTTACACAAGAGCCAACTTCCAGGCGCCCAAAATGCGGCATGTTAATTAGCCCTAACAAGCCAGCCTGCCGCAATCCTAGTGCCCATTCATGTATTTGTGGGTCTGGTGAATTGCGTGTCTCAGGCACATATGGTGCAGATGCAATTTCAAGTTGAGCCACCATGTCGTGGTCCTCATACCATAGGCACCTCAGGGCCGACCCAATGTCCACCAACCACGTCATCCCAGCCGGGAGTGCAGGCATCTTCACACTGAACTTTGGTTTAGGATTTAACTGACGCGGGGGGGCATCCGGCCGAACAGGAGGGATGTAACCAAGGATATTACTTGCGGAGTGTCCTAACCATGGGTCAGGTGGAGGAATGGTGCAACTGGACTGTCCCACCTGCTCCAGAACTACGCTAGCCATCGCAGATCGAAGTAACCTCTTAGTCTTTGGGGAATCAGAAGGTTGACCCCCTTGGCGCTTCTTAGCAACAGTTGATGTTCCCACCGACATGTTGGAAACTTCGGCTCCAAGATCAACAGTGTCCGAGGACGCACCTTCTCGTTCTACCGCAACTGGAATAAATGGAGACTCCACTTCACTGCTAATGTCCACTGTCTCCAGTTCTCCTAGCATACCTCACCACTCTTCGTGATATACCTAACAGTAACTGACTGAAATCACAACAACGCTCCACAACAACCTAGCTTGATAATTTCTTGGTGTTTTCTGCCCGACGCTAAACCATACTTATAACATCAATCCAAATCAGTTGTAATCATGACTAAATCATGCATTAACTCAACCAAATCCTTGTATTAATGAGGGAAATCCACCGACGATCCTGTCCTCCCCTCGGCTATATCCGCCATTAATGCCCATGATTTGAACACGCCCTTAATAATTAACGATCTCCACTTTTGGCATTTATTACTGATTTGACCGGGTCGCCACGCTGCCATATATCGCCGATTGTTCCAAACTTGTGGTACAAGCCTCCCTGCTTTGCATACCTTCTGTTGTTGGTGCACCATCGGCCACGAAGCAACCTGCAACAATCATCATTATGTTTTTTTATTTTTTATTTTTTATATTTTTACCAATGCGACTTAGAAATCGCACTGCTCCAAGCTCGAGCGATAAGGCTTCAACCTGTGACCATTTACCATCTTGGGGAGCATCCCCCCATCCAATCGCTACAACTGAACCGCTCCTCCTGAAGTAATACTATTGATGTGATAGGGACCTAGCCAATGCATCTGCAACTTGCCTGGATGTTTCATAAACTTATTGTCGTATAGTAACACTAAGTCACCTTGCTGAAACTGTTTGTTTTTGATGTGGAAATCATGCCATGCCTTATGGCGGTCCTTCTCTACCCCTTGGTGAAAGCCAGTGATAAATCGATCCTCTTCAAGCTCCACCAATTGTGCTAGACGTTCGTTTAATGCTGCAACTGTCATCATCCATGCTCATAATAGCCGTGATGTGGAGATTGGGAACAATGTACTCCATAGGCATAATGGCTTCCTTTCCATATACCAGCTTGAAAGGTGTATGACTAGTCAACCTTTTACAGGTGGTGCGATAGGCCCACAATACCGCTGGAACTTTCAAATCCCACTTGTCTCGGTTCGCATTGCACACATTTGTCAACGCATGCTCCAATACCTTGTTAAACACCTCTACCGTTCCATTCGCCTATGGGTGATAGGGTGTACTCTTCTTATTCTGTATCTGCAATTCTTTCGTCAATGCACTGATGGTGTGATTAATAAAATGGCTTCCTTGATCAATTAGCAATATCTTGGGGCAGCCGAAACAAGTGATAATGTGGTCAAACAAAAATCGAGCAGCTATTGCGGCGGAGCAATCAACTACAGGTGCTTCCTCAGCCCATCGGGTCAAGTATTTTGTCGCCGTGATAATTTACCATGCACCTGTGCGTTTCCCTGGTGGATGGATCGGTCCTACAAAATCCACAGCCCATTTTTTGAATGGTTGTAATTTTACCTAAGGTAGTAGCGGCATCTTGTCATGTCTGGATGGCTTGCTAGTTTGTTGACAAACATCACAAAACCGCGCGTAGTCTGTCGCATCATTATGTAATGTGGGTCACCAAAGCCCTACACGCAGTATTTTTTGGGCAGTCGCCCAACCACCATAATGTCCTCCTGCTACTCCACCATGTGCCTCAGCCAGTATCTGTGCTTGCTCATGCGGCAAGACACATTTGCGCAATATCTCATTGGCACCCAATTTATACAACTCTCCCGCGATCAGTTGAAAGTCAGCAGCTTTGACGACCAATTGCTTCTTCTGAGTAGTGGTAAAGTCATCAGGCGCGGTGCCGATCACCAAAAAATGAAGGATGTCATCAAAATATTGATCAGTTTCTGCAACGTGAAACAACTGGGCATCCGACAACCTGTCTTGGATATTAGTCGGTTCCTTCCTTGTATCAATCCATGACAAATGATCTGGTCCAACATTCAACCGCCCTGGTTTCACAATGACTTCGAAATCAAACTCCTGAAACAAAAGTATCCACCTGCAGATCTTCCCCCTCAACATAGGTTTATTGACAAAGTATTTTAGTGCATAATGATTAGTGAACATTTTAAAGTGGCCACCCAACAAATAATGCCTGAATTTCTGCAGCGCATAAACCATGGCCAGGCCTTCGCGTTCTGTGGTAGTGTAATTGCGTTCTACAAAGGATAGCTTCCGAATGGCAAAAACAATAGGATGATCAATGTCGCCTTCTCCTGGTTGAGCCAATACAACCCCTAGTGCAATCGATGAAGCATCAACATGGACATGGAATTCCTTACTCCAGTCCAGAAAGACCAAGATTGGGGCCGATGCCATCTTTGCTTTGAGCATTTCAAAACTATCCTGACATTCCGAGTTCCACTGGAATGCTGCATCCTTCTTCAGCAACTTTTCCATAGGGGCAGTAATCACAGCATACCCCCTAATGAACTTGCGATAATATCCCATGTGACCCAAGGTCGTGTGCAACTGCTTAACAGTGGTCAGCGGTTGCAACCCCAAAATCAACGCAATTTTGGCTGGATCAACCAACAATCCCTACTTACACACAATATGACCTAGCAATATCCAAAACGGTGCACAGAAAATACATTTCTTCAAGTTCAACGATATTTGGTGCTGTCGACATCGCTCAAGCATTAACCGTAGATTGGCCAAATGATCACGAATCAATCCATAAACAGTCCAATCATCCATATATACTTGCAGAAACTTCTGAATAAAATCTTTGAATGCGGCAACAACGACCCGGGAGAATATCGCAGGTGCATTCTTCAAACCAAACGGCATGACCGTGTATTGAAAGCAACCCCATTCAGTAACAAAAGTTGTCTTATGGCAATCTTCCTTGGCAATGCGAATCTGATGGTATCCAGAGAATCCATCAGTGAAAGAGTACATCTCCTGGCCACCCACTCCTTCAAGTACTTCATCAGTAAACGGGGTCGGAAAGGGGTCATGGAAGCAGGCATCGTTCAACTTCCTCAAGTCAACACAAATGCACACTTCGCCTGTTTTCTTGTCCTGCACCACCATAGGACTGATCCATTATGACTCTTCCACAGGTTTGATAATACTAGCATCCAACATCCGATCAAGTTCCACCTTGACCTTTTATTTATGTCGCGGATTTAGCCGATAAGGTCATTGTCGGACTGGCTTGGCATCTGGTTTCAATGGAATCTTCATCTCTCCTAAATCACCCAGGATTCCCTTCATTTCGGAAAACTTCATGGGAAACACGTCTTGAAACTCATGCAGTAACTCAGTAACCTTGCTCATCATCTCATCATCCCAATAATCCCCAATATTAGCAAATTTTGGAGTAACTTCGGTGCCGATATTCATCTTGCGAAGTTGCAATGGTTGACTGAACGGATTAACTCGCGCAGTAGGTGGGAATACATCATGACTTCCTTCAAATTCAGGAATGTTAACGTTCTGAGGATCATCATCATCCTCCAGTCCACCACTAATGTTGAAGCACTCCATGAGAGACTGCATCTGACAGTGGGTGTGCAGGTCGACAGGGAAGGCCACAAGAACAACTTGAAATATCATGTCGCGGATGAGCTGGAAGGTGTTATGGACATCAGGGTTGGCATCCGCAAAAGTGAACATATGTGTGAAATAGATTGTCAACTCCTCCCATGTTGTAATGTCATGGCGCACCTTAGCTACAGTGTACCACGAGCGCGGTATCTCCTCCAAAGTATGAACAAAAGCATGAACCCACTCTTCTCTGGGTCGCGCTACCCACAATCATTGGCACTCCATCACATGATATGAACAAAAGCATGAACCCACTCTTCTCTGGGTCGCGCTACCCACAATCATTGGCACTCCATCACATGATCGCTGGGATCAGTCCGACCATCATACTTTCCAGTGTGATAAACCTTAGTATTGCCGAACTGAACCATCATCAACCTTCAACACTATGACCAATGTTTAATGAATTTCTTATGTGTCTCCCACCAGCGTGCTGGAGCTACCTTCAGTGCTTCCTCCAAGGCCAGCAATCATTGTGGTTCTGGGATGCGGTCTTCAAATTCTGCTACAAATGTGTTTAGGCCAGGTAACCCCTCATAGACAGGCAATGTGATCGTTTATGTCGCAACATGACATAAATATTGTGTAACTAAACCACATTTCTGGATGGATACTTTATGCATTCGATTATGCCAATGCTCCAATGCATCATCAGAGTCGAAAGACGTGGAGCTCTCACTGTGCCACTCCAACTCACCATAGGTAGTAGGATGAATATAATCTTCAGAAATGTTGAATACATGGTCCCATCTAGCGGGATCATCATCTTTTATAGGCTCCACGTAGCGGTGTCCTTCAGTCGGATCCAAAGGAGTGATAAATATGAAATTGCGATTCTCAAAGGTCATCATGCGCTTCTTAAAGTTGATTACAGCTCCACTGTTGTTAGCCCATCCGATCCCCAAGAGTGCTGGAGAAGATATTCCTCCCTCAACCACTTCGATAACATCAAAATCAACATAATTTTCATGCCCTCAATATCAATCATGAGCCTTGAAACTCACCCATTGGGTGTTACCTTGGCATGGTTAGCCAATCAGAGCTGCATAGGAGACCAGCTCAATGGGGGACTTCCCATCTTCTACCATGCCTACTTGGTTAATATGTTAACATCCGAACCAAGGTCAAGAATCACAGAGTCAACATCATAGTCACCAATCTGAATATTCATTCGCATTTCCTTGCCAATCTTTCGTCGCTGTAAGGAGTTTACTACCGACTCTTGCCGTCCTTTTGGAAATCGCTACAACCATCCCTCAATCTCAACCAGGGAAGCCGAGTCTCGTGCCAGTGATAGACAGATTTGAAGGAACTTCTGCAGTGTCCCTGGTGGTGGTCGGTCGACATCTGATGTGGCATCAAAGATAGATGGCATATCGCAAACAACAGCCTTACTGCGGTCTTTCTCCAAAGTGTGATGCGCCTCCAGGAATGTCTCTCACTCCATACCAATGTTGAAGGGTACAGTCTTATGACCAACTAACTGAATCAGTTCTCACGAACCATCTTCCCCAGTCGTCTTGCCTCCATGAGTGACAACAGCCACCGAAGCATCTTGTGGTCGCGGTTCTGCAGAAATGGTCATAATATTGGCGCCCTGCGTCTGGTTCTGCTACAAATTCCCCGTTTGATTGATATTTTGATTGGCGTTCGACGGTGGTCGCGGGGGCTGGTTCTGTACTAGTTGCTGCACTGGGTTCTGTACTGGTTGCTGTGACTGGGCTTGATTCTATAGCTACGGAGCGTTACCATCCTGCCATCGTGCATTCAACTGCAGACAATTCTCAACCATATGATCATTACCAAAACAAAACGTACACTGATTCTGGAGCAGTGGGCAATCACGCTGATAATGCCCCCATACCGCACAGTGGTAACATTGAACAGGTCCACGACCACCTCGACCTCCTCCTCCACGACCAAATCCGCCACCACATCCGCCCCTGTAGCCTCCCTGGTAGCTGCCCTGCTGCTGGTATTGTTGCTGCTGGAATCCATTGCCCTTGTGGTGCATACTGTGGTTTCTATACGTATTGTGGCTATGGGGGAGCCGTATGCATCGGGGTGTATTACGGCATGAACTGCTGCGATTGTTCTTGCTATGGTGCAAACTGCATCTGCTGCTGGGCTACCTGTGGTTGCAGTTGTGGTTATTGCACCATGCGCTGATCATCCTTGACGTAGAATACATCACACATCCTCTCTTATAACAACCCATATGCACGAAAATCCTTGTCATCGTGACCCACCGACTTGCAAAATGTGCAGTAAAGATTTTGCGGGGTTGTGACCATTTTCTGCATATACGAGCAATTATCATGACCGTGCCCAAACACTTGACAAACGCGACACCATGGCATATTTCCGCCATTCAACAGGTTTGGAGCACCTAGCACCAAATAATTATGGAAATCCGGACAATTATCCTTCGTATGCCCTTCTCTTTGGCATCACGTACACCATATTTCATCACGCTATTCCTTGTTCTTCTTCAAATCTTGCAACTGTATAGTCAGGTTGGTAAGCTGTGTCTATATCTGCGACATCCTGGCTACATTATCTTCTATCGGTGACGCCTGCAACCGCATTACAATCTTTAGAGCTTCACTAGGCGTTGATATGTTTTGCTGCATCAATGACAGCCTAATGTGGGGTAGCAGTGTTGCAATGAACCATTCTTTATGTTGGATAACGCTCATATCGAAACTAACCTTTTCCATTAGTGTCTTGAATCGTTGGTCGAAATACCATACCGTCTCATTAGGATACTGCTTAATTTCCTTCAATTCAGTAATATATTGAGCCTCCGACTCAGGCCATCTAAATTCAGCAATCAGTCCATCCTGAATCTCATCTAGTGACTTCTATGGGGCCCTCGTAGGGACTAAAATAAACTTCATGAACCAATCTAATGCATGGCCTCGCAGAGTTGTGGCTAACCGCCCTTTCTTAGCATTGTCATCAGTGATCTATTTTATGGTCCAGACCGCTTCACAGAAAAACCAATACTATTCTGGGTTGTCTGTCGAACTTCCATGGAACAACTGTATCTTAGCATCATCGCCCGCCATCCTAGGCTTCCTTCCTCCTGTCGTTGTGCTACTACTACCAATTAACTTCTGCGGTGTTGATGCACTTGGTGGTGTCGAAGTAGTGTTTCTTGCTGGCTGAGAGTTAGTGAGCAGAGGTGTGGGTACGTTGGTACTGGGGTTTGGTCCTACCTCTATCCTGGGCGTAGCTTGGTCGTTCCTATCAGGACTATGGGGTCACTTCGTCCCATGTGGTCTTCCTTCACGGTTTTGCAGTTCGATCGCAGTAGGACCTTCTCCCGTCCTTTGCCTCTTTTTCTGTCGAAACCTCGCTCCTCCTCTTGTAATACCACTTTCTTCCTCTGCTTCGCTCACAATCTCCTCATGTTTTGCACCCATCTACCCCTTTACCATTCCATGTACCGTTCCCTAGCAGTCACGGCCTCTTCCCACCAGGCTATCTACTGATCAAGGTGCATCTTTAATATACCCTTTTCGCAGATTAGCATCTTAATCGACAGTTGGAGTGACACCAGAAACCTTCCCCTTGGTCCTTGAAAGAAGTATCTTTCAGCTTTGCTATAGGATTTCTTCATGTCAACCACAAATTCAGTGATATATCCTTCCAAAATGCTATCAAGCCAAACTTCGACTTCCCGCGATGCCTTATTATCAACTTCCTGCAATTCCTGAATCAATTCCGGGGTCCAAGTCGTCGGCTCACCACCCTGGAAGTTCTTCTTATGGAAGGTTATATTCGACAACCATTCATACAAAATGATTGGGAATTCACAGAAAAACCATTCATGCAAACCGTTGTGAATATATCTTCCCACCCAGTGATCTACCGTCAGTCGTGTATTCTGACTTTCTTCTTCAGCAAACTCCTGCAACTTCTGATCAAACCATTTTTGTATCTCCGGCTTCGTCGTGTGCCACAACATGACCTCCTTCTACTTTGCACACGGTCCCAACAACGGAACCATTTATTGACCAGCGCGAACTCAGTCGACAAGGGTTCGCCTCACTGTCGATCACATACCGCAGTCTCCCTGAGCACTGGCCCGGGAAGGTTTGAGCCCACCCAGCAACACCCGCAGAGCAGATGAGGTATCACCCGAGGCATCTTGGAAGAGTAGACGGAACCATGTTTCCACCGAGGGAGGAGGAGAGTTGTGGCTGCATGGACTAACTCTATTGTGGTATCTTAGCCAGAAACATTAAACATTTGGCAAGGAGTTATAACATATCGCAGCATTCAAGGAGTTATACCATCGCAACATTCATCATCACATTCTACATAAAACATACTACTTAATCGCAACATCTATCATCATAGCAATAATAAGCAGACATTGCATTAAACAACATTCATACACTGTGTCATTACACAAAGTTTGTACCAAAACATCATTGTATTACTATCAAGATCATACACCGACAAAACACAGATCTCACATCCAATTTGTCTTTCTCATCTCATTCTTCTTTCCTCTCTCCCCTAACACTTACAACTCTCATGTATTTATAGGATTTTGCCCTTACAATATTTGTCCACTTACACCTGACTCCCTAACCGACACTATGGACAATCGAACCAATATCTAACTGAATTGGTCCAAATGACCCCCAAAACCCGCATACCATGGTATACTGACTCTCTATTACATAATGTATGGTCCAAGTGACCCAAAACCCGCCAACTACGGTATTCTTTGGCAAAAAATACTCCTTTCGCGCCCTCCTCTGGCGTGTTGCGGTGTGAGCGGTACTGTGATATTTCCTCATCAAACCGCTTGCCAACAATTACACACAACTTCTACAGACTTTACTTAGTGCAAATTTATGCATTCACAAGCATCTTAAACCGTAACCTTGCAAACTTATACAACACAACGAACCACAATGTAACTGCGTTCTACCGGTGCTGCGCTTAAGGGAATCGCACTATACAGACTTTGCTGTTGTAAGTGTTTACTCTTTTGACTTATGCATTCATCACGTTCAGAAGTATTTCCGCATTCAACATTCATTCACATGCATTCAACACTTAACATATTATTCCCATCATTTATCCTTATGGCGAATACATACAAAAGTGAAGATACATCTACTTACAAGCAAGAACTTAACCATTCATCAAAAGTAAATCCACATAGGAAAATATCCATTCAATTGCATAACAGAAGAATTTAAAGTGGTTCACCCCCAGGATGGGAGCTACGTCCACAAGAACTGTTGTTATATTATCAATGGGAAGGGTACAGCAGTTCCACTTTGTGCACTCAGCTGCAGACTCTCTTCTCTCTTCAGTAGGTCTCTGTGCACACAACTGCAGAGACTTTTTACACTAAGTCTCTCAACAGAGATCAATCTTCAACAATGAACAATAAGAAGATTAAAGATTCAACCCTTTCCCTTACAAAATATGCCCTTTTATAGACCGTTCCCTTAGGTCACATCTTTACATTCATGATGGGATCAGAACCCTAAGGTTACCCAAAACTGGTGAGGTTACCCCTCTAACCAATTCTACTAAGATCTGATAGAGACTCGTCATCATGGCCATCCTTCTGCGTGTGGTCATGTCGCTTTCAACCCCTATGTTGAGCGCATGCCGATGGGTCGCTTTCATCTTGTCATTCCTTCTTTAACGGATTCATGTGGTCGGTCCACATAGTG
Source organism: Larix kaempferi (assembly GCA_027924585.1). Taxonomy (NCBI): domain Eukaryota; kingdom Viridiplantae; phylum Streptophyta; class Pinopsida; order Pinales; family Pinaceae; genus Larix; species Larix kaempferi. The sequence goes on along the minus strand of BSBM01000203.1, from coordinate 5,411,161 downwards.
CTACCTTTTCTCGTGCTACCGGTCATTTTCATTCCTCTCTACTCCTTACCCATCTACGGGAATCTCGAAGTATCTTAAGCAAAACAGATCGCTGATCGATCTCACCGAAATTTATACCATTTTCCTTCCAAACCTATGCCTTGCTGGATCTTCGTGAATCTGGCACTTCGCAGCGCTGTATCTCCACAGCACAGTAACTTCACGACGCTGGCTCTCTTACACTGCCAATGTTGCGCTGCGCTGTATCCTCCCAGCTCCCAAAAATGACATATAAAAAATTGGCTTACTTGGGCCAGGCCCAACAGTTACTGATTTAAAGACCCACATGATTTTGAATAGTACAAAGTTCTTTTACATAAGCATACGATCATCATCATTTTCAACACCTAACAAACATAAACATCATGATCATACCATCATAAACATAAACATCATAATACGAACATAAACATAACCATATGCATAAACATAAATGTACTTGCAATATCATCATTTTCACGACATAAACATAAAAATACCATTATTATCATTGTTAGCATCTAACAAACATAAAAATAAACACCATCATACCATAATACCATCATTAACATAAATATAAAAATAAGCAAGAACATACCATCATAAACATTACGTTACATATTCAACTAACATATAAATTTAACATATTTAAACATCATCTAGTACACATATATAATAATAAATGTAAACATAAACGTTCCATGATCATCATTTTCACCACATAAACATAAAAATTCCATCATCATGATCATTTTCACCATCTAACAAACATAAAACACTTCACCATCAGCATATAAATAAACATCAACATAATTAAACATCAACATAAACATGAAAAATGCAGTATATATATAGACATGAACATATATGACATCAAAGTGATGATACAATATGCCAAATATAGTATATCTCCAATCCAATAACTGCTATGACATATCTGATCCATCTCCGCCAGAGGCATCGTCACTATCTCTCCAACCAGATCTAGAGGCATCATCACCTCCACTAATAGAGCCAAAGGAAATATCAACAACTCTTCTAGCAGATCCATAGGCACCGAAACCTCCACCAATAGAGCCAAATGCATCAGTACCTATTCTAGGAAATAAATGAGTTCGAACTAGAGAAGCATGGATAGCTCCATCAAGCTAAATCATATGGACCTTTCTAAGCATCTATGTAATAGAGCCGGATAGAGATGGAAATGGTGGATGGTCAAGAAGAACACTAGGATCGTCAGGTTGATTGAGTAGTAGTAGAGAAGATGATGAAGTACAATTGGGAGGAAGGTCGAGTAGGATTAGGGGACTAGATGATGAAGGAGGTGATCGAGGTGGAGGAGGAGGAAATGGTGGAGGAGGAGGTGGATGAGATGTTGAAGGTGGAGGAGGAGGAGTTGGAGGCAGAGGAGGAGGTGTAGTGGATGTGGAGGCTACACCACCAGTCAAAGTAGTTGGTGGAGAAGGAGGTGGACTAGGACATCGAGGATATCCTCTCTCATCAGACGATGACCTTCCATCAATCATGAAATATAAAAGAATGCAAGCAACAAAAATGTGATGCATCAATATCCTCATATCAGAGGAAGCATCCTCCATATCTCAACATATCAGTCCTTCCACTGAATCTCCATGACTGGAAGAAGATGAACTCCTTGATATGATAATAACATGGACAACCTATTCGCGATGTCCTTTTAGAACCTCTGCTATGGCCTACGTCGTAGTCTAGGTATGGATAGTTGACACACCTTCGGATGATCATGCATCTCCACGTCCTCATCCTCATCCTCATCCTGTGGCGGAGGAGGCCCCACATCACCATAAAATGTGCCAATATATGTAAAATATATAATACACAATAATAATTAGACAATTTCATTAAACATGAATTTAAAATATATTTCATTTACATTAAGTGTATCGAGAATAAAATGAACTAGATTAATTTAAACATAACACTAAATTTACCTATATCATTAGGTGGCTCGTATTGGGTGAAGAAGATGTTGGTACACCCTGTCTAATCCAATCCCGCATATGGATATGCAACCATGTCTAATCGAGGCTGGTCCTCACTGCTTAGCATGTCAAGCATATCCGTGGTAATCCTCGTAGGAGAGTCCAGTTTTCGCCTCTTGGGAATCATTTTCCCCCACATGCACATACACACATCTGTCATCAACCTAGGAGGGCGTTAGTCAAAAGATGGCCTAGTCTCCTGAAATCTCTAAAAAAGAAGACAAAAAAGTTCTAAACCAAAACATAATTTCTTGCTCTTTCCAATAGATGTATGTCATCAAATACGAACATAAAAAAACTATCGTAAAAAAATAGCATACCACCTAACACATATAGGTGCCTGCACGAAAGAATCAACATAGTATAATAAAGGGCAGATAATGCACTTCCCATCACTAGTGTGATGTGTGATGTGTTGAAATTTTGTTGAGCTTTTATCTTTAATTATTTTATATGCAGAGACTTGAAGCAATGAGACAATTCAATCCATGAAATTCATACAACCATAACATAAGATATACCCTGGGGAAAATCCTCAAAATTATGAGAATAAAAACCCCAACAATTCTTCTTGGTATAATATAATCGATAATAGAGAATGATTTCTTTTACAACATAGTATATTGCTTTAGGAAGACACGAGATTACCACACTCTTGATGAATATACAAAAGCAATAGAGAAGAGAGATCAATCAGATGTGTGCCCAACACAATAATAACAAGCACGAACAATACCCTGCAAATAGAGAAGCACTTGCCTTCAATGGAGAAGAGAATTAGCTTCACATTGGATTCATCAATATTGTTGTTATCACTCAGATTTTCCTTGGGCTGTATCAAAGAAACCCTGAGGTAACCTATTTCAAACCAATCTTTAGACTGAAAAGTTGGCCTCTTTCATCCAGAGAGGGCTCTCTCAGCAAATCTGCTATCCAATGTCACCACGACAGCATCTTGACAATAAATTCAATGGCCAAATTGTAAAATAACAATAAAAACTTTGTAGGCTTTAAATAATGTGGTTAGATCAATAGGAAAAGGATACCATTGGGCAATGGAGTCGAGAAACAGAAAAATACAGATCAGCAGCCAAACAAACTTTTGTACAAAGGCAAGATAGCTGTTTTATTACAGTCAATAAGATTTTGTAGGTGACAGGAAAGAATTAATGACAATCCATCAACAACGGGCATCGATTTTCAGATGAATCCACTGTTAACTTTGGATAAGCAGGTGGATACTTGAATGCAATAAACTGAGGCATAGCAAGTATGAATCCCAATTTATTTCAGACTTTCATTCAAGCATAGAAGAAAGACATAATGGAAAGAATGACAAAGAAAATTGACATGCACATGTAAAAAAAAGGAAAGTACGGACTGTAATTTTGAAACAACACATGAATCTTTGGTAAAAATATGTTCAGATTCTGAAATCTTTATTAATTTCTAGAAAACACTTCAAACACCCATAATGGGTCTTCCTCACTGGAAATATCCCCGCTTTTACATGTTTATTACATATCAATATATAGAAAGACAACCTATACCTATTCTTGAATTCGAAATCTAACTGAACTCTAAAAATAGAAACAGTTACAACTTATTTTTTTATTTATTTCAATAAGTAAATTTGCTGAAAAATAGGCTTCAAAGCCCTAGCTATATATCTCATATGGAGATAGCTATGTAAATTGTGAGAGAGTTTTTTGTAAGTGGGAATGTTTTGAAGAAAATCCTCTTTCGGTTTCTGAAAATTATTCTTCATTTGGCGGAAACAGCTCTTTGAAGTTAATGACTAAAACAGTAAACTGAAATTCTGGAAAATTTCCCCGTGAAGATGACTTCGATTCTCTTAACCCATAACACCTCTGTAAAAACTAAGGGACGTTTTTGAATATTGGCCCGTGGTGAAGAAAATCCTCTTTTAGTTTCTGTAAATTCTTCTTCATTTGGAGGAAACAACTCTTTGAAGTTAATGACTAAAATAGTCATTTCCAGAAAAAACGTGTTCTACTTGTCCCATTTGATTTTCTCTATGGGATATATCCCACATTGGTTGAGCGGGAAATAATCGTGGTGTTTATATACCCCACCATGAAAAACACTTAATAACACATAACACATGCTATTATACTCCTCTTCCTTGGGCGCTTTACACCTTCGAGAATGGTGGTTCCGCATTGGTGGAAGGTGGTTTATAATACCACCCTTTCGAATTGCGGATTGCTGTGACACTTACACGTGGATGGTGGTTTTTTTTACCGCACTGGGCTTATTCCTTATCTACCGGGCACTTTTGTAATGTGGTATCATGTGGACCGTCGATCCTTCTGTAATCCTGCACCGTTGATCTCACCGTAGTCTTGCTGCACATTTCAATAACCCAATCGTGCCACTTTTCTTTTATTTTGCTTCTAGGGAATTTATCCCACATGCAAAGCACAAGACTTCTTCTTATTCTTTATATACCTCAATGCCTTCAATACATACCAAGTAACAAATGAAAGGAAGGCTTGCGCTTGGATGGTGGGGGCTATGTTGGTCCTTCTTGGCTTTGCGCTTGGTCCTATGGTGAAGCCCTCGGTGTTGGGCACATACCTTTTGCTCCAACTTTATTAAACCCTTTGGCCCAAACCAAACGAACCTTAGGCTATAAAACTTAATTAACGTTTTAGCCATACTATTTAAAAAAAAACCTTAGTCCCCTTTTTTTCATAAAGTTGATATTTGGGCTAAAAGTATAAAAAAAAAATAAAAATCAAAACCTTCATAAAGTTTTGAGTTTGGCAAATAAAATATCAAAACCTTTCTTCTTTATAAAACCTCCAATTATGGCAAAATTATGAAAAACCTTTATCCATACTTAGCTTAGGTTTAAAAATCCTCTAGGTCTTTCATAAAAATTCAAAGACTGAGTTCTTGAACATATAGAACCTCTTCTTTAGCTAATTTTCGAAACCTCCACCATGAAAAAATCTTCTATTTTGCATCATCAATGTTGTCAGAAGAAATTTAAGCACAAAATTTATGGAGTGCTAACAATTGTATAACATATTTATACATTATTCTCTTCTATTTTTATCTTCTAACTTCAGGATGAACTCGACCTCAAACTGGATGTATTAATCTTGCATGCATAGGTGCGCCCCACTTCTCATGCAGTCCTTTATCTCACTTAGCCGTCACTTAGGATGAACTGACCTCTTAACGGAAATATTTCCCACTTAGTTAGGTGTATAACTTAATCGTCATCACTTAGTTAACTATATATTCTTTGTTGTCACTTAGTTAACTCTCTTTAATAGATTCTCCTTGATTTATTGAAGTATCATCTTTTAGTTTAACTAAAGCGAAAACACTTTAGTTAACTAGTCCTTTTTATTTAACACTTAGTTAACTGAAATCAGGCTGATTGATTTACTTGAAGTGACCACTATGAGTTCTTTAGTTAACTGAGGCATATATTTAATTGATGCTTGAACTGCAGCATTGATACTTAATTGAAGCTTTAACAATTCAGGTTCTCTTTAATTAGCTATAAGTGGCTGCATGGGAAATTTTGAATTCTCTTGATCTCTATGCTTTATCTTTTTTTTTCTTTATCTTTTACTGCATGGTCAATATGTGCTAACTTTAATTATCCATCACATTACATTATACTAAGAAGAATTATCGGATGTTGTGATCGTATTATATTATTCTGGATCAAATGATCATATGCTAAAGTAATTCACTTTAGAGGTGATCAATATCTAAAGGAGACTTAATAGCAATATGGTGATAATGGCTAATACGGAAGGTCCACCTCTATACGGGAGGTCCATCTCATGGATACCTTTATATGGAAGGTTCACATGATAATCATGACTTAACACACACAAGTCCTAATCCTTGTCCAACAAGACTTTACAACATCATTACTTTGATCAATTACCTCTATATGGGAGGAATAACCTTTACACAGAAGGCAATCAAAGTTCTCACCTCTATACGGGAGGATGAATCTTGGCTACACAATATTGGTTTGGATAATGTCTCCTAATGCTATATATTTAACACTCCCTCTTAGCGAGGGAGGCATTCTCTGCCATACAAATCTTGTATCAGAAGTACTTGAACTTCGTCACTAAAAGAGGCTTTGTTAACACAACTGCAATATGCTCATTAGTATCAATGTACTGAAGTTTCAATGTACCTTTATGGACCATGTATTAGATGAAGTGATACTTCATTTCAATGTGCTTCGACTTGTCATGAAACACTGGATTTTCAGAAATCTTGATGAAAATTTGATTGTCACACTTAATAACTGTAGGCTCAAGCTTTTCTCCGAACAACCCTGCAAGTAGCTTTCTGAGCCACACTGCTTCTCAGCAGGAAACAATAGTAGCTATATATTCTGCTTTGGTAGTGCTCTGGGCTAAGGAGCCCTGCTTCTTAATGGACCAAGATATCATAACTGATCCTAGGCTATAACAGTAGCCGTATGTACTCTTACGGTCCACAATGATTTCTCCCTAGTTTGAGTCTGTATAACCAAGTAACATGAATCCTCCACTAGAGGCATATCTGAGTCCATGTGAAATTGTACCTCAAAGGTACCTAAGCACATGATTTGAAGCTGTTCAGTGTCCGTGTCTCAGATCCAACAAAAAATGACTCAAAATGCTCACAACAAAACATATATAAGGCCTCGAATGTATCAAGTACATTAGTGAGTCTATAATCTATCTATACAAAGTGGGATCTACTGGATCTGATCCAGATCCTAACTCATGAATTTTCCTCAAATTGGAAACCATTGATGTAGTCATAGATTTGCAATCTATCATTCCAAACCTGTACAATATATCCACAGTGTACTTCCCTTGAGATAGAAAAAATTAATTTTTTCTTTGCCTGATCTCAATGCCAAGAAAGTTTGCATTAGACCTAAGTATTTCATCTCGAACTCTGAGGTGAGATCCCTCTTGCACCAAGCAGTCAAATGTTCCTCTCTAGTGAGAAAGAAATCATCAACATAGAGAACCAATATCAATGGTTGGTTCTTCACTACTTTGAAGTACAAATTTGGATCCAATTCACTCTTACAGAAACCTAGTTTCTGAAGGTAGCTATCAATTCTGGAGTACCAAGCCCTGGGGGCTTGCTTAAGCCCATATATAGATTTGTTTAGCTTGAAAACATGGGACTCCTTCCCATGCACCGAAAATCCCTCAGGCTTCTGAATATAAACCTCTTCTCAACTTCACCATTTAGGAATGTTGTATTCACATCCATCTGGTGAAGTTTGCATCCTAGAACATATGCAAGTGAAATCATTCCTTGGATTGTGGTGTACCTTGACACAAGGGAAAAGGTCTCAACATAATCGATGCCTTATGTCTGAGAGAAACCTCTAGCAATGACTCTAGATTTATACTTCTTAATGCTACCATACACAACATGCTTTATCTTGTAAAGCCATGTGGAAGTCACAATGGACTTCCCATCAGGTTTGGGAACAACCTCCCAAGCATCATTCTTCATTATAGAGTTGTACTCTTATGTTATTGCATCTTTATAAACTTGTTGCTTTGTAGCTTCTTCATATGAGGATGGCTCTTAATCAATGATGTGACTCATTAGTGCCACATACCCTGAATTTCTATCAGGTTGCTTGCGCTCTCTGGATGAGTGTTGAAATATTGTAATTTCTAAGAATATTATATTTGTACTTTATTATTCCGGAGATGTTTCATTCCTTCGTGAAGACCCTATTGTATATCCGGAGATGTTTTACTCCTCCATGGAGAATGTGGTAACTTGGTTTATTAGAATTTCCTAGTGGGGTTCGACCCTGTATGAGTCATGTGGGTTAAAGGGGTTATTAGTGTTAATTTTCGAGCATTAATTCAAGATACTCTAGAATCTTTGCTGAGAGAATAACATGTACAGTATATCAATGCATATCAATCATAGTAAGCATGTCAATCATCACAAGAAGCAAACATAAGAGACAATAGACACACAGAGTTTCCGTGGGAAAAACCCTAAGGTGAAAAACCCCACAACTTCCTCAGAGATAGATAGAGAAATGATACAACCAAAGTACAACCCAAGTACACAGAGATAGACTCCTCCTAGCAGCTGATCCTCCTCCTCACATGTGCGGCACTTTTCGAGTGAAGGAAGAGTGAGTTCTAAAGTGATCCAAATAGAGATCGGGAGATCTCTATTTATACTTGTCTTGACTTCCCAATATACTTATAGGGTCGACTTGTCTAACTTAGCACAATAACCCCATATTACATTAATCCAGGCCGACCCCTTACAAAGTGGTATAATAACCCATTGGCAAGTTAACACACTTGCAACACTTGTCAATACAAATGACGACACTTCCGTATAGAGGAATAATACATATCTATATGAGTACAATAAATAAATATTTGAAATACATTCCGAAGTTACATATACATCAACACTCCCTCTTAACTAGGAAGGTATTTCTCGACACAGATATGCTAGCACAAGTCTTCTTCTCTGGATCATCATTAGTGAATCATCATCCTTGAATCATTGTCGTCATCACGGCTCCTGTTATCTCAATCAATCTCTGAATCTACTCGTCATAGGAAGTTCTACAGAGCCAATCCTTTTTCATACTGGATGTAGGCCCACCACCTGCAGGTCTTCATCATCACTAGCCATACTATGGAATCCTCAGGACTTATTACGTACATCATAAAACCTGGCTACAACATCCTAGGATGTTATGAGCACACAGCTTTACTTGTCGGATCTCCCAGGAGCACATTACATGTGACCCATCACAAAACCTGGCGGAAGCATCCCAGGTTGTTACGAGCACACAGCTCTACCTGTCGGATCTCCCAGGAGCACATTACATGTGATCCCACCACAAAACTTGGCTGAAGCATCCCAGGCTATTACGAGCACACAGCTCTACCTATCGGATCTCCCAGGAGCACATTACATGTGGTCCACCACAAAACCTGGCTGAAGCATCCCAGGCTATTACGACACACAACTCTACATGTCGAATCTCCCAGGAGCATACTACATGTGGTCATGGAAATGCCTCGAAAGAGCATCTGAGGCCTTTTTCATACTGTCTAGATCTCCCAGGTCCACTTACATGCCATATGACAATGCCTCGAAAGAGCATCCGAGGCCTTTTTCATCCTGTCCAAATCTCCTAAGTCTACTTACATGTCCTCCCAGAGCAATGCCTCGAAAGAGCATCTGAGGCCTTTTCATCCTGTCCAGATCTCCCAGGTCTACTTACATGCTCATTTGCACAACCTATCCACAGCCACAAGGTATCAACCTGATACTCTCCATACATCATCCTGATGTACACATGATCATCCTAATCATCATCACTATATCGTCCTGATGCATGTCATCTAGAGAAGCTCGTCATCCATGATCATCCTGATCATACAATGCATCTACCTGATACATATCACCATACACAATGTATCTACCTGATACATACATAGATACATGATCCACATAATGTATCTAACTGATACATATCAACATACATGATCTACCTGATCATACAACGTATCCACCTGATACATATATAGATACATGGTCCAAGCATCCAACATGATGCATACATACATAAATGATCCAGCTGATCATATCCAGCATCCAACATGATGCGTACATACATAAATGATCCAACTGATCATATCCAACATCCAACATGATGCGTACATACATAAATGATCCAACTGATCATATCCAGCATCCAACATGATGCATACACATACATACAAATGTAAATGATCCAACTGATCATACAGAGCATAAACTAGAACATCATCCTAATGCTCATCATCCAACGCTTACATCCACAGCCATGTGAAGGATCCCCCTTCCACCATGCTAGGAATGGCTACAGAAAATGTCTCCATCACTTCTTCCTTGAAGTGTTGTCGATATGAAGAACACCAAGCCTCTCTCTGAACTACTCGAACTTAACTCTGGCTAGTGGCTTCGTCAACACATCTGCAATCTGCTCATCCATCGCAACATATAGGAGCTTCACTACTCCCCTTTCCACCATATCCCTGATATAGTGATATTTGATCTCTATGTGTTTCGAACTGTCGTGGAACTCTGGGTTCTTAGACAGCTTCACACAACTCTGGTTGTCACAAAATATACCAGTAGCCTCCAATGGTAGATCAAATAACTCAGACAATAGCTTCCTCAACCATACTGCCTCACAACTAGCTGAACAGGCTGCAACATACTTTGCCTCGGCTGTACTCATTGCTACATAGGACTACTTCCTGCTAAACCAAGAGATCACACCTGATCCCATACTGAAGCAGCACCCAAAAGTGCTCTTCCTATCTGCATCACTTCCTTCCCAATCTGCAATCAACATAACCCTGTAGGTTAAACTTTTGATTCACATCATACTTGAGCCCATAATCAACTGTACCCTTCAGGTACCTCAGAATATGCTTTACAGCAACCAAGTGAACACTCCTCGGATCCATCAGGAACTGGCTCAATGTGTTCACCGCAAAGCAAATATTTGGTCTCGTGTTCATCAGGTACATCAAGGACCCAATCATATGACGATACATAGTGACATCAACCGGCTCAGATGAAGCATCACACATAAGATTCAGGTTCGATGCCATAGGTGTGGCCATGGTTTTGTAGTCCATCATCCCAAACCTCTTCAGGATCTCTACTGCATACTTCCCTTGTCCAAGGAAGATTCCATTTGCACTTTGCCACACCTCCATACCTAGAAAATAGTGCATCATCCCCAAGTCCTTCATCTCGAACTTGGCAGCAAGCTTCCTCTTTGTATCGGAAATCAATCTATCATCTCATGTTACAAAGAGGTCATCCACATACAGGAGTAGTATCATAGGATTTCCTTCCTCAACCTTGTAGTAAAGGTTGGAATCCACATTACTCTTGGTAAAACCCAAACTAGATAGGAAACTATCCATCCTACCATACCAAGTCCTAGGAGCTTTTTTCAAGCCATACAAGGCTTTCTTCAATCTGCACACATATGACTCCCTGTGATGTGTTTCAAAACTGAGTGGTTGCTCCACATACACTTCCTCTTCAACTACACCATTCAAGAAGGCAGTATTGACATCCATCTGGTGTATCTTCCATTTTATCACTGCAGTCAGAACAAGTATTGATCTGATGGAAGTGTACCTAGCTACAGGAGCAAAAGTTTCTTCATAATCTATTGCCTCTTTCTGAGAGAAGCCACGAGCTACAAATCTTGCCTTTTATTTCTCTATGCTGTCATCCGCAGCATGCTTGATCTTGTAGATCCATTTGGAAGTCACAACAGACTTCCCTTCAGGTCTTGGGACAACATCCCAAACATCATTCTTCATTATTGATTGGTATTCTTCGACCATGGCATCCTTCCATTCTTTCTTTTCCGTTGCTTCTTCATAATTGGAAGGTTTTTTGTTCATGATATCACAGAGTAAAGAAACATAGCTGGTGTGTGATCTAGTTCTCTTCTTTGCTTCGTGTTATTCTTCTGGAATGCCATATATTTCTACATCTTGAATGAGCTCTTTAGCCCATGCAGGTTTCCTCTTGTGAGAGTTATTCTCACGGGGTGGATCTACAGGCTCTTGCGGATCTTTAATTTCATGATCTACATCTGGAACTGCTTCAGTCATAGTAGTGTCTTGAAATCTAGTTTCCTTAGGTTCTTCATAATCTTCAACGGGGTTCTTACTTGATTTGATGAATGCTGAGTTTTCATCAAATGTCACATCTCTGCTGACATCAATCTTCTTGAACCCTGGAAAGTATATTTTGTAAGCCTTCGAGCTTTCACTATAACTCACAAAGATACCCTTCTTTCTTGAAGGATCCAACTTGGTCCTCTTTTCCTTTGGGACATGAGTGTATACTAGACAACCAAATATTATGAGATGGCTAACTTCATGTTTCTTACCAGAGAAGACCTCTTCTGGTGTTTTGTTGTCCAATATCTTGTGGGGTGTTCTGTTTTGCACATATACAGATGTCCTAGCTGCTTCTGCCCATAGATGCATAGGTAGATCCTGGTCATGTAGCATTTCCCTTGCTGCTTCCATGATTGTTCGATTCTTTCTTTCTGCAACTCCATTTTGTTGTGGATTGTAAGGAGTAGTCAACTCCCTCTTAATCCCTGAATCACTGCATAGATTCTTGAAGTCACCTGAAGTAAATTCACCACCATTTTTGGATCTGAATGTTTTGATCTTCTTATCAGTTTGGTTCTCCATCAAGGTTTTGAATTCCTTGAACTTATCAAACACTTCATATTTCTTCTTCAAGAAGTAAATGATAATAGTAATTAGTGCAGGGATGTGTCTACACATATTAAACTATTTTGCTAAGAGGTGGTGAGTCTCTATGTTAGAAATGAAAAGATTATTACAAGCATCTACAGACCTAGATTCATTAATCAAAACTCATTAAGATCTAAGAACATTTCAGAATTAAAGTTATGCAAGATAAGCAAACATTCAACACTAAAATGGCAGAAAATTGAATCAATTCATGCTAAAACAATGGAAAAGATACATGATTACCAGGAATCCTAGTGTGAATCCTCCTCCCTTGCCATAAATTTTCCTTCCTTCATCCTTGCTTTTGAAGACTTGGAGCTCCTCTCCTTCCTTCATAATTTCCTCAGCATGCCTTTGCTCTTTTTTCCTCCCTTTACCATGCCTCCCATGCCTTTCTTATATAGCATTGGGAGATGAGCCTTAGGTTTTTTTTCTAAATGTGGGATTAGTCATTTTCCTCATTTTGATTATTTTCAAGTAAAAACCCACTTTTGAATAGTTTTTAGGCTTTTTGCTCCACTTAGGATGTTTTAAACACAAGTAATGCATTTTAATGCATTTATCAGACAGGATTCGTATTTGAATAAACTTGTGTCATGACTTTCATGTCGCGGATGCATGGTAAAGATATGTTGCTCTGTCACTTAGTTAAGGGTGTCAATTTGATTGTTAACAGATGCCCCCTAATGTGTGAGGTCCGAAGTAGAGTTGAGGGTCGAAATACATTACTGAAATTTATACTCGGTATACTCATACTCTTTATACTGATACTCTTTGTACTGATACTCTTTATCGTTCAAAGCAAGGATAAGGGAAGGAAAAATCACAGGCGAGGATTGAGGATCACACCTGCAAAACATAGCAATTTATCAAATATATAATATCTTCCTGAGGCGGGCATACCCATGCTCAGCAGTAAAAAAGCATGGCCACGAACAATACACAGTGGATCCATGTCAAAAGCAATTTTTTTATGAAATGTAAACTTGCACTTTGATGAGTGCGAGAACAAAGTATTTATTGAACTTCTGACATGGCAATCTAATCTTGCGGAGCTCGGGAAGTGCATCGATGAGTGATACAACTATTTTTTCCAAGGTCTTCAATACAAACTGATGATAGTACGAGTTTATATTATGTGAATAAGTGATCTGATGTCGAGCATAATAAAACACCATCTGATTACCGGTCATTGATGTATACCGTTAACAAATGCGAAGAGACCCACCGATAATGATGATGGACTCTAAGATATTGAGTACAAACTAGCAAGTGTGAATAGATGTTTTGAAGTCGAACACTTGTAGAATCAAACAATCAGGGGTCATTGATGTATACCCACTGTCATTTTCGAGGAAACTTGCCACTAATGACTACAAGATCCAAGGTACTCTCGGTTTTCTAGATCCATGTCCTAGATGATGATTTGATGTCAATAGGAATAGATCCATCGGAAGGAGGGAATTGATGCATCCTACATCAACCAATATGAAACAAATATCAATAGTTTGATATAATTTGGTAGAACTACAAGATCCAACACTGTATACTGACACAAGCAAGGCCGACATGATTGGTCAGGAATATTTGAGGAATGGCCGAATCAGTTTGGACTTCCCTTAAACACATAACACGATGCAGAATGGACACTTGGAAACATAGGACTTTGAGTAACCGACCTTAATGAAATCCGCTAATGCCAGATGCATTAACGAAATCTCCATTGGTGACGGGAAGGATAACCCATCAGTGGAGATCTGTTCAAAATACTGGTACAGTTCCCTAAGACAAATGCAGATGGTGTATTGATAGTGGAAACCAAATTATGTGTCGTGTTCAAGGGCGACAAGGACTGACTCTTGCCATTTTCTTCAAAGTTTATACTAAGAAGTGATTCAAGTTTGTCCCTTTTTGGATTTTTGTGTTTTCCAATTTTTTTTAACCCTTTTCATTTACTAGCTTGAAAAAAGAATAAAGCATGCTATGATACATTAGAGGAGACGAGTGTCTCAAGGGCATGCGCCTAAATGTCAAGGGCATGGGTCAGGCCAAGGAAAATATCCGTATTGCAAACAAGGGCTGAGCTAGTTATATACACTCTTGTAGATGTTTCCTTCATGGGTATGGGTCAAATATACATAAGCAATGGTTTATAGGCATCTTGTAACAGAAAGTGACTATATAGGCAAATAAGCAACATGTTTACAACTTCAGGGATATCTTCATTTGATGATAAAATGTAATCCAAGAAGTCATGTGAGCTGGGAGATCTCACAGCCCAAATGGGCCAAGTAACCGAATCATATTCCTCCATCAAGGGAAGATTTTGATCCATATCCACCGAATCTATTTGAATAGCTTGGTTCGAAACTTCTATGACAGATAGAGGTGATCCATATGCTTTCCAACATGAAAATGACATTATGCAAGCTGAGGTCCTTTCATCTACTATGGTTAGACAGATGTTCTTACCATGAGTCATTACTTTAATATGAAAATCAACTTCAGGAAGGCTCCTACATATTGAATGGTCTATGTCTAATGTGATCAAAGTCTCATCGGATGGAACAACAACACAAATGGTAGACAATAGTTTCTTTCTTGGCGCATAATGACATTGCAATACCTCCAAGGCTGACATGGAACATGGTACTTGAGCTAGGTCCTCAAGAACATTACTGTTCTGAGCAGGTCGCATGTTGGGATTATGCATTTTTCTATGTAGAACACCTTTGCGAGGGTGTGGTACTAAGTCTATGGTTGGTTTCTCAATGTAGAGATAACCATCTGGTTGTGATTCCAACTGATCTGGTGTACTAGGAGAGACATCATAAGAATCAAGTCTTGTTTGAATGTTCATCTTAGGATCACACATGAAGACATTGGCATTAGGATCATTGCCCCCTTGCAGGGGGGTTGGATGGTTGCCCCTTGGCGGAGGTACTAGTGTCAAAATAGTGGGTTGTTGTTTTCCATAGCATTGAAGCATAGTTGGTGCATCACTCTTCCTAGAGTTAGCATCTTGCTTACTCTTGTACTTCTTCTTCTTTCCTCTAAGGTCTATCGATGAGACTATGGGGATGTCAGAAGTGTTGGAGGGATTAGCAGGTTCCTGCATTGCCTAGCCAGCTGCGGGTTGCGAATTCTGAATAGAAACTTGTCCCGAATGTGGGGTAATCTGTTCAAGATAGTTGTAGGAGTCCATCATACCATTGGAATGAGGTTCATGTGGCAACCTAGCTGGATCAAACGCGGGTCTTGCAGGTTGGTTCCCAAAAGATTGGTTATTTTCTAGAACATGACCACTCCATGGCAGAATAGGGTTAATGGTTGGATTGCCCCCTTGTGGGGTTAGGTCCGAAAAAGATTGGTTAGTTTCTAGAACCTGAGCACTCCACTGATGTAGTCCGTGGGTGTGATAAGAATTCCAAAGTGGGTTTCTCGTTTGCGGAGACTGATCCCAAGAAGTTTGGAAACTTCCTAAAACATGACCATTGGGTGGATTGCCTCCTTGCGGAGGTGGGGTCCAAGAAGATTGGTTATTTCCTAGATCCCAACCATACCATGGCGGTTGAACTTGGTATTAAAAATCATTCCAAGGTTGACTGCCTCCTTGCGGAGGTGGAATCCAAAAAAGGTTGGTTACTTTTTGAATATTTCCTAGTCCATTGTGAACTAGGTTGCATGTATGGATTGTTGCCTTGCGGGGGTATGTTCCATTGAGATTGATGACTTGGTGGAACATGACCATTCCATTGCGGGATAGAATTAATAGGTGGATTTCCCCCTTTCAGGGGTATGTTCCATTGAGATTGATGACTTGGTGGAACATTACCACTCCAATTCTAATTGGGATTCATGGGTGGATTGCCCCCTTGCGGGGGTATGTTCCATTGAGATTGATGACTTGGTGGAACATTACCACTCCATTGCTGACTGGGATTCATGGGTGGATTTCCCCCATGCGGGGGTGGCCCCAATTAGATTGGCTACTAGTTGGAATCGGACCACTCCATTGAATGTCGCCTTGGTTTGGGTTAGCATTCCAAGGTTGATTTCCTCCTTGCGAAGGTAGGCCCCAAGAAGATTGGATACTTCCTGAAACCTACCCACTCCATGGCGGAATGCGGTTGATAGGTGGACTGTCGCTAGGAATTGTGCTAGGATAATTTAGAGGATAACCCCTCGTGGCATTTCCACTAATCTGAGGAGCATAGCCCCAATTGGCATAAATGTTCCCTGGTTCATTGCTTCCCCTAGGAATATTACCATTCCATGGTAAAGGGTTTCCCCGGGAAGTAGAGTTTGGACAAGTGTTTTGTATACCATGAGGACTCTGATTTACTCCTTGTGTGTGTTGACCCTGGTTAGCCAAATCATATGGAAAACCAATGTTTGAGAAAGCAATGGGGTCCTGTGTTGGATTGTGCATGTCATGCAAAATTTCAGAAAGAGGTTTGATATCACCCAGTGACTCATGGATAGTAAGTGTAACTGGTTCTGAAAGACTCATCAAAGGAGGAATTTCATGATCATGTGTGTGATGTTTCAATGTTTCAATTTCAACTAGAGTAAGATTATGAACTACGTCTGTATTCAGTTCGTGATGTGACGATGAATTCTCAATGCTGATTTGATGTTGTTCTTCTCGAGTAATGTTAATTGAGTTGAAAATCAGTTTTGTTTCCAAGTCATTAGAATGTGGTTTTTGTGTCTGTCTTTGCACTGTAGCAGGGCCTTCAAGTTTTGGTGACTCGTCTCATTGCCGCCGTGAGTGGCGGATCGAGATAGTAGTCACTTCTAAGAAGTTGATAAAATGATGTGTTTAAAATAATAATTTGAATCAAACAATCCTAAGGCAGTCTAGACTCAAAAAATGAAAAGTGTCCACACAGTAAAAACTCCCTAGAGATTTCAAGCAAGCAAACTTACTTTTCCAAAGAACCGAAGCTCAGTGAAAAGTTGGATTGCAGGGCCTTCCGAAACTACAAGCTGTTGTGTGAAGAACTTGCAACAATTAATTAACGAGAATATGCAAAATAGCAGGAATAACAGAACTCAGAATCACTTTTATTGATCGCAGGCCACTTCGAGGGGGAAACCTCCTTTGAGCAAGCTCAATACAAATAACTTCATGGTGCCTTCAATGACCTAAACACACACTTATATACTAAGTCTATGCCCAATACTATGAGTCAAAACCACGGGACATATAATACTACGGGACGACTTACAAAGCATATGCATCCAATACTATGGGTTAATACCACGGGCTAATATAAACTATGGATCAACAAATAATACGGGACGACTTACAAAGAATATGCGTCCAAAAACAATATACTAACAAAGTAAAGAGAAGGGTTGACACGGGTTCCTAACATCCCCTCTCCCTTACAAAAAGCTTTGTCCTCAAAGATTTGGTTGGGTAAATTGATGTAGAATCTGAATGAGTGGTTCCCCGGTAGCATCCTCGGGTTGCATTTCAGTCCATTGACGCCTTTGGAGTTTCAGGGAGGATTTCTTGGAAGGCTGTAGACGAAGAAGAACCATATCAGCTGCATGAAAAGTGCGCTCAGAATGGTGTTGATCGGCTTGTTGTTGTAGTTGAATTCTAGCCATGTGAAGATTGTCCTGCAGAATGAGAATAATCTGATCGCGGTTTCGAAGAACCGATTCAATTGCTTGAACTGGGGAGCTGCTAAGGGTGTGTGGAAGAATAACTAGCGGTGTCTGTCCATAGACTGCTTCATATGGTGTTCTTGTAGATGTGGTATTGTACCACCAGAGAACTTCTAAGAAATCCATAGAAATAGTTGGCCAAATTTGTGTAGGGATGGGAAAGGGTTTCAGCAGTCCCAAAAGGAGTGTTGTTTCACCCTTGTTGACCTGGAAAGTATCATAGTCAGCCACCATCTGTTGAATTTTCATTTTTAGTCCCTGCCAAAAGAAGTTACATTGTTCCCGGTCATACATTTTGAAGAACCCAGAGTGCCCTGCTGATGAAGAAGCATGGAGTTCATAGAAGAGATAGCCCTGTTGAGCATATTGCAACCAATTTGGAACAAGCAGAGAAATAGTTGTAAGAGAAACCGGGTCATCAATTGTGCGAGAAGGAGCATCTGCCACCATATTTTCCTTACCCTTATTGTAAGTGATCGCATAGGGATAACCCATGAGTTGGATAACCAATTTCAGGTGTGTTGGGGAGGAGACTTATTGTTCCAAGAAATTTTTTAGACCCTGGAGATCAGTCTTGATGCATAAATAATTCCCTAATAGGTATGGCTGCCAATTCTGTACTGCATGCAAAATAGCCATCATTTCCTGCTAAGAGGTAGATGTGGCTAAATTCTTACTGGAAAGGTCTCTTGAAGGCAGCAAGCTCATTGGTTCAGCAAAGACACCTGCATATCTATCCAAGGAAGTAGTGGAGATTGTTGATGGGTGCATCTGAATGGAATGGAGCTGAGCGATGACACCATGTGAATTCTTCTTAAAGATTTTTTCCAAGCGATGTGAACTAATGATGCAAAGAGACCCTGGTTGTAAGCCCATAAATTTGTGTTGTGCCCCATTGACTAAAAACTGCATCCAAAGTTTAGCAAAATCACATAAGATGGGACCAAGTGTGCGTAACCACTGAACGCCCAAAACCACATCACATCCGCCTAAGACAAGGAAAACATGTCAGAGGGCAGGTTATAATCTTCCATAGAGATACACACATTGTGACACTTCCCCTTGCAAGGTAAGGTGCCCCCATTGGCAACCATGACTTCAAAGTGGGAGCAAGGATGGACAAAACAATCAGCCTGTTTGCCAATCCGAGGGTCAATGAAGTTATAAGTGCTACCAGAATCAATGAGTATGGTAAGAGGGAGCTTCTTGAAGTATCCCTTAACCCACATTGTTTGTGGGGTGGTGACGTCAGTTACAGCATGGAGAGAGATCTCGGGTGGGTCGTCCTGAGATGGGGTGTCAACAGGTGGGTGTTGAATGTCAACCTAATCATCTACTGTATCTAGAGCTTCTTCACCAAGTTCAGAGGTAGGTGGAGAATCCACATCCAAGAGATAGAGCTTTTGTTGAACACATGTATGTCCTCGAGTGAATTTCTCATCACAATTATAAAAAACCTTTTTCTCGACGTGCTTGCATCTCAGTTTCAGACAAATGCTTGATAGGAGTTGATCGAGGAGCAGGCATGATGGGAGGTCGTTGGGAACCCATATTTCTGAAGGGAACAAAGGTGGGTTTGGAGCGTTGTTGAGCTACGATCTTGTCCTCAGCTAGCTTATCCAACCCTAGGACTTCCATCATTGTGTTGGGACAAAACATTTTGACCTCTGAGTAGATTTCATCCTTGAGACCACTGATAAAACAAATCCTGTAGAATTCATCAGACAATCCTTCTGTGTGATTGGCTAGTTTCTCAAATTCCGTCTAATACTCTCTCATTGTGCCAGTTTGGTGAAGTTTAGTGAGTGCTCTCATGAAGTCGTCAAAAGCACTAGGACCAAATCGTGGCAAAAGGAGTTGGCAAAAATCTGTCCAGTTTGGCTCGGGATGAGCTTTGATGTACCAACGGTACCATTGAAGGGCTTCCTGTTCCAAATGAAAGGATGCAAGTGGAACTTTCTGAACATCAAAAGTATTATGCAGACTAAAATATTTTTCTTCTCGGTATATCCATCTAGTCGGATCAATACCATTGAAGCGAGGAAAATCAAGCTTCGGCCCACGAAAATTGTTGGAAGAAGAGAACCCAGTGGCTGCAAAATATTTTGGTTGTCGGTTATTGTTCATGGTTGAATGCTGAAGATAGAGGATGAGAAATTTTTCATCCAGATCTTGGAGTTTGGTTTGGATGGCTGCAAGTGCTTCCTCCATGGTTTTTTCTCCTGCGCAGGTGATAACCACAACCAAGAGTTTTTTTTTTTCTTTTTTTTTGGAAATGGATAGAAAAACACAAACAAATGCTTATTTAGTAAAGGAAAATTTGGATTTGGGAAAAACTCGGATTGGTAATTGGGGTTTGACTAGGATTTGGACACTTTTTGATGGACAGGGAGGCAAAAAATGGGAATTTCAGAAGCGGGGTGAAAGAATGAGAAAATTTGGTAGAGAGGGACAAAGAAGCAGAATTAGGAAAGGAACACGGTGGAAAAATTTGAAGGCGTTTGGGTGAAAATTGAAGGAGTTATGGCAAACCCTAAAAATAGACAAATGTGGGATTTCTGGTCTTGGGAAGTGGAATTTGGGATATGGTCATCAAGAATGAAATATGCCAAATGGGATTGCAGAGATGTCAGTGACGTTTCAGGGAAAACATAGTTGAAACAAGGGAGATATGGCTGAAAGTGATCCGCAACATTTTTTTTTTTTTTTTCCAGAAATGGATTGGCAACGGCGGCGCGGAAGGGATCTGCAACATTTTTTCTTTCTTCAGAAATGGATCGACAATAGTTCAGCTGAAAATATATATGGACCCCAGGTATGTGTGGCTTCCTATCGGTTCAGGGGATTCATTCGGCCACCCATGCTGTCTGACGGATTGCATATTGGGGTAGTACCCCTCACTCCACGGTTCAGGTAAAACTGATAACCGCTTTGCCACAAATGACAGCTCTTGGTTTACCTCACGGGTGGGAACTAGTCAATCGGGTAGGGGTCATTTCCATTTTCGCTGGCAGGTCCTCTCAATGGGCCAGCTACTTTGGGGTTCCTGTGGTACTCCTCACAATGATTTTTATGGCTTATGCCCAAGTACTTCCCATAGTTAAGCGGATAGGGATTATTCCTAGATCCAAACTTGCAACAGATGCGAAAAAAAAATTAGCAGAAATTCCACCCAACGAGCCCAAGAAAGTGCTCTAATACCAGATGTGAAGAACCTGCAACAATTAATTAACGAGAATATGCGACATAGCAGGAATAACAGAAATCAGAATCACTTTTATTGATTGCAGGCCACTTCGAGGGGGCAACCTCCTTTGAGCAAGTTCAATAAAAATAACTTCACGGTGCCTTCAATGACCTCAACACACACTTATATACTAAGTCTATGCCCAGTACTATGAGTCAAAACCACGGGACATATAATACTACAAGACGACTTACAAAACATATGCGTCCAATACTCTGGGTCAATACCATGGGCTAATATAAACTATGGATCAACAAATACTATGGCATGACTTACAAAGCATATGCGTCCAACAAAAATATACTAACAAAGTAAAGAGAAGGGTTGACACGAGTTCCTAACATGTTGAGGGATTTCATGTCCTCATACAATTGCTAGGAGCGAAGGTGTGAGAAACAATTACAATAAACTTTAATCGCTAGGGTACAAGTGTTGGTTCCTGACCACTCACCCTCCCAAGGAGTAAAAGTCCCAAAGTCTGTCTCAGGTATTGCAAGTGTGTCCCACTCACAACAGCCTATGTGATATCCTAAGAATATCCACTAAAGTTACCACTTCGCAATCGATGGTCGAGCGGACAATTGTAAGTCGAGGACAACTCTTATTACCAAAAACTCTAGAAACAATGATGTCACCCCGAGGACTTGTCACTGAACATAGAATCCCTTCGATAAGCTCATGTCCCACTAAATAAGCAAGAAGGGGGAACCACCCTTACTTATCCAGATTGACCTCGTGCTTGACGCATGTTTCAGAAGCGCTTTCCCGACGAGCATTTTTTGCGATAATGGATTTACTCTCGTTAATCCATGCTAGTTTTGAAGTTTTGCAGCCCAAGAGTGTTAACTCTCCACACCTACTCCAGAGCACTAACCTAAACTTGTTGATGATATGAAAATCAAAAGTTTGTCGATTTTAGATTAAGCGCCAATTTTTAGTGGAAATTTGCTTAGTCTCAGGGGTGGAAGTGAGACTGAAGGTGTTTCGACACAAAAACAAAATGAACCATACAATGCAAGATTCTCACTATGCTATCTTTCAGTTTGATGAATATCCTAACTGAAGGAGGGTTAGAGGTTCATGAGCTTCTTTCAGACATGCAAAGTTTTAGGTAGATTTCATAAGGGCAATTCTTTCTAAATGTGTATGACAATCACGAAACTTGCCAAGTGTGGTTTTCCAATGCAAATGTGGTTAAATGACCTTTTCGATTAGGTTGATTGGTTTGATGTTTCCAAGAAGCATGTGCAGAAAGTCTTAATAAAAAAGATCTAGTACACAATTAAAGAAAAAATTGAAAATAAATTGCAATTTGGATTACTTTTAAAGATAGATGAAAAATATTTAATCCAATGTAAACAACATTTTTCAAAAAGAAAAAATTACCTAATTCATTTAAACCAAGTGAAAAGATTATAACACAAATTATGCAAAATCTTTGCGGAATGTTAGGATTCTTTTTACTCCAAAGGTCAATTTCGCCATATCCATCTTGGCTTGAATTAAAAGGCAAACTATTACCAAATCAAAAGTCAAACTATTATCAATATGAGATTATCAATATAAGAAAGACTTACAACCCCATAAAAGACCTAAAACCCCACTACTAAAAAAGGTGCTCTAATTCTTTTTAATCTTTTTTTTTAACTTTTGAATTTTATTTTTTCAAAAGTCATAAAAAATTGATATTGAAAATAATTTTTAAACAAATGTTGAATGCAAAAAATTTTGTTTAGTTTATCCAAAAAGAAAAATTAAAAATATTTTGAATATTTTAATTCTCTTTTGAATGCAAACTATGCAAATTTTAAATCCAAGGATAACAATTTGATTTCAAGCAATACAAATTTTTTGGTAAAGGGCTCCCAAAATGAATTGTTTGACAATTTTAAATCTATTGGTTGGATTTGGCGCTCACCCGATGCAAAATTAAATGAAAATGTAGATGACCATGGATATAATTCTGGAAATGTCAATGTATGCACCATAGAACATCCAATGAAATGGCATTCAACATCTATCACTAAATGCAAATACCTTCATCAACACGCTTTGACCAAAACGTCTCCACCAAGAGCTTAACACTCAGAACTGCAAGGTGGTGCGCATAGGCAGAGTTTGAAAGCGCCTTCCACACTAGTAGCCATGGGTGAAAACTGAGTTTTAACTCAAATTAGACAGAGTTTTAAATATTTTGCAGGCTGGGATTGAAGTTCTTGGCTTCTTCAATGAAGATTCACGCAGACCAGCAATCCTATTTAGACCTCTGTTTTAACATGGTCTATGCAGAGTTTTAATGATTTAGACATGGTCTACGTGAAGCTAAGAGATATGGGTAGGGTTAACAACAAAATTTTAAGATCTTGACACTTCTCATTACAAATCGTGCAGGGTTAAAGCCCAAAATTCCAGGCATATTTAAGAAAAACAAAACGCAGAGCACGCAGAGCTCTACAATCTTTCAACGCTGCACCGTTCTACGGGTTTGAAACTCAATCTTTAATTTCTTTGAAACTCCAGCTTCACGCAGAGCTCTTAAATGCAGAAGATCTTGGATGCACTCACACCGTGGCAGAGATCCACCTACAGGGTTTAACGCAGAGATTTTCTGCTGGTCGTGACATCCTTCAACGCTCAATGCAGATGTTTAAAGGTTTTAATGCTAAGATCTAAGGATATTATGAGGGGATCAAACCCAAAAATTTTCAACGCCACGATTTCTTGGATGCAGAAATCTTGGGGATTCCATATTGGGGATCGAACCCAGAAGCTTGATGGCTCCTCAGGGCAATATGGTACGAAATCTTTTCATGTTGAGAATTGTTAGAGAAGATGGATTCAACAGTGATAATCTTTTAAATGTTTGCCATGAGATGCAGCCTGTTAGAGGTATGTGCAAATATTGGCAAAGAATTTGAACGCAGAGTTCAACGCAGAAGCAAGGGTCTCCTCAATGTAGAGTTCAACGCAGAAGCAAGGGTCTCCTCAATGTAGAGTTCAACGGAGAAGCAAGGTCAAAATTATTCATTTTAATGATTGTTCAAAATAGAAGCAAAGTTCAACACAGAGATCTAATGGACTGAAACTTAAGTTTGAAGATAAGACCACGCAGAAGCTATGATGCGATTTTGAAATTCGTGATTTAATTTCTTTGCAATTTAATTTTTTTGGCAGAGTTTGTAACAAAATATTTTAAATCTTTCAAATTACAAATTGTAGCAGGTTTGGACAAAAAGAGCAGAGGTGTTACAACCTTTAAACCATCACGGAGAAATTAAAGAATCCTTCAATGCTTACAGACAGAGTAAAATTTAAAGAAATCTCTCAATTTTTTAAAGATTTAAAGTAGAGTTTCAAAAATTTGAGGAATGATCATGCCAAGATGGAAGCTTTGAAAAATTCAGCACATCTCTTAAGATTAAAACAGAGTTTTAACACCAAATTCTAGGCACACACTACTTAAAAAATCAAGAAACTGAGATTTGAATACAAATTGAGCTAGTTTGATGAATTAGAAGTGTATTTAAGTTGATCTTGAGTTGTTTAAGCTGAATCTTAAGTTCTTTAATGGATCTTTAAGCTACAGAGGAATAGATCTGAAGGAAGAATATCAAAAATATGAAGAAAAATCAAGAAAATTCAACAAACCAGTATGGTCGCCATTCTGATAACAGTAATTAGTGCAGGGATGTGTCTACACATATTAAACTATTTTGCTAAGAGGTGGTGAGTCTCTACGTCAGAAATGAAAAGATTATTACAAGCATCTACAGATCTATATTCATTAATCAAAACTCATTAAGATCTAAGAACATTTCAGAATTAAATTTATGCAAGATAAGCAAACATTCAACACTAAAATGGCAGAAACTTGAATCAATTCATGCTAAAACAATGGAGAAGATACATGATTACCAGGAATCCTGGTGTGAATCCTCCTCCCTTGCCATAAATTCTCCTTCCTTCATCCTTGCTTTTGAAGACTTGGAGCTCTTCTCCTTCCTTCAGAATTTCCTCAGCATGCCTTTGCTCTTTCTGCCTCCCTTTACCATGCCTCCCATGCCTTTCTTATATAGCATTGGGAGATGAGCCTTAGGTTTCTCTTCTAAATGTGGGATTAGTCATTTTCCTCATTTTGATTATTTTCAAGTAAAAACCCACTTTTGAATAGTTTTTAGGATTTTTGCTCCACTTAGGATGTTTTAAACACAAGTAATGCATTTTAATGCATTTATCAGAGAGGATTCGTCTTTGACTGAACTTGTGTCATGACTTTCCTGTCGTAGGTGCATGGTAAACATATGTTGCTCCGTCACTTAGTTAAGGGTGTCAATTTGATTGTTAACAGTAAACCCAAGTCTTCCTGGAGAAGTCGTAAATGAAAGAGACATAGTAAACATACCCACTCAGAGAACTGGATGACATCAAACCGCATACATCCGAGTGGATGATTTCCAAGATTCCTTTAACTTTGCTTTCACTGCTTGGAAATGCTTTCTTTATGTTCTTTCCTTTTGCACATTCTTTGCAAACACCTTCATGCCTTGTATTTATTTCAGGAAGAACCTCTACAGCCTTTCTTGCAATTGGAAGTTCCCTGTAGTGCATATGAGCAAGTCTTCTATGCCAAAGTTCACTTGGCTCCATGGAATCATGCACCATGGCATGTTCAGGTTGTCCCTTCAATTTATACAATCCTCCCTCTTGCTCTCCAATCACCACTTCATCATCTACGTTCTTTCCCTTTGGCCACATTAGAACTTGGCCATCCACAAATGCAACCCTCATACATTTTGCATCCAATGCAGATATGGAGAGTAGGTTTTTCTTGAGCCCAGGTACATAAAGAACTTCTTTCATCTTCAAAGACTTTCCAGAATCTAGGTTGTAGGAGGCTTCCCCACTTCCTTTGATAGGGTATTGATAATCATTCCCAAGTTTCACCTTATGGGGTGATTCATGTTCAAATAGATTTACAAAAGATTCTTTAAACCCAGTCATGTGTTTGGAAGCCCCACTGTCAATAAGCCAATCATTACAACCATGAGAAATAGTACCTATGAGAGCAGAGATTAGAACATACTCTTCTTCGCTTGATGAGTCATGATCATCACTTTCTGCTCTAGCCTTCTTCTTGGGAGGTTCATCATCCTCGACAACATGAGCATGGTACCTTCTTTTGCTGCCCTTCTTCTTCTTGTTGAAGTTGTTGTTATCCTTCTTGTTCTTGGGACAATTTATTGCAATATGTCCCTTTTCATTACAGGTGAAGCATAGTCTCCTTTCGTTATGGTGATGTGAAGTTTTCTTGAAGTGAGATGGTTCTCTCTTGGACTTCCCTTTCTTGGTGTGAGCCGTGAGAGCTTGATCTTCTTTCCCCATCTTTTCTTCTTCTTGTTAACATTCTTCCTGTAGTCTGCTGAAGGATACCAACTTCTTTCTTGCACAGATTCCTTAGATAAAGGAGTCCCATGACCTGGGTAGGCCATTCAGAGTGGTCATTACAACTTCAGCATTCTCCACCATTTCATCCACTACTTCTAATTATTCCTTGATTTGAGAGACCCTAGAAAAATAAGATTGAATGGATTCTCCATTATGAAGTTTTACCCCTTTCAATTGGTTCCGCAGAGTCATCTTCCGATTTATGTTATTCCTTTCAAATAGCTTGGATAGGGAGTCAAACATCTCTTTGGGTGTCTTCAGAGATGACACATGGGGGATGAGATGGTCCTTGATAGAATCATCAATGATTCTCTTTTCCTTGACCAATTTATTCTTATGGAGGGCTTTAGCCTCTTCTCCCTCTGGGACAGGGACCTCTTCCCTTATATATGAGTCCAATTCATTCTCTTCCAAGATTAACCCAATCCTATACTTCCAGGATCGGAAGTTATCAGCCCCTTCAAGCTTGTCCTCAAGCTTTGTGTGGTGAGACATCTTTAGAGAGTACTTCAAATGGAAATAGAAAAGATTTAGGTATTAGCACTTGATTTGCTGAAAACTGGATCTGGTCTCGGATTAGGGTTTGCTAAAGAAACCCTAAAAATTCAAAATGTGAATTTCAACTTTCTGAAAGGATATAAAGATGCGCCTTGATGAGTTGATCAGCCTAGTGTATTCAGAATTTGAGATCTGCAAAGCTTCACCCTTCAGAACTACCTTTTAGTCTTTCCGAGTTCACTCGGGAGGACCCTGTATTAGGGTTTGAGTTTCCCAAAGATTTACCCAGCCAAAAATCTCTATCCAAAGCTCTAAAATTCGATTTTTCCAAGGAGCGTCCAGCTATGTCTTCAGATTTCAGAAATTCCTATTTTTGTGGAAACCCTAATTTTTAGGGCCAAAACTGGAAGTGCTCAGAATTGAATTCTGATTGGACAGATAGATTCACCTTGCTGAGGAGAGTCAATCTATCATATTGCTTTTCCAAAATCTGTGGAGAGAAACCCAATAAACAAGAAACCTTGGTTTCTGTCACTACACAATGTCTTCTTCTCAGGTTAGCTCTGATAACATGTTAATTTTTGAGCATTAATTCAAGATACTCTAGGATCTTTGCTGAGAGAATAACATGTACAGTATATCAATGCATATCAATAATAGTAAGCATGTCAATCATCACAAGAAGCAAACATAAGAGACAATAGACACACAGAGTTTCCGTGGGGAAAACCCTAAGGTGAGAAACCCCACAAATTCCTCAAAGATAGATAGAGAAATGATACAACCCAAGTACAACCCAAGTACATAGAGATAGACTCCTCCTAGCAGCTGATCCTCCTCCTCACATGTGCGACACTTTCCGAGTGAAGGAAGAGTGAGTTCTGAAGTGATCCAAATAGAGATCGGGAGATCTCTATTTATACTTGTCTTGACTACCCAATAAAACTTATGGGGCCGACTTGTCTAGCTTAGCACAATAACCTCATGTTACATTAATTCGGGCTGACCCCTTACAAGGTGGTCTAATAACCCATCGACAAGTTAACACACTTGCGACACTTGTCAATACAAATGATGACACTTCCGTCTATAGGAATAATACATCTCTATAGGAGTACAATAAATAAATATATGAAATACATTCCGAAGTTACATATACATCAACAATTAGACCACCCGAGTGGGGTCAGCCCTGCCACATTATGTTAAGAGATTAAGTTGGGGCCGACCTTGTTAATGTAAAAGACAAGTCAGAGATGTGTATAAATAGAGGAGGTGTGTTCCTCATTTAACACACATTACACTCACTTGTGAATAGCGCATAGGTGAGGGAGGAGATCATGTCTAGGGTTTACATCTTTGTATTTGCTGGTCATCTATATTGAGGAAGCTTTTTCTGGGTTTTCTACCCCATGAGGGTTTCCTAGGATAAATCTATGTCTCTTGTGTTTATGCTGTGCTTGTTGTTCTTTCAGTGATCATGTATATGCTATTGTTGTGAAATGAAATGCAATGCTGATATTTTATGTCTTAGCATATTAAATCTTAACATGGTATTAGAGCTAGCCTGAAGGAAGGCAATGTATGGCACTTACGACACTTGCTTCACTTGCGACAATTTGAAGGTTAGGGTTTTATATAGCAAAACCCAGTCATCGTGGAACTTTCACTATAAATCCATTTTTGCAAATGTTTAGGATCTAAAACCTTTATAGGTTGTAGATAATATCCCCTTGTACCTTGTGTCCAAAGGAAAGCCTCTAATTCCTTGTACTTTCTGATTTATGATCAGTACAAGTTAGGGTTTCTGCCTCTTCTAGATCTCAATCATAAACAGGTGACCTAGGAAAAAAGGTCACAACTTGGGCTAGGAAGCTCCAAATGAAATTTTGTAAAAAGGGATAGGTAGAGAATGGACTGTACTTTCATAGGTACAATTTTCAGAGGCCGAAGTTAAACCAGTGAGACGTGGCACTCCATACAAGTTTGCTCTACTGGTTTATCCCATAAACAGGTCACGTTGCGACACTTGGCATAACTCTCTCTCAGAGGATCCAATTGAGGTCAGACATGTGGGGTTGGAAATATGACAGGTTAGTCCACCACAAGAAGAATTTTCAGACCTTGTGGATTCGTAAGTTCAGAGATTCACCTAAAATAATTAGTTGCATATTTCTATCAAAACAAAATTGTTTTCTGAGCACCTTCATTCTTAGCTTATCACTACTTTGGGAATTTAGGGTTTCGGATAAAGTTGGAATTTTTGGAATCAGATTCCACGGATGAATTCTCCTCATCAAAATCAAAATTTAGAGATCAAGATCGAATTTTTTGGTTGGGTAGAAGGCTGGGCTTGATCAAACCCTAGTTCGGGATTTTGATCAGAAAGGTGGAAAATTAGGGCTTCTGCAAAAGTTGGAATTTTTGAATACTATGACCACGGTTGGAGGCTCCTCAAAAAAATCAAAGTTTAGAGATTTGGATCGAACCTTTTGATTGGCTAGAAGGGTGGGCTTCATCAAACCCTAGTTGGTGATCTTGTCTAGAAGATCCAGAAGTTTCAAACGAAATTTTGAGGGGTCAAATTTTGGAGATTTCAAAGTTGAAGTATGCTAGCTTGATCAGCTCAGCAAGGCGCATCTTTCCATCCTTTCAGAAGTTTGAAATTCACAGTTTGAATTTTTAGGGTTTCTCTGACAAACCCTAATCCAGCTCCAGATCCAGTTTCAGCAAATCAAAGTGGATTGGGTTAAAAGAAATCCTGAGAGGTATGACTTGAGAAAATACAAGTATGTGTTGGAATCTGTTCATGATTAAGTTTATGATATGTTTGTCTTCATATTATTGAGGTTACTACAATATTGATTAATCTTAGAATTGTCTTATCACCCTAGTAAAAGTATGAATGCATATGAATGATAGAATACATTCATTGATTAGGGTTATATGATTGTACTAATGCATCTGTGGTGTTGTATGAGGATGATGTTGTCTGCTAACAATATACAGATACATCAAGAAATACAAATCAAGTTATATGACCATGATGACATGAAGACAAAAGACTCATCCATAATCTTTGATCACATAGAAGCTCTACTTACAAGGTATGTATGACTTTGTTCTACTATTCTTAACCTATGAGATATGCAGGTTCTAGCACAAGGTCTCTAAATCATTGAAGAGAACAAAGAAGATATTGTTTGGCTATGTTAAGACCTAACCAAGTTTGATAATATAGGTATGTTTTCCTATATCAAGTTAGAATCCTACTTTTGGTTAGGGTCTTAGGTAAGTGTACCTATGTATGAAATAATCATGACCATACATACTTAAGATTAGATTGTTTTGATAGTATTGAGACTATACTAATGAATGTATGATTATGTGTGAGATCATGAGGATGACCCTAGTGCATACTTGAGCATGCATAGTGGTCCATGATGGATAAGAAGCTCAAAGACATATAGAGATCAAGTGGAAGGAAACCATAAAAGATAAGTATTTGAATTGTCATTTGAATCTCTAAAATAGTAAATGATATTGCTTGGAATAGTTGTATGCATATTTGTATTCCTAGAATATATCATGCATAGTGTAAGCATTCATATAGCATACTACTAATATGCATATGATGGGTAAGTTGGACAAACATTCCATTGTTGTTTGTCTAGAATGAAACCTCTTTGCTGACATGATGAGAGCTGTGCACTCTCTCGATAGTATGTTTTGGTAGAGATGGAAGGCATCTAGATAACCATTGTATGCATACAGGATATGGAAAATTGTTGTGCCAAAGTACTGGTCAAGATAGTTGTATGCATAGTAGGTTATCATGTCAACATAATTTGATGATTATAAAGTATTAATAAGCATGTTATTAACTTTGATTTGTAGAAAATATCATGTCCTATGATGATGAACACATGTTCCAAGGAACGAGAGATGGATGTTCAACAATAAGACTTACAAATCAAACATATTTAGAAGGCTCGTGGCTAGAATATTCTCTTAGAAAGAAGAAGAGGATCATGCCGAGATGTTTGCTCCAAGTGGATAGATAAGACCATTCTCTTAATGGTGTAATTGAAGAAGAAGTGTGAATCGAGAAAACTCCCAGGATTCAATTGAAGAAAGCTTTGTACGGGTACCCAGGATCGATAGTCATTTGATGAGATTAATGATCACCATGGGTGATGCGGATTTCAACCTTTGCTACAAGGTTGACGATGGTGTCCATATACAGATGGCATTCTTCTCTTAGATGGATGCAAGAAGGAACTCACAACAGATTTCGAATAATCTTGAGTTGCATGTCAGTAGACCCATCTGACGAGAGATGGCATGGATAGATATGCAGAAGAACACTCAATGCAGAGTGTGAATGATGTTCAGTCATAGAGGGAGAGCTGATAGCCTCTTCACAAGCTTGGGATTTACCAAAAGTAAAGCTTATCCTAACCATTAACTTAAGGTTATGGATGATGAACTTGTCATACTATTACTGTATGTGGATGATCTCTTTCTGACAGGGAATGGGAGACAGATCATGGAAAGCAAGAAGAAGCTACCGAATTTGAGATGAAAGATCTCGGATTGATGCATTACTTCCTAGGTATGTAAGTATGGCAAGGCTCAGAAGGAATCTTTCTCAACCAAGGAAAGTATGTTGTGGAAATCATGAAAATATTTGATATGTTGGAATGTAAAGCCATGGACACTCCCATGGATTCCAACTTGAAGTTGTTAGCTTATGACTCATTAGAGTTAGTGGATATGACTTTGTACAAACAGATTATTGGGTCATTGATGTATTTGACAAATACTAGAACAAATATATGCTTTGCCATGAATACCTTGAGTCAGTATCTAGTGGAACCTAGACGAGTTCACTTAGCAGCTGCAAAGCATGTGATGAGGTACCTAAAAGGTACGATAGAATTTGGTCTATGTTATCTTGGAGATCATGACTTCAAATTGTATGGCTACACACATGTTGTTTGGGCAGGAAGTGTATCAGACATGAAGAACACATTGGGTGGATGTTATTGTCTGGGATTTGTCATGATCTCGTGGTTTAGCAGGAAGTAATCTAGTGTGGCTCTCAGCACAGCTAAAGCGGAATAGATAGCTGCTTGCTCTATTAGTTGTGAAGTGTTATGGTTTTGGAAGCTGTTATCCGGATTGTTTGACTTAGAGATGGACCCCACTGTGATCCTATGTGACAACCAGAGTTGTATCAAGATGACAGAGAATCTAGTATTCCATGATAAGTCAAAGCACATAGAGATCCGATATTTCTATATACGATATATGGTATGTTGGTTGTGGAGCCCGATATCTAGATTCAGAGATATTATTATTCAGCCGTGTTCGTACCCCAGGTTTGGTTATGATCCCGACACGACACTCAGGTGTTCTGGGGGGCACGGGGGTAGTGCCCCCGAGGAAGATTTTTGGAGCTGTTTTCGCCACTAGTTTTCGGGCCCATGGTTTTGGGTAACCCATGGTATTTTTCCCATTGTATTTACCTTATAAAAGAAAGACATTGTAACACGATTAGGGTTGATGTATTAGCTTTTATGCATTGTAAAGATCTCTGAGATCAAAAGAGAGACTGTGAGATAGTGAAGAGGAAGTGCAGCGGTTGTGCTGCAGGTTGTATCCCTTCACTTTGTTGGATGGTATAATAATAAGGACTGGCAACTTCAGTGTGGACGTAGCCCAAGTTGGGTAAACCACGATATATCTGTGTCTCTCTTGTAATGTGTATGTGTGATTATATTTGCATTTATGTTTATTGTTATTACTCTGCGATCCTATTTTTATAACAATTGGTATCAGAGCCAAAGGTTTATTTGGCAGATAAACTCGCAGTAAGTTAGGGTTTCTGGTTCGAGTGGGAGCAATGGCAGAAGAAGGAAAGTTTAAGGTCGAGAAGTTTAATGGCCAAAACTTCTAGCTATGGAAGATGCAAATGGAGGACTATCGGTACCAAAAGGATCTATTCCTACTGTTGGGAGGAAGAGCAAAGTAGCCGACGGCTATGAAGGACGAAGAATGGGAGGTTCTTGACAGAAATGATCTGGGAACAATACGGTTGAGCCTGGCTTCGTCAGTGGCTTTCAATATCTCAAAAGGAACAACAATAGAGGGTTTGATGAGCACATTGGGTAAGCTGTATGAAAAACCCTTGGCCTCCAACAAGATATTTCTAATGAAGCATTTATTTAATATGAAGATGTCTGAAGGTGGATCTGTTACTGATCATTTAAATGAGTTTAATATAGTTACAAATCAACTAAGTTCTATAAGTGTGAACTTTGATGATGAGGTTAGGGCTCTTCTAATCTTGTGTTCATTGCCAGAAATATGGAATAGCTTGGTCATGGCTGTAAGTAACTCTGTCTCTGGTTCAAACACCTTGAAATTTGATGATGTTATTGGTGTTATTCTTAGTGAGAAAATGCAAAGAAAAAGCACAGGTGAGACATTAGGTAATGCGTTGACCATGGAGAGTAGGGGAAGACAAAAGGATAGAGGAAAGAGCCAAGGTAATCGCAGCAAATCTAAAAAGGGCAGCTCCAAGTCTAGGCTAGGAAGAAAAGAGTGTTGGAACTATGGAAAGAAAGGACATCTGAAGAAAGACTGCAGATCTCTAAAGAAGAAAGGAGATGCACAGAAGGAAAATACCCAGGAAGAAAATGTAGCAGGTGATGTGTTACAAGATGCTTTGATTCTTGCATTAGATAATACAAGTGATTATTGGGTAGTAGATTCAGGGGCTTCATGTCATGCTACACCCCATAGGAAATATTTTCATGATTATGTTCCAGGTGATTTTGGACATGTTTTATTGGGTGATGATGAGCCATGTAAAATTGTTAGAATGGGTAAGGTATGGATAAAAGTTAAGAATGGAACTGATTGGTTGTTGAAAGATGTTAGGCATATTCCTGCTATGAAAAGAAATCTGATCTCAACAGGGCAGTTGGGAGATGGCGGCTGTCTATCTACATTTGGAGAAAAGTGGTGGAAGATCACTAAAGGATCAATGATGATAGCAAAAGGAAACAGGGTAGGTACGTTGTATTTATTTCCTCATAATACTGACCATTCTATCTCTTTAGCTTCCACAGGAATAGATACAACATTGTGGCATCATAGGCTTGGCCACATGAGTGAGAAGGGGATGCAGATTCTCCACTCAAGGAAGTTGTTGCCAAATTTGAAGCAGGTAAGTTTGGAATTCTGTGAAAACTATGTTTATGGAAAACATAAGAGAGTCAGATTTCTCAGGGTTGGGAAATAGAAGAAGAATGAAAAGTTAGAGCTAGTGCATACAGATGTATGGGGACCGGCTTAGGTACAATCTCTTGGTGGCTCTCATTATTATGTTACATTTATTGATGATGCAACTAAACTTGGGTTTATTGCATTAGACATAAATATGATGTGTTTGCTACTTTTAAGAAGTGGAAATCTTTGGTTGAGAATGAGACAGGAAAAAGGTTGAAGTGTCTTAGATTTGATAATGGAGGTGAGTACTGCGGCAAGGAGTTTGACAGTTACTATTTATACCATGGGATTCGTAGAGAAAACAGAGTCCCAGGAGCACCACAATAAAATGGTGTGTTAGAAAGGATGAACAAAACAATCATGGAGCGTGCAAGGTGTATGAGACTGCATGTAGGGTTGCTATTATAGTTTTGGGCAGATGCTATAAATACTGCTGTTTATTTAATAAACATAGGACCTTCAAGTGCTTTGGATGGTGGTATTCCAAAGGAGGCATGGATAGATAAAAAGGTAAACTAATCATTTTTGAGAACGTTTGGTTGTGAAGCATTTGTCCATATTGATAAAGAAAATAGAACAAAGCTTGAAGCTAAATCCAAGAAATGTACCTTTATTGGATATGGGGTTGATGATTTTGGTTATCGTTTATGGGATTATGAAAATCAAAAAATCATTAGAAGTAGAGATGTCATATTAAATGAAAAGTTCATGTATAAAGATCAGTTGCAGGGAAAGAAACAGGAAAAGGAAAACACAGAGTACACAGTACTTGATGAAATTACAGAAAATGAAGTTCCAAAAGTGCTCGAAAATCAAGAACAACAGCAAGTGCCTGAAACTCCTGCAACTGCAAGAAGATCTACCAGGTTAAGTAGAATCCCTGAACGATACTCTCATTCAATGTATTATTTGTTCATGACTGATGCTGGTGAACCAGAATGTTATGAAGAAGCAATGCAAGTGGAAACTAGAAAGAAGTGGGAGCAAGGCATGAATGAGGAGATGGACTCATTGGTAGGAAACCAGACTTGGGATTTGGTTTAGTTGTCTGCTGGTAAAAGAGCATTGCATAACAAATGGATTTACAGGTTGAAGGAAGAAGAAGGAGGCAAGAAGCGATACAAGGCCAGACTTGTTGTAAAGGGGTTTGCACAGAAGAAAGGTATAGATTTTTATGAAATATTTTTTTCCGTTGTTAAGATAACTTCAATTAGGACTATCTTAAGTCTAGTGGCGGTAGAAGACTTGCATCTTGAATAGTTAGATGTAAAAACAACCTTTCTCAGTGGGGATTTGGAGGAAGAGATATATATGCAGCAGCCACAAGGGTATGAGGTCAAAGGTAAGGATAATTTGGTGTGCAGGTTGAAAAAGAGCTTGTATGGATTGAAGCAAGCTCCAAGGAAGTGGTATTTAAAATTTGACAGGTTTATGATAGAACAAGGTTATAGTAGATGTCATTCTGACCACTGTGTTTATTTCAAGAAGCTAGACAATGAAAGATATATTATCTTGTTATTGTATGTGAATGACATGCTTGTTGCAGGGTATAACATGTAGGATATAAATGTACTCAAAAGGAAGCTAGCTAATTCATTTGAGATGAAGGATTTGGGTGCTGCAAAGCAAATCCTTGGTATGAGAATAACGAGAGACAGGAAAAATCACAAATTGACATTGTCTCAGAGTGAGTACATACAAAAGGTGTTGGAGAGATTCAGAATGCAGAATGAAAAACTAGTAAGTACACCTTTGGCCAACCATTTCAGCCTAAGTAAGGAAATGTGTCCCAAGACACAAGAAGAGACAAATTACATGTCCAAGATTCCCTATCAATCAGCAGTTGGCAGCTTGATGTATGCCATGGTGTGCACAAGACGAGATATTGCACAAGCAGTGGGAGTTGTGAGCAGATATATGAACAATCCAGGTAAAGAACATTGGAAGGTAGTACAGTGGATTCTAAGGTATTTGAGAGGTACTACCACTCAGGCATTATGTTTTGGAGGTTCAGACATTGTTCTACAAGGATATGTTGATGCAGATATGGCAGGTGATAAGGATAGCAGGAGGAGCACCACAGGGTATGTGTTTACTGTAGGTGGAACAACAGTAAGTTGGATTTCGAAACTGTAGAAGGTTGTTTCACTTTCAACAACGGAAGCAGAGTATGTTGCTGTTATAGAGGCTAGTAAAGAGATGATTTGGTTGTAGAGGTTTATGGAGGAATTGGGTAAGAAGCAAAAGGAAAGCAGGTTGTATAGTGATAGCCAGAGTGCCATTCATCTTGCAAAGAACTCAGCATTCCATTCCAGGACTAAACATATACAACTCAAGTATTATTTCATATGCTCTGTTCTGGAAGATGAAATATTGAAGCTGGAAAAGATACACACTAGCCAGAATCCTGCAGACATGTTCACAAAGGTAGTGACCAGAGAGAAACTGAGTTCCTGCTCGGTTTTAGTTAGCCTTCTAGCATGAAGGTGAAGAGGAGAATGTTTCCAAGTCCAAGTCCAGCAAGTGCAGCAGCGGTGGAGTTGTTGTGATCGGTCTCCAAGTGGGAGATTGTTGGTTGTGGAGCCTGATCCTCCAAATTCAAAGATATTATTATTCAGCCGTGTTCGTACCGCAGGTTTGGTTATGATCCCCGCATGATGCTCAGGGGTTTCGGGGGCCAGTGGGACCCCGAGAAAGGGGGTTTGGGGGAAACTCCTCCAAGTTACGGGGGCAGAACCCCCAAGAAGGGGGTCCAGGTGCAACGCCCCCGAGGAAAATTTTTGGGGTTGTTTTCGCCAGCTGTTTTCGGGCCCATGGTTTTGGGTAACCCGTTGTATTTTTCCATTGTTTTTCCCTTATAAATTAAATACATTGTAACACAGCTAGGGTTGATGTATTAGGTTTTATGCATTGTAAAGATCTCTGAGATCAGAAGAGAGACTGTGAGACAATGAAGAGGAAGTGCAGTGGTTGTGCTACAGGTTATATCCCTTCACTTTGCTGGATGGTATAATAATAAGGACTGGCAACTTCAATGTCGACGTAGCCCAAGCTGGGTGAACCACGATATATTTTTGTCTCTCTTGTAATGTGTATGTGTGATTATATTTGCATTTCTATTTATTGTTATTGCTCTGCGATCCTATTTTTCTAACATGGTGCATGTTAAATTTTCAGAATTTACTTCAATCTGATATAGGATCTTAACTGAGAGAACAACATGTATAGCATATCTACAGCATATCAATCATGGAGACAATAATGAAAGCACACAAGAGACACAAAGATTTACTTGGGGAAAACCATAAAGGTGAAAAACCCCAATAACTTCCTCAGAGATAGATAAAGCAATGATACAACCAAGAGATAGACATAACCTAGCAGCAGATCCTCCTCCTCCATAAGTGTGCCACTCCTCCTTGAGTGCATGAGTGAGAAGTGAGTAAGCAAATAGAGTGCCTCCCGCACTCTATTTATACTTGACTTGAATTTTCCTTTTTACCTAACTCATGTAGGCTCGAACTTAACCACATAACATAATGCTGACTGGGCCGACCCCCAATAGGGTGGTCTAATAACCCTTCGACCCACATGGACGACCCCCAATAGGGTGGTCTAATAACCCTTTGAACCACATGACTTATACAAGGCCGACCCCAACAAGGTGGTCTAATAACCCATCAAGTATAAGTTATGACATTTACAATATAAATGACGACACTTCCGTATAGAGGAATAATACCATCTCTATAGGAGTACATACAACATACATATATGAAATACATTTTGAAGTTACATATACATCAACACTCCCTCTTAACTAGGAAGGTATTTCTCAGCACAGGCCTTCTAGCACAAGTCATCTTCTCTGGATCATCGTCATCATCATCATCACTACTGCTACTATCTCAATCAATCTCTGAATCTACTCGTCATAGGAAGTTCTACAGAGCCAATCCTTTTTCATACTGGATGTAGGCCCACCACCTGTAGGTCTTCGTCATCATTGGCCATACTGTGGAATCCTCAGGACTTATTACGTGCATCACAAAACCTGGCTGCAAAATCCCAGTCTATTCCGAGCACACAGCTCTACCTGTCGGATCTCCCAGGAGCACATTACATGTGACCCATCGCAAAACCTGGCTAAAGTATCCCAGGCTGTTACAAGCACACAGCTCTACCTGTCGGATATCCCAGGAGCACATTACATGTGATCTCACCACAAAACCTGGCTGAAGCATCCCAGGCTGTTACGAGCACACAACTCTACCTGTCGGATCTCCGAGGAGCACATTACATGTGGTCCACTACAAAACCTGGCTGAAGCATCTGAGGCCTTTTTCATCCTGTCCAGATCTCCCAGGATCAAATTACATGTGGTCATGGAAAAACCTGGCTGAAGCATCTGAGGCCTTTTTCATCCTGTCCAAATCTTCCAGGAGCAAATTACATGCCATAGGACAAAACCTCGCAAGAGCATCTGCCAGATATCCCAGGGCACCGAATTACATGCCATAGGAAAAACCTTGAAAGACTATCTGCAGATCTCCCAGGGCACAAATTACATGTCCTTCCAAGCAAAACCTCGAAAGAGCATTTTCCATATGTCCTAGGGCACCGAATTACATGCCATAGGAAAAACCTCGAAAGACCATCTGCGAATCTCCCATGGCACAAATTACATGCTTACCTGCACAACCTGATCCACGGCCACAAAGTATCATCTGATACTCACCATACATCATCCTGATGTACACATGATCACCCTGATCATCATCACTGCAACATCCTGTTGCATGTCATCTGGAGAAGCTCGTCATCCACGATCATCCTGATCATACAATGCATCCATCTGATGCACACCACGTATCTACCTGATACATATCATCATACATAGTGTATCCACCTGATACATAGATACATGATCCACAGAATGTATCCATCAACATACATGATCTACTTGATCATATCTGATACATATCAATGTACATGATCTACCTGATCATACAATGTATCCACCTAATACATAGATACATGATCCACACAATGTATCCATCAACATACATGATCTGCCTGATCATATCCAACATCCAACATGATGCGTACATACATACATAAAAATGATCCAACTGATCATATCCAACATCCAACATGATGCGTACATACATACATAAAAATGATCCAACTGATCATATCCAGCATCCAACATGATGCGTACATACATACATAAAAATGATCCAACTGATCATATCCAGGAGAAACCAGAACATCATCTTGATGTTCATCATCCAGCGCTTACATCCACAGCCATGTGAAGGATCCCCCTTCCAACATGCTTGGAATGGCTTCAGAAAATGTGTCCATCAATTCTTCCTCAAAGTGTCCTCGATCTGAAGAACGCCAAGCCTCTCTCTGAAGTACTCGAACTTCACCTTGGCTAGTGGCTTCGTCAACACATCTGCAATCTGCTTGTCCGTCGCAACATACAAGAGCTTCACAACTCCTCTCTGCACCATATCCCTGATATAGTGATATTTGATCTCTATGTGTTTCGACCTATCATGAAACACTGGATTCTCATACAGCTTCACACAACTCTGGTTATCACAGAAGATACCAGTATCATCCAATGGGAGATCAAATAACTCAGACAGTAGCTTCTGTATCCATACTGCCTCACAACTAGTTGAACAA
This sequence comes from Larix kaempferi, assembly GCA_027924585.1. NCBI lineage: Eukaryota > Viridiplantae > Streptophyta > Pinopsida > Pinales > Pinaceae > Larix > Larix kaempferi. The sequence goes on along the minus strand of BSBM01000203.1, from coordinate 5,370,893 downwards.
GCTGCAACATACTCTGCCTCAGCTGTACTCAGTGCTACGCAGGATTGCTTCCTGCTAAACCAAGAGATCACACCTCATCCCATACTGAAACAGCACCCAGATGTGCTCTTCCTATCTGCAGCACTGCTAGCCCAATCTGAATCAACATAACCCTGCAGGTTAAACTTTTTATTCGCTTCATAGTTGAGCCCATAATCCACCGTACCTTTTAGGTACCTTAGAACATGCTTTACAGCAACCAGGTGAACACTCCTCGGATCTGTCAGGAACTGAATCAATGTGTTCACAGCAAATCAAATGTCTGGTCTCGTGTTCGTCAGGTACATCAAGGACCCAATCATCTGACGATACACAGATACATCAACCGGCTCAGATGAAGCATCACATAAAAGCTTCAGATTCGATGCCATAGGTATGGCCATGGCCTTGCAATCTATCATCCCGAATCTCTTCAGGATATCTACTATGTACTTCCCTTGACCAAGGAAGATCCCACCTGAATTCTGCCACACCTCCATGCCACAAACAAATAGTGCATCATCCCCAAGTTCTTCATCTCGAACTTGGCAGTAAGCTTCCGCTGCATGTCGGCAATCAATCTATCTTCACCTGTAACAAACAGGTTATCCACATACAAAAGTAGTATCACTGGATTGCCTTCCTCAACCTTGTAGTAAAGGTTGGAATCAACTTTACTCTTGGTAAAGCCCAAACTGGATAGAAAGCTGTCTATCCTACCATACCAAGTTCTGCACACATATCTGACTACACCATGCTGTCTTGAAATCCATCTGGTGCATCTTCTATTTCATCACTTTTATATTTCTCAATGCTGCCATCTACAACATGCTTGATCTGATAGATCCATTTGGAAGTCATAACAAACTTCCCTTCATGTCTTGGGACTACATCCCAAACATCATTCTTCATGATCGATGGATCATGGCATTCCATTTCTTCATCCCATATCCTAGGAACTTCAATATCTTTGCTGAACAAATGTTGTAGTTCTTCTTTTGTAGGAGATGGCATACGAATTTTCCTACACAACAAGTTAAATTGCATGATTAGAAAACATCTCATAGTTTTCAGAACAAATTCTTACACATAAATAAATATGTCATACATTCATGCAATTATCTTAGCCAATGCTTCAATACAACATTTATCCGTATCCTGTAACTTTCTAGATGCCTTCCAATCTCTACCAGAACATTGTTAAGAGTGTGCACAACTCCCAACATGTCAGTAAAGAGGTTTCATTCTAGATAAGTAGCAATGGAATGTTGTACAGTGCCATAGGCCACTTACCCATGCATATTAGGAGTATACTGTTCATCAATGCAACTATTCTAATATGCATAATACACAACCTAATTCTAGGAACATCAGTATATACATTATTGAACAATATTATTTAAACAATAAAATATGCAAGTAATGACAATTCAAATACTTATCTTTGTTTGTTTGTTGGGTTGACTCCCTCTCAGTCTTTGCTTCTTTTCTGCAACTCCATTCCTACGTGGCTTGTGAGAAGTGGTCAACTCCCTCTGAATATCTGCATCCTTGCAGAAACTACTGAAGTGTGCTCCTTTGCTTTCTTGCAGGAACAACTAGAGTGTGCTCCCTCTTGATCTTTGCTTCCTGGATTACCTGTCCTTGAACTTACATCCATCCTCAATCACTATGCATGCTTATTAGTATCATCATTGTGTTATCCTTGAGGTCTCATACATAATCACACATTTATTAGTATAATCTTAATATTATCAAAACACAATAATCTCAAGCATGCATAGTTAGGATCATTTCAAACACAGATAATAAACATTAGTATTCAAGGTTTCAGGGAAGTCTTCTTTTACTCATGCATATTCTTATTTGATCATAGGACTCTTTTGGTTAGTCAAATCATCAATCATGGTAAGAACATAATATGCATACAACCGTGATTATTCAAACCTATGACTTCATGAATAATCATCATCAACAGCACAATAGTATAAGATCTTAACACAAGGTAGGATTCTAGCTTGATATAGGAAAAACATACATGGATTAGCATGCTAGCTAGTTATGTCTAACATACTCACATGATGTCTTCTTGTTCTTCTTCAATGACTTGTGCTAGTAACCTGTATATCTCATAGGTTAACCATTACAAAACCAAGTTATACATACCTCGTAAATGGATCTTCTATGAGATCCATGACAATGGATGAATCTTTGTCCTCATGTTATCATGATCATATGTTCTTGGACCAGAACATGATTTGTCTTTCTTGGTGTACCTTTCATGTTAATAGACAACATAAACCTCATACAACACCATAATGCATTAGTACAATCATAAGTGTCAACATCCTAATCAATGAATATTTTCTATTGTGCATTCATAGTTTTATTAAGGTGATATGACAAGTCTAAAATCAAGATTGTACTAACCGTAATAAAATGAAGACAAACATACCATAAACTTAATCATGAAAAAATCTCAAAACATACCTCGATGAGTCATACCTGTCGAGATCACTTGTAATCTTCTTATGTAAGGCCTTAGCCTCATCTCCCTCTGAAATAGGAACTTGTTCATTTATGCAGGTGACCAATCCATCTTTTTATAGGATTAACCCAATCCACTTGATTTGCAAGAAATGGACCTGGAGCTGGATATGGGTTTGTCAGAGAAACCCCAAAAATTCAAACTTTGAATTTCAAACTTCCGAAAGGATAGAAATATGGGCCTTGATGAGCTGATCAAACTGGTATATTTAGAATTTGAAAATTGCAAAGTTTCACTCCTCAATTTTTCCTTTGAAACTTCTGGATTCACTGGACGTGACCCTGAATTGGGGTTTGATGAAGCCCACTCTTCTGCCCAATCAAAAGGTTTGATCCAAATCTCTAAGCTTCTATTTTTCTGAGGAGCTTCCAGCCATGGTCACAGATTCCAAAAATTTCCATTTTTACAGAAGCCCTAATTTTCCACTTTTCTGATCAAAGTCCCGAACTAGGGTCTGATCAAGCCCGGCCTTCTTCCCGACCAAAAATTTTGATATTGGTCTCTAAATTTTTATTTTTACGAGTAGCATTCAGTCATGGTCTCCGATTACAAAAATTCCAACTTTCTCCAAAGCCCTAAATTCCGGAAGCCATGAATGAAGGTACTAAAAAATAATTCTGTTTTGACAGAAATATGTACTTGATTGTTTCTGGTGTAACTCTGAACTTTTCAATCCACAGGGTCTGAAAAAGTTTCCTGAGATATCCTGACCTGTTATTTTTCCATCCTAACAGGTCTTACCTCAATTGGATTCTCTGAGAGAGAGTTATGCCAAATGTCGCAACGTGACCTGTTTTGGGATAATACAGGAGAGTGAACTTATACGGCGTGCCACATGTCACTGTTTGAACTTCGGCCTCTGAAAATTTTTCTTGAGATATCTCACACTGTTATCTTTCCATCCTGATAGGTCTGACCTCCATTGGACTCTCTGAGAGAGAGTTATGCCAAGTGTCGCAACATGACCTGTTTATGGGATAATACAGGAGAGTGAACATGTACGGCGTGCCACGTGTCACTGGTTCAACTTCGACCTTTGAAAAGTTTTTCAGAGATAGTACAGTCTGTGTACTACCTGTCACTTTTTACAAAATTTCATTTGGAGCTTCCTAGCCCAAGTTATGAACTTTTTCCCAAGGTCACCTGATTTTGACTCAGATCTGGAAGAGGCAGAAACCCTATATTGTACAGATCATAAATCACAAAGTACAACGAATAGAGGTTGTCCTTTGGACACAAGGTACCTAGAGATTTAATATTTGACTTGTAAAGATTTCAGATCCGAAACCTTCGCCAAAACGGATTTATAGCGAAAGTGCTATGATGACTGGTTTTTGCTATATCAAGCCCTAGCATTGTAAGTGCAACAAGTGTCATACATGCCATATCATGCCTTCTTTCAGGCTAGCTCTGATACCATGTTAAATTTTCAGAATTTACTTCAATCTGATCTAGGATCTTAACTGAGAGAACAACATGTACAGCATATCTACAGCATATCAATCATGGAGACAATAATGCAAGCACACAAGAGACACAAAGATTTACTTGGGGAAAACCATAAAGGTAAAAAACCCCAATAACTTCCTCAGAGATAGATAGAGCAATGATACAACCAAGAGATAGACATAACCTAGCAGCAGATCCTCCTCCTCCATAAGTGCGCCACTCCTCCTTGAGTGCATGAGTGAGAAGTGAGTAAGCAAATAGAGTGCCTCCCGCACTCTATTTATACTTGACTTGACTTGCCTTTTTACCTAACTCATGTAGGCTCGAACTTAACCACATAACATAATGCTGACTGGGCCGACCCCCAATAGGGTGGTCTAATAACCCTTTGACTCACATGGCCGACCCCCAATAGGGTGGTCTAATAACCCTTTGACCCACATGACTTATATAGGGCCGACCCCAACAAGGTGTTCTAATAACCCATCAAGTATAAGTTACGACATTTACAAAATAAATGACGACACTTCCGTATAGACGAATAATACCATCTCTATAGGAGTACATACAACATACATATATGAAATACATTCTGAAGTTACATATACATCAACAATGCAGAAAGGATCTATCAAGCTCAAGTATGTAAGCACTAGCGAACAAGTTGCTGATATATTGACCAAACCTCTGTCTCGAGTAAAGTTTGAGTATTTCCGAGATAATCTTGGTGTAGTACAGAAGGACCCTACTCGAAAGGGGGAGTTATATGGTCGATGATGATATGTGGATACTTGTATCGTTGATGAGATTTCCTATATCGATGGTAAGGTCGATTATATGGATACTTGTATCGATGATGAAGATACTGTATCGATGATGAGGATACATGTATTGATGAGGTTACATGTTCCAACGATGAGGTCGATGATGAGGTTACCTGTCCTGACGATGAGGTTGATGATATCAATGATAAGGTCAAGAAAGAAGTCCTTAGTGGATGAGAGGGATTGAATCATCCCTAGACTTCGGTCCCCTGAATTGATCCATAGACATATGTCTTCGAGAAAGAAGTCCCTAGTGGACGAGAGGGATTGCATCATCCATGGACTTCGGTTCCCTTAATTGATCCGTAGACATATGTCTCCGAGAAAGAAGTCCCTAGAAGACGAGAGGGATTGCATCATCCTTGGACTTGGGTCCCCTGATTTGATCCATTGACATATGTCTCTGAGAAATAAGTCCTTATTGGACGAGAGGGATTGCATCATCCCTGGACTTCAGTCCCCTGAATAGACCCATAGACATCTATATCCCAAAATTGATGATAGGATTGCATTGTCCCTGAGCTTTGAGTTCAAAATGTACGTGATAAATCCTAGATCTGATCTAGGTCACATCCAGTATGAAAAAGGACTGGCTCTGTGGTGGTAAATCCTAGATCTAATATAGGTCACATCCAGTATGAAAAAGGACTGGCATTGTGGTTGGGACTGCATCGTCCCTAGACATCGATTTGTCTTAAATGGATCAAGGACTGCATCGTCCCTAGACATGGATTTGTCTTAAAAGGATCAGGATTGATCATCTTGTAAGTAGATCTGGATTGCATCGTCTATAGACATGAGAGGTGTCTTAAAGTGAGAGGGATTGATCATCCCGTAATTGGATCATGTGTGTTACAGATGATCTAGATGCTGTAGATCGAGATGATCCAGATGCTGCAGATCCAGATGATCCAGATGCTGTAGATCGAGATAATCTAGATGTTGTAGATCAAGATGATCTAGATGTTGTAGATCGAGATGATACAGATGTTGTAGATCGAGATGATCCAAATGCTGTTGATCGTGATGATGTAGATGACGATACTGCTCATCGTGATGGTCTAGATGACAATGCTGCTGATTGTGATGATGATGATGTTGATCGTGTTGAAATATTGTAACTTTTAAGAATATTATATTTGTACTTTATTATTCTAGATATGTTTCATTCCTCCGTGAAGACCTTATTGTATATCCGAAGATGTTTATTCCTCCGTCGGAATGTGGTAACTTGGGTTATTAGAATTCCCTAGTGGGGGTCGACCCTGTATGTGTTATGTGGGTCAAAGGGTTATTAAACCACCCTAGAGGGGTCGGCCCAGTCAATTGTAATGGGGTGTTTAACCCAGTGGTTAAGTTGGGGCCGACCTAGTTAATGTAAAATACAAGTTGGAGATGTGTATAAATAGAGGAAGTGTGTTCCTCATTTAACACACATTGCACTTGTTGATGTATATATAACTTCGGAATGTATTTCATAGATATATTTATTGTACTCCTATAGAGATGTATTATTCCTCTATACGGAAGTGTTTGTATTCCTATAGAGATGTTGTTATTCCTCTATACGGAAGTGTCGTCATTTATATTGTAAGTGTCGTAACTTATACTTGATGGGTTATTAGACCACCTTGTTGGGGTCGGCCTTGTATAAGTCATGTGGGTCAAAGGGTTACTAGCCCACCCTATTGGGGGTCGGCCATGTGGGTCAAAGGGTTATTAGAGCACCCTATTGGGTGTCGGCCCAGTCAAGATTATGTTATGTGGTTAAGTTAAGGCCGACCTAGTAAAGGTTATTCGGCAAGTCAAGTCAAGTATAAATAGAGTGCGGGAGGCACTCTATTTGATCATTCTATTTTCTCACACACTCTTTGGAGAGTGGCGCACTTGTGGAGGAGGATAAGCTACTGTTAGGAGATGTCTATCTCTTATGCTTGGGTTGTATCATTGCTCTATCTATCTCTGAGGAAGATATTGGGGTTTTTCACCTTTATGGTTTTCCCCAAGTAAACTTTGTGTCTCTTGTGTGCTTGCATTATTGAGTCCATGATTGATATGTTGTAGATATGATGTACATGTTGTTCTCTCAATTAAGATCCTAGATCAGATTGAAGTAAATTATGAAACTCTAACATGGTATCAGAGCTATCCTGAAAGAAGGCATGGTATGGCATGTATGACACTTGTTGCACTTACGATGCTAGGGCTTGATATAGCAAAAACCAGTCATCGTAGCACTTTCGCTATAAATCCATTCTGGAGAAGTTTTCAGATTTGAAACTTTTACAAGTTGAATATCAGATTTCCATGTACATTGTGTCTAAAGGAAAACTTCTAATTCGTTTTACTTTGTGTTTTATGATCTGTACAATCTAGGGTTTCTGCCTCTTTCATATCTGAGTCATAAACATGTGACCTAGGAAAGAAGGTCATAACTTGGGCTAGGAAGCTCCAAATGAAATTTTGTAAAAAGTGACAGGTAGTGCATGGACTTTACTTTTTTAGAGGCCTAAGCTGAACGAGTGACACGTGGCACATTGTACAAGTTCGCTCTCCTATTTTATCCCATTAACTGGTCACGTTGCGAAACTTGGCATAACTCTCTCTCAGAGAATCCAATTGAGGTCTGACCTGTGGGGTTGGAAATATGACAGGTCGGGATACCATAGGTAGAAGTTTCAAACCCTGTGGATCGGAAAGTTCAGAGTTACACCAGAAACAATCAGGTACATTCTGTCAAAACAGAATTATTTTTTAGCACCTTCATTCATGGCTTCGGGAATTTAGGGTTTTCGAGAAAGATTGAATTTTTGTAATCAGAGACCATGGATGAATGCTACTCATCAAAATCAAAATTTAGAGACCAAGATCAGAATTTTTGGTTGGGAAGAAGGTCAGGCTTGATCAGAGCCTAGTTTGGGACTTTGATCAGAAAAGTGGAAAATTAGGGCTTCTGCAAAAATGGGAATTTTTGAAATCTGTGACCACAGCTGGAAGCTCCTCAGAAAAATAGAAGATTAGAGCTTTGGATTGAACCTTTTTATTGGGCAGAACGGTGGGATTTATCAAACCCTAGTTCAGGTTCATGTCTAGTGAATCCGAAATTTTCAAAGGCAATTTTGAGGGGTGAAACTTTGCAGTTTTCAAATTCTGAGTATACCGGCTTGATCAACTCATCAAGGTGCATCTTTCTGTCCTTTCAAAAGTTTGAATTTTTAGGCTTTCTATGACAAACCCTAATATAGCTCTAGATCCAATTCCTACAAATCAAGTGGATTGGGTTAATCCTAAAAGAGAATGGATTGGTCACCTGCATAAGTGAAGAAGTTCCTGTTTCAGAGGGAGATGAGGCTAAGGCCTTACATAAGAAGATTACAAACAATCTCGACAGGTATGACTTATCCAGGAGGTTGATGTTGTTCGCTAACATGAAAGGTACATCAAGAAAGACAAATTATGTTCCAGTTCAAGAACATATGACCATGGTGACATGAAGACAAAGGTTCATCCATTGCCATGGATCACATAGAAGATCTACTTACGAGGTATGTATAACTTGGTTCTACAATGGTTAACCTATGATATATGCAGGTTACTAGCACAAGTCATTGAAGAGAACAACAAGACATTTATGCAGGTATGTTAGACATAACTAGCTACCATGCTAATCCAGGTATGTTTTTCCTATATCAAGTTAGAATCCTACCTTGTGTTAGGATCTTATATTGTTGTCTGGTTGATAATGATTATTCATGAAGTTAGAAATGTAAGTAATCAAGGGTTTATGCATAATATGTTTCTTACCTTAATTTATGATATAACTAACCATAAGAGTCCTTGAATACTAATGCTTATTGTTTGAAATGATCATGACTATACATGCTTAAGATTATTGTGTTTTGATAGTATTGAGAATATACTAATAAATGTATGATTATGTATGAGATCTCGAGGATATCACAATAATGATACTTGTAAGCATGCATAGTGATCGAGGATGGATATAAGTTCAAGGACAGGTAATCCAGGAAGCAAAGATCAAGAGGGAGCACACTCCAGTAGTTTCTGCAAGAATGCAAATATTTAGAGGGATTCGACCACTTCTCACAATCCACATTAGAATGGAGTTGAAAACATTCAGAGGGATTCCACCCAACAACCAAACAAAGATAAGTATTTGAATTACCATTTCCTGCATATTTGATTGTTTAAATAATATTGTTCAATGATGTATATAATGATTTCCCTAGAATTAGGTTATGTATTATGCATATTAGAATAGTTGCATTGATGAATAGTATACTACTAATATGCACGTGATGGGTAAGTGTCCTATGGAACTGTACAACATTCCATTGCTACTTATCTAGAATGAAACCTCTTTGCTGACATGTTGGGAGTAGTGCAAACTCTTAACAATGTTTTGGTAGATATTGAAAGGCATCTAGAAAGTTACAGGATAAGGATGAATGTTGTATTGAAGCATTGGCTAAAATAATTGCATGACTGTATGACATATTTCTTTATGTGTAAGAATTTGTTCTGAAAACTATAAGATGTTTCTAATCATGCAATTTAACTTGTTTTGTAGGAAAGATCGTATACCTTCACCTACAAAAGAAGGACTACAACATTTGTTCTAGCAACAAAGATATCTATTGAAGATATTGAATATATTGAAGTTCCCAGGATTCGGGAAGAATGCCATGATCGAGGAGTACCAGTCGATCATGAAGAATGATGTTTGGGATGCAGTCCCAAGACCTGAATGGAAGTCTGCTGTGACTTCCAAATGGATCTATAAGATCAAGCATGCACCAGATGGTAGGATAGACAACTTTCTATCCAGTTTGGGCTTTACCAAGAGTAAAGCAGATTCCAACCTTTACTACAAGGTTGATGAAGGAAATTCTGTGATACTACGGTTGTATGTAGATGATCTATTTGTAACAAGTAACGATATTTTGATTGTCGACATGTAGTGGAAGCTTGTTGCCGAGTTCGAGATGAAGGAATTGGGGATGATGCGCTATTTTCTAGGCATGGAGGTGTGGCAGAGTACAGATGGCATCTTCCTTGGACAAGGGAAGTATGCAGTAGAGATCCTGAAGAGGTTCGGGATGATGGACTGCAAGGCCATGGCCACACCTATGGCATCGAACCTAAAGCTACTGTGTGATGCTTCATCTGATCTAATTGATGTCACTGTGTATCGTTAGATGATTGGGTCCTTGATGTACCTGACGAACACGAGACTAGATATCTGCTTTGTAGTGAACACATCGAGCCAGTTCCTGACAGATCCCAGAGGTGTTCACTTGGTTGCTGTAAAGCATATTCTGAGGTACCTGAAGGGTACGATTGATTATGGGCTCAAGTATGATGCGAATCAAAAGTTTAACCTGCAGGGTTATGTTGATTCAGATTAAGCAGGTAGTGCTGCAGATAGGAAGAGCACTTCTGAGTGTTGCTTCAGTATGGGATTAGGTGTGATCTCTTGGTTTAGCAGGAAGCAATCCTACGCAGCACTGAGTACAGCCGAAGCAGAGTATGTTGCAGCTTGTTCGGCTAGTTGTGAGGCAGTATGGATGAGGAAGCTACTGTCTGGGTTATTTGATCTACCATTGGAGGCTATTGGTATCTTCTGTGATAACCAGAGTTGTGTGAAGCTGTCTGAGAACCTGGTGTTCCACGACAGTCGAAACACATTGAGATCAAATATCACTATATCAGGGATATGGTGCATATAGGAGCATTGAAGCTCCTGTATGTTGTGATGGATGAGCATATTGTATATGTACTGACGAAACCACTAGCTAGAGTGAAGTTTGAGTACTTCTGAGAGAGGCTTGGTGTTATTCAGATTGACGACACTTCGAGGAAGAAGTGATGGAGACATTTGTTGAAGTCATTCCAAGCATGATGAGAGGAGGATCCTTCACATGGTTGTGGATGTAAGCGCTGGATGATGAGAATCAGGACGATGCTGCAGTTACTGCTCTGTATATGTATCATGTTGGATGCTTGTTATGATCTGTTGGATCATGTATATGTATATGCATCATGTTGGATGATTAGACCATGTATCTGTATATGTATTAGGTGGATACATTTGTATGATCAGGTAGATCATGTATGTTGATATATATCAGATGGATACATTGTATGATCAGGTGGATCATGTATCTGTGTATGTATCAGATGGATACATTGTATGATCAAGTGGATCATGTATGATGATATGTATCAGGTAGATACTTGGTATGCATTGTATGGTCAGGATGATCATGGATGACGAGCTTCAGGATGTTTCTCCAGATGACATGCATTAGGAAGATACAGTCATGATGATCAGGATGATCATATGTGATGACATGTATCAGGTGGATACATTACATAATCAGTTGGATTATGTGTGATGAGTCCCGAAGACACAGATGCACATGAGATTTTTAGACATGGTTGTAGATCTGTTCTCCCATGGTCTTGATGTAATTGTTGGGCTTTTTCGACATGGTGATAGATGTGTTCTCCCATGGTCGTGATGTAATTGCCAAGGCCATTTGAGCATGGTTGTAGATGTGTTCTCCCATGGCTGCGATATAAGTGTTGGGGCCATTCGAGCATGGTTGTAGATGTGTTCTCCCATGGCTACGATATAAGTGCTGAGGCCATTCAAAGATGGTTGTAGATGTGTTCTCCCATGGCTGAGATATAAGTGCTGGGGCCATTCGAGCATGGTTGTAGATGTGTTCTCCCATGGCTACGATATAAGTGTTGGGCCCATAGGGGCTTCACTAGAAGGAAATATAATAACACGTTCATTGATATTGCGATATTAAATATTCATGAAAACTTAAAAATTATATTGCTTATATATTAAAGGGCAAAGGGTTTTTCTTATTTAATGTACTAATACAAAAATGCTTTGGGGTCTTTTTTATATGGGTGGGCTGACAAATATCCACCAAATGGAGATGGCGGGATCACAGTTGGATGAGAAATTTGGTTGACGCAAGGCTCGAGATTACCAGTACATGGGGAAATCATGTCTTAAGGCATGCTTGAGGCCAGGGGTTTCATGGTGAAGTGGGTTTCCAGTCGATCATAGTTGAGAGACAGTGGTCATTGACAACCACTTGTTACCAATAGCACTCAGCCATTTGTTACCAATAGCCTTGGGAGGCTCTAAGCCTCCGGGGCCTATTATAGGCCCTCAATAGGCCTTGGGGGCTTGAATACCCAACCACTCGTGCCTATTACAAGCCTTGGGAGGTTTAGTCAGCCTCCTAGAGCTTGTTACAGGCGTTGGGGGCTTGGATACCTAGCCCACAACAAGCTTAGTCAGTGATTGGGGAGCTGCAACATGCAATCTAAATGTTGTACTATGTGCATTGGCTCTAGTGACATACAAGAAGTGATCTCCTATCTCTTCATTAGACCATTAATGTTGCAAATCATAATGATATGTGGTTGAGTAATTGCATTGTGGGTGAAGTAATGTGCATCCACAATATACACTGAAAGAAGAAAGGTGCATTGTAGAATGCATGTGGGGTCATAAGAGGGGTATCATATCAATATACTAGGTAGAAATATAAAAGGGTATACAAAACGTCAATGAAAAAATTGATACATACAATATCTAGTGAAAATAGAGTTTTTTTAAAATTGGGAAGGCATATTGGGAGAGGGTTAAAAAAACTGATTTTGGAAGGTATTTTCCAATATTTAGTGAAATTAGGGGTATTGTTTCATATGCCATGAACGAACGTGATATGATAGCAGTTTATTAAGTGAACCCCCCGTGGTTGGGCCATTTGAGCATGGTTGTAGATGTGTTCTCCCATGGCTGCAATATAAGTGTTGTGCCATTCTCGCATGGTTGCAGATGTGTTCTCCCATGATGTAGATGTAAGTGTTGTGTGATGTGCATCTGGATTGTGCTTCGTGAACGATGATCATGAGTATCAAGATGATACTTTGTGGTCATGGACAGGTTGTGCAGATGAGCATGTAAGTAGACCTAGGAGATTTGGACAGGATGAAAAAGGCCTCAGATGCTCTTTCGAGGCATTGCCATGACAACATGTAATAAGACCTAGAGATCTGGATAGGATGAAAAAAGCCTCAGATGCTCTTTAGAGTTCTTGCTTGGAAAGACACCTTTTTAAGGTTTTGTGGTAGGAGTCACATGTAATCAGAACTGGAGATCTGGACATGATGAAAAAGGCCTTAGATGCTCTTTAGGGTTATTGCTTGGCAAGACACCCATTTAAGGATTTGTGATTGTCACATGTAAAAGATCCTGTGAGATCCTATATGTCGGAGTTGTGTACCTGTAACAGCTTGGGATTCTCTTTCGAGGTTTTGTGACGCACGTAATAAGTCCTGAGGATTCCACAGTATGGCCAGTGATGATGAAGACCTGCAGGTGGTGGGCTTACATCCAGTATGAAAAGGGACTGGCTCTATAGAACTTCCTATAACTAGTAGATTCAGAGATTGATTGAAATAGCAGCAGCAGTGATGATGACGATGACTCGATGATGATTATCCAGTGACGATGATCTAGAGAAGAATACTTGTGCTAGAAGACCTGTGTCGAGAAATACCTTCCTAGTTAAGAGGGAGTGTTGATGTATATGTAACTTCAGAATGTATTTCATATATATATTTATTGTACTCCTATAGAGATGTATTATTCCTCTATACGGAAGTGTTTCTATTCCTATAGAGATGTTATTATTCCTCTATACGGAAGTGTCATCATTTATATTGTAAGTGTCGTAACTTATACTTGATGGGTTATTAGACCACCTTTTTGGGGTCGGATCTGTATAATTCATGTGGGTCGAAGGGTTATTAGACCACGCTATTGGGGGTCAGCCATGTGGGTCAAAGGGTTATTAGACCACCCTATTGGGTGTCGGCCCAGTCAACATTATGTTATGTGGTTAAGTTAAGGCTGACCTAGTGAAGGTTATTAGGCAAGTCAAGTCAAGTATAAATAGAGTGCGGGAGGTACTCTATTTGATCATTCTATTCTCTCACACACTCTTTGGAGAGTGTTTGTGGAGGAGGAGAAGTTGTTGCTAGGAGATTTCTATCTCTTATGCTTGCGTTGTATCATTGCTCTATCTATCTCTGAGAAAGTTATTGGGGTTTTTCACCTTTATGGTTTTCCCCAAGTAAACTCTGTGTTTCTTTCGTGCTTTCATTATTGTGTCCATGATTGATATGCTGTAGATATGCTATACATGTTGTTCTCTCAGTTAAGATCCTAGATCAGATTGAAGTAAATTCTGAAAATCTAACAACACTCACTTATGAATAGCTCATAAGTGAGAGAGAGATCTATTATGGAGGAGAAGGAGCTCATGGTTGTGGATTACATCTTTGTATTTTCTGGTCATCTATATTGAGGAAGCTTTGTTGGGTTTTCTATCCCATGAGGGTTTCCTAGGATAAATATGTGTCTCTTGTGTTTATGTTGTGCTTGTTGTTCTTTCAGTGATCCTGTATATTCTATTGTTGTGAAATGGAATCTAATGCTGATATTTTATGTCTTAGCATATTGAATCTTAACATGGTATCAAAGCTAACATGAAGGAAGGCAATGTATGGAACTTACGAGACTTACTTCACTTGTGACAATTTGAAGGTTAGGGTTTTGTATAGAAAAAACCAGTCATCGTGGAACTTTCTCTATAAATTCATTTTAAAGAATTTTCAGGATATGAAACCTTTACAAGTCGTAGATAACATCCACATGTACCTTGTGTCCAAAGGAAACCCTCAGATTCATTGTACTTTGTGAGTTATGATTAGTACAAGTTAGGGTTTCTGCCTCTTCCAGATCTCAGTCATAATCAGGTGACCTAGGACAAAAGGTCATAACTTGGGTTAGGAATCACAAAATGAAATTTTGTAAAAAGTTATAGGTAGTGTATGGACTGTACTAGCGTAGGTAACATTTTTAGATGCCGAAGTTGAATTAGTGACACGTGGCACTCCGTACAAGTTCTCTCTCCTATTTTATCCCATAAACAGGTCACGTTGTGACACTTGGCATAAATCTCTCTCAGAGAATCCAATTGAGGTCAGACATGTGGGGTTGGAAAGAGGACAGGTTGAGCTACCAAAGGTAGAAGTTTCAGACCCCATGGATTCATAATTTTGGAGTTACACCAGAAACAATCAGGTGCATATTTTTGTCAAAACAGATTTGGATTTTGGGCACCTTCATTCTTGAATCGTCACTACTATGGAAAATTAGGGTTTTGGAGAAAGTTGGAATTTTTTGAATCGGAGTCCACAGCTGAATGCTACTTAGAAAAATCGAAATTTAGAGACCAAGATCGAATTTTTTGGTTGGTCAGAAGGGTGGGCTTGATCAAACCCTAGTTCGGGACCTTGATCAGAAAGGTGGAAAATTAGGGCTTTTGCAAAAGTTGAAATTTTTGAAGTCTGTGACCATGGATGGAAGCTCCTCAGAAAAATAGAATTTTAGAGCTTTGGATCGAACATTTTGATTGGGAAGAAGGGTGGGCTTCATCAAACCCTAGTTCAGGATCCTCTCTAGAAGATCCAAAAGTTTCAAAGGCATTTTTGAGGGGTCAAATTTTGGAGATTTCAAAATTGAAGTATGCTAGCTTGATCAGCTCAGCGAGGCACATCTTTCCATCCATTCAAAATTGTGAAATTCAAAGTTTGAAGTTTTAGGGTTTCTCTGACAAACCCTAATCGAGCTCCAGATCTAGTTTCAGGGGGAGATGAGGCTAAGGCCTTACATAATAAGACTACAAGAATTCCCTGACAGGTATGACTTGAGAAGATACAGGTATGTGTTGAAATATGTTCATGATTAAGTTTATAATATGCTTGTCTTCATATTATTGAGGTTAGTACAATCTTGATTAATCTTAGAATTGTCTTATCACCCTAGTAAAAGTATGAATGCATGTGAATGATAGAAGACATTCTTTGATCAAGGTTATATGATTGTACTAATGCACCTATGGTGTTGTATGAGGATGATGTTGTCTGCTAACAAAAGATAGGTACATCAAGAAAGACAAATCAAGTTCTATGATGATGATGACATAAAGACAAAATACTTATCCATATTCTTTAGAAGCTCTACTTACGAGGTATGTATGATTTATTTCTACTGTGATTAACTTATGAGGTATGCAGGTTACTAGCACAAAGTCTCTAAATCATTGAAGAGAATAAAGATATTGTTTGGGTATTTTAGACATAACTAAGCATGTATACTAATCCAGGTATGCTTTCCTATGTCAAGTTAGAATCCTACTTTGTGATAGGATCTTAGTATACCCATGTATTGAATGATCATGACCATACATATTCAAGATTACTTAGAATCATAATGTTGTGATAATATTAAGTTTATACTAATGAATGTATGATTATGTATGAGATCATGATGATGACACTAATGCACACTTAAGCATGCATAGTGGTCAAGGATGGATAGAAGCTCATGACATGGAAGGGAAGTCGAGACCAAGAAGGATGCAACCTCGCAAGACATTAAAAGATAAGTATTTGAATTGCTATTTGAATTATTGAATAGTCTATGATATTGCTTGTAATAGTTGTATGGATATTTGTATTCCTAGAATATATCATGCTAAGTGTAAGCATTCATATAGCATTGAACATTATACTACTAATATACATATTATTGGTAAGTTGGAAAAACATTCCATTGTTGATTGTCTAGAATAAAACCTCTTTGCTGACATGCTGAGAGATGTGCATGCTCTCAATAATATGTTCTGGTAGATATGGAAGGCATCTAGATAGCCACTGTATGCATACAAGATATGGAAAAGTGTTGTATTGGTCAAGATGGTAGCATAACTATGAAAATAATATCTGTATGCATAATAGGTTATCATGTCAACATGATTTGATGATTATGAAGTATTACTAATCATGTACTTAATTTTGATTTGTAGGAAAGATCATGAAGAATGATGAACGCTGAACAAGTGATGGATGTTCAACAAGAAGATTTACAAATCAAACATACTAAGAAGGCTCGTGGCTAGAATATTCTCTTAGAAAGAGGAAGAGGATCATGATGAGATGTTTGCTCCAAGTAGCTAGATAAATACTGTTCTCTCATTGGTGTGATTGAAGAAGAAGTGCAAATCAAGAAAACTCCCAGGATTCAATTGAAGAAAGCTCTGTACGGGTACCCAGGATTGATAGTCATTTGATGAGCTTAATGATCACCATGGGTGAAGCAGATTTCAACCTCTGCTACAAGGTTGAAGATGGTATCTATATACAGAAGGAACTCACCACAAATTTCGAATGATCTTGAGGCGCATATCAGTAGACCCATCTGACGAGAGATGGCATAGATAGATATGCAGAAGATCACTAAATGCAGATTGTGAATGATGTTCAGTCACATAGGGAGAATTGACAGTTTCTTGACAAGCTTGGGCTTTACCAGAAGTAAAGTTGATCCTAACCTTTACCTTAAGGTTATGGATGATACTATTACTGTATGTGGACGTTCTCTTTTTGATAGGGAATGAGAAACAGATCATGGAAAGCAAGGAGAAGCTAGCTACAGAATTTGAGATGAAAGATCTCGAATTGATGCATTAATTCCTAGGTCTGGAAGTATGGCAAGGCTCAAAAGAAATCTTTCTCAACCGGGGAAAGTATGCTGAGAAATCTTGAAAATATTTGATGTGTTAGAATGGCCACTCTCATGGGTTCCAACTTGAAGCTGTTAGCTGATGAATCATCAGAGTTAGTGGATGTGACTCTGTACAGACAAATTATTGGGTCACTGATGTATTTGACGAATATCAGGCAAGATATATGCTTTGCTGTGAACACCTTGAGTCAATATCTAGTGGAAACTAGATGTGTCCGCCCGATAGTTGCAAAGCATGTGATGAGGTACCTAAAGGGTACGATAGACTTTGGTCTATGTTGTCCTGGAGATCATGACTTCAGATTGTATGGCTACACAAGATGCTGATTGGGCAGGAACTGTATCAAAGAGGAAGAGCACATCGGGTGGATGTTATTGTCTAGGATCTACCATGATCTCGTGGTCTAGCAGGAAGCAGTCTAGTGTGGCTCTCAGCATAGCTGAAGCGAAATATATATAGTTGCTTTCTCTATTAGTTGTGAAGCGATATGGCTTTGGAAGTTGTTATCAGGATTGTTTGACTTAGAGATGGAATCCACTATGATCCTATGTGACTACCAGAGTTGTATCAAGATGACAGAGAATCCAGTGTTCCATGATAAGTCAAAACACATAGAGATCCGATATTTCTATATACGGGATATGGTGTAGAAAGGAGCTATCAAGCTCGAGTATGTAGGCACTGATGAACAAGTTGTTGATGTGTTGACCAAACCTCTATCTTGAGTAAAGTTTGAGTATTTCCGAGACAAGCTTGGTGTAGTTCAAAAGGACCCTCCTCGAAAGGGGGAGTGATATGGTTGATAAAGATATCTTTGGATACTGGTTTCGATGTGGATACTTGTATCGATGATGAGATTGTCTATATTGATGGTAAGGTCAATGATAAAGATACCTGTGCATACTTGTATTGGTGTGGATACTTGTATTGATGATGTGTATACTTGTATTGGTGTGGATACTTGTATTGATGATGTGCATACTTGTATTGGTGTGGATACTTGTATTGATGATGTGTATACTTGTATTGGTGTGGATACTTGTAGTGATGATGTGTATACTTGTATTGGTGTGGGTACTTGTATTGATGATGTGGATACTTGTATTGGTGTGGATACTTGTATTGATGATATGGATACTTGTATTGGTGTGGATACTTGTATTGATGATGTGGATACTCGTATTGGTGTGGATACTTGTATTGTTGATTTGGATACTATATCGATGATGAGGATACTTGTATCGATGATGAGGCTACTTGTTCTGACAATGAGGTTAGTATATGGTTCCTATTTGATATTATAGGACTGTATCATCCCTGAACGCCTAGTTCAAAATGTACGTGATGGGGATTGCATCATCCCAGAACCACTAGTTCAAAATGCCTGTGATGGGGATTGCATCATCTTGGAACCACTATTTCAAAATGTACGTGATGGGGATTGCATCATCCCGGAACCACTAGTTAAAAATGTACATGATGGGGATTGCATCATCCCGGAACCACTAGTTCAAAATGTATGTGATGGGGATTGCATCATCCTGGAACTACTAGTTCAAAATGTACGTGATGGGGATTGCATCATCCCGAAACCACTAGTTCAAAATGTACATGATGGGGATTGCATCATCTTGGAACCACTAGTTCAAAATGTACATGATGGGGATTGCATCATCCCGGAACCACTAGTTCAAAATGTACGTGATGGGGATTGCATCATCCCGGAACCACTAGTTCAAAATGTACGTGATGGGGATTGCATCATCCTGGAACCACTAGTTCAAAATGTACGAAAGGGGATTGTATCATCCCCGGACTTTGGTCCCTGAATTGATCCACAGACTTATGTCTTTGTGGTCCCTAGTGGACGAGAGGGGATTGTATCATCCCTGGACTTCGGTCCCTGAATTGACCCGTAGACAGATGTCTCCGAGAAGTGGTCCCTAGTGGACGAGAGGGGATTGTATCATCCCTGGACTTCAGTCCCTGAATTGATCCATAGACATATATCTCCGAGAAGTGGTCCCTAGTGGACGAGAGGGGATTGTATCATCCCCGAACTTCGGTCCCTAAATTGATCCATAGACATATGTCTTCAAAAAATGGTCCTTAGACTTTGTCTAAGTTGATAAGTGGACTGCATCGTCCCTAGACATGTAATCCAGCATCATCCCTAGACACGATGCTGGATTTTCTACCCCATGAGGGTTTCCTAGGATAAATCTGTGTCTCTTGTGTTTATGTTGTGCTTGTTGTTCTTTCAGTGATCATATATATGCTATTGTTGTGAAATGGAACCTAATGCTGATATTTTATGTCTTCGCATATTTAATCTTAACAGATCGGAGGATCCAGTTGATGATGTGATGTTGTTGATCGAGAGGATCCAGTTGATGCTATTATGATGATGATCAGTAGATCCAGATGATGAGGCTATTGATAAGGTGATCCAGATGATGACGATGTTGTAGCTGATCGAGTGTTGTAGAAGGTGAAGACTCAATACTGTCGATGCTGATACTCCAGTATTGAAGACCTAAAGATATTCTAGTAACTGGTTGAGTTACTGATGATGTTGAGAAAGCTTCCAATGATTTATAGATGTACAATGTATGATGTTGATGACTTCTTTCTCCTACAGATGTTGTTATAATATCCTTCTCGTTAAGGGGGAGTGTTGAAATATTGTAACTTCTAAGAATATAATATTTGTACTTTATTATTCTGGAGATGTTTCATTCCTCCATGAAGACCTTATTGTATATCCGGAGTTGTTTTACTTCTCCGTGGATAATGTGGTAACTTGGGTTATTAGACTTTCCCAGTGGGAGTCGGCCCTATATGAGTCATGTGGGTTAAAGGGGTTATTAGACCACCCTAGTGGGGTCGGCCCTACCACATTATGTTAAGAGATTAAGTTGGGGCCGACCTAGTTAATGTCAAAGACAAGTCAGAGATGTGTATAAATAGAGGAGGTGTGTTCCTCATTTAACACTCATTACACTCACTTGTGAATAGCACATAGGTGAGGGAGGAGCTCATGTCTAGGGTTTACATCTTTGTATTTGCTGGTCATCTATATTGAGGAAGCTTTGCTAGGTTTTCTACCCCATGAGGGTTTCCCAGGATAAATCTGTGTCTCTTGTGTTTATGTTGTGCTTGTTGTTCTTTCAGTGATCCTGTATATGCTATTGTTGTGAAATTAAATGCAATGCTAATATTTTTTGTCTTAGCATATTAAATCTTAGCAATGAGCCTGTTGGTGCTCCATGTTTCTCTTCATTTTGTAAGATGTCTCGGCACCAATAAGATATTCATTTTAGTGGTAGGTTCGTTTAAGTAAGTGTTAAATAAAAAGGACGAGTTAACTAAAGTGTTTTCACTTTAGTTAAACTAAAAGAAGACACTTCAGTAAATCAAGGAGAATCAATTAAAGAGAGTTAACTAAGTGACAACAAAGAAGATTTGGTTAACTAAGTTACGACACTTAAGTTAGCCACCTAAATAAGTAGGAAAGCTTTCAATTAAGAGGCCAGTTGATCGTAAGTGACATCTAAGTGAGATAAAGCACTGGATGAGAAGTGGGGCATACCTCTGCATGGAAGATTAATAAATACAGTTTGAGGGTGAGTTCATCCTGAAGTTATAAGATAAAATAGAAGAGAAGAATGTATAAATATGTTATATGGGATTGATGAATCCAATGCGAAGCAAATTCTCTTCTCCATTGAAGGAAATGTGCTTCTCTTTGTGCAGGGTATTGTTCGTGCTTGTTATTGTTGTGCTGAGCACACATCCGATTGATCTCTATTCTCTATTGCTTTCGTTATCTTCATCAAGAGTGTTTGGTGATCTCTTATCTTCCGAAAGCAATCTTCTCTGTTATAAAAGAAATAATTATATGCTATCCCTTATATTATACTAAGAAGAATTGTTGGGGTTTTTGTTCTCATAATTTTGAGGATTTTCCCCAGGGTATATCTTGTGTTATGGTTGTGTGAATTTCATGGATTGAATTGTCTCATTGATTCAATTCTCTGCATCTAAAAGAATTAAATATCAAAGCTCAACAAAATTTTAACACGATGGTCGTCACCAACAAAGAGATGCACCTCACATATTCTCTACCAAAATAAGCAATGGAAAGCTGCTCACTGTTGCATTGAAATTGAGCAGGATTGAGAATGTTGGAACATATCTCTCAACATAGACTAGATGATTCACTGCTACAACTCCAGTTGGGACCTTACAATACCGAGGAAAGTACTCACCTCTCCTAAAGAGCCTAAGGATAAAATATATGTCCTCCTTAGTGGGTTGGAACCACTCATCGAGGCCAACTTGAAATTCCTACCTATGATGATCCCAACGTGTGATCAACTGGGTGAGGAACGTAATGTTCCCCTTGAGTGATGTCTCCTCCTCATAGAACTTGAGGTGGTCGACAAATCTCAAGAGGTGCCTGGCCTGAGGAGTAACGGGTTTTGGGCCCTGGAAATTGTTAATTTTTGAGCATTAATTCAATATACTCTAGGATCTTTATTGACAGAATAACATGTACAGCATATCAAGTATAACAATGCATATCAATCACACCAAGCAATCACATGAGACAATAGCTACACAAAGTTTCACTGGGTAAAACCATAAAGGTGAAAAACCCCACAAATTCCTCAGAGATAGAAAGAGCAATGATACAGCCAAAGTACAAGAGATAGTCTTCTCCTAGTAGCTACTCCTCCTCCTCAACTAGTGCACCACTTTCTGAGTGATGTAGAAGTGAATAATGAGATGAACAAATAGATATATCCCACTCTCTATTTATACTTTTCCCGACTTGCCTATTACACTAGCAGGGCCAACTTCTCTAGAAGAGTCTAATAACCCATGGTTACATTAATCCAGGCCGACCCCACATTTGGTGGTCTAATAACCCATCACGGCAAGTTACAACACTTGCGACACTTGCCAATACAAATGACAACACTTCCGTATAGAGAAATAATAACATCTCTTTAGAAGTACAATATGCATAGGTGAAATACATTCCAAAGTTACATATACATCAACACTCCCTCTTAACTAGGAAGGTATTTCGTGACACAGATCTGCTAGCACAAGTCTTCTTCTTTGGATCATGATCACTGAATCATCATCATCGAATCAACATCATCGTCACTACTACTGCTATCTCAATCAATCTCCGATCTACTCGTCATAGGAAGTTCTACAGAGCAAGTCCCTTTTCATACTGGATGTAGGCCTGCCACCTGCAGGTCTTCATCATCTACAGAGCTATCCCTTTTTCATGCTGGATGTATCACAGAGCCAACCCTTTTTCATGTTGGATGTGACCTAGAAAAAATCTAGGATTTCTACCACAGAGCCAGTCCTTTTTAATACTGGATGGGACCTAGACCACATCTAGGATTTCTGCCACAGAGCCAGTCCTTTTTCATACTGGATGGGACCTAGAACACATCTAGGATTTCCGTCACAGAGCCAGTCCTTTTTCGTACTGGATGGGACCTAGAACGCATCTAGGATTTCCACCACAGAGCCAGTCATTTTTCATACTGGATGGGACCTAGAATGCATCTAGGATTTCCGCCACAGAGCCAGTCCATTTTCATACTGGATGGGACCTAGAACGCATCGATGATTTCTGCCATAGAGACAGTCCTTTTTCATACTAGATGGGACCTCGAATGCAACTAGGATTTTCCACCACGCAACCTCGAAAGAGCATCCCAAGACTTATTACGGGAACACAACACAACTTATCGGATCTCCCAGGACTACATTACATGTGGTCATGGAAAAAACTCGAAAGAGTATCCCAGGACTTATTACGGGAACACAACCCAACCTATCAGAACTCCCAGGACTACATTACATGCCATAGGAAAAAAACTTGAAAGAGTATCCCAGGACTTATTATGGGCACACAACCCAACCTATCAGATCTCCCAGGGAAATATTACATGTCCTCCCAGAGTAATGCTTCGAAAGAGAATCCCAGGACTGATTACGGGCACATAGCCCAACCTATCGGATCTCCTAGGTCAACTTACATGCTCATCTGCACAACCTGTCCACGGCCATAGAGCATCAACTTGATACTCATCATACATCATCATGATGTACGTCATCACAAGATCGTCCTGATCATCATCCTGATGCATATCATCTGGATAAACATCCTGAAGCTCATCATCCATGATCATCCTGATCATACAATGTATCCACCTGATACATATCATCTGGAGCAACATCCTGATCAAGCTCATTATCCATGATCATCTTGATCATACAATGTATCCACTTGATACATTTACAAATACATGATCCACCTGATCATAGCAAGCATCCAACATGATGCATACATAGCAGTAACTAGAGCATCATCCTGATGCTCATCATCCATAGCCATGGGAAGGATCCTCCTTTCACCATACTAGGAATGGCTCCTGCAAATGTGTCCATCACTTCTTCCTCAAAGTGTCATCAATCTGAAGAACACCAAGCCTCTCTCCGAAGTACTCAAACTTCACTCTGGCTAGTGGTTTTGTCAACACATCTGCAACCTACTCATCCATTGCAATATACAAGAGATTCACTGCTCCTCTCTGCACAATATCCCTGATATATTGATATTTGATCTCAATGTGCTTCGACCTATCGTGGAACACTGGGTTCTCAGACACCTTCACACAACTCTGGTTGTCACATTAGATACTAATAGCATCCAACGGGAGATCAAATAACTCAGACAATAGCTTCCTCAGCCATACTACCTCACAACTAGCCGAACAAGCTGCAACATACTCTGCTTTGGCTGTACTCAGTGCTACATAGGACTGCTTCTTGCTAAACCAAGAGATCACTCCCGATCCCATACTGAAGCAGCACCCAGAAGTGCTCTTCCTATCTGTAGCACTGCCTGCCCAATCTGAATCAACATAACCCTGCAGGTTAAACTTTTGATTCACATCATACTTGAGCCCATAATCAACCGTACCCTTCAAGTACCTCAGAATATGCTTTACAACAACCAGGTGAACACCTCTAGGATCTGTCAAGAACTGGCTCGATGTGTTCACTACAAAGCAGATATCTAGTCTTGTGTTCGTCAGGTACATCAAGGACCCAATCATCTAACGATACAAAGTGACATCAACCGGATCAGATGAAGCTTCACACAAAAGCTTCAGGTTTGATTCCATAGGTGTGGCCATGGCCTTGCAGTCCATCATCCTGAACCTCTTCAGGATTTCTACTGCATACTTTCCTTGTCCAAGGAAGATTCCATCTGCACTCTGCCACACCTCCATACCTAGAAAGTAGTGCATCATCCCCAAGTCCTTCATCTCGAACTTGGAAGCAAGCTTCCTCTTCGTGTCGGCAATCAGTCTATCCTCACCCGTAACAAACAGGTCATCCACATACAAGAGTAGAATCATAAGATTGCCTTCCTCAACCTTGTAGTAAAGGTTGGAATCCGCTTTACTCTTGGTAAAGCCCAAACTGGATAGAAAACTGTCCATACTACCATACCAAGTCCTAGGAGCTTACTTCAATCCATACAAGGCTTTCTTCAACCTGCACACATATGACTTTCTGTCATGTGTTTAAAAATCAAGTGGCTACTCCACATACACTTCCTCTTCGACTACACCATTCAAGAAAGTTGTCTTGACATCCATCTGGTGTATCTTCCATTTCAACACTATAGCCAAAGCAAGTACTGTTCTGATGGAAGTGTATCTGGTGACAGGAGCAAAGGTCTCTTCATAGTCTATTCCCTCTTTCCGAGACAAGCTATGAGCTACAAATCTTGCCTTGTATTTCTCTATGCTACCATCTGTAGCATGCTTGATCTTATAGATCCATTTGGAAGTCACAACAGACTTCCCTTCTGGTCTTGGGACCACATCCCAAACATCATTCTTCGTGATCGATTGGTATTCCTCAACCCTGGAATCCTTCCATTCTTTCTTTTCTGCTACCTCTTCATAACTGGAAGGTTCTTTGTTCATAATGTCACAGAGCAGGGCAACATAGCTAGTGTGTGACCTTGTCCTCTTCCTTTCTCTATGTTCATCTTCTAGAATACCATATATGTTTTCATATTGGATGAGCTCTCTAGGCCATGCAGGTTTCCTCTTGTGAGAGATCTTCTCACGGGGTGGATCTATAGGTTTTTGTGGATCTTCAATTTCACGGGTTGCTTCTGAAATTGCTTCATTCATAGTGGTATATTGAAATCTGATTTCCTTTGGTTCTTCATGATCTTCAACATGTGTCTTCCTTGATTTGATATAAGCTGAGTTCTCATCAAATGTTACATACCTACTGACATCAATCTTCTTGAACCTTGGAAAGTATATTCTATAAGCCTACGAGCTTTCACTGTACCCCACAAAGATGCCCTTCTTTCCTAAAGGGATCTAGCTTAGTTCTCTTTTCCTTTAGAACATGAGTATATACTAGACAACCAAATATTCTGAGATGGCTTACTTCAGGTTTCTTACTAGAAAATACCTCTTCTGGTGTCTTGTTGTCCAATATCTTGTGAGGTGTTCTATTCTGCACATATACAGCTGTCCCAGTTGCTTTTGCCCATAAATGCATAGGAAGATCTTGGTCATGAAGCATTGCCTGTGCTGCTTCCATGATAGTTCTATTCTTCCTTTCTGCAACTCCATTATCGGATCTAAAGGTCTTGATCTTCTTATCAGTTTGATTTTCCATCAATGCTTTGAATTCCTTGAATTTATCAGATACTTCATCTTTGTTCTTTAAGAAGTAAACCCAAGTCTTCCTAGAGAAATCATCAATGAAAGAGACATAGTATACATACCCACTCAAAGAACTTGATGACATCGGATCGCATACATCGGAGTGGATAATTTCCAAGATTTCTTTTGCTTTACTTTCACTACTTGGAAATGCCTTCTTAATGTTCTTTCCTTTTGCACATCCTTTGCAAACACCTTCACGCTTTGTCTTGATTTCAGGAAGACCCTCTACTGCTTTACTTGCAATTGGTAGTGCTCTGTAGTGCACATGTGCAAGCCTTCCATGCCAAAGTTCACTTGGCTCCATGGATTCATGTAACGTGGCTTTTTCAGGTTGTCCCTTCAATTTGTAAAATCCTCCCTCTTACTCTCCAATCACCACTGCATGATCTATAGTTTTACCCTTTAGCCACATTAGGACTTGCCATCTACAAATGCAACCCTCATTCCTTTTGCATCCAATGTAGATATCGAGAGTAGGTTCTTCTTGAGCCCAAGTACATATAGTACATCTTTCATCTTCAAAGACTTTCCAAAGTCTAGGTTGTAGGAGGCTTCACCACTTCCCTTGATGGGATATTGATAGTCATCCCCAAGTTTTACTTTATGGGGTGACTCATGTTCATATAGATTTACAAAAGATTCTTTAAACCCGGTCATGTGTTTGGAAGCCCCACTATCAATAAGCCAATCATTACATCCATGAGAGATAGTACCTGTGAGAGCAGAGATTAGAACATATTCATCTTCACTTGATGAAGCATCGCTTTCTTCCCTAGCCTTCTTCTTGGGGGGTTCATCATCCTCAGCAGCATGAACATGGTACTTCCTTTTGGTGCCCTTCTTCTTCTTGTTGAAGTTGTTGTTGTCCTTTTTGTTCTTGGGACAATTTATAGCAATATGTCCCTTCTCATTACATGTAAAACATATTCTCTTCTCTTTATGTTGATGGTGGTGAGAAGATTTCTTGAAATGAGATGGCTCTCTCTTGGGATTTCCTTTCTTGGTGTGAGCTGTGAGAGCTTGATCTTCATTCCCCATCTTTTCTTCTCGGGACACCAGCCTTGCTTCTTCTTGTGAGCATTCATCCCATAGTCTATTGAAGGAGATCAGTTTTCTTCTTGCACATATTCCTTGGATAAAGGAATCCCATGACCTAGGTAGGCCATTCAAAGTGGTCATAACAATTTCACCATTCTCCACCACTTCATCCACAACTTCAAGTTTTTCCTTGATTTGAGAGACCTTAGAGAAATAGGTTTGAATGGTCTCTCCATTCTTAAGCTTTGCCCCTTTCAATTGGTTTTGCAGAGTCATCTTCCAATTTATGTTCTTCCCTTCAAACAACTTGGTTCAGGAATCAAACATCTCCTTGGGTGTCTTTAGAGATGACACATGTGGTATGAGATGGTTTTTGATAGAATCAGCAATGATCCTCTTTTCCTTGACCAAGTTCTTCTTATGTAAGGCCTTAGCCTCTTCTTCCTCTCGGACAGGGACCTCAGAACTTATGTAAGTATCCAATTCATTTTCTTCCAGGATTAACCCAATCCTATACTTCCATGCTCGGAAGTTATCATCCCCTTCAAGCTTATCCTCAAGCTTGGTGTGGTGAGACATCTTAAAGAGTACCTAAAATGGAAATAGAAAATATTTAGGTCTTACCACTTGATTTGCAGAAATCTGGATCTGGTGCCAGATTAGAGTTTGTCAGAGAAACCCTAAAAATTCAAAATGTGAATTTCAAATTTCTGAAAGGATAGAAAGATGCGCCTTGATGAGCTGATCAGCTTGGTATATTCAAAGATTTGAAAGATGCAAAGTTTCACCCTTTAGAAATGCCTTTTAGTCTTCCTGGATTCACTAGGAGGACCCTGAATTAGGGTTTGAGTTTTCCGGAGCTTCACCCAACCAAAAATCTCGATCCAAAGCTCTAAACTTCAATTTTTCCAAGGAGCTTCCAGCTATGTCCTTCGATTTCAGAAATTACTATTTTTGTGGAAACCCTAATTTTTAGGGAAAAAAAAAGTGCTCAAAATTGAATTCTGATTGGACAGAAAGATTCACCTTGATAGGTAGAGTCAATCTACCTTGCTGCCTTTCCAAAATCTATGGAGAGAAGCCCAATAAACAAGAAACCCTAGTTTTTGTCACTGCGTAATGTCTTCTTCTCAGGTTATCTCTGATACCATGTTAATTTTTTAGCATTAATTCAATATACTCTAGGATCTTTACTAAGAGAATAACATGTACAGCATATCAAGTATAACAATGCATATCAATCACACCAAGCAATCACATGAGACAATAGATACACAGAGTTTCACTGTGGAAAACCATAAAGGTGAAAAACCCCACAACTTCCTCATAGATAGAAAGAGCAATGATACAACCAAAGTACAAGAGATAGTCTTCTGCTAGCAGCTACTCCTCCTCCTCAACTAGTGCGCCACTTTCCAAGTGATGTAGAAGTGAATAATGAGATGAGCAAATAGAGATCTCGCTCTCTATTTATACTTTTCCCGATTTGCCTATTACACTAGCAGGGCCGACTTCTCTAGAAGAGTCTAATAACCCATGGTTATATTAATCTGGGCCAACCCCACACTTGGTGGTCTAATAACCCATCACAACAAGTTACGACACTTGCGACACTTGTCAATACAAATGACGACACTTCAGTATAGAGGAATAATAACATCTCTATAGGAATACAATATATATAGGTGAAATACATTCCAAAGTTACATATACATCAATAGAAATGCCCCTTTTTGACCATACCTATTTCATCATTTTTCCTGGTTACAACCTACTTTCATAAACCATATACATGCCTTTTTCCAAATCAATCATCAATCCTGACAAGGTATAATTTATTATTGCTTCATTTAATTGCATGCCTAAGATTGTTATGGTTATGAATTCTAGCATTCGATTTATGCTAACTTGTGTTGATTTCATTAAGTTAAGATTAAAGCACAGGTGTATTAGTCACAATGCCTTGGGAAAGAATCATACACGGTGCCATCTGTTACTCTTCTGATTTGATTCCTCATATTTCAAGGGACAGTGCATCTCTCCACGTGAAGCTGTAACAGGTAGCTGAAACAAAGCATAGCTGCAACAAATAGGATGCCTCCCAGTTTGTTAAACTATTGATCCATTGACTGCCAGAGTAACAACATCCTTCATGATTAACGACCTCATTCATTATGGCTGTAATAGTTCAGTTGTAACTCTGCAGCACGAAGATCAGAGATCTTCATTGCTACACGAAATTAGTGGATCATGAGCTGTATCTTGCATGTATAAATATGGGAAGGCTTTCAAAGTCTGGGGTTGGTGAATTATAATTTTGTATGGGCTGTAACAGAGACCGATACTGTAGATTGCCATATTTTAATGAAGAGTAGAGTTATTTCCATTTATGTGTCTTAATTTGTGGTAGTTCATGGCATCTGTGTTAGAAGGCCAGGGCCCTCCTTCTCACAGAGATTGTCGTGTTAAGTAGGTAGTTAGATTTATTTCTTGTTGTGTGTTTGTGAAATTTCATTAGGCGTATTTCTGATAGATGCAACAGAGATTTATAATTGCATTCTTTATTGGTAGTTTATTCTTTGCATTACGAATAGCTGCAACTGTGTGGTGTGACAATCAACTGTGTAGGTTAGTTTTGATTATGCATGTGTGTTCAATAGTTGTTACAGCCAAGCTCATCTTCCATTCCTTTCAGTCATTTATGCTTCCTAGTATTTCCAATGGTTATCAATTTATAGTTCAGGCTTATTTCTTAATTCTGGTTGCTGTTGTATCGTTATTTAATTCATAGATTAGACAGATGATGATTGAGTAACAGTAGCTACTAGATGGACCATTTTGGTAAAGATTTAATACTGTAGTTTGATAATTATAGGATTTAACTTCTCGCAAAAGTAATCTAGTTCATTTTCATTCTTAGATTAGTAACTTCTAGGTTGATTTCTGTAGGAAGGTAGTTTCACTTTGAATTCCTAGATGTATGAGTTAGATTAGTTTCTTTATGAAATGAGTTTGGATGAGAAGATAGGTAGGATCATTATCTTCATTCATTCAATCAACTACTGGAAATGTTTATGCATAGATTGTGCTTATTGCCATTGAAAGAAAAGACTTCCCTGGGTTGACAATTTATATTGAGCATCCTATGTGTTAGTTGTAATTAATTGACATATAGGGTGACCAACATTTTGGCGTCATTGCCGGGGATGGTAATTGATAGGCATAGTTAGTAGTTGGTTTGATTTCATTTCATTTTATTTTAATCATTTACAACATGCATGAATACAAGAAAAACAAGTCAGGAACCCTCTTTGAATACTAACATTGCAGGTGGAAGAGGTCAAGGTTGTAATACAGGTCAGGGAAGACACACATACATTGATGAAATAATTGCTAGAGATGATTCTTCCACCAGACCACTACGGACATCTACAGGTAGAGGAAATTTTGTTCCTCCCAATCTTGAGAATTCGGCATCAACAATGGAGAATACAATGGGACCTTCAACTTTTGTGGCAGAAAAGGAATCGCTTGAAGACAAGGGAAGTGCTATGGGAGCACTAGATAGAGAGGAGATTTATTATATTAATGGAACCAGAGTTACTAAAGAAGTGTGGTTGGAGACTCGCCGAGAAGTAGAGGAAGAAATAAGGCAAGAAGAATAAAGGAGGAAAGAAGAAGAGGAAAGGGCAGAGGAAGAACGAATAAAGGAATCCATCAAATTTTGGACTAACAACATGGCTAATAGGGAACAGGAAGGCGAGAATGAGCATAGGGAGAACCGGGAAGAAGAAGTGGAATATAATCATCCTGGTAACACTTTGGAGACATTAGAATTCCCTATCCTCTAGACACCTGGAGCAACTCCTATGAAAAACATCTCAACATCGATTCTCCCGAATTTCCATGGTAAATCTTCTGAAGATCCTGATGAATTTCTTTTTGAGTTTGATATCCTCTGTCGCAGCTATGACTATACCTCCAGTGCTCAGAAGTGAAACTATTCCCAGCCACCTTGAAAGGAAATGCGCTACACTGGTTCATGAGTCTAGGTCGTGAGGCCATTACTACATCGGGCCAAATGAAACACACCTCTCTTTCTAAATATCAAGAATATTGTAGAACTAGGGATAGAAAGGAAGAGTTGTTTAAAATGGTTCAGAAGGAAGAAGAGAGCTTGGAAGACTTTGTGGAAAGATTGTTGTACAACTTACAAAGGTCTTGACACAATGAGATTGGAAAAGGTGTACTCAAGATTATATTGCTATGAGGAATTAGAGAAGATTGCCTTAATATGTTGAATTTGTTGGGGAAAGGGGACATCTCAAAGGAACCCTTCGAAAATATTGTTGAACTATGTCGAAAGTACTCAAGGGGATCCTCTAGAACTAACAAAAATAGGCAACTTACTGGAGAATTTTAAAACTAATATGATGAGTTCCATTTCCTCAGAGCTTGATGTCTTGAGAGAAAAATAGAGGCAAGTAGTAGAAGATCTTACACTTGGTGTATTCTCTCCCAAATGTAGGAAAAAACACCCATTGAAAGAATGCCTGCTGGATAAGGCATATATATGTAGAATATGTGAGTTGGAGCATGATACCAAGGAATGTCCCCCACTACCTAAAGTCAAAGAAGTCTTGCAGGCATCCACTTCAGATGTGGAACCAGCTTACTTCATTGCACAGAATAAGCCATGGAAACTTCGCAATCAAGGTATGAATCAAGACCCATCATTTTTTCTAAATAATATGAATGTGATGAATAACATGAATAATATGAATACACAATTCCCTTCACAGTATTCTAATAACCAGTGACATCCATCTTAGAACCCAATGCAAAATCTTAATTATTCGACACCATGGTCACAACAATCAAACAATCAAGCTCCTTGGAATTCTAAGTGGAGAAATCCTTACCAAGGAAATAATTTTTCCCATCACCAGACTCAATACCAACTGTACCCTCCTCAACAGTATCCTCACCAACAGTTTTAGTAGCCACAACTGCGATTCCAAAACAATGATGCACCTATGAATGCACCACTTCGACCACAGCTACCTACACAACCTAACCTGAACTCGAATAATAAAGCAGTTCATCAGTTTGAGACTGCCAACATGCCTTCGTATTCCATCTCCCAAATTTCCTGCAATGATATACACTTACAATCAGGGAGGGTAGTGGAACCCATTATCACTGAGGAAGTTCCATCCCCAGTGACTGAAACTGGAGTGAATCAACACTATGAGAATATGGTTCATTCAAGAATTCCCATCATTGAGGATGCTGACATTCCTACCGAAATAGTAGATGAAAATCAGGAAGTAACACACGATGAAGCACAACCTACACAATTGACGAGAGAACCACCATACCCTGAACGATTGGCCCTATAGAAAACAGTGGAACAACCTTGATTCAATCTCTTAGGGGAATTGAAAAATTTGTATGTCAAAATTCCACTGTTACAAGCCCTCCATGATGTGCCCATTTATGCTAAGACTGTTAGAGATTTATGTGTCAAGAAACCAGGAAGAAAGCCTAGGGATCCTCCCACTGTCCATGTATTGGGAAAACTTTCCGAATTAATAATGGGGAAGACTCCTGTGGCAAAATACGACGACCCTAGAAATCCTACTGTGACAGTTCACATAGGAAACACACAAATCCCCAACGTCTTGGTAGACTTAGGCGCGGTTATTAACGTTATGACCATAGAAACTGTGAAGAAACTTGGACTCACTAACCTTCGGCCAACCCCTACCATTCTGGAACTTTCTGACAGATCAACAATCAAGCCTGAGGGGATCCTAGACAACCTAGTAATCTTTGTTGACTTGTGGGAATACCTTGCGGACTTCTTGGTGTTATAGCCGAAGTCTCAGTTGGGGGGACACCCATTGATCCTCGAAAGACCTTGGTTAGCCACAGCAGATGCCTGTATCAGCTGTCGGTCAGGATCCATGACTATCTTAGACGGGACTGAGATTAAAATCCTAACCTTATACACTCCAGTGAGACCAAGCACAGAAGCTGAAACTCCACTTTGGGTAGATTTGGAGGAGGAGCAAGGCGTTCAGCCATTACTAACGATAGGGAGAGCCTTAACTTTTAAAGATCAAACAGAAGACAATGCTATTAACAGTTTCATCAGTGAGCCCACGTCTATCAATAAGCATGTTTACCAGATCCTGGATAGTACATTAGCTGAAACAAACAAGAAAATCTTACAGAAGAAAATCTAGTCAGTGATGCCAGTATAATTCAAGTACTCAAGAATTCGAAAAGTGTCCCAGTAGAAATTGAGCTAGGGAAAACATTAAACATCAATCTAAACCTTGCGCCCAGTGAGCTGGAACATCTGATCAGTTTGCTGAAACAACATAAAGGAGCTTTCGCATGGGAGTATACAGACATGAAAGGAATTCCTTCTAATATGTGTACCCATCACATTTATATTAAGAGCGACTCCAGGCCTGTGTGTCAACCACAACGAAGGATGAACCTGAACCTAAGGGACATAGTAAAAGAAGATATCCAAAAACTTTTGTTAGCATGATTTATATACCCGATTTCAGACAGTGAGTGGGTTTCTCCACTCATGATTGTGCCAAAGAAGAATTGGAAATGGAGGGTCTACGTGGATTACATAGAATTGAACAAAGCAACGCAAAAGGACCACTTCTCCTTACCTTTTATCGATCAGGTCCTTGATACCTTGTCTGGGAAGAAGTATTTTTCCTTTCTAGAAAAATAAGGAAATAATTTTCCCCATCATCAGACTCAATACCAACTGTACCCTCCTCAACAGTATCCTCACCAACAATTTTAACAGCCACAACTGCGATTCCAAAACAATGATGCACCTATGAATGCACCACTTCGACCACAGCTACCTACACAACCTAACCTGAACTCGAATAATAAAGCAGTTCATCAGTTTGAGACTGCCAACATGCGTTCGTATTCCATCTCCCAAATTGCCTGCAATGATATACACTTACGATTAGGGAGGGTAGTGGAACCCATTATCATTGAGGATGTTCCATCCCTAGTGACTGAAACTGGAGTGAATCAACACTATGAGAATATGGTTCATTCAACAATTCCCATCATTGAGGATGCTGACATTTCTACCGAAACAGTAGATGAAAATCAGGAAGTAACACACAATGAAGCACAACCTACACAATTGATGAGAGAACCACCATACCCTGAACGATTGGCCCTGCAGAAAACAGTGGAACAACCTTGATTCAATCTCTTAGAGGAATTGAAAAATTTGTATGTCAAAATTCCACTGTTACAAGCCCTCCATGATGTGCCCATTTATGCTAAGACTGTTAGAGATTTATGTGTCAAGAAACTAGGAAGAAAGCCTAGGGATCCTCCCAGTCCATGTATTGGGAAAAATTTCCGAATTAATAATGGGGAAGACTCCTGTGGCAAAATACGATGACCCTAGAAATCCTACTGTGACAGTTCACATAGGAAACACACAAATCCCCAACGTCTTGGTAGACTTAGGCACGGTTATTAACGTTATGACCATAGAAACTGTGAAGAAACTTGGACTCACTAACCTTCGGCCAACCCCTACCATTCTGGAACTTTCTGACAGATCAACAATCAAGCCTGAGGGGATCCTAGACGACCTAGTAATCTCTGGGAAGAAGTATTTTTCCTTTCTAGATGGCTTTAGTGGCTATCACCAAATCCATATTGCTCCAGAAGACCAAGACAAAACCACTTTCACCTGTCCCTGGGGCACTTTTTCATATAGGGTACTTCCTTTCAGGTTGTGCAATGCAACAAAATTTTTTCAAAGAGTAGTGATTGGAATCTTTTCAAAGATGGTAAATGACTGCATGGAAACTTTTATGGATGACTTCAGTCCATATGGTAGTAGTTATGAAGAAGCACTGAAAAATTTAGAAAAGGTCTTGAAACGCTGTGAACAAAGCCAGCTCTCTTTAAGCACTGAAAAGTGCCACATGATGATGAATGAGGGCATAGTTCTGGGTCACTTCATCTCTTATGATGGTATTCAGGTAGACCCATCCAAAGTTAAGGTAATTGAAAATATACCAACTCTTGGAACACAAAAAGATGTACGTAGCTTCTTAGGGCATGCCGGTTATTATAGAAGATTCATATAATTTTTTTCCAAACTAGCTTCTCCTTTGTTCACCTTGTCGATGAAGGATGTACAGTTTGTTTGGAATGATGCATGCCAAACAATGTTTACCAAACTTAAGAAAAGGCTGTCTACAACACCCATCTTATGAGGGCCCAACTGGGCTCTGCCTTTTCATATTTCTTCAGATGCTTCAGACACTGCCATTGGAGTAGTTTTAGGACAACAAGAAGGTAATTCTCCCTATGCAATTTATTACATTAGCAAGCACTTATCACATGCTGAGCTTAACTATACTGTCACCAAGAAATAATTCCTTGTCATAGTTTATGCCATCAACAAATTTAG
This sequence comes from Larix kaempferi, assembly GCA_027924585.1. Classification (NCBI taxonomy): domain Eukaryota; kingdom Viridiplantae; phylum Streptophyta; class Pinopsida; order Pinales; family Pinaceae; genus Larix; species Larix kaempferi. Next base: position 5,335,011 of record BSBM01000203.1, on the reverse strand, counting down.
ACACTACATTACTAGATACTCCACTTTTGTGCACATTCATCATTCTGCCATCAAGTATTTAATGAATAAAACTCTCACGAATGATAGAGTTACTAGATGGCTATTACTATTACAGGAATTTGACATCACAATTATTGATAGACCAAGGAAGGAAAATGTTGTTGCAGACTTTTTATCTCGACTTCCTAATAGTGATGACAATTTACCAGTCGAAGATTCCTTCCCTGATGAACATTTGTTTGCAGTATCATCTCATTCCCCATGCTATGGAGATATTGCTAAATTTTTGGCTACAGGTAAGCTTCCAGCACATCTATCGAAGAGAGAAAAAAGAAAGATCATACAACAGAGTGCTAGGTATTGTTGGATTGATGGGCATATTTTCTACACATGTCTTGATTTAGAAATCATAAGATGTGTTAGAGAAGATGAAATTTTTAGTATCCTTAAATCTTTCCATGATGAGCCCTGTGGGGGACACTTTGTTGATAAAAGGACAGGTCATAAGGTCTTGTGAATGGGTTATTTATGGCCCACATTGTTTAGGGACGCAAAGAACTATGTTCATGCATGTGATAGCTACCAAAGGATGGAACAACCCAACAGATTAGCTGAAATTCCTTTGCAGCAATAGCTTGTGGTTGAACCATTTGACATATGGGCTCTGGATTTCATAGGGCCTATCAACCCTCCCTCAAAACAGAAAGAGCACATCTTAGTTTGCACAGATTACATGACCAAATGGGTGGAAGCTGTAGCCTTGGTTAAAGCTAATGATCAGGCTGTGATTGATTTCCTGTATGAAGAAATTTTTACTCGGTTTGGAGAACCCAAGGAACATTACAGATGGTGGACCATCGTCCATGTCTCGCAAATTGGAAGCATTATTACAAAAATTTCATATTCAGCAAAAAATAACCTCTCCATATCATCCACAGACCAGCGACCAAGTGGAAAGTTCAAACAAGGTCTTTGAGGCTGTTTTGACAAAGACAGTGAAAAGCCATCGTAAATATTGGGCCGAGAGACTTCCAGAGGCACTATGGGCCTATCGCACCACATGGCGTAACACCACTGGTTCCCCCCCCTATGAATTGGTATATGGTAAGAATGTTGTTTTCCCAATTGAGTTTGAAATCAGAACCTTGAAAATAGCTGTAGAAACAAATCTTGATTTATCAAAAGCATAGAGGAACTGACTGAATCAGCTTAACGAATTGGATGAAAAGCACACAGCAGCAGTAAATCATACAACTTTAATCCAAGAGAAGTGCTCTAAATGGCATGATAGATTCATAAAGAAGAAAGTTTTTCAGGAAGGAGACTGGGCTCTGTTATATGATTCACGGTTTAAGAGGGATTTGAAAGGCAAGTTGCGTACTCACTGGCTGGGACCTTATCAGATAGATCGAGTATTCGATAATGGAACAGTCCGACTGATCACCATTGATGAAAAAAAGACACCATTATTTGCAAATGGTCATCGGCTGCGACTATATCACAAACCGATCTCAAAGGATGCTTTCGTTTCACATGTTGCAGCTGATATAGAATATCAGTTAACACCAGGACAGGGATTTTTCTCAACCCTTGTGAATTTTTAAGAATTGAAATATCCACACATAATTTGTACATATATAATTTATTTTTCATTATGTATTTTATCTATTTTTCATTTTGTGTTTGATCGGGTTTGTTTTGAAGAATTGTGTGCAGGAATTAACTGGAGGAACAATAGTCATGACTGGGCCAGACGATTGCAAACATCTTACATTGTTTTTTGATCTAATAAATCTCTTTTGAAGAAGATGGATGATTCGTTAGTTTTCAGCAGCCAACTGAAAAATCCGCCTGTTACTCATTTTGCACAGCTGCGACTCTTTACCTTGCTCATTCTTCTAATTTTTGCAGCTGTAACCCCGCATTTTCCATTCACTTCACTTTTCTAGCAGTTGCGACTCCGCTACTTTTGCTTATTTTTCCAAGCTTCGTAGCTGCAACTCCTCTATTTTCATCCCTTTAGCTTTTTCCAGCAACTGCGACTCTGTTGTTCCTGCCTATTTTTCCCAAATTTAGTAGCTGCGACTCCGCTATTTCCATTTCATTTTCGCCTTTTGCCAGCAGCTACGACTCTGCGACCTTTTCCTATTCCTCCAAGTCTAGCAGCTGCAATTCTGCCACTTTTTCGTATTCCTCCAAGTCTATAAGCTGCGACTCCACTATTTCCATTTCATTTTTGCCTTTTGCCAGCAGCTACGACTCTGCCACTTTTTCCTATTCTGCCAAGTTTAGCAGCTGCAACACCGCTATTTTTGCTTATTCTGCCAAGCCTAGCAACTACAACTCTGCTAGATTGTCTGCCTTTTAGAACAGTCTCACCGCTAATGATATGACCTGGCTCTCAATTAAATGATGACTCCACAATCCCAATCGCAGTCTGCCAAGAACGAAGGAAATTATTGGGTCATCTTGCTTTCCTATCAGTGTGAATGTACCTATAAGCTTGGTTGGAAATGTCCAACTCATCTTGGCACACGTGTATTTTACCAGTGATGCGACTGTGAAATATCATGCCACGATAGAATGGCGGCTTAAGCATTAATTTTGAAGGTACGGGTTCTAACTATAATCATGATTAAGCATGAAATTAAATGTGTCAATTATGAGTATGTCTTGTCTTTTTTCACCATCAACATTTTGTACACACTTAATCACCAAAGAATGTGTCAGGAGTAACAACCCGGCCGTCATTTTACCCGATTCGTACCAAAATTTCCCAATTACACCATTTTTCCTTAACTATATCATCTTATCGTGGGTTGAAAATTGTGCCATCTTTCCTAAAATACCCAATTTCAAATTCTGGCTATTCCATGAACGTTCGAAAGCTGCAACTTCCACGTATGAACTGATAACCACTATATTCGTTGTCTGAATTACGAAAAGAGGTTGATATGGGTAACTCGGTTAGGCATGAACCTGAAAATACGGAAGCTCTGCGTGCCGATGCGGAAGTTTTCGCCATTTTTGCAGCAGCTGGTTGGACCAAGTATTTGCAACGTCTAAACGGTTTCCACATCGAAACGACATTACAGTTCATTTTTAACTTGACTGATACTCATTCTGAAGTCAAGTGGGTACGCATTGAGGTTACAGAAGCCATTATATCCAAGGTTACTGGCTTACCCCAGGTTGGGAAGAAATTGTTTGGATGGAAGGTGTCGAATTCGACTGCAATAAGGGAATTTCTTGCAGTTGGGGAGAATGTTCATCCAAAAGGCCATGGAATTTCACTGGATTCATTACCTCATCCCTGGGATCAAGTGGCAATTTTTCTAAAGAAATATATCTCCTGTGAAGGTAGGTACCATACTGTCTATTTTTCCAAATTTTCTTTGTTATCTCATCTACGCCATGGAAACCTAGTTAATATGCTGTTTTATCTGTTTAAGACCCTACAAAATATGGTTGGTTATGCAAGAAAAACCCAACACCCAGTTTTCTCCCTCACTAATCATGGCCTAATTAAATTGCTTATCTTAAGGGCCATTGCACGTTAGAATTTGACCTGGGCTCAATTTCTTGCTGGTGCTGGGGTAATTAGAGAACCTGCACTGGAATTGGGGGGTATTGCAGAAGGAGAAGAGGACCAGAGCTCCTCAAATCCAGTTGGGGGAGGAGGATGGAAACCTAAATGACAGGGAAGGAGAAGTAGATATAGGGGAAGCTGTGACAGCAGCGGACCTTGGTATAGATGGGGTATCTGAAAATCAAAATATAGGGGAAGCTGCGACAACAGCGAACCCTGTTATTGAGGAGATAGTGATGGAAGTCAGGGAAGATGAGGAAGCAACATCCGAAGCTCCAACAATAGCCAATCCTACAGGGGAAGAAACAGACCTGATTGAAATTGCAGTAAGGGTGGCGACTGAAGCAGTGGAAATGGCGTCATTATCGGCAGCTGCAGAAGAAGCTGAACCTGGAGCAGCTATTGAATATGCAACTGTGGAAGTGGAAATGCATGAAGGAGAGTACCAGGAAAAGGCAGTAGAGGAAGGCTATGGAATTGTTGGATATTGCATCCTCCCTGGAAGTCAAGGGAACTATTGTGGAAGAAGAGGAATTTGATTTTCCCTCTGAAAATTTGGAAACCCCTGTGCCACAGAAGAAAAGAAAAAGAACAAGGACGAAGGGCCAGACAACTAATTTAGCAAGGAAGAGAAGACCCAGAGATTCTATAGCAGCGGCAACAAGTAGTGTTGATCAGCCATTGGAAGGGGTGAAGAGAAGAAGGACTCGATCTATGGAAAAAGATGAGAGAACAGGTGAAATTGGGGCAAATATTGAATTACCAGCAGCTGAGACATAGGTGAAATTGGGGCAAATATTGAATTACAAGCAACTGAGATAGCAAGGGGAATTAGGGTAAATATTGAAGTACCTTTAGCAGCAGGGACATGTGTAGCAGGGACATGCATAGAAATCCCTAATTCTATTCCCAAAACACCCGCTGACACACAGGAACCTGTTGTTAACGAACCCTAGATTGAAAATCTCTTGTATGAAAATGAACTGTTAAAGGAAGAAGTGCAAACACTTCGAAATGAATTGGAGAAATGGAAGGAAAGAAGCAGGAAACAAGCAAAGAGGAGTTTGGATATATTGGTGTAAGTTGCAAAACAAGTGGAAAATTCATTCCCTGACTTGAGCCATGAAGAGCAAGGAGAAGTGATATGCCTAGAATGTGGAGACATATATAAATTGGCAGGGCATAAAGTCATATTGGTGGAACTTGTTGCACAAGCACCTGAATAGACAAAGCAAGAAGGAGAAGTTCTCGTAGTTGAGATGATGGGGGAAAATGAGCCAGGAATGGACTTAATCCCGGATCTGGAACCAGAAGAAGAAGAAGATATGCAAACTCATCCATTGGGAGATACAAAATTACTCATGGAATAGTCTCATTGCTCAACAGACATTGAGGTAGTTTGGGAACCTTCTCAACAACTTGGAGAAATTAGGGAAAAGGATGTTGTTACACAAGAACCAATTCCCTTGGAAATATTTATTAAAGTTGCAACTCGGACTGAAGTTGTTGAAGGTAAAATCCAAGAAGAAAATGCTGCTACACAAGAACCAGTATCTTCAATTTTTTTTGTTGAGGTTGCAACTCAAAGCGAGCTGGAAGAAGTTGAAATGGAGAGAAAGGACGCTGTTACACAAGAACCAGCTGTCCCAGAATCAATTGTTGAGATTTTAATACAAACAGAGGTCACTTCAACACCAATGGAGGATGAGGCTGCTATACTGTTAATCCAAAATAGGGAAGTTGGAACATCTGTTGAGGAGGTAAGAGTGTCACTTTCTCAGGGCATCATTAATTTGGATTCTGATGATGAGAAAGATGTGGAGGATAGAAGGATTCATCGACTGGAGAAAAATATTCTCTCATTAAACCTTGAGCTAGATAAATGGAAAAAGTATATTGATCAATGCAGAGAGGGGATGGTCCCCCTCTATGAACATAGAAATACTGTTAGGGAATTGAGAGATAGATGGGTTGAGGAATTGTTCTTTCGGAAAATCCAGTGGGAAAATGTTCAAAAGGAATTGGAAGAATTGAGGAAATTCAAGTCCATACAACTGGAGAAGAATCGATTGTATACTCTTTCCCAGGAATTACTAAGTTGTAGGGCTCCATCTCCTTCTTACCTTGTCTTTCTTTACGAATAGACAATTTTATTCAAGATGAAGGCATTAAAAGAAGGAAGGCCATTTGAGTTAGTAACAGCCTCCCAGTTTTTATAAACTTTCCTGGCAAGCAATGATGAGGAGCAAAATCTGTTGTGTGAATTATATTTACATGATAAAGCCTGCAATGCCGACTCCCGTGCTAATCCTGTTCCCCATTTGGGGCATATTCAGCTGAGAGCATTTGATTCTTTTATCATCAACCATGTAAAATGGTGAGATGCCTTCCAAACCATCACAAAGAATGAGGACAATGCCACTCTTTGGATTAGAAATGAACCTCGGATTCCAATAGGACTCAAGGCCAGTTATGCAAAGGCCCTCGAATTTCTTGAGATTGTTCAACATTTGGAGAATTTGCAAGATAGAATCATCACTGCCTGTGTTGGGATAATTTCTAGTAATCAGCAGCATGCACTGTAGGGTAGTGAGTACAGATGGTTATATTCTTCTCCAACTTTGAAAGAAGGGGATCCATATTGCTTTGAGAATTTTAAGTAGGCTTTAGCAAGGGTTCCTGGGTGTGTTCAAGGCATGAAAAAGTGTGGAGTTGGATGGCTTGGGTTAAGATTCAAGTTTCCTCTCATATGGCTACCCGTGAGCCCTTATAGAAACAGTTATGTTTTGACCAAAGAAGAAAAGGAGCAGTGTTGGGAGAAGTGGGCTGCCTATCAGGGATTTGTGCATCATGGCGAACCAACAAAACTTGCCTACAATCTCACCAATCTTCACAGGTTCAGTTTGGATTCAAATTCGGACTAGTGGAAGTTGTTACATGAGGACATGCAATTAGATAGTTGGGGGGATATGTTGGGCCCTGGAAATGCCCCTTTTTGACCATACCTATTTCATCATTTTTCCCAGTTACACCCTACTTTCATATTAAACCATATACATGCCTTTTTCCAAATCAATCAGCAATCCTGACAAGGTATAGTTTATTATTGCTTCATTTAATTACATGCCCAAGATCATTATGGTTATGAATTCTAGCCTTCGATTTATGCTAACTTGTGTTGATTTCATTAAGTTAAGATTAAAGCACAGGTGAATCAGTCGCAATGCCTTGGGAAAGAATCATATGTGGTGCCAGCTTTTACTCTTCTGATTTGATTCCTCATATTTCAAGGGACAGCGCATCTCTCCATGTGAAGCTGTAACAGGTCGCTGAAACAAAACATAGCTGCAACAGATAGGACGCCTCCCATTTTGTTAAACCGTTGATCCATTGAATGCCAGAGTAACAACATCCTTCATGATTAACGCCCTCATTCATTATGGCTGTAACAGTTCAGCTGTAACTCTGCAGCACGAAGATCAGAGATCTTCATTGCTACATGAAATTAGTGGATCATGAATTGTACCTTGCATGTATAAATATGGGAAGGCTTTCAGAGTCTGGGGTTGGTGAATTATCATTTTGTACGGGCTATAACAGAGACTGATACTGTGGATTACCATCTTTTAATGAAGGGTAGATTTATTTCCATTTCTGTGTCTTAAGTTGTGGTAGTTCACGGCGTCTCTGTTAGAAGTCCAGGGCCCGCCTTCTCATAGAGATTGTCGAATTAAGAAGGTAGTTAGATTTATTTCTTGTCGTGTGTTTGTGGAATTGCATTAGGCATATTTCTGATAGCTGCAACAGAGATTTATAATTACATTCTTTATTGGTAGTTTATTCTTTGCATTACGAATAGCTGCAACTGTGTGGTGTGACAGTCGACTGTGTAGGTTATTTTTGATTATGCATGTGTGTTCAATAGTTGTTACAGCCATGCTCATCTTCCATTTTTTTCAGTCATTTATGCTTCCTAGGATTTCCAATGGTTATCAATTTATAGTTCAAGCTTAGTTCTTAATTTTGGTTGTTGTTGTATCTTTATTGAATTTATAGATTAGACAAATGATGATTGAGTAACAGTAGCTACTATATGGATCATTTTGGCAAATATTTAATATTGTAGTTTGATAATTATAGGATTTAACTTCTTGCAAAAGTAATCTATTTCATTTTCATTCTTAGATTAGTAACTGCTAGGTTGATTTCTGTAGGAAGGTAGTTGCACTTTGAATTACTAGATGTATGAGTTAGATTGGTTTCTTTATGGAATGAGTTTGGCTGAGCAGATAGGTAGGATCATTATCTTCATTCATTCAATCAACTACTGGAAATGTTTATTCATAGATTGTGCTTATTTCCATTGAAATAAAAGACTTCCCTGGGTTGACAATTTATATTGAGCATCCTGTGTGTTAGTTGTAATTAATTGACATATAGGGTGGCCAACAATGGGATGAGGGTATAAATATATCTCCCTCTCCCTGGCATCTCACTCTCTGTGGAAGTTATATTGATCCACTTGTGCTTCGCGCTGGTGCCTACCCTTGTGGTGATCACGTCTATGTTTCACATATAACATAAATTAGTCTCATAAGCATACATATAAAACCATTATATGAGAATTATATCTACTAAAATCAAATATTATTAAAAAAAATGAGGATGTTCTAGTTCATTCCACCCGAGTTAGCTGACTCTTATGGGGGTTTTATGCTCCGATTTCCAATGTTTGTGGCCTCATGCACCCTTTTCTGATTGATTTTCGTGAAACACTCACTAATGCGTCCCTTATGGTCAGTTAACTGACTATGTGTTTTGTTAACAAATTTTTGGTTCAGTTGAGTTGAGTTTGCGTCTTCTAGAGCACTCTAGTGGTTACAATTCCTATGCTAGACAGACTGAGACTCTAAATATCCTAGGTGATTTGAATTATCTCTATTGTAACATCATTGTTGCCTATACTGATTATTGGATCATTCGTATGCATTATTATGTTCCTATTTGAGTTCTCATGCATGATTGATTGTCTACTCATTTTTATTGCAATTTTCACTATAATTCATCTTTTCTGCTCATTCTTTCTCTGTGAGATATACTTAGCTCAATGATTTGTTGTGATTTAGGATTTCACATGGTATCATATCTTAGTCAACGTAGGTTGAGAAGTTTCTTTCAGTAGTGCACCAGAAGCTTATGGATTTCCACAGCATATCTAGGTGCCATTGCATTGAATTCATTGGAGAAAGCCTTTGAGGTCTAGCCAGGTGTGAAGGATCCAAAAAAATGTGCCTATTCTCCTAAATAAGTGCTCAGTAGTAGTTTATCTCCATAAATTGAGAGTTTTTTGCAGGATTTTGAAGGTTTTTCAGTGTAGCAGTAGTAGCAGTTCAGTTTGTATTTGCTCCACCAGTTCATATGGAGAATTTGAATGTTCCTTTATCTATGAGGATCCTGACACTTTTCAATTATCTTTATTGTAGGTCTGATATGCATATGGTATTGCGCAACAAGTCACTGTATAGGGTCATAATGGGAAAGGAGGTGGAACCTCAAGCAACTATTGAGAAGGACAAGTATCTGAATAGATTGGATGAAGCATTTGGCTTCATGTGTATTCATATTTCTAGGTATCTACTCTTCCACCTTGATGGATTTAAGAATCCAAGAGAGGTTGGTTGAATCTTGAGGCCCTCTTCGACAAGCAAGATGAGCCGAGGGGGCATATTCTAGAGAATGAGTTAATGTCTCTTTAACCCGACAATTTCGAAACTATACAGCAATTCTTTTCTAAATTCAAATATTTGGTCATGCAATGCAAACAATGTGACATTGAGAAGTAGGATGAGCAACTGGTGCTATCCATTCTAAGCAAGATTGGTCCGGATTTTTCCATTTTTGTTTCTACCTTCCATTCACGGAGATTGTCAATCCCTGGTTGGAAAATGTCATCCTTAGATGCATTCACTGAATCTCTCATCCAAGAACAAGACAAATTGATTCAGATGGACACCTTGAAAGCCTCCAAAAATCAAGCTCTTATGGTTGGAGAGTCAAAAATTCCAAATGCAAAAGGGAAGCAAAAGGGCAAGGAGAAGAAGAAATTTGAACCCAAGAAGAATGCAAATTCTAGTCCATCGGAAGGAGCCTCCAGCTCCAAGAAGGACAAGCAAAAGAAATTTGAGAAATCCAAGTGTACATACTGCAAGAAGGGTAACCATCCTGATATTTATTGCATGAAGAAGACCATAGATCAAATGGAAAAACTCCTTGAACAACACAACATTTCCCTCACAGAAGGCACAACGAATACTAATCCAGGTAGCAATTCAGAAGATCATGAGAGATGTCATGCATTGAAGGATAGATTCTCACAATCCCAATCCTTTCTTATTGATTATGGAGCCTCCAGCCACATGGTTTCCTCCAGAGATCCATTTTCTTCATTAGATATCATCGATGGCCCTAGCATACACATGGGAGATGACTCTCAAATATTTGTTGAAGGGAAAAGAACAATAAATATTCATCATGGAAATTTCAACAATGTGATATATGTTCCTTCTCAAGCAGCTAATGCTTTGTTTGTTTATCAGATGACACACACAGGTTCACCAAAGAAAGTAGTATTCGGACCTGACACAGTTGAGGTTGCAATGATCTCTTTTGGGAAGCTGATATCCAAACGAGTTGTAAACCATGCCTCCAAGGAATATGAGTTCTCCTTCTTCATCCCATATTCACATCAAAGTTCTCTCTTGACCCATGCAAATGAGACAAGCAGACTCTAGCATGAAATATTCGAACACCTAAACTTTAAGCACCTATAGCAGTTGCACAAGGAAGAGATTGTTGAAGGTTTTCCAGACATAAAGTTCTCTCAAGGAATATACAAAGGTCGCATGGTAGGGAAGAACCCAGAGTGAATGTATGATGTTGGGAAGGAAAAGAGAGATTACTCCATACCTGATCTGATTCATAGTGATGTTTCAGGACCGATGTCCATTGCTTCAATGAATGGATCCAAATACCTTCTGACCTTGATTGATGACTACTCTAGGTTTTGATGTATCTACTTTACTAAACAAAAATATGAGGTATTCGAAAGATTCAAATTTTTCAAAGCCTTAGTTGAGAACACTAATGAAAGTAAGATCAAGGCATTCATATTAGATAATGGAGGGGAGTACATCAATAAGGAGTTGCAGCAGCTATGTGCTTCCGAAGGTATTCAAATGCAACATTCCATCCCATACACACCACAACAAAATGGTGTAGCAGAGGGGAAGAATAGGTCATTGAAAGAGATGACAACCTTCTTGCTTGAAGCACGATATTTCCCATCAAATCTCTAGGAAGAAGCAATGAACTGTGCCACACACATTCAAAATAGGGTACCCCACAAATATATTGATGGGGTCAACTCCTTATTTCACATCAATAAGGAGTTGCGGCAACTATGTGCTTCCGAAGGTATTCAAATGCAACACTCCATCCCATACACACCACAACAAAATGGTGTAGCAGAGGGGAAGAATAGGTCATTGCAAGAGATGACTACCTGCTTGCTTGAAGCTAGATATTTCCCATCAAATCTTTGGGCAAAAGCAATGAACTGTGCCACATACATTCAAAATAGGGTACCCCACAAATCTATTGATGGGGTCACTCCATTCGAAGCATTGAATGGACACAAACCTGATGTCTCTCCCCTGAGAGTTTTTAGATCCATGGCATGGGACAGAATCCCCACCGACAAGAGGAAAGCACTTCAACCTTAAAGTAGTGAATGCATCCTTCTTGGATATGTAGAAGATGAAAAAGCTTACAAACTGATGGATATTGCTACCAAAATATGCTTCATTGAGATAAGTGTCAAGTTTGATGAAGATCCAATACATGATCTACAACTAGTTGAAGAACAAGGTATAACTGATTTACCTATTCCATTTGATCCTAATGATGTTTCTACAGGTGATCCATGATCATATTCCGAAGAAGAAGACCAATATTATTCAGATCTAGATATTGAGTATGAACATCTAGCAGACCCAGATCCAGATCCAAATCCATCACCTACTCCTAATCCAAATCCTAAATGGGATCAAAAAATTATTGGGGTAGTTGGGAACATTGTTGGAGATCCATCTGACTATAGAAGAACAAGATATCAATACGAAGATGCAAACATTGCACTTTTCTATACAAATCCACTTCTCCCTGAGAGGTGCTACATGATTTTGGGGTCTGATCCACAGTCTTATAGAGAGGCTTTCCATGATCCGATATGGAAAGCATCCATGGGTGAAGAATATGAGTCATTACATAACAATGAGACATGGGATCTTGTCTCTCTTCCCCCACGGAAGAAACTAGTTCATTGCAAATAGATCTACAAAAAAAATCTTGCATCCGATGGATCTACAACCAAGTACAAGGCTCAGTTGGTTTCAAAGGGGTACTCAAAAGTTCAGGGATTGGACTACAATGAGACGTTATCTCCTGTATCAAGAATGGATTCAGTAAGGCTTATTTTGGCCATATCACTTTCGAATATGTGGGAGGTACATCACATGGATGTCAAGAGTACCTTCTTGCATGGTGACTTGGAAGAATATATCTATATGAAACAACCTGAGGGGTACATTGATGATCCATCCTTAGTATGCAAATTGAGGAGATCATTGTATGGGTGTAAGGAAGCCCCAAGGGCATGGTATGCCAACATGGATTCATTATTACTGTCACAAAAGTTCAAGAGGTGCAAATCTAACTACAATGTCTACATGCAACAGAAGGGAGGTTCCCTACTATTGATTTGTTTGTATAGGGATGACTTGCTCATCACTGGTGGTTCATCTACTTGGTTGAGGAACATCAAGTCTTGTGTGAGTAAATCCTTATCCATGAAAGATATAGGGATGTTCAAACAATTCATTGGTCTTGAACTAACTCAAAATGTTTCAGGGATCATGATTTCACAGTCTAGGTATGCGTCTGAATTGATCCAAAGGTTCCACATGAATTATTGCAAAGATGCAACCTTTCCTTTCCTATGTGGCATCAAATTGGAAAAAGGTGGTTCTACTCCTTTATTTGATAGCACTCTTTACACATAGCTGATTGGTAGCTTGTTATACTTGACACATTCAAGACCATATATATTATATGTTATTGGTGTTATGTCTAGGTACATGCAGGAACCACATGAGCTGCACTGGAAAGCAATAAAGAGGATCTTGCACTATGTGCAGGGTATGAGAGAATTTGGTATTCATTACTCTGTTGTTGCTCAACTATATCTGGCTGGTTTTACGAAATCAGACTAGGATGAAGACAATACTGATAGGAAATATACTTCAGGGTAAATATTCATGTTGGGATTAGGACCAATCTGTTGGTCAAGCAAGAAGTAAGAAACACTCACACTTTCTTCAGTAGAGGCCGAGTATAGAGGGGTTGTGAATGTAGCTATCCAGGCAATTTGGTTGCATGGGATCTTGACATAGTTTGGCATCCAAACTTCTCATTCAATAGACCTTTTTTGTTATAATAAAAGTGCCATCAGGATCTCGAGTGACTTAGTTTAGAAGAAAAGGACCAAACATATTGAGGTTCACATGCACTACATCAGGGAGGTAGTGCATAACAAAACCATCTCACTTCATTATTTTCCTACAGAGGAGATGATTGTATACATATTCACTAATTTTTTCAATTAGAAGAGATTTGCTTATCTCAGATCTCTACTTGGTGTGAAAGTTGTTTGAGCTTCCCACTGTCCTATTTTTAGGGGGGGTTCCCATGATTTTTTCACCATTTTCTTGTTTCATGGACAGTTGTTTTTATTTTTATCATTTATTTGATTGTATGGGTGAACTTTGGTCTGAGTAACCAGGGCCCAGGATGTCCAAATTTGGATTAAGGGGGGTGTTAGGATAATTAATACTCCATCGTTGTCCTAATTTTAGCATTATTTTCATTTACTTAGCATTTAATGATGCCATTTTCTCCCTAGTGGTGTGCATATGTCATCTAGGACCCATTAGCCACCTAATGCGCCCTGTATGCATCATTTTAGGACCACGTGAGTCATTTCCCTACATTTTAGGAGCCATCTCAGTGTTCTAGTTCAGTCCACCTGAGTTAGTTGACTCTAGTGGGGGGTTTATGCTCTAATTGCCAATGTTTGTGGCGTCATGCGCCCTTTTCTTATTTATTTGAATGAAAAACTCACTAATGCACCCCTTCTAGTTAGTTAAATGACTGTGTCTTCAGTTAAATAATTTTTGGTTCAGTTGAGTTGAGTTTGTGTCTTCCAGAGCACTCCAATGGTGACAATTTTTATGCTAGACAGACTAAGACGTGAATTCTCCTAGGTGATTCAAATTCTCTCCATTGCAACATCATTGTTGAATATACTGATTATTGGATCATTACACACTATTATGTTCCTATCTAAGTTCTCATGTATGATTAGTTGTCTACTCACTTTTACTGTAATTTTCACGACAATTCATCTTTTCTGCTCATTCTTTCTCTGCGAGGTATACTCAGCTCTATGATTTGCTATGATTTATAATTTTACAATTAGAATCATGAGGTAGAGGATCTATAATGAATTTTCTATCAAACCCTATTCCAATAATCAAGATGAAAATAACAGTGTCACAAAATCCTTACAGAGACTACAATGCAAGTAGAGTTAATTAGTGTAGCTTCTTTTAGGAAAAATAATGATTAAACACACTTGAATGTATAATATTATAAATGAGGGATGGTGGTGTATCTATACCACTTGATTAATATTAATATACTAATCTTAGTGAGGAGGTTAGGTCAATCTTATCGTGAATTACAATGAAATATAATAAATTGTAATAATGTTGTAACTACCAACAACTTTATGAATTAAGCATTAAACAATCTTGAAGATGTATGTTTTTGTTTATGATGGATTCTTAAATCTTGACTGGTGTAGTGTTTATGAATTAAGCATTGAACAGTCATGTAGGAAGGGCGCTGAAAATTTGCATTTTTTAATGTATTCGATTATGAAGAAAATGACTGATTATTAATACAAAGTTATGATTTTTTGTGAAAAAAAAGCTACCCATAAGTCAATTCATTAAAAACCTCGACTATTCACAAAGTAAAATGACAGATAAACCTGTAATACACCAAGGAACCTGAATGATTAATGTTTTATAAGACCTTATGTTATTATTTGATTTGACATTATTGACCAAGTGAGGTCAAGACATTTGTGAAAGAATTATTATTTTTAATTATTAAATAGCTAAGGGAATCAAAACTGAAGGTAGTCATTGAAGAGTGTTTGCTGACTCACAAGGAGAAATGACAAGTGTCAAGAGGAAACCCATCATGGAAAGACACCCTAGTAAAGTTGCAAATGGTGCAGGAGGTATCCTCCCTAAATATTAGGTCATGACTCTTGTTGGAGTGGTTACGAGCAGGTGTCTCATGAATGACCTAAGTCCTAGGAAAATGCTATAAAGCATCGAGTTCATCCACTGAGAAGGAGGCTTATGATGAAGGGGATAATACATTGAGTATTGAGTTCATCCAATGAGCAGGAGGCTTATGATGAAGTGATATTGTGACCTAGCTTATGCAAGAGAAACTATGTGACCAGTCTTTGTCCTTGTGGTTCAACAAATAGGATCGAGGGTTTCAAAACAAGTAGTTTGGATGTTCTGGAAGTTGGTTGGGAGGAACGATGACCTTCAGTTTTGATTTTCCTCTGCAGGTTCAAGTTCTATTTATTTTCTGACATGTCTGCTTACTGTAAATGATATCTAATGATTGCGTTACTTAGTTCAGGTTCTATTTTTTTTTTTGAAATGTATGTTTACTGGAAATGGTATCTAATGATTTCATTGCTTAGTTCAAGTTTTATTTATTTATTTATGAACCATCTATTTAATGGAAATGATATCTAATGATTTCATTGATTAGTTCAGGTTTTATTTATTTATTTCTGAACTATCTGTTTACTATAAATGATATATGAATTGTTAAGCAGAAGGATTGTGTTGCTTAGTTCAGGTTCCATTTCCGCAAACCCTAGATATTGATTATTGATTATTGACTATAATTTTACACATGGAAACCCTAGATATTGATTATTAATTTGTAATTATTTACAAGTTCAAACATTAATTAATTTTTGGCTTACCTGTTAAACATTTCTGCAAGCCGTTGAAGCCGTAATCAGAATTGAGGATCCGCAACCCGCATCTGCAATGCGGAAGTCAGATTACGGAATCGTAGAAATAAATGGTCGGAATCGGGGTTCCACAACCCACATCCACAATGCGGAAGTCAGATTGTGGAACCATTGAAATAAACAATTGGAATTGAGATTCTGCAACCTGCATCCACAATGTGGAAGTCGGGATTGTGGAACCGTTAAATAAACAGTCGGATTTTGGATTTCCGCAACATGCATATGCAATGTAGAAGTCGGGATCGCGGAAGAGGTTAAAAACTCAACATTATAACTAAGGGTTCCGCAATCCGCAATACGTAGTGCGGAAGTTGGATTGTGGAAACCTTAACTTTTAACAGTTAAAATTTTTGGAGATCTGCAAGGTTTTGGGTAAGGGTTTAAACTCTCATCTTGCTAATTGTGTTACTTTAAAAACTTATTAATGATGCTTATAATCGTAAGCTAAATACTCATGTAATGATGATCATAAAAAAAGTAATGCTTAGATATTTTACCTTAACACACAAATGTAACAAATTGATTGGGTCCTAGACCTTGGATGTTATTCAAGAACAAAACCTCGACATGCTTTTAACTTTGGCTAGAGTCCAGTATGTAATCAAGTAAAGTATCTTGTTTTCCACGATACTAGAAGTACAAAGTATACATGCATTTATCCTTTAAAAAAATAAAAATTAATATAGGTATTTTGGGGTATGTGACATAATGGTATCAGAGCATGGTCACAACACTTGGCCGAAAGGGCTCAACATTGAAACAAGTACAAACATAAAACTAACTTATGTGTTATGGTTGACTCTCTTATGTTCAGAAGAGAAGTATAACCTTTATTTTGCAAGAACTATGGCAGATGTTGAAATGTCAGCTGAAGAAGAATTCCATCCTAAAGAACAAGTAAACATTGAACAAGAAAGCATTAATGATAATAATCTATGGGTGCATCTAAACAAGAACAGAAATGATAACCCATCTGAATTGTTACAAACAGTGAAATATTTAAAAATAGAACTACAAAGTGTTAAGAAAGATAATGAATGAATTCTGAAAGCACAAGAAGAGTTAAGTAATGTCTTGTTAACCAAATTACATAATTAGGAAGCATAAAGGAAGAAAGGACCAGAGATAGAAACACCAAATACTGCATCTTATAAACGCAAGGAAAGGAAGTTAAAATTTTCAGATAGTGAAACTGAGTCTTCAAGTGGAATTTCACCTAAACAGAGTAAAAAACATTACAAAGAATCTAGTGAAAGTAGTGATGGTGATAAATATAGTAGAAAAATTAAACCTTATGAAGAAATTTATGGTGAATTTAAAAAGATAAAACCTCCTATATTCAATGGTGAGATTGAAACCGAAGAAGAAGCAGAAGCCTGACTTTCAGGAATGAAAAAGTACTTTTAGATTTACAACTACTCTAATGAATTAAAAGCAAAGATGACAATTTATAATTTAACGGGAAATGATGATATTTGGTGGCAAGATGTCAAGAAGTTAAAATGAATTAAGGAACACCACTTAAATTGGAAAAGTTTCAAGAAATACTTTAAAAGAAAATGCTTGTCGGAACAATATTATGAAGAAAAAGCTAAAGAGTTTTATGATTTAAAACTATGAACTTATACAATGAAGCAACTGTGCAGTAAATTTCTGAGTTTATTACGTTATGTACCTTATATTGTTGATGAAAAACCTAAAGTACAATATTTTCTCAGTTGTTTACCAACAATTTACAAAGAAAGAAATGAATATGACAATCCTGAAACATTGGATGAAGATATGAGAAAAACAAATTTCTGTTAAGACCAGAATAAGAACAAAAGGGATAATGTACCAAGTTGGAAGAACATACAACATGAAAGCTTTGAACACAAAATAAAAGTTATGAGATTTAATAATAATTCCGGGAATAATCATCGAAACTATCAGATAAATAATTTCAAAAGTTTTAAGCCACATAATCCTATAGTCATAAAATAAAGAGAAACATCTATTCGATATAATAAAAATAATATTCAAAGGGAACCTTTAAAATGTTGGGAATGTGGTGAACCACATTATTTTAAAAACTGTCCAGTTAGAAGAAATTTTTTTAACAACGTTCACACAGTTCAAGAATTTGCATAGCATTGGAGAACATGCAAGCAGACCATCAGACATCAATGGTAGAAATCGAAGGTATGTTAAAAGATAAACCAATCTCTATATTAATTGATCCAACCGCAAATTTAAGTTATCTTTCACCAAGAATTGTAGAACAGGATAATTTACAACAGAGTACATTTGAAAAGTCTTGGTTAGTTTAGCTTGCTACATGCACGGAAAGAAAAGTCACTAGTTTTGTGAAAGAATGTGAATTTAATATGAATGGTCTTATGACACATGTTGATTTAAATATTCTGCCTTTAGGATCTTATGATTTATTGATAAGTATGGATTGGTTAGAAAGGTATAGAGTAATTCTGAATCGCTATGATAAAACTTTCTCATGAATAGACGAAGAAAGTAGACCTATAATAGTTAAAGGAATTCCAAGAAAAACTACTATTAGAGAAATTTTTGCTTTACAAATGAAAAGGTCTATTTGCAAAGGATGTAAAGTATATGATGTTCATATAATTGATGACATACATAAAAACAATGAAATTAAAATAGATGATTTTCCAGTTTTAAAATATTTTAAGGATGCGTTTTTGTAAGAAATTCTCGTGTTACCTTTGAAAAGGGAGATTGATTTTACTATTGACTTGGTACCAGGAGCAGTACCAACGTCAAAAGCTCCATATCGTATGAACATATTGGAACTTAATGAATTAAAATCACAAATTCAAGAATTTATTGATAAAAGGTACATTCGACCAAGTGTTTCTCCTTGGGGAGCACTAGTGTTGTTTGTGAAGAAAACTGATGGTACTTTAAGGTTGTGTGTAGACTACAAACAACTTAATAAAATGACAATTAAAAAAAATATCATTTATCTCGTATCGATGAATTATTTGATCAATTTTGAGGAGCAACGATATTTTCAAAGATAGACTTGAGACCTGAATATCATCAAGTCAGATTTAAAGACGAATATATATATAAGACAACTTTTAGGACCAGATATGGTCACTATGAATTTGTCGTAATGCCTTTTGGGTTGACAAATGATCCAAAATCCTTTATATGTTTAATGTGTTAATATTTAATATGCTAAGACAGAAAATAGCAACATTGCATTCCATTTCACAATAATAGCATATACAGGATCACTAAAGAAACAACAAGCACAGCATAAACACAAGAGACACAAATTTATCCTGGGAAACCCTCATGGGGTAGAAAACCCAGTAAAGCTTCCTCAATATAGATGACCAGCAATATACAAAGATGTAACCCTAAGCATAAGCTCCTCCTTCTCCATAGCAGACCTCTCCTCCACAAGTGTGCCACTCTCAAGTGAGTGAGTGTGTGTCAAATGAGGAATACATCTCCTCTATTTATACACTACTCCGACTTGTCTTTTACACAAATCATGTAGGCTCGTATTTAACCAGTGGGTTAAATACCCCACTACAACCGACTAGGACGACCCCTCTAGGGTGGTCTAATAACCCTTTGACCCACATAACACATACAGGGCCGACCCCCACTAGGGAAGTCTAATAACCCAAGTTACCACATTCCGACGGAGGAATAAACATCTCCGGATATACAATAAGATCTTCAAGGAGGAATGAAACATCTCCAGAGTAATAAAGTACAAATATAATATTCTTTGAAATTAAAATATCTCAACATAATGAACATTATATTAAGTAACTATTTAGATAAATTTGTAGTCATTTTCATTGATGACATATTAATATATTCTAAAATCAGCAAGAGCATGAAGAGCATTTAAGAATAGTCTTACAAGTGTTAAGAGAACATGAACTATATGCTAAATTTAGTAAATGCGATTTCTTTAAAGATAAAATCCAATACTTGGGACATGTAGTGCCTAAAGATGGTATATCAGTGGATCCCGATAAAATTAAAGTTATTATGGAATGGCCTGTGCCTAAAGATGTATCTGATGTTAGATATTTTATGGGGATCACTGGATATTATCACAAATTTATTGAAGGATTTTAAAAAATTTCCTATCATATACCTTCATTGCGAAAGAAAGGTAATAAATTTGAATGGAATGAGAAATGTGAAATCAGCTTTAATAAACTGAAATATTTATTAACAACCGCTCCTATCCTAAAGATAGCAGACCCCTATAAAGATTTTTTTATATGCACAGATGCATGCAAAGACGGTCTAGGTGGAGTATTGATGCGAGGAACCTATCTGGTGGCCTATGAATCAAGAAATCTTAAAGAACATGAAAATAATTATGCTACTCATTATTGGGAGTTAGCTGCCATTATTCATGCACTTAAAATGTGGCGACACTATCTTATTGGGAGAAGATTCTTACTAATGACTGATAATGTTAGTTTAAAATATTTATTTGACCAACAGAATATAAATGCTAGACAATCTAGATGGTTATCCTTCCTAAGTGAATATGAATTTGAAATTAAACATATTAAAAGAAAGGAAAATAAAGTGGCTGATACGTTAAATCGTCATGCAAATATGTTGTATGTAGCTGCAAGTAGCAACTATGAAATAGATATGGAAGATAAAATCATGACAACAACAAAATTTGATAAAGAATATAAAAAATTAAAGGAAATGACAACAAAAAATAAAAAAAATAAAGTAAAATCAGAATTCAGTCTAAACAGAAAAGATTTGTTGGTATGTAAAAGCAGATTGTATGTACCTAATTCAGAGGAGATCAAATCATTAATTATGAATGAAATGCATAAAAGACCATATTCAGGACATCCTGGATATCAAAAAATGATTATTGTGTTAAGAAAAGAATTCTTTTGGCCTAATATGAAGAATGAAGTAGTAGAATACAATGCTAGATGCATTGAATGTCAGCAAGTTAAGGCTGAACATCAACACCCATCCGGTTTTCTACATCCTTTACCCATTCCAGAATGGAAGTAGGAAGTTCTTAGCATGGATTTTATAGCAGGTTTTCCTAAAAATGCTAGACAAAATGATTCAGTTATGGTTGTGGTAGATAATCTTAGTAAATAAGCACATTTTATTCCAGTTAAATCTACTTACAAAGCTATTAATATTGCTGATATTTTTATGAAGGAAATTTTCAGATTGCATGGGATACCTAAAGTTGTAATTTTTGATAGGGATGCAAAGTTTACGGAAAATTTCTGGAAAGCTTAATTTAAAGGTTTGGATACTCAATTAAATTTCAGTACTGCATATCATCCCTAGACTAATGGACAAATTGAAAGGGTGAATCAAATTTTAGAAGACATGCTTAGAATGTATGTAATGGACAAACTTGGGAAATGGGAAGAGTATTTACATCTTGTTGAGTTTGCATATAACAATCATTTTCAAGCCTCTGCAAAAATGAGTCCATTTGACATACTTTATGGACATAAATGTAACACTCCAAGAGCAGCCTTGTTGATAGACTAATGTTAGGTCCTGAAATATTCAAGGATATGGAACTAACAATGAAAAAGGTACAACAAAACGAAGCAGTCATGTGGATAGACTAATGTTAGGTCCTGAAATATTCAAGGATATGGAACTAACAATGAAAAAGGTACAACACAACTTGAAGATATCTCAAGATAGACAAAAGAGTTATGCTTATTTGAAAAAAACTCAAAGAGAGTTCCAGGTAGGGGATCATGTTTATGTGAAAGTGAAACCCATAAAAAGTTCCTTAAATTTGGGAAAGTGCACAAAATTGGCACCCAGGTATTGTGGACCATTTGAGATATTGGCCAAGGTTGGGTCAGTGGCTTATCAATTAGAACTATCACCTACAATTAAAGTACATAATGTTTTTCATATTTCAATTCTAAAAAGATATGTCCATGATGATAATCATGTGGTTGACTGGAATGCTATCCAGGTGGAACCCGAAGGAGAATTTCAGGTGGGATCGGAATGTATTCTCGAGAGGAGAGAACTTTTACTCTAGAACTGCACCATTGGACAAGTCAAGGTGCAATGGAAGCACCTTATCCCAGAAGAGGCTACTTGGGAATTGGAAAGCAATATGTAGGATGCATATCCAATTCTGTTTTAGAATGATTCAAATGAAAACTATTGGCTCTCATGATCTACAACATGTTATCCTGGGTATTGGCTAGCGTTAATTGGCACCTCCTATCTTGGGGATATCAACTTGGCATCTCCTACGGACATAAAGTGATCACCACTAGTAAAGGAAATAACACTTGGACTAATAGGTAAACAACATACCTAGGGAACCTCTCGGCCATGAAGAAATCCTTTCTTGTTGTCCTGGATCTGAGATGATTGGCAATTATTTATAAAGTAAAACGCATTAAGTGTGTCCCAGACGGATTCCTCATTTAATCTTTGCATGTAAATTCGTAGTATAGAAAAATCCCATATATGTAATTATTTGACATTATTTCTATTACAGAATGCAAGATGGGGGTCCCAGAAAAAGTGTGCCTCATCTGGGTTAAGTTTAAAAGTAACACCGAGGACGGTGTTAAAACTTTAAGGGGGGTGTATGTAATACACCAAGGAACCTGAATGATTATTGTTTTATAAGACCTTATGTTATTATTTGATTTGACATTATTGACCAAGTGAGGTCAATACATTTGTGAATGAATTATTATTTTTAATTATTAAATAGGTAAGGGAATCAAAATTGAAGGTAGCCATTGAAGAGTGTTTGTTGATCCACAAGGAGAAATGACAAGTTTCAAGATGAAACCCATCATGGAAAGACAACCTAGTAAAGGCACAAATAGTGTAGGAGGCATCCTCCATAAATATCAGGTTGTCACTCCTGTTGGAGTAGTTACGAGCAGGTGGCTCATGAATGACCTAAGTTCTAGGAAAATGCTATAAAGCATCGATTTCATCCACTAAGCACAAGGTTTATGATGAAGGGGATAATATGCCGAGTATTGAGTTCATCCAATGAGCAGGAGGTTTATGATGAAGTGAGATTGTGACCTAGCTTATGCAAGAGAAACTCTATGACCAGTCTTTGTCCTTATGGTTCAATAAACAGGCTCCGGGGTTTCAGAACAAGTAGTTTGGTTGTTTTGGAAGTTGGTTGGGAGGAACTGCGACCTTTAGTTTTGATTTCCCTCTACAGGTTCAGGTTCTATTTATTTTATGACATATTTTCTTACTATAAATGATATCTAATGATTGCATTGCTTAGTCCAGGTTCTATTTATTTATTTCTGATATGTCTGTTTACTGGAAATGATATCTAATGATTTCATTGCTTAGTTCAGGTTTTATTTATTAATAATTTCCGAACCATCTGTTTACTGGAAATGATATCTAATGATTTCATTGCTTAGTTTAGGTTTTATTTATTTATTTCTCAACTATCTGTTAACTGTAAATGATATATATGAATTGTTAAGCAGAAGAATTGCGTTGCTTAGTTCAGGTTCCATTTATTTTAATCCTGAAATGTCTATCTACTGTAAATGATATGTAATTTGTTATTAAAAAAATGATTATCTTACTTATGCATGTTATCAAAATTGGTTATCTTTCCTATGTATGTTATCATATAATGTTTCACTGTACATTATTGTTTTATCTTGCTCATGCATGTTATCAGAAATGATCATCTTGCCTATGCATGTTGTCATATAATGTTTTATCTTGCTCATCCATTTTATTAGAAATGATTATCTTGCCTATGCATGTTTTCATACAATGTTTACTATACATCGCTGTTTTACTGTAAATATGCTTATTTAGAATTATATTCCTAGACTTGATTGCAAGGTATTCAAACATTGTTTTAAGTCTATTTCAATAAGTATATAGTGTTAGCTGGTAGAGGATTGATCTAGTATATAGTTAGTAAGATGTAAAACCTATTTATGCATCAAATAATGTATCAATAATTGTTTATGCCCTTACTGTTATAAACCGAAGTATGTACATGGTTAATTTCTATTATAGAATAGGTGCTTGTTATATTTCTATTATTTCTATTTATGGATAGTTAGAGTAATTCATAACAATTTGGAAGGATAATTTTACACATGCAAACCCTAGATCATGATTATTAATTTGTAATTATTTACAAGTTCAAACATTATTTAATTTCTGGCTTACCTGTTAAATGTTTCCGCAAGCCATTGAATCCACCGAATACGCAATCGGAATCGGGGTTCCGCAACCTGCATCCGCAATGCGGAAATTGGATTGCGAAACCGCTGAAATAAATGGTCGGAATTGGGGTTCCGCAACCCGCATCAGAAATGTGGAAGTTGGATTGCGGAACCGTTGAAATAAATTGTTGGAATTAGGGTTCCGCCACCCGCATCTGCAATGCAGAAGTCGAGATTGTGGAACTGTTAAATAAACAGTCAGATTTTGGAGTTCCGCAACCCACATCCGCAATGTGGAAGTTGGGATTGTGGAAGAGGTTAAAAACTCAACATTATAACTAAGGGTTCCGCAACCTGCAATCCGCAGTGCGGAAGTTGGATTGTGGAAACCTTAACTTTTAACAGTTATAATTTTTGGAGATCTGCAAGGTTTTGGGTAAGGGTTTAAACCCTCATCTTGTTAATTGTGTTAGGTTAAAAACTTATTAATGATGCTTATAATCCTAAGATAAATACTCATGTAATGATGCTCATAAAAGAAGTAATGCTTAGAGCTTTTACCCTAACACAAAAATGTAACAAATGGATTGGGTCCTAGACCTTGGATGTTATTCAAGAACAAAACCTCGACATGCTTTTAACATTGGCTAGAGTCCAGTATGTAATCAAGTAACGTATCTTGTTTTCCACAATATTAGAATTACAAAGTATGCATGCATTTATCCTTTTAAATTTTTTTTTAATATAGGTATTTTGGGGTATGTGACAAAACCACACATTAAAACTAACCAAAATATCTCAACACATGATGAGGAGGAGGAGGAGGATGAGACCATCTTTGGTCTATTGGTCCTTATGAAATTACTTTGATGATGATGATGATGATGTTAATGAGACCAACTTTGGTCTATTGGGCCTTATGAAATTACTTTATTTGTTGTAACAAATTATTCCTATACCCAAAAGGCTTAAAAAGAAACGTACCGAGGTCACCATAGTTTTAACAACTTAGAAGATTAAAAAGATTAGTATTATAATAAAGAATGAAAAATTACAATCTAACTCATAAATAAATATATGAATATATTACATTAATATAAGTTATAAATAATGTATTAATATTCTAAATTATGATGATAATTAGCATTAATTTAGATTAAATTTATTTTATCTCTCACATATATATAAACGTAAATATTTTTTATATGCTTGATTTTTACATAGATATCCCACACTTATGAGTGCTCACCAAGAAATGACTATTAGAAAATATCTTCTCGGGGAAAATGTCAACACCTGATATTCTAGCTAGAGAATCAAGATATGGCCAAAAATACAATCATTACAATAAAGGCTCAACACAAGCAACATATCACTTACAAAAATTGAACTTGGGTGGGGAGGGCAATAATCATTCCTCCCAACCACCCAACCTACAACCAATGGACAAAACACACACTAAATTATTGTATGGTAAACACACATTTTACTATAGAATATTCTACTTGGTATATTATGATTGGTTTTGTTTTATTAGCTAGACGTTGCTTGTTGCTGAAAAGCGTGGAAGAACTTTTGAGTGAGGACTTTTAATTAAAAAGGAAAGTTAGGTGTAATCATGATTTTCTTTCACAATCTCTTGATTGAGAGTTTGATTGAACCAAACCCTTAGTTTAAGGGGTTAGAAAATGCTTATCAATGGTTCACGTAAATTAACTTTATGTGCATACTCTGTGAGAACCATATTTGGGGTTACCATCAAATATTCAACATTTAAGAAATTGATTTGTGACAATTAAACTAAGATTTTTCTCGATGTTACTAGTGTTGTTGATATTGATAATAACATTTATATGTAAGTTAGTGTATATTTAGGGTTGACCATTAACTATTCAACATTTAAGAAATTGATTTGTGAGAACAGAACTGACATTTTTGTCGGTGCTACTAGTGGTTAATATTGACAATAACATTTATATGTATGTTAGTGTATGGTTAATATTGACAATAACATTTATATGTATGTTAGTGTGGTTAATATTGACCATAACATTTATATGTATGTTAGTGTAGTCATAGTAAAGACATTAAAACATTTTTAAAAGATACCAATAAATGTCATGGTTTCAACATATTTAGATGGTTTTTTTAAGCATTTTTTTGGTGATAAATCATTTAAAATTTTAATAGGTTTTTAATTTTTATTATTTTATGTTGAAAATCTTAATTTTATAAAAAGTTAAATTTTTAGTTCTCTTAAGTATAATAATTTTTTTGGGTATAATCTGAACAAAAACACAACATAAAATCCAAAACTTAAAATAAATAGACTACATTTTTTAAATAACATTTTACTTTTAAATTTTACAAAAAGATTAATATATATATAGATTTATCTTAAATTTAAACTTATCAAATATTGACATAAATTAATTTTTTAAAGTATAGATTTTTAATCATTTAATCTATAACATGGAATAAAATGATAAAAATTATACGTTAATTTATATTTAAGATAAATCCATGTTTATATACATTCCATCCATATTATTAATATAAATTATTATAATATATTAATAATTACAATACAATTATAAACTAAAAACATAATTAATTAAATAATTTTAACTTTCTAAACAATTTAACTCCTTACACACTAAATCATGATTATAGAATTATAATGATCTATTATAAATCATCATAGTCATAGTCAAAGATATCAAAGCATCTTTAAAAGAGACCACGAGATGCAAAAGACGTAGTTTCAACATATATGGTAGAGAGCTTTTTTTGTGGGAGCATTTTTTTGGCAACATTTTATGATATTTTTTCACTTTTTATTGCTTTATATTGAAAATTTCACTTTCATGAAAGTTTGAATTTCTAATTTTCCAAAATTTCATTTTTTTTAATTTTCTATGTATTATGATAATAATAATTATTTTAAGTTAGACATTTAATTTTAATTTCATAGAAGTTAACAAAAATTAACATATTTTTTTATTAAATCTAAATTTGTTATATTTAAATTTATTAAGTATTTAGAAGATCAATTTTTTGAGATGTAACATTTTATTATTATTATTATCATTTAATAAGAAGCAATTAATCATAAAGTAAATTATAAAAAAATTACACCTTATAAAATTTAATCCCTTGAGTTTTTGATAAATCCATATTTAAGATGGATATTTATTCATATACATCCCATCCATATTGTTGATCATAATTATTCTAATATATTAATAATTGCAATACAATTATGAATTATAAACATAATTGATTAAATAACTATAACATTCTAAACAATTTAACTTATAATACACCAAGTCATGATTAATGATTATATGTGATTATAATTAAATATTGTAAATCATCTTACACAATTTATTAGTTGAATTGTTTTTTAATGCCCAAGCATAAATAAAAATACCCCATTTGGATTCTGTAGCTATTGTGACATATAAAATAGGGCTATAATAACATAGACACCCATAATGGAACACAAATATTTACCATGGAAATCTATATCGGAAAACTAACATTTAATGAATGATTGTGCATTCCATCTCCTTATATTATGTAGATTACAATACATATTATAAATATTTCAAATTGTGAATCTATGAAATGCCATGGTAATCTACGGCCCTATACAATATGCTTCTATCTCTCTACTCTATTTGCATCTCCTCCACATTCCTACTCATACTATGAAATACTCAACAACTAGCAAAAAATGAAACCTTTCTCCTCTTTTTGTTAGGTTTTTGCTGGCTAGAATTTGGGTTAGGTTTAGGGTTTCAAAACCCATTGAACCTCCATGATTATTCTAAAATGATAAATAGCGGGTTCTAACATTTTAGTAACTCCCCATACTTGAATTATGGTGAGCATGGTTTTTGCTTGGACATGTGGGGATTATTTGGAATGTTACCTTGTCAAGACCATAATTTTTTCATATGACCCTTGTTTTAGGTGCATGGTAGCTCACTGGAAAGATCACAATGAGAAGAAAAAAAAAACTTAGATGGGGAAATCCTATAGGAGCCTTGATCTAACACAAGGCCATAAAACATTGTTTAGGGCCCCAAAACATGTTAGAAGTTGATAACCCAAATTTGAAAAAATAAATGTCATCTATACTATACATAGGGTGGATAATATGGGGTGCCTATGGAGACACCTAAGGGGATAATGTATAGAATGTTCCAAATCATGGAATATGTCCACTTAGTAGTTTGTGAGTAATAAATAGGCCCATTAGGTAGTTAGAGGAAACACTATAATACAAAAGAGTAGTTAGCATAAACTTGTAGGAATAATATGACAAAATATAAATATACATGATTATAGCCCATTGCATACATTATCCCCTTGGGTACCTCTATAGGAACCCCATATTGTTCTCCTTAGGTATAACCTTATATCATCTCTAAGATCTCCCCATGGAATACCCATGTCTAAACCCTAGATTATGAATGCATATGTAATGATAAAACCATAATAAGTATACATATGTCGTATATGTAAAGTATGACCATTGATTTGTAAATAACAGGAAATAATATATTCCAATAAAGAGAGCCCTTCGCGTAAATTCCTTCGAATGGGTAGATCAATGATTTGTCCTTGAGGATCTGACATTAATCCTCTCATACCTACTAATTGGTGAACCTGAGATGTATTTCCCCTAGCTCCTGAGAAGGACATAACATGTACTGGATTTAAGGGATCAGTCATGCTAAAATTAGGATTCATTTCTTTTCTCAAATATTCACTTGTAGCATACCATATCTCGATCGATTGACGTAATTTTTCTACTGCATGTACATTCCCATAATGATTCTGTTTCTCCGAAACAGAACCTTGTTGCTTTGCATCTTGGATGAGCCATCCTTTGGAAGGTGCTATTAAAATATCATCAATTCCTAATGAAATAGCTATATCAGTAGCTTGTTGAAAACCTGAAGTCTTGAGTTGATCGAAGATATGTGATGTATATGTCATTTCGAAGTGATCTATTAATCTGCTAATAAGCTTTTTAATGGCAGTTTTATCCATCACTTTATTATAAAAGGGAAAATTATCAAAGGGCAATCTAGTTCGTTCCTTCATAAGGAAAAATCTCCATATTTTCATGAGCAGGATTAAGCAATGGGTTCAAGACGGTTATTCGAAGGCTTCCTCAATCTCTATATCTGCACTAATGAAAAGATCATAAGATCAATTACATTAGATCCTGAGAGCTGGTAGTGATTTCTTTTGGGTGTTCAGAACGGGCAAAACCTTGTATGGCTTCTTCCATTTCTCGATTGAAACGGGTACGACCAACAGTTGTTCGAATGTATATATTAAGAATTTCCCCCATTCTACCTTTTCTTATTCGAAAATGTTCATGGATTTCGTGTAAGGTACCCAAAGATTCATATTAAACCTCGATAGGGGATTCTTGGTTTACTGAGGTAATGATACATAAATCTACTTCCCCCCACCGGAGCCATAAGGGGCTGTATAAGTCAATTCGTTTCTGTCGATAAGCTCTGAGCACATCATCATAACTATAAAAGGAAGGTTTCTTACAGGAAAACCTTTTCTTTTCCGAGTGATACGGATGGTACTTATTCCCATAAATACCTTGATTATTTTCGACCGTTGATATATAAAGTCCAAGAAGCATATCCTGAGTCGGTATAGAAATAGGATCTCCAATAGCCGGAGACAAAAGATTTGTCTCAGAAAACATGAGTAAATGAGCTTCTGCTCTAGCTTCCAAAGATAAAGGTACATGGACAGCCATCTGATCTCCGTCAAAGTCCACATTAAATCCT
This sequence comes from Larix kaempferi, assembly GCA_027924585.1. NCBI lineage: Eukaryota > Viridiplantae > Streptophyta > Pinopsida > Pinales > Pinaceae > Larix > Larix kaempferi. The sequence goes on along the minus strand of BSBM01000203.1, from coordinate 5,305,134 downwards.
CCACAAACCGATGGATGTGAACGAATGGCACGTCCTTCTACTAAAATAGGTTGAAATGCTTGTATTCCTAATCTGTGTAAGGTAGGTGCTCGATTCAACAATACAGGATGTCCTTGCATAACCTCTTGAAGTACTTCCCATACAATGGATCCCTTATCTTGAATCATACTTTTAGCAGCTCTTAGGTTGGGAGCAATATGTCGTCCAATGAGACTACAAATTACAAATGCTTGAAAAAGCTCTATTGCTATTTATGAGGGTAATCCACATTGATACAATGATAGAAAGGGACCTACCACAATAACAGAACGACCTGAATAATCAACTCGTTTCCCTAGTAAATTTTCACGAGATCTTCCCTCTTTTCCTTCGATCACATCTGAGAACGATTTATAAGGCCTATCATGACTGTCTCTCATTGGTTGTCCACAGATGCCATTATCGAGAAGTGCATCTACGGCTTCCTGGATCAATTTTTTTTTGACAAATAACAAATGACTCAGATCCACTTCTTGCTAATAAATTTGTAAGAGCATTATTCCGATTGATAACTCTTCGATAAAGTTCATTTAGATCTAATGAGGTAATAAGTCCACCTTCACCTAATTGAACGATTGGCCTCGGCTCGGGAGGAAGAACTGGTAATAGGCATAAGACCATTCATTTTGGTTCTATATTTGTTCGGAGAAAATGTTTAGCCAATTTCATGCGTCCAACCAGAAAATCCTTTCTTCTTCAAATTGTTTCATCCTCCCATCCATCCACAGTAAATTCTTGATCCTCCTCCAATCTATTCCATTTCAATTCCACCAAGTTCTTCCATTCCATATGTGAACGATCTATAATCATTTGCAGATCCAGACCAGTTAGCTGTTCCCTGATAGCATCTCCCCCAGTAGCTATTTCTCTCTCTTTAAATGTTCCAGAACCTCGAGCAAAGAGGTAATGAGGACGAGCAGAGAGGTAATGAGGAATAATATCTCTCTAGGATTGAATCTCATAATTGAATGTACCCCGTGATCTCAATAAAGTTGGTTTGTTAGCTATGGGCCTAGCAAGAAAAAGATTCGGATAGGTTATTCTAAGATTTCCCCCCCTCAGGATCAGACGTGAAAGTTTCCTCTCATCCGGCTCAAGTAACTATAGAAAAAAATGCACTCTTTTTCGCTCTGAAGAAAGACCGCTACTCTCTGCTCAAGTTCCAGGTGAAATTGAGTATTCCTTTACGATTCTACAACGTAGATATGGAATTATTGAGCAGTCTCCTCCCTTCTGAACAATCCATTTATTCTTGAAAAGATCTTTAATTAGGGATTTACTTGTCTTTATCTCATTCCATTTGATCCTTTAGGTTCCTGCTTGCTCCACTTCGATGGTTACAATACTATCGATCGAATCATATGTGCGATGAATAGACTCCTATAGCCATATCTTCGGTCTGGAATACCTCTATTCAGGGATAACCCAAGTGAAAGAGAATTACTTTTGAATTCCATTATATGAAAGAAGTGTTTTCACGAAGTTCAATTAGCAATTTTATACAGAATATCTAAACCCTGGACTAATTCCTCTTTCTCAACATCTCTTCAAGATGCTTATAATTCTGAGCTTCATGCTACTCCTCCGGAGGGACATGTTAGAGCTAAAGGCATCCCAATGAGATTGAATAGGATGATAGTTCCTTATTATGGATCTGTATGATCGGAACTTGTGATCAAGTCACACATCGCAGTATACTGGGCCTTCTAATTCTTTCCGAGTTTTAGCTAATAGATTCGCAATATAACTGGGAAGGCGTTTCAAATACCATACGTGAACCACCGAACATGCCAGTTTAATGTATCCCATTCGATATCTTCGAATTCGAGAATCAACGAATTCAACTCCACATTGTGTGCAAAATGTTGAGTCTATCTTCTCATTTCCGATCCCTGGAGAATTTCCACAAGCACAAACTCTACTTTTGATAAGTCCAAATATTCTTTCACAAAACGATCCATCTCTTTCTGGTTTATTAGTTTCATAATGTAGAGTATAGGGTTTAGTCACCTATCCAACTATCTCGCCATTAGGTAAAAATTTTTTGGACCAAGCACAAATCTGTTCGGGAGAAGCTAATCCAATTCGAAGTTGTTGATGTTTATTCCGGTCAATCATAAAAGATATCGATTCATTCTGATCAAAATTCCTCCCTATCTATCTGAAAGTCTTTCTCAGATATAATAGCATGATTCAATTCTAGAGCTAAAGATCGTAATTCTCGAATGAGCAATCGGAAAGATTCTGGAGCAGTGTCAGGTTTAGGTATTGGCCCTCTAGTTATAATGGCACCAAGTACTTCATTACAAGTTCTAATATGGTCAGATTTGAGAGTAGGCATCTCTTGTAAAATATAAGCAACACCAAAACCTTCTAAAGCCCAAACTTCCATTTCTCCTACTCGTTGCCCCCCTCATTTGGATTTTCCTCTAAGAGGTTGTTGTGTAACCCGTGCATAAGGTCCACTCGAACGTGCATGTATTTTATCATCAACTTGATGACTCAATTTTGACATATAAGCTTTTCCTATTGTAACAGGTTGTTCAAAAACATCTCCTGTTCTTCCATCGATTAATCTATGTTTTCCAGGATGATCCGGTTCGAATACCCATGGATTAGCTGTTTGCTCACTAGCTTTATAAAGCTCAGGAAACACTAGTTTTCTCGAAGCTTCTCGCTCGTATCTTTCGTCAAAAGGTGTTATTCTATAATGTTTGTTCATCAGGTTTCCTGCTAAACCGGGCAAACATTCAAAGATCTGTCCTACATTCATTCGTGAAGGTACCCCTAATGGATTCAATACCATATCAAGTGGTATTCCATTTTGCAAATAGGGCATATCTTGTCTGGGCAAAACTATTGAAATAATACCTTTATTACCATGCCTTCCAGCTACTTTATCACCCACTTGTATTTTACGTTTTTGTGATATATATATACGTGGATTGTTTCCACATTATCACCGAAATCATCTACTCTATTGATCCATCTCACATCAATAACTCGACCCCTTCCACCTATAGGTGCTCTGAGACAATTTTCTCTCGCGGTGGATACCTCAATACCAAATATGGTTTGTAATAATCTTCCTTCCGGGGCACATAATGATTCTTCTGTGGTTTGAGGCGTTAATTTACCTACCAAAACATCACCTGTTTCTATCCAAGATCCTAGCATTACAAGACCATTTTCATCCAAATGACAAAGTGAATGAGCATCTAAATGAGGTATTTCTCTAGTGATTCTTTCAGGACCCTGGTTTGTCATACAGATTTCAATCCTGTATCTTACGATATGGAAAGAGGTATAAATATCTTCATATACCAGACGTTCACTAATGAGTATTGCGTCTTCAAAATTGTATCCTTCCCATGGCATATAAGCTACTAAAACGTTTTTCCCAAAGAGAGTTCTCCCCCTACCGTAGCCGCACCGTCCGCCAGAATTTGTCCCTTTTTTACACATTCCCCTTGGCGAACTTGAGGTTTTTGATGCGTACAAGTATTGGTATTAGAACGTTGATATATAACCAATTATGTTCGTACAGTGTCTCAATTAACCGATGAAGTAATATTTGTAGCATCGATATACTCGATCCTTCCCTCTTGTGTAGCTATAGCTACACTTCCTGAATCTAGAGCTGCTTGACCTTCCAACCCAGTTCCGGCAATGCACTTCTCGGGTCGAAAAAGTGGAACTGCTTGATGCTGCATATTAGAACCCATTAGAGCGCGATTCGCATCATTATGTTCGAGAAAAGGAATAAGGGAAACTCCAAAGGAAAAATATTGGAAAGGAAAAATACTTCTGAAATGAAATTGTTCCCATGCAATAACTATAAATTCTTGTCGGTATCGAGCTGGAGTAATTTGTTCTTCTTGAATCCCTTGATTTAACGCCAAATAATTTCCCGTAGCGATCAGATAGTATTCATCCTCATCTTCTCCCGGTAATAGATAAACCATATGTTCTTCTCTCGATCTCTCAGAGATCTTATAGAATGGACTTTGTAAAGAACCGCAATGATCAATCTTTGCATGAATAGATAATGATGCAACAAGTCCAGCATTCATTCCTTCGGACGTATCGATTGGACAAATACGCCCATAATAACTGGGATGAATATCCCGTGTCCGAAAACTAGCAGTTCACCCTGTTAAGCCCCCAGGGCCTAAATGGCTCAATTTTCACCCATGAGCTATTTCCGTCAATGGATTAGTTTGATCCAAAAATTGGGATAAGGGATGTGAACCAAAAAAATCTTGAAAAGTACTTTTTAATAGAATTGAAGTTACCAAGTTCTGAGGAGTTGATCTATGCTTGGTTGCTCTGTGTATAGTTCTTCGAACTGAATCTTCCAAACGACCTAGAGCTAATCTAAATTGATTCTGTAATAAATCTGCTACAGAACGAATATGTCTATTTATGAGGTGATCTATATCATCGAGTGTACCCATTCCAAATTTAACTCCGATAAGGTAATCCACAGCATCCAATACATATTGTGGTAATGAAAAAATCTCGTTCTCGGGTATATCAAGGTTCAGTTTTTGGTTCGGATTTCGTCGACCAATCTTTCCCAATTCACATCTTTGTCGAAAAATTTTTTCCTGCAATTCTTTACATAGAGACTCGGAAAATACCAAATCGCCACTTACACAGTAGAGTTTTTTATAAAACTCCAGAATGGCATTTTCCCTCGACCAAACATATTCCTCCCTATCCCACTTCCCCTTCTTCTTCTTCAGTAAAAGGAAAAATCTTTCGGGATAGCGAGTATTGTCCAGAATCTCTTCAAGATTTAAACCCATAGCTGATAATAGAACTGGAATAGATATTTTTCATTTTCTGCTTACACGAGCCCATATCCTTTCTCCCACATCAATCTCTAATTTCGATCTTCTTCCCCAATCTGAAATCAGAGTGCCAGTATATATATAGTTTATTCTATTATGGTCTAATTCCAAACAGTAATAAATACCAGGACTTATTAATATTTGATTCACCATGATTCTGTAAATTCCATTTACTACAAATGTTCCATGGGAATTCATTAAAGGAATATTTCCAAGAAATACAGTTTGTTTCTGTATCTTCCTACTATTCCTCCGAATCGATCTTGCTGGTACATATAATTCAGAGTAATATGTATGGGACTGATATACAGCATCTCTCTCTTTTATGAAAGGTTCTGCTAATTCATATTCATTACCAAAAAGCCTGGATTCAATTTCTTTATCTGTATCCTCAATTTTCGGAAAATTATGAAGTTCTTCCATCAAGCCCTGATCGATGAAACGACAAAATCCTTCAAATTGTATCTTACAAAATTCGGGGATTGTAAACGCTCCCTCATTTTCATCTAATCGCATTGGAAGTTTCCCATCCGTGAAAAAGTCTATTCAATTATTCCCGATTGATCTATATGGATCAATCCGACAAAAAAGATTTGGATGTATATTCAGTGTTCACTATATCCCTTGAGATTCTACCCGTATCCAGATATACTTCCAATTAGAAAAAAAAAAAAAAGATAAGAAAAGAGGTACTTTGTTTCATCCAACCACGTGAAATGGAGCTATGAATGAATGAATAAAACCATTCTTAAATGTTAATCTCACTTAGAAAATTTCCTAATGAAAATAGTAAGATTGAAAGACGGAGAACAAATTAGATCCATTTACTTTATGGTTGACTTTAGCATACATCTCATACTATACTTAAAGGACGGACAAATGATTCAATCTGTCCATGGCATTCCCATATCTCAGCGACATAGCCAAGCGGTAAGGCAGAGGACTGCAAATCCTCCATCCCCAGTTCGAATCTGGGTGTCGCCTTGTTGAGGTAAGTAAATGGAAGGAAAAGTCTGTATTTCCATTATAGAACCTCTAGAGACATATTGGTACATATTACCAATATAGATAGTGAGTTACGTGCATTTTATCCCGACTCCGTCGTGAATGTACAACCCTCGAGTTAGTAATAGCAACTCGTTGGTCAATGAACAAATGGATTTCTTTATCTCTCATATCAGCTCAAACGTCCGTAACGTTCATAATAGGTAGACCATTTCAACTTAAACTTTGCACTATCGTTAATAGTTCCCTTATCATCTCGATGATGAAATCATTCTTTTTTAGAGAACATGACCTATATGGATATAGTCGATATAACTTGGGCTGCTTTAATGGTAGTTTTTACCTTTTCCCTTTCACTCGTAGTATGGGGGAGAAGTGGACTATAATGGTAATGCTTAAGAATCAATTATTGAGTTCCTTCCAGATCATGCATGAGAATCTCTTCTGTTCCATAAGGATCCAGTAATATTTAGTCTTCATTCCAAATTGAAAGACTCTTTCCATGGAATTATTTCCTCTTTATCCCCATAAGGGATGTGCATAATCCCTTATCATTATCATTTTCCTATGACAAATCTGATTCTCTCTAACAGGTTTTAATAAATTAGTTCTTTTCTAGAATGAGTTGATAATACTGTTTCTTCCACTGAAGAATGATCTCTCTCTTAGTAGGAATAGAAATAGTCCCTCATGTTTTACCGGATGGTTCCGAATTGATCGGATCTGATATGAATTCTGTTCTCATAAAAATATGGGACATAAGTCTAAGTAATAGATCCCTTTGCTTTTTCTTATACCATTTCAAGTTCCATATCTAATATGTACTAGAAAACGATGTTCGTACCGGAAAAAAATGTTAAACTTTGATCTTAAACAATCTGCAAGTACGTTCAGAATAAAGTCTGTCTACATTGGATCTATTTTCCAGGGGCATGAAGAAGGTGATCAGCTCCGCTCTTTTATGGTACGAGGTCCTTCATCCTACATTTAACATATATGGACAAGTACTATTAAGATATATTTATCTATATATGGGTGTAGAAGAAGTAGTACAAAAGAAAAGGTTAGATACTTTTCCTTCGTACTACTTCTTTTTCTTCTCAAAAGAAATGAAAAAGCAGCCCCTACCCTATATTGTTGTAATATAATAGATCCCATGACCTATTTTATACTAATGATCTAGATCATTTGAATCTATCTAGTTATCAGTAATCACTCCATTTTCATAAAAATCAAGTGCTTTCACTGCTTCCACTGGCCGTTTTAACATAAAGGATAAGTAAAAAAGCAGTAGGAACTGCAAGGAACAGTGCAACAACAATAAATCCAAGGTTATTTACTTCCATGATCTCCTGATCTTTACTTCGTTCAAAAATAGCTCGCTCGAGATTTGATCCCATAGAGATGAATCTTTCAAGATCCATGAAATAAATGTAATTGAGAAAATCGGTTTGAGTAACGGAATCTAACTAATGGATTGAATGAATTCTTCGATGGAAATAGTATAACATAATATGATCACTTTTGATAAGACTCGTAGGAAACGTGTATCAGAAAACATTCCAATCAACACATGTTTGTATCATTTTGAAAGAATAGGATTCGTACGAATAAGAACCTTCTGCTACTCCAGAAGACGTTCGTTAGACATGAGAGGTATTTCGTTTGATTTTCCAAGGTTTAGATGGAATCTTTAACCTATCTGGTCCGGTGATGATATAGAAGTATCCCATATCAAATTTATCCAGAAGCCCACTCATGACCCTGGAATGAGAGAGAAGGACTAGTCTGTCCAGATCCTGACATGATCATTCTTGGAAATACAATAGAGTGTCTAGAAATCCACTGGCTATCGATCATGAAAAATAAGTATTAGAATGAAATCAATATTCATGGAGAAGAATAGAAGGAAGATCTACTTTCAATCATTAGGAATTATCTATAGGGATCTCTGTGGGATTCTGACTTAGGAGGACTACCTCTGTGTCACCCTAAAATCTATTTATCTTCCCATGTTTTTTTATAAGAAAAAATTGATTCTTCGGGGAGGGAAGAATATTTATTGCAGATTCATAATGATGATTAGATTTTATCCCCGAAAGAAGGGTCTTTTTTCAAACTGAATTATCGATCTGGTTAATGTATCTAATGGACAGAGATACTAAATCTCTAGTATATTTATTCAACCCTATTCTCTTTTTCACTCTTCTACGAGGATTCAGAGCTGAATGGAATAACTTATTGGATCGGGACTGACGGGGCTCGAACCCGCAACTTTCGTCTTGACAGGGCGGTACTCTAACCAATTGAACTACAATCCCAATACAGTACAGTTCACCTACTATTGGATCATATTTATTCTATGGTAGGTGCTAGATAGATCGTATAGATTACGTGAGCGCTAGGTCGATGAAATATCTTATCCTTCTCTTTCATCTTTTAAAGTATCAATTCATATGGAATTGGGCACATATCTATATGATATGAATAGATATAGATATCGGGGTTCAATAACCAATTATCTTTTCATCCATGATTGGCATGAATATAACCATACCGATAGATTGGTATTGATGATATTGGTTGGGTCGAGCTGGATTTGAACCAGCGTAGGCATATTGCCAACGGATTTATAGTCTGTCCCCATTAACCACTCGGGCATTGACCCAGGAACAAGAAAGTAATTGAAAGTATTTAGGTTAAGAGACCAAACAAATGGATATCCTATTTCATGGTACCCCTATGGGAAGTCGAATCCCCATTACCTCCTTGAAAGAGAGATGTCCTGGTCCACTAGACGATAGGGGCTACCAATCATTATGATATGAAAGTTCCCTGGAAGTTGTCAATAGTATGGCCAGAATTATTAAAAATATTCTTATTGGTTTCCTTCCTTTTTGAAATAAATTTTTTTGTATTTCATTATTATTTAATGTATAAAGCGAGAAATAATAATAAAATGAAAGGACAAAAAAAATTTCTAAGCATTGGTATGCATTGGGTGAAAGGCTGCAAGACTATAGCTGTCAAATATTGTGCTATCTCTATATATCGCATGTATTCATACGGGTTGCAGTGACTGTGGGTTATAGGAATCTGACTGAGAAAATAAACAAAAAAAAACATAGAAAAAAGTACTTCCTATTGGTTGGACAAAAGATCGATTCGTATGTTACAATTGGGCGAGCCCGAGCTTTCTCGAGTTGATCAATAGCTCCTTTACATAGTTCTTCCGAATTCTGAATAGTATTCAATATTTTCTGTTTACGGTTATCTAATAGATTTCTTAATGAAAGTAGATTATCTATTCACTTCACAAATTCATAATCTCTTCCCAAACCGAACACGAATCTTTCGATTCATTTGGATCTCCTGCTCAGTTCTTTGTTTATTCCCCAGGAACATATACGTTCCCTTCCTTCATCAACACCAAGCCTTCCCTTTCCGTTCCGTTTACGGAAGATTAGAATGAATCTATAAAAGACCGAGATCTACGAAGGGCTCTTCCAGCAAAAGGGATTTGCAAATATCAATAAAGTTTTTGTTTTTTTCTTTTCTCGTTTCCCCTTTTCTCTCCTCTTCTTCCCCCATGAAATTTGAATCAATACATTCTGTTCAATCAATTAATTTGTGCCTTCTCCTTTTTGTTCTATCGAATAAATTCCCTTCTGTGTAGGTCGTCAATTCAGCATTGGAACTAAAATGGATGGGAGATTGGGACTATTTTTCAGTAAATAGATAAAATTATTCCATTGATATGAATGTTATATATCGGATCAATCTCCAACTATGCCTTTTAATCCATCTCATCTTGACATAGCGGTGGAAAGAGTACCCAGTTACTTGTGCTTAGACTTCAAGCAGTTCAGCTTTAACCATTCTAATGGTCCTCCCTCATTGGTTGGTATGAACTAAGAGTTCATTTCCCAATCAATTACGAAATGCTATAGTTCTTCGCTATTCCCTGTTCGGAAGTAATTCGTTGAGATCATGCACTTTTCTATCTCCAAAGTGCAGCTGGTTGGGCCCAGATTATTCGAATATACAACTCGCACACACTCCCTTTCCAAAATAGATCAGTACACTAAGCACCACACTTAGATTTATTATATTTGTTTCTAAAATATTGGTATTTGACCCGAAACCCCCAGCGGAAGGCCAATAACTCAAGGAAATGAAAGGATCAATTACATTTTTCATACGCTCTCCCCTTATAGATAAGGATATGTTCTACAGAATTTTGTTCTTTTCTTATTTGATCCTATCTAGTTCTGGATAATAATATTTGGGATACTTAGTCCCAGGTCTTATATAAGGATAAAAAAAATTTGCTTTTCCTATCCACTCCCTTCCCTGCCGCACGCGTCATGAATCTTTATGACCGAAGTATAGGTATAGGAAGAAAGACAATAATTCATTTTCTAATTATTCAGATCAGCCTATCCCCTAAAAGAGCATCTAAACAAGGAAATTATTGGAGAAATACTAATGTAATGACGAGGTGTAGGGATCTTTGTTTTCAGAATCAAACAAAGGGATTTGCAAATAGAAGTGCTAGGGCCACAACTAATCCATAAATAGTTAAAGCTTCCATAAAAGCTAAACTTAGCAGTAAGATACCCCGTATTTTACCTTCTGCTTCTGGTTGTCTCGCAATACCTTCTACAGCTTGGCCCGCAGTAGTGCCCTGACCAACACCGGGTCCAATGGAAGCAAGCCCTACAGATAATCCAACAGCAATAACAGAAGCAGCAGAAATTAAGGGATCCATGGTAATCTCCTCTTACTAAGGTTGGGAAATAGTTGATAATACGACAGTGTCATCTGTTGAGTGTTCACCAATGGTTCAATTATGGAATGATTTCTTCCGAACAACTAAGAACCCAAAATATTTATTGATGATCTCAAAGTGATAATATAAACGAATAGGGAAACCTATTATTCCCTATGAAAATATTTCATCATGAAAATATTTATTATTCATAATATTGAAAATACAGATTCCTTTTTATTAGACATATTAATTCTTATCACGGAAAGAGAATAGACTGCGTAAGAGCTTATAAGTAATTATATATAACATCTATAGATTATATATTAATCCATATAATATATAAGGCTTATAATAAATATAAATGGATTAATATATAAAACGAACTATATACAAAGTAAAAATGTGAAAAAATCCTCCCCTTACTAGGAACAAAAATTGAATCGTTCTATGCCGGGGTACATTCTTTATCCGATTAGTGAACTTGTTCGATCCTTTTTTTTCTTCATATTTCTATACAAATGAACCAATCTGATCCGCTCTATCTGGAGATCTAATGGACGGAATTAATAGTTAACTGATGCTAAATCTTCTTACCAAGCTCTTGTTACTAAGAATTCCGATTTGCTTCTACCATAATATCAAGTCATGAGTTGGTACAATACTTAGAAAATATTCTGTCTGATCAGACAGTTATTTAGTGTTTTAATGATGACCCTCCATGGATTCACCTATATAAGCTGTGGCTAGAGTTGTGAAGATCAGAGCTTGAATACCGCTAGTAAATAATCCCAGGAACATTACAGGTATAGGAACTACTGAAGGTACCAGAGAAACAGGAACAACAACTACCAATTCGTCGGCTAATATATTTCCAGAAAGTCAAAAACTAAGTGATAAAGGTTTTGTAAAATCCTCTAAGATGTTAATTGGTAAAAGTATTGGGGTTGGCTTAATATATTTACCAAAATAACCTAAACCCTTCTTTGCAAGACCTACATAGAAATATGCTACTGACGTAAGCGAAGCTAGAGCAACCGTAGTATTAATATCATTTGTAGGTGCGGCTAACTCCCCATGAGGTAATTTTATAATTCCCCAAGGAAGAAGAGCACCTGACCAGTTAGAAACAAAGATAAATAGAAACATAGTTCCAATAAAAGAAACCCAGGGACCATATTCTTCCTCTCCAATCTGATTTCTGGCCAAGTCCCGAAGAAATTCGAGAATATATTCGACAAAATTTTGTCCTCCGGTAGGAATGGTTTGTGGATCTCGAACAGCTATGGTAGCTGAACATGATAAGACAACAATTACAACCCAAGAAGTTATAAGTACCTGTGCATGAACTTGAAACCCCCCTATTTTCCAATAAAAATGTTGACCCACCTCCACACCGGATATCTCGTAGATATGATTCAGTGTGCTAATAGGAGATTGTACGATATCCATATCCATATTACCCCCTTGTAAAGATTACCTTAAAGAAGAAAAGAAATGATTTTTTTCGAATGAGGGATTCCTCCATTATTTCACTCTCATCAGAATTTTTGATGTCACGAGATAATAAAATGGTTATTCCATTAAGAATATTTTTCAATTTGGATCAGCAAACCAAACCAATAAATGAAATTTGGTCTTACGATATCTTGGATGGAATAGCAGCCAACTCAGTAAATCTTCAGGTCCTCCCCCCTTTTTTCTATTTTATTATTATTACTAATTCACTATCTATTAGCCTTTCATATAGCTATAATGACCTTAATGACCTTCCTTCACAAATTGCTGACGTTGATCTGTTCAGGATCAATTGGATTGAAGCTATACCATCATCATTGGCTGGAATTGGGATATCTACGAGATCTGGATCACAATCTGTATCAACTAAGCAAATTGTCGGAATACCCAAATTTCTACATTCACCAAGAGCAATGGATTCTTCTTGTTGATTGGTAATTATCGCAATATCGGGTAAGCTCGTCATGTATCTAATCCCACCTAGATATTTCTGCAATTGGTCCAATTGTCTCTTGAGCATTGCTGCTTCTTTCTTTGGAGGTCGATTGAATCGTCCCGTATCTTGTTCTTTTTTTAAATCCTTGAACTTCTGAGGTCTCGTCTTTGTAGTAGACCAATTAGTTAACATACCACCAAGCCATTTTCTATTTACATAATGACATCGACCTTCTGTAGCAGCTGATGCTACTAAATCAGCTGCTTGATATTTCGTACCGACTATCAGGAATTGTTTTCACCTACCTGCTATATCAAACGCCAGATCACAAGATTCTGATAAAGAACGAGCAGTTTTAGCCAGATTTATAATATGAGTATCTCTACACTCTGTAAAAATGTAAGGTGCCATCTTAGGATTCCATTTCCTAGTTTTATGTCCTAAATGAACTCTTGCTTCCATCATCTCTTCCAAATAAATGTTCCAATATCTTTTGCTCATTCTCGTTCGCTTTCCTCCCCAAAATAACGAAATAACATGGACCGTAATATCTAATATTCCAACGGAATCGATTACATCTCAAAGATTGCCTGTCTGTATAGTACGTGGTATAAACGTTCTCATTCATAGAATATTTTATATTATTCCTATTATATTATAGAATGAATATTCATGAACATAATAAGAAATCTCTTTATCAAGTAATAAGAAATCTCTTTATCAAGCAAGACTATTTATCAAGACTATTTTAATGGCTGTTTCAATATATTGTGAGAATGTTCTTGAATGGAAAAAAAAGAAACTTTGTCATGATGAAATAAAATATCTTTCACTTTGTTTCTAAATAGATTCCTATTCCCCATTATTGGATCCATTCCGTTCCGTTTCCCTGAATGGCGGATATGCTGTCCAGTATCGGCAGGTATAATCCCCCCGAGAATAACATTTTCCTTCAAGCCTTTCAACCGATCGATACGACCTTGTAGAGCAGCTTTAGCTAAGACCCGAGCAGTTTCCTGGAAACTCGCTTCGGATATAAAACTTTGAGTATTCAGAGATGCCCTTGTTATTCCCAATAACATAGTTTGATAGTAGATTGCCTCTTCTAGAGCACGATCCATTCTCTGTGCTCGTGATAATCCAATGAGTTCCCTGGGTGAAAAAACATTAGCCGTTCCATCTTCTGAAATTAATACTTTCGATGTCATTTGGCGTACAATAATCTCTATATGCTTATCACAAATTTGTACCCCTTGGGATTGATAAACTTTTTGAATCTGATTGACCAAATGAATCTGACTTTGTTCCATAGTTATCCTAGCACTGATGAATAACCCCCAAAGACTTCCAAGAAATCTTGTCATATCTCCGATCCAATTTTCAAAACTTTCTTTCAGATTCATCGATATTGAATTATTTAAACGGGCTTCTGACAATTGTTCAACTTTAGGAAGACCTTCAATTATATCATTGGATTTGAACCTTTCATATATCAATGTTATCAATGTATCTCCTTTGTCAATAATTTCTCCATAATGACCATGAACAGTCGCTTTTCGATGGAGATGCTAACCCAAGAGCAAGACAAGTTGGTCTTGATGGGCACCATCAAGCAAAAAGACCAAGTACTTGCAGTTGGAGATTCGAAAAATGGAAGAGGAAAGCAAAATCCCAAGGGGCCGAAACCACAAGAGAAGAAGAAGAAGGATGAGAGGCCCAAATCCACTGATGGGGGTTCAAATCCTATCAAAGACAAAGGAAAGAAGAAGGAGAAGAATAAGTGAAACTATTGTCAAAGGGGATTTCTTTCAGAGAGCTCATGCATGAAGAAAACCATAGACATGATGACCCATCTCCTATAGAAAAAAAACATTACCCTTCCTAAAAGTTCCAAGAAGAAAGAGGGTGTTTCTAAAGATAAGGAGAGGTGCCATGCTTTGGTGGCTAGTACATATCAGTCATCCTTTTTCATCATTGATTCACATGCCTCAAGGCACATGGATTTTTCAATAGATTCATTCTCTATTCTTGCTTCTTACAGTGGTCCATCCATTCGCATGTGAGATGACTCAGAAATCCCTACACATGGCATTGGGAAAATATCTATGGAGAATGGGTATTTCAGCAATGTGATGTATGTACCTAATATTGCAGCCAACCTACTCTATGCATATAAGATGACACACACTGGTTCAGCCAAGAGAGTGGCCTTCACTCAGAATGATGTGGAGATATCAGAAATTTCCACCGAAAAAATTGTTGCAATGGGTGTTGCAGACCATGATATGAAGATGTACAAGTTCTCACATTTTCTTGGGTTCTCTTCCTCAGATGCACTTTTGTCACATGGAAATGAAGTCAGCAAGCTATGGCATGAGATATTTGGACATCTAAACTACAGATATCTCCAAGCATTGAGAAAGGAAGAGATGGTTGAAGGGCTTCCACAAATCATATTTTCCAATGGCACTTGCAAAGGGTGCATTGTTGGGAAGCATGCTGAGAAGAAGTATGAGAAAGGGAAGGCAAGGAGAGCTGTTGAACCTCTTGGTTTAGTACATTCTGATCTGATTGGTCCACTCCCCACTCCCTCCTATGGTTGTAGCAAATATGTGCTCACCTTCATCGATGACTACTCAAGGTATTGTTGGTTATATTTTCTCAGGCAAAAATCTGAAGTTTTCCAATGTTTCAAAGTTTTCAAGAACATGGTGGAGAACTTTAGTGGCAGATCCATGAAGGTCTTGAGGACTGATAATGGAAGGGAGTATGTCAATAAGGACATGCAGCAGCTCTGTGAATAAAATGGCATCCAAATGCAACATTCTGTGCCCTACACACCTCAGCAAAATGGTGTTGCAGAGTGCAAGAATAGAACATTGAAGGAGATGGCCACTTGCATGATGGAGGCTAAGTCTTTGTCTCCAAAGCTATGGGCTGAAGCTATGGATTGTGCTGCATATGTTCAGAACAGAGCACCACATAAATTCTTGGAAGACATGACTCCATATGAGGCTTGGATGGGCCACAAACCCAATGTCTCTCATTTCAGAATTTTTGGCTCAAAGACTTGGGCTAGAATTCCTCTAGAAAAGAGAAAGGCCTTGCAGCCCCAAAGAAAGGAGTCAATCATGGTTGGGTATGAAGAGGATTCCAAGTGCTACAAGCTCTTTGATCCATCCACTCTCAAAACTTTCACCGAAAGAAGTATCCAATTCCAAGAAGAAGAGCTCATGCAAGCTACAAAACAAGGTGATGGGGAATGCACATATCCTCTTCTTGATGATGATGTAAGTAGTGGTTCTTCCTATGATATTTTTGATTCTGATATTTTTGAAGATGATGATGATATGGATGCTGATCATTAACCTCCCTCAAAGTCCAAGTGGGCTGAGAAAACAATACAAGCTGCTGGTGAGCTTGCGGGTGATCCTCAAGATGTTAGGAAAACTAGATATTAGTTTTACAATTCTTTTGCAAGTTGTGATTCTAATCTGAGTAATTCATGTTATTTGATGGTTGGTCTGATCCAAATTCATACTCAAAATCATCTAAAGAACAAAGTTGGAAAACAACCATGCAAGAAGAGATGAACTCACTCCATGAGAACAAAACTTGGGATTTGGTCCGTCTTCCTCCCAAGAGGAAACTAGTGCAATGAAAATGGGTTTATAGAACCAAGGTTGTATCTGGTGGCTCTGATATGAAGTATAAGGCCAATTTGGTGGCTAAGGGTTACTCTTAGGTCCAAGGAGTGGACTATACAGAGACATTTGCACCGGTGGAAAAGATGGACTCCATAAGACTAGTTTTGGCCATTGGGGATTCCAAGCGATGGGAGGTTCATCACATGGATGTGAAGAGTGCCTTTCTTCATAGGGATCTAAATGAGGAGATCTATATGCAGCAGCCTGAGTGCTTTATTTCTGATCATAAACTTGTGTGTAGGTTTAACAAGTCACTCTATGGGCTCAAGCAAGCTCCTAGAGCATGGTATGCAAAAATGGACAATTTTCTGCTATCTTTGGGGTTTGAGAGGTGTAAGTCTGATCCAAATGTGTATATGCAGCATATTAGTGATCCGATATTGATTATTGTATTGTATGTTGATTATCTTTTGATCACTGGTAGCTGCACCAAAGAACTTGACTCAGTTAAGAGTGCATTACACAGTGCATTCTCCATGACCGATCTAGGATTGCTGAAATAATTTCTGGGTTTGGAGATAGACCAAACTGTGAATGGGATATCTATATATCAGTCAAGGTATGCTTCATATTTGCTGCAGAAATTAAATATGGTTGAGTGTAATCCTGCAAAATTCCCATTCCTTTCGGTAGTTAAGCTTACAGATTGGGGTTCTTCACCACTAGTTGATAGTTCACTGTATAGACAACTAGTTGGGAGCTTGTTGTATCTTACACACTCTTGACCAGATTTGTCTTATGTTGTTGGGGCTGTTGCAAGGAACATGCAAGAGCCTCATGAGGTCCATTGGAAGGCATCCAAGAGGATCCTTCATTATGTACAGGGTACTAAGCATTTTGGTATCCACTATGCAGCTGGTTCATCTCTTGAACTAGTTGGTTTTACTGATTCTGATTGGGCTGGTGATAATGCTGATCGGAATTCCACTTCCGGTTATGTGTTTATGCTTGCACATGGTCCCATTTTCTAGTCAAGCAAGAAGCAACACACTATATCCTTATCTTCAACTGAGGTTGAATACAGGGGAGCAGTGAATGCAGCTACACAATGTGTATGGTTGCAAGGTATTCTTGCAGAGTTTGGCATTGTGTTTGATTCACCCACAGTCATTTGGTGTGATAATCAAAGCACAATCAAGATCTCCATTGATCCAGTACAGAGACAGAGGACCAAGCACATAGAGATTCACATGCACTACATTCGAGGCTTCGTGCATGACCAGATCATAGCATTGCAATATTGCCCTTCTGCTGAGCAAACTACTGATATCTTCACCAAGAGTTTTACTGAGAAGACCTTCACTTACCTTAGATCACTCCTTGGGGTGAGTGATGCATGGTGAATATTGGTGTATTTTCATATATGCCACATGTCCATTTTTTAGGGGAGGTTTTATTTCCCATGTGGTTTTCCTTCTTTCCTTGGTTACATGGACAAATAAACTCTTATGTTGTAAAAGGTGACTTGAGCCTTAGTTGCCAAGGCATTAATTTTGATATTCCACTAAGTCTAGCTTATGGGGGGTGTTAGAGAAATATTATACCTTAGTACCTTAATCATTAATTAATTGATGATTATTTGGTGCTAAACTGGTTAGTAATACATCCCTAGGTGTGAAACTGGTTATTATGAAGTGGTTTGGACTTATCTGGATAAGTGTGAACAAGTTCCCAAGTGTATGAGCCAAAGTATGGGCCAAGGGAGGTCAAACTAGGTGTTTGGCGCTTCCTCCCATGCATT
Source organism: Larix kaempferi (assembly GCA_027924585.1). NCBI lineage: Eukaryota > Viridiplantae > Streptophyta > Pinopsida > Pinales > Pinaceae > Larix > Larix kaempferi. The sequence continues at coordinate 5,287,061 of BSBM01000203.1, read as the reverse complement.
TATTGCCTCCAGCATGCCTAAGGCTATCTCTTTCCCTATTTTAAGGAAATGCATTGACCAAGGGCACTCATGCACTGTATGTGGACAATTGCCACTCCCTAGGCCATTTTTGGCATGCCTAAGCCTAACCAAATTCTACCAACCACCTCCTCCACATGTGTGAACCCCAATTTTGGTCTCCCATGCTCACCCAGTGTTCACATTCACATTTCGAACCTGTTTGGGATATTTTTGGATCCATTTGGTCAAACCTAGGGGGTATTGAGGCTAAATCTAAGCTAGCTAAGTGTGGACACTCCAAGTGTATATTTTTCCTCCTATTTGTATATAAGGATGAACCAATATATTTTATAAGGTTGGATAGTTAATAATATCTCAATATTTGATCATTTGTGTTTTCTGGAAAGTTGATCATTTGTTTTGTATTTTGATCATTTGTTCATTCTGTAACATGTTTGCACTTGTTTCTTGCTAAATGAGTCAAATCTTTCAGCTGTGAGGAATCCATGGTAGCTAGATCCTATTGTGTCATAGATTTTACAACTACGCGGGATTGCTTCCTGATAAGCCAAGAGATCACACCTGATCCCATACTAAAGTAGCACCCGAAAGTGCTCTTTCTATCTGCAACACTACCTGCCCAATCTGAATCAACATAATCCTCCAGGTTAAACTTTTGATTTGCATCATACTTGAGCCCATAATCAACCGTACCCTTCAGATACCTCAGAATATGCTTTACAACAATCAAGTGAACATGTCTAGGATCCGTCAGGAACTGGCTCAAGGTGTTCACAGCAAAGCAAATATCAGGTCTCATGTTCATCAGGTACATCAATGACCCAATCATCTGACGATACATCGTGGAATCAACCGAATCTAATGAAGCATCACTCAATAGATTCAGGTTCGATGCCATAGGTGTGGTCATGCAGTCCATCATCCCGAACCGCTTTAGGATCTCTACTGCATACTTCCCTTGTCCAAGGAAGATTCCATCTGCATTCTGCCACACCTCCATACCTAGAAAGTAATACATCATACCCAAGTCCTTCATCTCGAACTCAGCAACAAGCTTCCTCTTCATGTCCGCAATCAACCTATCCTCACCTATCACAAATAGGTCATCCACATACAGTAGGAGTATCACTGGATTGCCTTCCTCAACCTTGTACTAAAGGTTGGAATCTGCTTTACTCTTGGTAAAGCCCAAATTGGACATGAAGCTGTCTATCCTGCCATACCATGTCCTAGGTGCTTGCTTCAAGCCATACAAGGATTTCTTTTACTTTGCACACATATGACTCCCTGTCATGTGTCTCAAAACCGAGTGGCTGCTCCACATACACTTCCTCTTCGACTACACCATTCAAGAAAGTTGTCTTGACATCCATATGGTGTATCTTCCACTTCATTATTGTGGCCAGAGCAAATACTGTTCTGATGGAAGTGTATATGGCTACAAGTGCAAAAGTCTCTTCATAATCTATCCCTTCTTTCTGGGAGAAGCCACGAGCCACAAAACTTGCCTTGTATTTCTCTATGCTACTATCTGCAACATGCTTGATCTTATATATCCACTTGGAAGTCACAACATACTTCCCTTATGGTCTTGGGACCACATCCCAAACATCATTCTTCATGATCGACTGGTATTCCTCGACCATGGAATCCTTCCATTCTTTCTTTTCTGCTGCTTCTTCATAACTAGAAGGTTCTTTGTTCATTATTTCATAGAGTAAGGAAACATAGCTAGTGTGTGACCTTGTCCTTTTTCTTTCTCTATGTTCCTCCTTTGGAATACCATACCTTTCTGCATCTTGGATGAGCTCTCTAGCCCATGTTGGTTTCCTCTTGCGAGAGTTCTTCTCACAAGGTGTATCTACAGGTTCTTGTAGATCTTCTATTTCATGATCCTCTTATGGAATTTCTTCGTTCATGGTGGTGTCTTGTATTCTAGGTACTCTTGGTTATCCATTGTCTTCCACAAGTGGATTCCTCGATTTGATGTATGATGAGTCTTCATCAAAAGTCACATCCCTACTAATTTCAATCTTCTTGAACCCTGGAAAGTAGATTCTGTATGCCTTTGAGTTTTCAATGCACCCCACAAATATATCCTTCTTTCCTGAAGGATCTAACTTTGTCCTCTTTTCTTTTGGAACATGTTTATATACTAGACAATCAAATATCCTGAGATGGCTAACTTCTGGTTTCTCACGAGAGAAGGCTTCTTTTGGTGTCTTGTTGTCAAGCATCTTGTGTGGTGTTCTGTTTTGTACATAAAAAGTTGTCCTTGCTGCTTCTACCCATAGGTGCATGGGTCGATCTTGGTCATGAAGCATTGCCTGTGCTTCTTCCATGATTGTTCTATTCTTCCTTTATGCAACCCCATTTTGTTGTGGATTGTAAGGAGTGGTCAACTCCCTCTTAATCCTTGAATCACTGCATAACTTCTTGAAGTCCCCGGAAGTGAATTCACCGCCATTGTCGGATCTAAAGGTATTGATCTTCTTATCAGTTTGGTTTTCTATCAAGGCTTTGAATTCCTTGAACTTATAAAACACTTCATCTTTTTTCTTTAAGAAATAGACCCAAGTCTTCCTATAGAAATCATCAATGAAAGAAACATAATATACATACCGACTCAGAGAACTAGATGACATTGGACCACATACATCGGAGTGGATAATCTCCAATATTCCTATTTCCTTGCTTTCACTGCTTGGAAATGCCTCCTTTGTGTTCTTTCCTTTTGCACATCCTTTGCAAACACCTTCATGCTTTGACTGGATTTCAGGAAGACCTTCTACTGCTTTTCTTGCAATTGGTATTGCTCTATAGTGCACATGTGCAAGTCTTCTGTGCCAAAGTTCACTTGGCTCCATGGATTCATGTACCATGGCATGTTCAGGTTGTCCCTTCAACTTGTACAATCCTCCCTCTTGCTCTCCAATCAGTACTGCATCATCTATGTTCTTACCTTTTGGCCACATAAGTACTTGGCCATCCACAAATGCAACTCTTATCCCCTTTGCATCCAAAGATGATATGGAGAGAAGATTCTTCTTGAGTCCAAGTACATATATAACATCTTTCATCTTTAAAGACATCCTAGAGTCTAACTTGTAGGAGGCTTCACCACTTCCTTTTATAGGGTATTGATAGTCATCCCCAATTTTTAGCTTATGAGATGACTCATATTCAGATAGGTCCATAAAATATTCTTTAAATCCCATCATATGTTTGGAAGCCCCACTATCAATAAGCCAATCATTACACCCATGTGTAACAGTACCTGTGAGAGTAGAGATTAGAACATACTCTTCGTCACTTGAAGAGTCTTCACTTTCTACCTTAGTCTTCTTCCTAGGAGGTTCATCATCCTCAGCAGCATGAGAATGCTATCTCTTCTTATTTTACTTCTTGTTGTTGTTGTTGAATCCCTTTCTGTTCATGGGACATTCTGAGGAATAGTGTTCCTTCTCATCACATGTGTAGCATCTAATGTGAGAGAGATCATTCTTCTTTTGATGAGGTTGCTCCCTCTTGAACTTACCTTTCTTGGTGCGTGCTGTTAGAGCTTGGTATTCACTTCCCATCTTTTCTTCTTGGGCCACAAGTATAGCTTCTTCTTGTGAATATTCCTCCCACAGTCTACTAAAAGAGATCGATTTCTTTCTCACATAGATACCTTGGATGAAGGAGTCCCATGACCTAGGTAATCCATTCAATGTGGTCATCACAATTTCTCCATTTTCCACTACTTCATCCACAACTTCAAGTTGTTCTTTGATTTGAGAGACCTTAGTAAAGTAGGATTGGATGGTCTCTCCATTCTGGATCTTTACCCCTTTCAATTGGTTATGTGGTGTCATCTTCCGATTTATATTCTTTCCTTCAAACAGCTTGGTCAAGGAGTCAAACATCTCCTTAGGTGTCTTTAGGGAAGTCACATGGGGTATGATATGGTCTTTGATAGAATCAACAATGATTCTCTTGGCCTTGATCAAGTTCTTCTTGTGTAAGGCCTTAGCCTCATCTCCCTCTGGAATTGAAACCTCTTCACTTATGTAGGTGTCCAATTCATTCTCTTCTAGGATTAACCCAATCCTATAATTCCATGCTCGAAAGTTATCAACTCTTTCAAGCTTATCCTCAAGCTTGGTGTGGTGATACATCTTAATGAGAAACTCAAATGGAAATAAAAGATTTAGTTCTTACCACTTGATTTGCTGAAACTGGATCTGGAGCTGGATTAGGGTTTGTCAAATAAACCCTAAAAATTCAAACTTCTGATTGGATGGAAAGATGCGCCTTGCTGAGCTGATCAAGCCGTTATACTTCAATTTTGAAATCTCCAAAATTTGACCCCTCAAAATTGACTTTGAAACTTTCATATCTACAGCTTCTGGTTTTCTTGTCAAAATCCCAAACCAGAGTTTGATAGAGCCCGGGGTTCTACCCAACCAAAAATTTCGATCTTGGTCTCTAAACTTTGATTTTTCTGAGGAGCATCTAGTTATGGTATCAGATTCCAAAAATTCCAACTTTCTCATAAACCCTAATTTCCCATAGCAGTGACAGGCCAAAAACTGAAAATGCTGAGAATTGAATTCAGCCTCTACAGAAAGATGCGCCCTTGCTAGGAGAGTCATCCTAGCCTCCTTCTTTTGATGAATTGTGGAGAGAAACCCAAAAATTAAGAATCCCTAACTTCCGCAGCTACACAGTGTCTTCTCCTTAGTGTCGCTCTGATACCATGTTAATTTTTTGATAATTTCATTCAATATTATCTAGGATCACTAAGAGAATAACAAGCACAACATAACAATCACAAGAGACAATGGAAACGAAGCATTTCACCGGGGAAAACCAAGAAGGTGAAAAACCCTGCAACTTCCTCAGAGATAGAATGAGCACCAATACAAAGATCACAAAGATCAAACCCCAAAAGATAGATGTCTTCAATAGCTACTCCTCCTCCACTTGTGTGCACTCCTCTCTCTCAACTATGTGAATTGGATGAGTGAGTGAATGAATAGAATGAGAGAGACATGATCTCTATTTATACAACAACTTAACCAGCCTTTAACCCTAACTGGGCCGACTTCCTAAGGAAGCCTAATAACCCATCTGCATGACTCACACAGGGCCGTCCCCACCAAGGTGGTCTAATAACCTATCAAATATAAGTTACGATACTTACAATGTAACTTGTGACACTTGCGAATACAAATGATGACACTTCCAATCGGAGGAATAATACATCTCCGTTGAGGATACAATAAAGTACAAATGTAATACATACAATATAGAAGTGAATATATTCCAAAGTTACAAATACATCAACAGGAGATCATAATCAACATTTGTTTGTTCATTTTGTCCTTGCAACTATTGATACACCCCCTGAAAGTCCTCATCTTCATCATACTCATGTGTATATGTTTCATGGAAAAATGGCTCCATATGCATAATGGGTCACAAAGATGTAATGTTTGGTGCTAAAGGTTTGATAAAAAAATATACAACCAACGTGTTGGTTGTTCCCTTCTTATATTTAATCACTAGATTAAATTGCTATAAATATCCCATGCATATATAGTGTCTTACTTATTGGATTTTACTCTAATCCTATAAGTATTATAAACGCTAGTTATTGGTATGGATGATGGTGTCCTTACACATCAAATAATGCTTCCACTTATTCACTACTTTACCAAGATATAGACCTCCTTGCCATAAGAAAGGTAGTTCAATATTGCTCCATTGAATAGATCCAAATGACAACAACCGATATCATCCTTTGCATTAATACTACTCCCATGGCATACACATTAGGTAGTGATAGGACCATCCCTTGACTAATATTCTACTTCAATTCTTCAAAGGATTCATGTTGTATATAACCCCACTTGAAACTTTTACCATTAGATGTTATAATATAAAGTGGTGCTACCACAATAAAGAATGATGTCGTTAACTTTCTTAAATATGTGGAAGCTCCCACAAAGCTCCTAAATTTTGTGATATTAGTAGGATTCAACCATTTGAGAATGACCTCTATCTTTGTGGGATCAATATTCAACATACCTCCACAAATCACATGCCCCAATTACACTACTAAGGGATGTTTAAATAACTCATTCTTCTTATGTTTTCTACCAATTGATGTTTCATTTGTGTCCCCTAATTAGAACCAAAAATAAAAATACTTTCTTTAAAATCAACACATGAGTCCCCTAATTAGAACCAAAAATAAAAATGCAATCAAAATAAACTATGAAAAAAAATCTAGGAATGGTTGTAACACCCATTAAACACATAAAAGTATCGTGTGCATCACTGAAACCAAAAGGTATTACCAACCACTGATAAAGACATTACTTCATACCTAAAGGAAGTGTTCCATGTTCTTTTTCCTTGATATAGAATTGATGACATATATATTTCAAATCTATCATGGTGGAGTACTTTGCATCCTACAACTAATCTAACAAGTCCTCAATCTAGGGAAAATGGTATCGACTTTTTAGATTGATTTTGTTTATAGCTCTATAGTTAATGCACATTCTCCAAGTCCCATCCTTCTTTGGAACCCATATGAACATGGTGAAATACTTTGCCTTATGGATCCTTTCTCCAACAACCTTGCAATTGCTTTTTCACTTCATTTGACTCCAATATGGATTTCTTTTACAATATTATATTTGGTAAGGGAGAGTCTAGTAGTAATTGTGTCTTGTGCCCCACTTCCCTCTTGGGTGGTATTCCTTTGTCTTGGAACACTTCTATATATGCCTACAAAATATCTTCGAATTGATTCTTTTGTTTACATATATTATTTAAAGTATTCCTTTACACTTGTTGAATTGGTGTCCTTTTGGTTCTATCAAAAGAAAATAAGTGCATACTTCTTAGTTGAGATGGTTAATCTCTTAGATTGGTGTGTACATGCCAAATAGATCATAGAATTTCCCTTGTGTGCATTTACCATCCCTTATTAGGTGGCATTGGCTATCCCTTCTCGAGAATATAGAATCCCTCATATACATATATCAAATACTAAACACTACATCATAGATATCAAGATAATAAATTTGTATCGATAGAAAATCTATGATTACATTCGTTGGTAACTTTTAAATATACATCCTTATTCACCTATCCCAAATGGTATGAATGGTTTACTTACCAGGTCGTTATTTGCAATGATATTTTCCCATTAGTGAGAATCAAATAGAGCATCTCCCTAGTTCTTCTTGATCTAAATATTTCTATGGAATATATTTGTCATCTGCTTAGATCTTCTTTGGGATGAAATCTATTTAGGGTAACCTCCTCCTACATAATTGTGTAGAAAATATTTTCATTTTCATCTAAGTTTATATCTATCACCTTTCTTTCCTCCTTTAGATTATTTTTGTTCTTGGAATTCTCCTCCATTCCATCGCTATGATTCAATTCTAGATGCAGTTTCCAACAAATTTTATTTTGTGATGATCAATGTTGTAATGATCATATTCATTATTAGGGTCCTTGGATACATGTGTTTTGGTGGAAGTCTTCTTATTTTTTCATTTCCCTTCTTCTTCTCACTCATATTAGAATATCCATGTTGGTATATCTACTTCAAACCATATAGTTTCCCCTTGTTCTTGTCAAATTCAATGTATTGGGATTTCATATAGGAATTTTTATTGTCTTGGGATTAAATAGAATAATTTTCCTTGTTAAATGATTGTGAATACCACCTAGGTACTTGGTGATCACAATTGAATCCTAAGGATTTATTCCCAACTAAATCGATTGCTTTCAAAACAATTGTGTACTCTTATACACTCTATCCTTGCCTTTGTTGGCAATAATGCCACCAAATATTATGGTCCTCTTCAAACCTAATAGGGTAAAATTAAGACTTAAGAAGGTATTTGAATACCTTCCACTTAGTTATTGGTGGGTATACCCCTATCCTAAGGGCCTCAGTATGGCTCTTCCACCAAGTTTGTCCATGGTTTCTAGATTTAGTCTAGAAAATGTTATTTTCTATTGCTATTGTACATTATGCACCCTGATATAGAGTTTAAGTGTTTGTCACCAATTATTCAATTTAAGTGCAACTACCATACGATCATAGGGTTTTATCTTGACTTGCGCTTCTATTTTCAATTGGTGATGAGAAGAATGGTCACTAGAGTTATATTTTCAAGATTTGGTTCTTCCTTATATTCCTTTCCTTCTCTTCCCTTGACTCCTCACAATGCTTTGGTTTCATATGAGATTCAAGATTCTTTAAAAAGGGTTGGTATTCTTCTCAAGGGAAGCCATGAATGCAACCATGCTCCTATAAATATCAATGACTTGAGATTCAAACCTTGGGAATCTCCTCTTACCCTCATCAATAGGTCCCTCCTATTTCTCTACTTCACCCTTCTTGTACTGATCTCAAGATCAATATGGTACAATTGTCTGGTAGATTTGGATTTCCTAAACTAGGTAAGAAGATGCTACCTTTCAAACCACCAAATTCTAAAACAAACTCACATTAATACTAATATGATTTATAAACCACCATGAATATTCTAATGATCAACTTACCATATAACATAAATAATAACAATGATTAGAAACTAAGTGAGAGTTGGAAACCTATGATTTAGTCTATAAAAAATAATAAGAATAATCTTATAAACAATGCAACCAACCCAACTTATAAATATAAAATGTCATTATTATAATTCACATCTATGGGTATTATATCCATAGATCACATCCTCTTGATAATGAGCTCAGCATCAAGCTTAAAACATTGACTTTCAAACAAATTCAATGTATTATTCCAATGATTAGTTATCATCCCTTCATATGAATGAAGGAATAATCTAATAAACACCATCACTGAAATATCTTAAATTCTAATCTCTCCCATCTCTCTAATCAATAACTTTATATGATACTTATATAGATCCATTTTGTATCAATTATGCTTTTAGCTTCTCTATTACATCATTGTATTGTAATTATTAATAAAATAATTAACTATGATTAATATATAAATGGTTGTACATTGATTATTGCTATTGTATCATTATTTATTGTGTTTTACAATATATTTAGTAACCATTAATGAGATCAAATTGTTTTTCTATTTCATCATTATATTATAATTATTAATAAAGTAAATAACTATAATTAATATATAAATAATATGATTAATATATAAATGGTTGTACATTGATTATTTTTATCGTATCATTATTTATTGTGTTTTACAACATATTGAATAGCCATTAATGAAACCAAATTTAGAAAGAAAAATCTATATCATTATTTAAAACAAAAAAATATATTATGAATTAGTTTTATATTCATGATTCGTGATGAAAAAACTGAAATTAAATTAAATTTAAATTAAAAAAATCTATATTATTATTTAAAACAAAAATGTATTATGAGTTAATATTATATATTTATAATACTAAAATTAAATTAATGTCAATGTTAGAATTAATGTTTATATTGATGCACTAACATATATTATGTATATTAATACAATCGAATCGAATTGAGGGACACAAAATTATCCTTAAAAGCTAGCCATTGCACAAGAAAATTTCAACTAGCCAAGCTAGCCATTGCAACAATTTCAACTAGCCATGAAAAATAAGCTTTTTAAGAGTGTTTATTTAAAATAACAAATCACTCAAAATTTGGTAAAATTTTAATTTTAATTTTTTTCAAACTCATTTTCATGAGATTGAATTTCTAGTTCCTATTAAAAAAAACCTCGTCTCTGATTAGGTAATTAAGATGTAAATGTCATATTTCATTTATAGATTATATAGTATAGAAATTGAAAATAATAAATATTATAAATTTAATTAATTTAATCAAAATATATTTACAAATTTTTTAAATATGTAAATTGTTAAGTAAATTGAAAATTATTTTTTTAATTTTTAATTTTAAAAAATTAATATTTTAAAAATAAAAATAAAAATTCAAAATAAATGAAGACCAAAATAAATAAATGTTTTGTTGAACTTGGAGCACATTAATAAATATTTCTAAAAATTGAAAATGATGAGAGACTGTAAATATAGGTAATGTTTGGTAATATAGCTCTTGAATGTGATTTGGTGCAATAATTAATAAGGAGGAGGAGGAGAAATAATATCATAAAAATAAAAAAAAATCAATTCAAAATAAATGAAGATGAAAATAAATAAATGATTTGTTGAACTTCTAGTGCAATAATAAATATTTCTAAAAATTGAAAATGATGAGAGAATGTAAATGTGAGTAATGCTTGTTAATATAGCTCTTGAACATGATTTGGTGTAATAACCAATACTAAGGAGAAGGAGGGGGGGGGGAGGCAACAATGATGATGATGATTAATGTCCACTGAGACGAACTTGGTCTATTGGACTTTAAAATATTAATTGGATTGTTGTAAATTTTTCTGCTTATGCTAAAAAATCTTAGAAAGAAGTGTTCCTAGGTCACCATAGTTTTGACATGTTAAAAGATTAGGGAGGTTTGTATTGTACAAAATATTAGGAAATTGCACGATCGAATGTGGGTGTATGCAGGGCACTCTAAGAGAAAGTGACTTTGATCCTCAATGCTCATAGTCTCATAGAGATAACAAATCATTTCCACCTACGGTGTTTTAGAAGTTGTCTAGCACCATGTTCACTGTGAAGCTCATGGGAGTTCATTCTTATCTTCGCTATATTATTTTTCTTCTTCGAATTGGTTAAGATAGAGAGATACTTTTGATGTTCCAGATTAAGTTTATTGACCTCCTTATAGTATCTTAATTTTCTTTTAACCTATAAATATTTCTTGTCCCACATTTTCTCTTTAAACTTATATGTGATAGTATTTTTAATTTTGTTGAAATTTTGCAAAGTGGCATTTTCCATCAATCCTCCAATGGTTTAACAAAGCCATGGCATATTTAGACCAACCTCTCTTGAGCTAAAGATAGTCTTGACTAGTTTTTAAAGCAATTTTAGGGAGTCTCTAGTCTCCCATGTTATTTATCTTGTACTTTTACAACATGTACCTAATCATAGTGGTTCTTTTGATGGGGGAAAGCCGACTTCTATAAGGAGAATATGATTAGGCATATTGATTTTAATTTTGAGGTTATATGTGATAAAGCAAGAATTTGACCGACCTTTCTTAGGGATTCTCGAGAGATGTTGCAACCCCAAACATCACAATCGTACAAGATAACAAGAGTGAAGAGAGTTTCAAAGGTGAACTTCTTTTTATCCCAGATCACAAGGTTTTCAATTTACAATTGTTTTCTAGAACAAAATAATCTTTCCACCCTTTGTTAATCCTATTCTCAATGCTATAGTTCCAATTGAGCTTGTGATGAATATCAATTCCGATATATTTGTAAGAGGACTCTACTCCAAGTTTGTATTGTCATATATAAACTTAGTGTAAGTGTCTTTCTTGGACTTGATAATCATGACTTTATTTTTGTTAGCGGTAACAGACATACCCATATTAGAGCAGAAATACTTGAGAATTCTTAAGTGCTTACCAACATCAGAGGGACACCTTTCCATAAGAACAATATCAACAACATAGATATGGTGTATGGCACCTATTCCAACTAAGGTCGCGTCAGTACAAACTGCTTCTTCTAAACAACCTTCTAGCTTATCTATGTATATGCCGAAAATGATAGGGGAGAGGGGGAAGCCTTGATTAAATCAAATATTGCAATTAACATATTTGAACACCCCTTAGTGATCTTAAATTTGGAAATGATAGTCTCATACAACCTTATCACAACAACTATTAACTCAAAAGGAACCTTTAGCTCTTCTAATTTATTGCACATGTTATTTCTAGGCACCGTATTGAAAGCTTTCCTAAAGTCTTCAAATCAACATAATATATTGTATTTAATATTATGGCATTACTTCGCAATGATCCTAAGCATAACAAGGTGGTCCTACGTGGTATAAAATATTTGTGTTTATTTAAAAATTAAGAATAATTTTAATTTGAGTTTGATTTGCAATTAACATTGAGCTTTGGATTGCAATTTAATTTGTAGCTTGAGTCACATTGTGAATTGGATTTTTAGTCACATAAACTTGATTTTAGAGGAGGTTCCTTCTCCCACAAACAAGGGGTTCACATACATCAATTTGGTGTTTGGTTAGGTTGCAGACTTATCATCATCATCATCATATGAATTTGAAATAAAAATTGATTGTAGTAGTAAAAACATGATATAAAATTTGGTGCACTATTTTGGATAAATTGCAACATAAAGTATATAGGGAATGGTTGTGTCCTTTTTTCCAATAAATCATGAAAGTGAACTCTCTTTATAAACATATCCAAATAAATTGCAATCTTTGATGTAAAACCCTTTGTTTGTTGTAGTGAAAAATTAACGGTATGAACTTGTCATAGGGATCACTGTAAATTGATTGATTGAACCCAAATAATGGATGGCCCTACATGGTGTCAACTACAATAAATAATCACGAGGTAGAGTATCTATACTAAATTCTCCAATAAACCCTAATCCAATAAGAACTATGAAAATAAAAATACCATAAAATACATCAAAAGAATGCTACAAGTAGAAGGAATCAGTGTAAGCACTTTTAGGCAAAAGAATGATTAAACTCACCTAAAAGTAATGATGATACAAATGAGGGATGTGGTGTATATACCCTAGGGTTAAGGCACTAGACACAAGGAGGAAGATAGAAATACCTCACCATAAATTATAATAAAGTGTAACAATGGTGAAACTACCCACTATTATCCTTATCTCAACTCATTAAGAGCCTTAGGTCCACAAAGTGGGTTGACACATAGCCACAAGTGAAGGTTAGCAAAAACATCAAGCCCTTATGTTTTTGCTAAGATTCACTAATTTCCATTATTTTCTAAATTAATTTTCCTAAATTTCAAGGGATAAAAAAAATTTACTCTAAAAACCGCAAAAATTGTCCATAAACTATATAAAATCCTTAGAAATTTGAATCTTTTTATAATAATATCACCTTACATTTTATGGTTGGAAATCTAAAAACTAGTAAGATTTTCCAAGGTTTCTACACTTTAAGAAAATTATGGATCCTTAAAGTTTTCCCTACCTTTTAAGATGAACAAGGGTCATAGAGATGGCATTACATCCATAGATTATAGAAAATCGCCATAAAAATACCCATAATGTTGACTAGGGGTCATTAAAATCCATACTACGCACGAATAAAACCTTCACAATTGAATATGGTGGGATTGATCATGCCAAAAAGGATATAGAGTTATACAAACTCATATTTGTTAGGGACATGAGGGCCAATTGAAGCAAGGGCCTATGATGAGGGTGACTCTGAATACTAAGAAGGTCGAGCGAGAAAATTAGTAGCATAAGTAAGAATGAAAATGGGTCACTTGGTAAATACAACAACAATTAAGTAGTAGGATCATCATCATTGTCATCGTCGTCGTCGTCATCATCATCACCCACATTGGTTATTCCAAGAAGAATCTATCATCACTAAGTTCAATATCACTATGTTACACATCTAGAGAGGGTCCATCACTAAGCTACACACCTGGAGAGAGTTCATCACTAGATTTCATATCCTTGTCAAAAGAGGGAAGGTTGGGAGAGACCTTTGGAATAGAACAAGTGTTGGCTAAGAAAGTAGGCCCATAATTCCCAAATAGTTATCTAGAAGAAGAGATTGAAAAGGTATCCATTATCGCACCGAGAATCAATGAAGATGTGGCAGCAACCACTAAAACAATATGAGATTTATAAAAAACTAACTTTGTTGAAGAAGATGATAATTATCGCCAAAAAGAAGTGATGGAAAAGATCCTTGTAGACCACAATGAATGATTTTATCAATGATAGCATCATTATGCTTACTCACATGGTTAGTGAAGGGGTCATAAAGATGACACTGCCGCTAAAAATACTTATTGTAAACAACCATAGTCTGGTGAGGAGTATATTGGATAGGTGATATAGCATGCTTTCCATGAGGTGGGTGGACTCATGCACTTGATCCAAATTTCATGAAATGTGAAATAAATGGTTCTTTCCCATACAACATCTATACTAGATATAACATGAGTAGGTATGTGGTTGATAATGAATGCTACATAGAAAACCACTTTCACCCTAGAAATAAAGCTTCATGTTCAGAGAACAAAGCATATGATAGGCTATTCCCATGATAGTCCTATTCTCTTTCTCAACAACGTCGTTTTGTTAAGGGGTATAAGAAACTTTGTCCTCCCAAGATGACATGAGAGTAGACAAAAGGAATTAGCAATGCATTCTCCTCCCCCATTAGGATGGTAACACTTTAACTTCAAGTGTTATACTAAGATTGGCAAGGTTCTTGAACTCCTAGACTTTGGGAAACACTTAATCCTTGGATTTAATGGTCTAGACCCATATAAAATGAGAAAAAACATCAATAAACATGAGGAAGTACTTTCCTACCCTAAGATAAGATGTTTCTATGGGACCAAAAATATCATTGCATATTAACTTAAGGGATTTAGAGGCCTATATTTGAATTGTCCTTTAGAAAGGATTCTTGGTGATGCTTTCCCATTGCACATCCCTTGAAACTACCACTAGGAGGGTTGATTTGTTGAAGGACTTCAATAAGATGAATACGAATCATGTGTGACATGGATCCATAGTTTATGTGACCAAGATGAAAGTGCCACAACTTAAGTACTAGATCCTAATATGCATTGATCACCATTACAATGAACTTATGTGAAGGTGGAGGGAGAAGACTTCCCCAACTTGTACATTAGTCCAGTTTCATAATAATATCATGAGGTAACGACTTTGAATTTGTTATTGACATATTTAACAACCCATCCATCTAGCTAAAATTCCACCCTTTTATTGGTGTAAGTAATGTGGTAAATAGATTGAATATTGGTTCCCACTCTAGGAACATGGAGAACACTTTGTACTGAGCATTATTTATTTGAAAAATACCACAACAAGAGATTGGGATACTGGAGTCATCACCAATAGTTAATTGCTCACATTTATGCTAAGCGTTGTAATCAAAGAGGAGGCATTAATGCTTCATGATATGTCTTGTAGACCTAGAATTTATAATCCATTATAGAGTGGAGATGTACAACCATAGAGAAGTTTTCAAACTCATAATACTTTTCTTCAAAGAGATCATAATTTCTAATTGTTTGTCAAGTAATATCTTCAATATTTTTAAATCAAAAGAAACAATTTCTCAATAGATGTCCCTAGTTATCGAAAAAATCATAATACTTCCTTCAAAGAGCATCATTTCCAATTGTTTTTCAAGTAATATCTTTAGTATGTTTAAATCAAAAGCAACAATTTCTCAATAGATGTCCCTAGTCATGGAAATACAATCATATTAACCTCTTATTTTTAGAAAACTTGGAAGTGTCCCCTAGAGACCAGGTAAAATTTTAAGGATCCATAATTTTCTCAAAGTGTAGAAACCTTGGTCATGAATCTTACTAATTCTTAAATTTGCAACAATAAAATGTTTGGCGATTTAAAAAAAAAATCAAATTTCTAAGGAATTTATGTAGTTTTTGGATAATTTTGGTGATTTTTAGAGTAAAAAAAATTATCCCATGGAATTTGGGCGAATCATATTTGAAAAAAAGGCAAATTGGTGAATCTTTTTGTGAAAAAAAAGGTTCAAAACATAGCCCATGGGCTAAATTTCGCCCCTAAATTTTTCCTTGCTAGAGACTCATGCATACATGAAGAGGGAATGGCCTTAGTGTGAGCATTCTCTCAATGAGATAATTCACCTTTGTTTCTCAATTTTGGATAAGATTACAAAATACATCTTTTAAAGTAGGAGAAGTTGGGTTTGGAAGGAAAAGAGGAATGCTATAAAATTGAATTTTTTTTTTGAATGTAGGAGATAGGTTATTAAGAACAATATTGATATATTAAGGGTTCATTTTACCTTTACACTGCTTGTAAGATTGTTTTTTTCAAATTCTTAAACCTAGAAATGTATTCCTAAATAGTAGCAAAATCAACCATTTTGAGGTTGGGGATATTTATCCTAAGTCTATTGGTTTCATTGGTGTTCATTGCACAAATTAAGGTAATCAAAGCATCCCAAACCTACTTTTGAATTTTCTTGTTTGTGTGATGGACAAGATTGGGTTCCATGAACAGAGTGATTGATCTAAGAGCTTCATATTTCTTCAGACATATGAGATCATAGTTGTCATCAATTGCAAGGAGAAATATTTTCTCCAAATACATCCATAAACCTTTACCACGTAGTAGAGTTGTGATCTAAACAACCCATGCAAGATAGTTAGGACCATTGAGGTTGGGTAAAAACCATTTTCCATCCATAGATGTCACAATACCAGTGCAGATCAACAACAAATTGTGGCTAAATTAAAGGGAAAATGAGTGTGATGCCCTTAAGGAGGGATCAAATTTGTAGTGAATTTCCTTCAATCTACCAAAAAACCTATGAAAAAATGGCAAGTAGGGGTGCACCCATGTAGATAAGGGTGAAAAAATCTTGTTTTCCAAAAATAGGGTGCTAAAAAACATAATCTTAAATGTGTAATTTCCTTGGAACAAACTTGAAACCCTAATTTTAGATTTGAAAAATGAAAGAGTGTTAGATAGAGGAAGAAAAATTCACAAAAGATTGATAGCATGTTAGAATAATGAAGTAGAGACTCTAAAATCAATTTTCCAACAAACCCTATTCTAATAAACAAGTTGAAAATAATAGTGCCGCAAAAGATGTCAAGTAAATACAAGACAAATAGAGCTTGATTCCTTTAAGTAAAAGAGTGATTAAACTCACTAAAATATAATGATATTACAAATGAAGAATATAATGTATCTATAGCACTCCATTAAAGTCAAGATGTTATCCCCATGGAGGAAATTAGGTTAACCTTACCCTAAAGTAAAATAAAATATAATAAAGTGTTATAATGATGTAACAATCTACTACTGTTTATAGCACTCCATTAAAGTCAAGATGTTATCCCCGTGGAGGAAATTAGGTTAACCTTACCCTAAAGTAAAATAAAATATAATAAAGTGTAATAATGATGTAACAACCTACTACTCCCCATAGGTTAGTTCATTAAAAATTAATAAGGTTTCAATGTCCACATTAGCCATATATATCAACACATTATACTTTATTAACGCTTTCTAAAATTCCCTAATAAATAACATATTATTATAATATATACCTCATTTAAATGATCATAAGTAATAATATATTAATGCAATATCCCTAGATTCTTTATAGGAGTCTAGCTCAAGTTAACAAGAATCCAAACCATCATAACAATCTCTCTAAAATAGCATATACCTTATCATACAAATTATAAAATAATTTTAAATGATATTCTCTCTTTTATATATATATATATTTATTTATATATTTATATAAAAAAAAATAATAATATATTAATTCAATATCCCTAGATTCTTTATAGGAGTAGATAGCTCAAATTAACAAGAATCCAAACCATCATAACAATCTCTTAAAAATGGCATATATTTTATCATACAAATTATAAAAAAATCCTAAATGACATTCTCTCTTTTATATGTATATTCTTTTATTTATAAATTTATATATATATATATATATAAATAATAACATATACTTTATCATACAAATTATGGAAATTCTTAAATGATACATTAACATGGTAGTAGATACCTCATGCAAGTTATCATGACTAATGAACAACACATTAATATGGTAGTAGATATACAGGTGATCATTTTAATAATTTAGAAGTTATGAATAATTTATATAAAAAAGAAAGAAATAATAGCATATACTTTATCATACAAATTATGGAAAGTCTTAAATGATAGTAGATACCTCATGTAAGTTATCATGACTAATGAATAACACATTAATATGGTAGTGATCATTTCAATAATTTAAAAGTTATGAATAATATAAAGTGTAATTAAGAGTGTGTGTATAATAAGTGTAAGATTAAATGTTATTAGAAAGTAGATAATTCCATTAGAAGTAATTTAGATTTTTTTAGAGTGAGTTTTCATTAAATAATAAAGATGAATTAAATTGCTTTCATAAATAATAATTAATTAAAACTTATAATAAATTTCATCATTTAAAACTAATCATATAATTATTAATAATAATTTATATTATAATAAATTTTTGTAAATGATATGATGTTTTTGTTAAGCTTTTATACAATGATTAAGTAGATTATATAATCTGATCATACTTTGATTCTTTAGAATAACAAATATTAATATATTTAAAAATGAGAAAATTTTCAGATTTCAAAAAAATCATAAATATATTAATATAAATACTTTATACATGATTTTTACCCCACCACTTAAATAATCTAAAACACTTACCCAACCATGGAAAAATCTAAAACACTTAGACTCTGTAATCTTGTTTCGGTGATTGCTCAAAATTATTTATTCGACCATGCGCTTTTCACCCTTCACATTATTACCATGAACTCCATTTTGCAACTATAATTCATGCATTAGCATATTAGATTACCCTGCAGGGTAAGCACATATTTTGATATAAAATATTCTCTCTGTTATTTGCCTTCAAATTGTACTGATATTCCTTAGGCGTGTAAAACCATATATAACGTTTGTTTTTTTTGTATTTTAGTCGTTGTTTTGCTGAAAAGCGTGAAAGAACTTTTGACCATCAATCCATTATTCAAAAGACCAAATATAAGCACTGTGATTGTGCTAATTATTCATTCAAGAAACTTGAAGATAAAGATGGTTTGTTATCACAATAGTGACATTACAATAATACTTTACCTGAATCTGTCTCTATAGCAAATGGACATAACATGTTATTTGGAATTGCCTTTATTGTTAAACCATCTTATTCCGATGTAACTTTAGAACATCCAATCAGCTAAGCTTCATGTTGATTCTGCATGAAATTGATATAAATATGACCACAAGAAATTACAGACCATATATTGTGTAGTTGTAATAATAGTTTAAATCATAGCAACATAGTATCGATAAGGTAAAGTTTACTAAATTATTAAATATATTTACAGTTTTTAAGTTTTAAAGATTCATTTTTGGTAGTTGGAAGGAGACACTTAAAAGGTTGATGTGGATCAGACTAGGTGTGAATCATTGTTTCCTAAATCACATGCTTCTCCCACAAGTAGCATGTACTGCTATGAACCTTTTACCTTACCTCACCTTATAATTCTTTTACCATGTATCACTCTCTTGTTACCACTCACCTATTTGTTGGGCCGAGCCAATACAATATTGATTCAGACATTTTTGGGTTAAGAAAAAAAATTAATAGACCTATATGTCTAAACTTCATAGTTATACACCTTCAGAACTAGACCTTTTACCCCTGGAACATTTACTTTATTAATCCCTTAGGAGGTTTAGTTTTTAAAATAAAAGTGAAATTGTCACGTCCCCTCCCATCGATCCGGTGCAAGGAAGGGAACATGACTAACATTCTGGGATTTTACAAAAACTCAGCCCCATTCATTATGACCAGATTCATAGAAAATAAAACTCATGTGTCCAGATGTCATTCAAAATAAACATGCACAACGGAATTAAACTATCCACACACATTTCACATGCATTCAACATATTTTTTTCCTTGGTTTTTTTCCTTGGAAAAAGTCCGTAATTTTATTTCAAAAAGATGATCAAAATTACATATTGCACATGTAGTAGAATCAACAAGGATCCCTACATTTTCACATATTTCTGTTCCATATAAGCAGAAACAACAGCTTATAAAGAGCTGAACCAAAAAAAGAGAAGCCCAGATAGAAGAGCAGATAAATCTTGAACATACTACAGAAAGTGTGTGCAGAAACCCGCTCAAACCATAGCCACACAAGAACCATCCACAGTTCACTTTGTAGCAGACCCTCCACAGAAAAGAAAGATCCGTCAAAACCAAATCCCTCATCGGAGGAAGTAGAAGATCCGTGTCTGTGGACTGAGCAGCAGACACTGTAGACCTCCCAAACCGGCAAAAACAGCCAGCAAGCAAACCCCTGATGAAGAAGCAGCCAGACTAACCCCAGTTTGTATGGAGCAGACCACCGTAGCAAGCCGAGCATCTCAACTTCTGTAACAACCACAAACAAAGGGAAAACGCCCCAGGCACTAGGCATAAGACAGCAGGAAGGCTGTCGTCGTCAAGCTGCCACCGCCATCCAAAGATCGTCCGTCAAACTGTAGTCGCCGCCGCCCGTGCTGAGGGAGCCCATACTCCGCAGAGCCCTTGCCGTCATGGAGGATTCCTTACCGTTATTAGCATCTTCGGCGCAGGCAGCCAGGATCTCGTCTATGGAAAGATTAGGGTCCAGGCGATGGGCTTTTTCTAGGAATTTGCGGGCGCGGTTTGTGTCTCCGCCTGCGAGGGCCGATTTGCCAATGTTCTCCGTGCCAGAGATCACCGCCAGCAGCAGGATAGGCCGTTGTCTTCAAGCTGCCACCGCCATCCAAAGATCGACCATCATGCTGTCGCCGCCGTCGCCCGTGCTGTGGGAGCCCATACTCCGCAGAACCCTTGTCGTCATCCATGCAAGATCGCCGCCAGCAGTGGAAGTAGAGCCCCCCTCAACCGCCATTCCGTCGATGCCAAAGAGCCAAGATCGCCCCACCTTGGAGCAGGTTCCCGCAGCATATAATCGCCAACGCCGCCACTGGGAAGGAGAGCCCAATGGTCACTCCGCAGAGGCACCGCCCCAACGCCAAACACTCAGATAGCCAGATCCGCAGGGGTGAGGGCGGCCACGGACGGAGCCATGGCCGCCAGAATCGTCGCGAGAACCTACGTCCAAAACCCCACATGCATTCAACATATTGATAGCATGCATCAAATAATTAAATCATTGCAGAAGTAAAACACATATATAATACTTATCTTGTTGGTGAAGTTGTCCCAAGCAACTAGCTATGCAACTGCAACGTTCCACCCAGCCATAGGCCAACTATGCTCATCAATATCTCAGCATAGTTACCACCCCCGAGCTGGGCATGATTTCTACAAGCAAAGGGAACACTCAAGCTCATTCATAGCCAAATAAGCATCACATCTAAGCTGATCCAGTCCATAGCTAGGTTTATCAAGCCAAATGTGAGCCCTTCTATTTTTGGATGCTTGCACTCAAGATCAAGCCAAAGCAATGGATACCCATAACCCATACCTCAACATACTCTTTCTACACACAATAAGCACAATTGTTGGCATGGGTAAATGTTTTCAACTATGGGATTCACGAACAAGATGTCCATGGGTTTTCCCCAAATTGTGGCACAACAAAAATGACTTATGGGATGGTGAAATAACCACAGGGAGCCAAAAACAATTTTTCCCATGGGTTATGAGCATTCTAATGGCCAAAAGCAGCCTCAATGAAACCCCAGGGACCCCAAAACGGATTCCTCTTCTTCCCCACTGTTCTATATCACAAAAACGCCCTTCTCCCAACTGAGAATGAATGTAAACACAGAAAATTTATGGAGAAAAACGCCCAACAAGCTCCAAACTCATGAGAGAGCAAAACTAGTTGATGGATAATGGCTTGGGGAGCAAATTCATGGGTCATTTCTTTCCCAAGAAGAAAAAACATGTTTTTCCAAACTGGTGGCTTTCCCATACCCGAATTTGGACAGTCATACATCTCCATTCCCCAAGGCATTAACTACCTCAACCAACTCTTGGAAGAAATAAATGAATGGGTACAAAAGTCAACATGGGTAGTTGAGGGTTTTTGGGTTCTCTCATTGACAGTTGGCTTGACATTATTAGCTCCAAGGGTTTGAATACTTCCCTCCCAATTCCTTGTAAAAATCATGCCCCCATACTCTTATTGCATTGCATTGCATAGCTAGTTGTAGGTATTTTATTAAAATGCATATTTACATGATATTTACAATTTCTATTGTGTTTGGATAGTACACAAACCATATGCATCAATTTTAACACTAAATCGATTGTGGGGCCTTGGCCTTGAGCTCCTCACCACGATTTTATAACAATATTACAACATTTACATTTTTAATGTAATGGGGTCAAAATCGGGATATTACACAAATTTCACCTAAAATAGTTAGGGTTGTAATTTAACTTTTAGCAATTCAACTATTCATTAACTATTAATCTAAGAGTGGAACTATAATAACAACATATCCAATGATAGCTAAGTTTCATACCATATGTAAACTCATCATCACAAAACAGTGACCATTTTCATATAAATAAATACAAATTCAAATCACATAAGAAAAAAACAAATTAAAATCTTCAAGTGCAAAAAACCATGAATCATTTAAAACAAATTTGTGACTATTGTCCCACTTAATCTTTTAAAGAAAATTGAAGTCACATGCATTATTTTATCAACATTAATGTATTATATAATAAATACATTGAGGTCATGAGTCCATATTTATTTATTTATAAACATATATTTTTAGATTATCTATATATATATAGATATTTTTATGTATTTATGAGATGTCTACTTCCATATTTTAGTAATACTATAATTTTCCTTAATGTGTTGAGTATGTGTGTGTGTATGTGTGTGAACATTGTTATTATGTTTTAAATCATAATATCAAGATTCAAAGAATAATCTAAAGACTAAATGCTTAAATATATTTAAAAAAAATATTTATAAAAATTCAACTATAGGTTGACTTTTAACAATTCAACTATTCATTAATTATTAATATAAGAGTAAAATTATAATAACAAGGTATCCAATAAACTTTTAAATGAACATTGAAGTCACACACATTATTTAATCAACATTAAAAAAATACATACATTGAGGTCGTGAATCAATGCTTACCCATTAAACTTTATTTTCATGTTGTTATATCATATGTTATGTTTCAAATTAGTTGATTCATTACTCAAGCCAAAAGATATTACTAAATACTCATAAATAGCTTGCTTCATAAAGAAGGTAGTCTTCCAATTGTATTATTTCTTGATTTAAACTTCATGATATCCATATTTTTAGTCAATCTTGGTGAAGTAATTTGCATGCTACAAATGATCTAACAAGTTCTTCATCTCAGTAAAAGGGTACCAATTATTAAAAATGATGTTGTTTAGAGTTATGTAGATAATGCACTTTCTCCAAGTCTCATCTTTCTTTGGAACTAATATGACCATGGAACTACATAGTGATGTATTGGTATTATGGTTCCTTTCTTAACAACCATGCAATTTATTATTCATTTCATTTGACACAATACGTATTGTTTGTACAACCCTATATTTGGTAAAGGAGAGCCTAGTAGTAATTCAATGTCATGCACCACTTCTCTCTTTAGTGGTATTCCTCTTGGTTTTTGAACACTTCTCAGTATGCCTACAAAATATCTTCCAATTGATTATTTTCTTATTTTACACATCGATTAAGGGATTAGGTCCTTTTGGTTATGTCTCAAGAAAATAGATACATACTTTTTACTTGAGTTGATTAATCTCTCAGCTTAGTTTGCACTCACTAAAGAGAAGTAGACTTCCCCTTGTGTAAATTGATAATAAATTATTTACCTTCATTTTAGATAGTACTGGTTGGCCCTTCTCATGAAGATAACATCCTTCACATATAATGCTTACCAAACACTAATGTAAAATTCACGACGTACTACATTGATTGCTTATTTTGTCAATACAATTTGCACTGAGAGAAAATACAAAATTTCACTTTAAATATGTTTTAACTCTAGATACTTATTCACCGAAACCAAACGATGTGGATGGGGTGATCATACGTTTCTAAACCAAGTTTATTTACCAAGTGTTTTTCAATCATGATTTCTTTTGTACTAGACTTGAATAGAGCATCTACCTCGTTCTTCTTGGCCTAAATCTTGATATGGAATAGCCTTGTCATCTCCTTCTCCTCTTTGTTATGGAGGCTACATAGGATAACCTACTTTTGCATTATCGTGAAGATAATATGTTCATCTACATCTAAGTTGATCTCTATCACCTTTCCTACTTCCATTAGAATATTCTTCTTCTTGGAACTCTCCTACATATGGCTCCTAAGATTCAACTCTAGATGTAGTTTCCAACATTTTCCTTTTGTGTGACCATAAATGTTGTAATGCTCATGGTGGTTATTAGGTTACTTATACACATGTCATGGTGAAAATTGTATTATTTTTTCCTTTTCCCTTATTCTTCTTATTCTTATTAGAAATTACAGATTAATCTATTTACATTGAACCATTTGGTTTCCCCTTCTTTTTAATAGATTCAATGTATAGGTCCCATACATAGGCCTCACCTATTGTCTTTGGATTAAATAACATAACTTGCCTCTTTATGTTATTGTGAAGTGATGAACCAATATTTTGAGTGTTTTTTAGGCCCGTCTCTTCAAACTGAACGACTTATCTTGCTTTCCCATAGATTCGAAACCAAGATAAACATTAATATTTTGACAATATTGAAATATTTTGAGCCAATTGCACATTTTACCATTAATAATTATTTAAGGTTATGAAGTGTGTGACATATTTGGGTTTTATTATATATTTTTATTTGTTACAAATTAATTTGGATCATGTTGGCTTGAGTATGATGTAACGTAGTTGATGCACAACTCACTAAGGATCACGAGAATCAAGGATTGCGTTTCTCTAAATTCCAATTGAACTTAGCAAATGAAGTCCAATGCCTACCTCGAGTTGTTAAGTGGAGTTGATCCACATGATTATAGGGATTGAGTAAATGGAATTACCATGATTTTAGCATTCAACTTAAGTTATCAATTCATGGACCTTTTGTATAAAAGGGGAATTAGGATAGAAGTATCATCCTGTAGGTTTTCCTAGGATTTTTTAAATTAAGGATTTGGACACTAAACTTATCATTTTGCACTTTTTGATTATGGCATAAGAATTTTGTTGAGCTACTCGCAGTGATTTGATTTCTTGGGGCTTTTTAAGGAGCCTTGAGCAAGGGACCACTTAAGGTATTTGAGGGAACCACTATGTCTTGGAACTCCTTTATTTGTTTCTGCATGCATTGATTACATTTTCCAGTTGTTTTAGTAATTTTATGTGTTTATTTAATTTCTATTACAGTATTTGTAGTAGTTTCATATTCATGTAGTAACAGCTACATGATATTCTGTTCTCAACTCATTTATGATTTTATTTCATAGTGATCAAAAGTAAGATCATATTTATACGTTTAGGTGTATATCCATCAGTATATAGTTTTTGTTTTGTTATTGATGTGAAATTGTAAAACATAGGATACTCTACTTGATTTCGTATTAATGCTTGATATAAGAGTCTTGTTAGATGCATAGGTTGGAGACAAAGGATGAAATGATCATGTTTTATTATTTACTACTTTTTGTAGTTGGTTCAATTCATAGGTTATATTTCATATACTTTGCATTTCAACTCATCAATTGCTCACGTTCATTAGGTTAATAAATTAAAGTAAGAACTTGTGGGATTAAAAATATCTTGTTGTAATAATAGAGGCCACCACTTTTTGGTGCCATGTTTGGGGAGGTACTAAGTTATAAGCTATCATTTTATTTATTTCCTTTTGATTTTCAATGTTTAGTACTCTACAACACATCATTTTGAATCTATATTGATTACCAAGGTTGCAAGGGATGAGTTTCCTAACCACAACCTAAGTATTCATTTATTGACTAGACTCATTCAGCTTATCTCTTCATTCAAGATGAAATGACTCTAAACCTTCATCTTCCCTTTCACATTGCCAAGGAAGAGAAGAGTAAAAGTCATGAACTCATTATCTTGAAGACTAAGAATAATGAACTATAGGGTTGAACATTGAGTTTAGATTACTTTTGTAGTTGCATACCTAGAGCATAGCACATAAAAAAGATAAAAAGTCTATCATTTTATTTGACTGTATGCATTGTCCTAGAGACATATATCCTGCATTTTGATCAAGTAATAAAACTCCTTAAGTGACTCAAGTAGTTCCAAGCACACACCAGGAGGACTTTGAAAATATTTTGAACTATACTTTGAGCAATTTCCTGAAATAGGCCCTGGGAATTTTATAAATCCTTTGGTTAATCATATAAATTCTTTTACTAATCAAGAATCTGAATAGAGTGAAGAACCTTCATCCCATCATACCATGGAAGCAGAAGAGGAAGGTCAACTTGAGATTTTTGAGTTTCATATCAGGAAGAAGAATGGGGAATCAAGCATGAAAAATATAAATCCTGCTACTCTCCCTCATTTCCATGGTCTTTCTACTTGATACTTAAATTCCTATTTGAATTTGAAGTGGTATGAAAAACTTGTGGCTATGCACTAGAATTTAAAAGCTCAAAATTCTCCCCTCTACCTTGAAGGAATCAACTTTGAGATGGTTTATGAGCCTAGAAGGAAATAGTATAAAAATTTGGGAACAAATGAAGCAAAATTTTATTAATAAATATATATATCATTACTATAAGGGTAGAGAAACTAGAGATGAAATATTTAGAATGATCTAAGGGGGGAATAAATCACGAGAAGAATATGATGAGAGGTTTCATCTAAGCTACAAGTGAGCTCATAGGTGTACAATGGATGTTCATACTCCATCAAGATTGTATTGTTTAGATAAGTGAGGTAATAATTGATGGAGACTCTGAATCTCCTTGCAAATGGAGATATCTTTCAATTGGACTATGATGAAATCAAACAGATCTACAAAAACTACCCCAAAGGTTCTAATAAAAGAGGAAACATGGGGTCTACATCACAATTTTCTAGGTCCTCCACCAAAAACATTACTAAGAATGAAATAGGAACATTGCTAGATGATATGAAAACTAATATATCATATATTCATTAGCCTTGCAGATGGATAATATGCAATCCAAGCAAAAGCAAGAAGAAGCAGAAAGAGATCTGGCTATATTTTGTCCTAAGTGTAAAAAACACATCGTAGAAATGAATTCCCATTTAACACTATTGATATTTGTGGGATTTGTGAAGATAAGGATCCAACTAAATTCTCTTTAGTTGTATTGGGATTAACTCCCAATACTAAATGACTTGCCTCCAAAATTTTGTAGTGTACTCATGTACACAATATCCTTATTGTTGTCAATAATTGTGCCATTGAATCTTTTGGTCTTGTTCAAACTCGTTAGGTTCAAACAAGTTGAGAATATATTTTAATACCTCTCACTTAGTTACTGGTGGGCCTCCCTTCACTTAAGGGCTTCATTGTTCCTCTACTACCAACTTTGTGCATGGCTTTCTAGCTTTAGTCTAGCTACTGCTATTTTCTTCTTCTCTTGTACATTATGCACATTGAAATAGACTTCTAGCTTTTGAAACCAACAATTCAATTTAATTGCATCTACCTAAACTTCGTAGGGTTTGATCTTGATATTTTCTTTCATTTTCAATAGGTGCTGAGAAGATTGGTGACTAGAGTCACCTTTTTTTAGCTTTAGGTCTTCTCTTCCCTCATCTCCTCTTGATTTCCTTATTTGTCATGAGATTCATGATTCTTTGAAAAGGTGTTGATATTGTTCTTAAGGATTACCATGAGTTTGGTCATGATCATAGGATTATTAGTAATTTAAGATTTTAACCTTGTGAATATTGTATTTCCTTCATCAAAAACCCTTTTGGATTCTCTTCTTTCAAGATTGTGACTTCTTCCTAACCCTTATTTTTGTGATCTTGGGATGAATAGGGTGAAACTCTCTTGTAGATTTGGATTTCCTCAGCTAGGTAAGCATATATTACACATCAAACAAATGCCAATATAAACCCCCTATGGTGTCAATATGATCTTTAACCACCTTGGATATTCCAATGTCCATCTCATCAAAACATATATAAGCCTAAAATGGCTACAATGACCCTATTTTTAACACTTGAGAATCAATAAAAACACACCATTTAGATTCCATAACTAGTATCACATATGAAATATACTGCCATAGAACATACATACACAATGGAACACAAAATATTTACCATGGAAATTGGTATGAGAAAACTAACATTCAATGAAGGACCATATATTTCATATTTTTATATTATGGAGATTACAATATATATTACAAATATTTCAAATTTACTATGAAGGTATGAGACAATATGATCTTCTTCAGTCCTCTACAATATTATTTTTTTGTCTATGCTCAGTTAACATCTCCTCTACACTCCTTAACATCTCACAATGAGGGATTTCTTGTATTTATACCACTTTACTAGGGTTAAGGAATCATCCCTAAGGAGGAAGATACATTGACCTTACCCTATAAATTATTGCACCGAGAGGAGCGAGGTTCTCTACAACCTAGTATGGGGGAGATGTTGTCACGTATGTAACATAACACTACATTACCAAAAATAAATAAATAAATACATGTCGGATCATAAAATATTTTTTTTATTAAGAGTAATTAAAAAAATCCATGCCGGCTTATAAAATAGAAAAATAAAAGTTAAACCCGAATCTATCAAGCAAGAGAGGTATCAAATTTCTTGTGCTTAAGATTAAAAACAATTACACCTCAAGAAATTGGATCCCTCTCAGTTATTGATAGATCCGAGTTTAATATGGGTCTATGCTGGTAATAAAATATAATAAAGTGTAGTAATGGTGTAACTACCCACTACTATTCATGGGAAACTCATTAAGAGCCTCAACTACCCCTAAAATATTGGGTTGCACATGTCAACAAGTGAAGGTTATCTAAAATATCTTAACAACCCAATTAGGATGAATAAGGGGTCACATAGATGGAATTCCATCTATTAATTATCATAGAAGATACTAACCCCCATAATGTGGAGCTAAGGTCATAAAAATCCATACTAGTCACTCACAAAGAAAGCCTTCACAATTAAAAGTGGGATTGATCATGCTTAAAACAATCTTAAATGGTGGAAACTGATATTTCTCAGTTAGATACGGGATAGCTAAAATAAGGGCCTATGATGAGGGTGACTTTGACTACTAAGAAGGATAAGATGGAAGTCTGTAACATTGATAAGAATTCCAATGATTCACTTGGGAAAATATCAATAAAATGAAGTAGTAATATCATTTTCACCATCACCATCATCATCATCATCATCCAACATTGGCAACTCTAAGCATAATCTATCATCACTAAACTATATATCACTATGCTTCACATATGGAGAGGACCCATCATTAGGATAGGGATTTGGAGAGATTTCATCATTGGATTTCTCATTAGAAGATGACTCATTATGAGACTACTCATTAGAAGAAGGATCATCAAAATAGGGAAGAATGGAAGATACCTCCATAATAGAAGAGGAGTTAGTTAAGCAAGTAGGTCCATAAGTCCCCAATAACTATCTGTAAATGAAGCTAAAAAATATACACATGGATGCACCAAGACTTAATGAAGATGTGGTAAGATCCACTGCAACAAGCTAAAATTCATCAATAACTAAACTTGTTGAAGAAGAAGAGGTGTGTTCCATGGAGACATGATGATAATCATCACCTAACTGAGTGATGGAAAATATCCTTATGGACCATGAGAAATAGGCTTATCAAAGATAGCCTCAAGAATCTTAGTCAAACAGTGAGTGTGGGGGTCATAAAGAGGTTTCCCATCTAAAAAGACTCAATGTAGCCAACCATAATATGGTGAGGAGTATATTGGATAGGTGATTTAGCATGCCTTCCATGAGGTGGGTGGACCCATGCACTTGATCCAAAATCCCTAAAATGTGAAATATAGGGATTATGCCCATACAAGAGCTCTTAAGGACTCGTACCAAAGATAACGTGAGTAGGTGTGTGGTTGATGATAAATGCTACATAGAAAACCACTTTATCCTAGAAGGAAAGCTTCATGTTTAGGGAATGAAACATACAGTAGGCCATGTCTATGATAGTCTCAAAAATACCATTTTTTTAAGAGCATCAGGAATAATGTGTTGCCAAGAGATGCATGAGAGTAGATGGAAGGAATTGTCAATGTATTCTTCTCCCCTATTAGACTAGAGACACTTGATCTTCTTCTTACATTGAGCTTCATCGAGGTTTTTGAATTCCAAAGTTTGGGAAGAACCTCATCCTTGTATTTGATGGTGTAGACCCATAGCAATTGAGAAAAAAAATAATAAAGACGAGGAAGTACCTGACTACCCTAAGAGAAAAAGTATCCATGAAACCAAAAATATTGTTGTGTATTAACTAAAGGGGTTTAGAGGATCAACTTGAATTTCCCTTTGGAAAGGACTGTCGATGATGCTTACCCATCACAGATTCGTCACAATCACCATTGGGAGGGTTTATTTGTAGAATGTATTTAGCAAGGTGAAGACAATTCTTGTGCCTCAAGGATCCATAGTTTGTGTGATTGAGATGGAATTTCACTAAATTATTGTTATTATTTGTAATAATAACAACTATTGTAATCAAATTATTTAACATTGGTGGTGGAGAATACTTCCCTAGATTTACATGTGTTCAGTTCACAACAATATCTTGTGGAAACAAATTTGAAGTTCCCATTGATGTCTTTAAGGACCCATATACTTGGCTAAAATTCCATCTTTTTATTGATGTGAGTAATGTGGTAAAGGAGAGAAAATCGGGTGCCACTCTAGGAGTATTGAGAACACATTTGTACTAAGCATCATTCATTTTAGCACTACCACAGTTACTAGATACCGAGAGAGAGGAGTCATCACAAACAATTATCTACTCACTTTTATGCTAATTACTATAATCAAAGAGGTGTTAGTACTGTGTCATATGTTTGGTGGCCCTAGAATCTATAACCCATTCTTGAGTGGATATGGATGAGCATAGAGTAGTATGAAAAACCAAGTGTGTTATCTCACATGCATTTTATTTAAACAAATCCTCATTTTCAAAAGTTTGTTGAGTAATATCTTTAGTATTTTGAAATCAAAACTGAGAATTTCTTAATAGATGTCTCTTGTTATGGAAATACAACGATATTGGCCTTTCCTTTTTGGAAAAAATGGAAATGTCCTTTCCATGTCCTTTTAAGACTTGTATGTACATGAAGAGGGTGTAGCATTATTATTAGTGGGAATTCTCCCAAAGATATAGTTAACCCAAGTTTCTCAAGGTGACTTGATGCCAGATAAGATTACAAATAATATCTTTAAAAGTAGAAGAAGTCAGGCTTGGAAGGAAAAACATAATGCTATAAAAATATAGAAACAATTTCGAATGCAAGAGAAGAGTTATTAATAATAATATTGTTAAATTCAAGATGTTATTTACCTTTACCATCACTTCTAATAATGTTTACTTTTAGACTCTTGAACTTGGAAATGTATTCCTCAATAATAGCAAAATATGCCATTTTGAGGTAACTTGGGTATTTTTTTCTCTTAAGTCTATTGATTTTTATGGTGTCTAAAGTAATATGAATCTACTTTGCATTTTTTTTAATGTGATGTGTAAGATTAGGTTCCACATATAGAGTGATCAATTAAGAGCTTCATCTTTCTTCAGACATATGAAATCATAGTTGTCATCAATTGAAATGATACATAATTTCTCCAAACACATTCATAAACCTTTACCCTAGAGTATATAAATTTCCATCTAAACAACCCATGCATCATAGTTAGCGCTATTTAGGTGGATATGGATGAGCATAGAGTAGTATGAAAAACCAAGTGTGTTATCTCACATGCATTTTATTTAAACAAATCCTCATTTTCAAAAGTTTGTTGAGTAATATCTTTAGTATTTTGAAATCAAAACTGAGAATTTCTTAATAGATGTCTCTTGTTATGGAAATACAACGATATTGGCCTTTCCTTTTTGGAAAAAATGGAAATGTCCTTTCCATGTCCTTTTAAGACTTGTATGTACATGAAGAGGGTGTAGCATTATTATTAGTGGGAATTCTCCCAAAGATATAGTTAACCCAAGTTTCTCAAGGTGACTTGATGCCAGATAAGATTACAAATAATATCTTTAAAAGTAGAAGAAGTCAGGCTTGGAAGGAAAAACATAATGCTATAAAAATATAGAAACAATTTCGAATGCAAGAGAAGAGTTATTAATAATAATATTGTTAAATTCAAGATGTTATTTACCTTTACCATCACTTCTAATAATGTTTACTTTTAGACTCTTGAACTTGGAAATGTATTCCTCAATAATAGCAAAATATGCCATTTTGAGGTAACTTGGGTATTTTTTTCTCTTAAGTCTATTGATTTTTATGGTGTCTAAAGTAATATGAATCTACTTTGCATTTTCTTTAATGTGATGTGTAAGATTAGGTTCCACATATAGAGTGATCAATTAAGAGCTTCATCTTTCTTCAGACATATGAAATCATAGTTGTCATCAATTGAAATGATACATAATTTCTCCAAACACATTCATAAACCTTTACCCTAGAGTATATAAATTTCCATCTAAACAACCCATGCATCATAGTTAGCGCTATTTAGGTGGGGAAAAATCCATTTTCCATCCATATATGTAACAATGGCAATGCAGATCAACAACAACTTGTGTTCAATTAAAGGGAAAAATAGTGTGATGCTCTAAGAGGGATCAAAATTGTAGTGAACTTGCTTAAATCTGCCAAAACACTCATGGAAAATTGGCAAGTACCTGGGTGAAAAACCCTTGTTGTCCAAAACTAAGTTATTGAACAAATTTAATCTTAAATGTGTAATTACCTTGAAATAAAGTTGAAACCCCAATTTTATATTTGAAAAATGAAAAAGTGTTGAATAAAGGAAGAAATTTCCACACAAGCTCTAATACCATGTTAGAGTCATGGGGTAGATGATTTATAATCAATTTTCCAACAAACCATATTCTAATAAACAAGATGAAAATAATAATGCCTCAAAAGACTTCCAGAGAGTGCAAAATTATTAAACGCACTTGAATGTGATGATATTACAACAAGAGATGTGGTTTGTCTATACCACTTCACTAAAGTTAAGATGCTGACTCTAGTGAGGAGGTTAAGTTAGCCTTACCCGCAATTACAATAAAATACAATAAAGTGTACTGATAGTGTAATGACCTAATAGTACATATAGATTACTTTATTAAAGGCCTTGATTACTTACATAGTGGGACGACAATGACCACAAATAAACATTAGCCAAATATTACCCTTTATTAA
The DNA here is from genome assembly GCA_027924585.1 of Larix kaempferi. Lineage (NCBI taxonomy): Eukaryota > Viridiplantae > Streptophyta > Pinopsida > Pinales > Pinaceae > Larix > Larix kaempferi. Next base: position 5,253,818 of record BSBM01000203.1, on the reverse strand, counting down.
CACCCTTTAAAATTCCCTAATAAGTCATATTATATTATAATACATACATCATACCAATTATCATAAACTATAAATAATATAAAAATATTTTATGAGTGCGTGAAGTTGGTGGACCTTTTAGATACAATTTTATTTCTAGAAAACCGCTCATGTTTCTGCCATAACCTTTTCATTTATCAATCTCTACATGCTATTAAAAATACAATCTATCATCATTACATTAAGACCTTCAAAAGTTGCACCAACACTTGGCGTAATAATTTCGAGGTTTGCTTACTTAGATAATTAAAAAATATTTAAAAGTACTGATTTTATTTTGGAAAAACAACGCCACACTAGTACTATATGTTATCTACATGTTTATCAAATTTTATATATCAATTCCATCATTTAGGCACTCAAAAGCTACACCAACATGGACATATACCTTATCATTTTCCAAAAAAAAATGTCAATGTTAGAAAAAATCAAAACTAAGCTTATGAACATTGTCAATAAATAAAAAATTTATATTCAGAAATTTAATTCAATTGCATATATTTCATAGGATTAATTTTCAATTCTATTGCATCTAATGTGTAAAAATCTCCATCTCCATCTCTATATAGTCTCGATCGAGCGCATAGATGATCACCCTACCTATTGATAAGTCAATTGAGTGCCCCTCTATATAACCCTTTGCTTAGTATGACATATGAATCCTTGACCACATAATGGGTGGTTGTTATCTTGCATACATAGTGATCTTAGGCTAAAGCTAGATTTCAAGGACTAGACCCCTTTTAGTCATTCACCACTCCTTGTGATTAATTTGATTAATCTCCACTAAAAAACAATCTCAATATTGATTGGACTCATTCATAATAGAAAGTGTGCTTCATAATGCTTACAACTAACTGATAGATCATTATTGTTACAAGAAAGGATGTTGAAACCTTATTATACAACTTATCATACATTATAAATAACATAATAATAATAATATTAATATATTAATATATTATATTAAAATATATATACACATCATATAAATTATACGAATCATGAATAACACATTAACATAAATACCTAGTACAAATTAGCATAACAATACCAATGCATATCAATAACTTGAGGTTAAATTAAAGGGAAACAAAGTGTGATGCCCTTAAGGATGGATCAAATTTGTAGTGAACTACTTTAAATTTGGAAAAAAAAACTTAAGGAAAATTGGCAAGTAAGGGACATCCAAAATAAGGCAAGGGGCATCTTTGTTCTTTTAAAAATAAGATGTTAAATATATATATAATTTTAAATGATCAAATTTGAAAAATTAACT